>OU744323.1:45310000-45910000 GCA_916610235.2 Lasioglossum morio
TGATCCAGCAGATACGCTCGATTAAACCGCAAATTGCAACGGATTGGCGTAAGTTACAATCTACTAAGACTTCGGCTACCGCCCGATGGTTTCGCGATGCAACCGTAAGCCGCTGATAGCGACGGCGCGTCTGATATATGAGTGACGCGCGACGGGCAATCGGCGAAGGGCAAAGGGCGAAGGGTTGCGTACGCGTCGCTCGCTCGCGTGTCTACCAACGTGCTTCACCCCGGAGAGACGCGTCTGACGCAAACGCCACGATTATTCAATAAACACGCGACTGCGACAACAATTGATAACATCTAACCGTTTCTCTAATTACGCGTGTCGAGAGTATTCGGAGCGCAATCGTTCCTAGAGTCGGCGGGGGACTCCGAGCGTACTCGTACCTATATTATTCGCCGAAAAATTCAATTCGACACTCGGTTCTGGGTCGATCGAAAAACTCGAAACCAAAAGAGCGAATCAACTAGCTCGTATGTATATATCCGGTCCGCCTCCCTGTACACGCAAAAAGAACAAAGACCAACGAACATACGCACGGCCAACAATTACATTGTGGAAAAATCGCGAGCGGAAATCAACAATGGACGAAACCCAGTGTAATCGAGTTTGCGATTCTTGTTGTTTTCGGAGCGACGCAAATGTCACGCACACGTTTCTCTTTCCCTGCTTCTCTTGATATCTCTTTCGCTCTCTCTCTCTCTCTCTATCTATCTATCTATCTCTATCTTTCCGTCGGGCACCGTTGTCCCTTTTTTCGCCGCATTTTCTCTGCATCTTAACCCCAGCAGGTCCATTTCCCGCATCGTCGTGCCGCGCAGATTGCATCGATTCGCCGTCCCGCTGAATTAATTATGCATTGCTTTTACTTTAGACAGGCACTCGTTAGCTCGACAGTTTCGGAACGAAAGGCACCCACCTCTATCGAATGCCATTACAGAGACGTCGAAATTGTTTGGATTTCGATCGGTCTTGCACGATCCAACGGATAGATCCGTTTAGATCCGTTAGCGCGCTCGTCCCCGTCAATTAGCCATCCATCGGCAAGAATTTCCGTGATAACCTGGTACAATCAAAGCACTCGTATTCGACCCACGCTGATCCGATTTGCGATCCTCTCTCCGTTCCGACCATGCTTCCCTTCATTGAATTTCTGTAGCACGGAAACGGGACCTCGCCCACGCTTTCTTCGCGAGAATCTTCGTAAACAGTCGTGTCGGGGTTGGAATCGTTTCGACCGTAAACCGTTTTCTCTCGTTCCCGACATCGCCTATAAACGAATCGGCGCGCGCGTTTCCGCTGGAAAATTTGGATACGCGCACGCGAGACGAATTGTCTACGATCGTGCTCGAGAGCACAGATTACTTTTATTGCTCTCGACTATTGTTCGATTCGCTCGGAGGGCAGTTGAACTTGATTGGCGAGAGTACGCGCGACGCGACAGACGATTCGACCTTCGCATTAGGCTGGATAGACCGTCCTGCTACTACTAATGGCCCTTTTCGTTCCACCCCGTGTCCGAGCGAGCGAGCGAGCGAGCGAGCGAGCATCTCCCCTTGGACGACGGGTTGCCGTTCGCCGCGCGTTGCTTTCGGATCCGAATTGATTGGACTGTGAATCGTCCGGTTTGAATTATTCATACTTTGTCCGCCGATAAACCAATTTCTGCACCGGCCAAATCGAGGAGGAAAAGATCGCCTCGCTTCGCCTTGCCCAGCACGCCACGCTAGACCACGCTAGGCCACGCCGGACCCTGCCACGCCACGCACGGACAACAAAGAACAAAGGATAGGCCGCGAGCCAACGATCGAAGCACGATGGAATGACGACGAACGGAGAAAAACAGACGAGACCAGAGTAAAATAAAATTGGGAACTCGTGAGCGAGAGAGATAACGGTGAACTATGTCGCGGAGAAAGATGTCGAACGAGCTACGACGACGTTTAATTTTATTATTCGATCCAATGATGCGGAAGACACCTGGCCGAAGGAAAATAGACGGCTACTGGTTGCTCTACAACTTTATCGAACTACGATGACTCAAAGCGCGCGAGAAAAAGGAGAACGAGGGAGAGAATCTCGTTAACCTCTTCCTCGTTCCCTTTTACCGGAGCAGAGCGTGCCTCGTTATCAGCACTCTCGCCTTCTAGACACGATATTTTAATCTGGAGGTTAAGGGCACGCGAATAATTAAACACCGCAAGAAATCTAGACCGACGTAATTTCGTGCAGCCTTCGGTGAAACTTATTCTCGACCTTTACGAAACGCTGCCTCGCCACCCCTGGTCCGCGCACCCTGTTCACCGAAACTATTCCAGAGTTTATTTTATTCGATTCTCCTATCGGTGAAATTATATTAATGCATGAAAAGTCCGGGGCCGCTCTCTTTGAAGCAGGGGTTGGACTTTGGTCGCGATATAGCTACTTCGAGAAAGCAAGTTTCTCCTCGAGGAGCGTCGGTGGGGGTTGGCAGAGACGTCCCGCTGTCTCGATATTAAAGAATCCGGCGAGTTTCGAGTCGATAATAAAATCGCCAACTAATCGTTTATCCGTCGCGTCGCGCGGAGTCGTCGCGATGGGGTTGGGAGGGGGGGGGGGGGGTTGGAAGCATTACGGAACCAATCGTCGGAAATGACACGATGCGAAACTCCATCCAAGTTTCGCGGTGGAAATCGTATTTGCGAAGATTCCTCGGCCCGCGGAGGTCGAGTCAACACCCGCGATAAGAGGACACTTTTACTTGTACTCGGGCAAGTAACGAAGGAACCGTCCCCCGACCGCTGCCGACAGCCTTTGCTTTTGACCTTTTGCTTTCCTGGATCGAGCATGGCGAGGGGGATCTTCTCGACAAAAGATTTATGAACCCCTCGGCAATGCCAGTATGCTACTTATTCTATCGTCGAGTACACACTCGAGGCTCACAAAAAATGCGGGGGTGGTACGTACACGCGAACGATCCTCAAAGAGAATTCTTAAAAAGGGGAGACACCACCCCCCGTTCGGTTCGTTCAACCACCCCTTGCTCTCCTCTATCCTCTTGCATCGAATCAATCATTTCCAGGCTCGCGAGCTCTCCCACACCTCTCCAATTGTCTGGCATTAATCCGCGGTGGATTCGCGAGAGACTCGTTCTCCGCGTACGGATACGCGAGTCAACGTTGGACTCTCCCTCGCGTGGAAAAGGAAAACGGACCGAGAAAAGAAAACGAGGGAGAGAGAATCGGAATCGATGCGATCGAAGCTGCGAAAGCGGAATTACGTTTCACGATCCTCGGAGCACGGAGTCAATCGACACGATTCCCAGTAATTTTAGCTAGTGGTTGGACCGAGGTCGGGTTATACGTGCTGGGACGCCTATACCGTATACTGAAACTAATCATAATGTATCCTCTCATCGGTCGGAGGCCGTGCTGTGATTGGTCCGCTGCGGTATTCCTCGCTGCCAGATAAAGTTACCGTAATATGGATTAACTGGCCGCTATAGCCCATATTCTGATCCAGCGCTCCCATTTGGACTGCGATTCCATAATGAACTGGTTACCGGCGCTGTTATTGACCGCGGATTGTACCCGCGGTGTCTTTTGATAATGCGTTCGGGTAAATACGTTACCGGCGCGACACACGGGGCATCCATCACGACGACGAGCACCCTCGCGACGCCTACGCGATTTTGCTACGTTTTTCCGCGAGTTTTTCGACGGTCGAAGAGCCGTTTCGCCATCAAATTTCCCAGAGCACCGCGCCGCCGATAGCTTTCGGTCGACGTCGCTATCGATCCGGCCAGGTTTCGACCGGCAAAGGGACGCGGTGGCGCTCGGTTCCAGTTCAGCGATCTCCCTCTTCCCGGTAATGACCAGTGTGCTTCGAGCCGAATCCGAAGCCGATGCCGAAGCTGTAGCCCGAGCCAGAGCCGGTGATCGTATCCGCCACGCCACGCCGCGCCGCGCCGCGCCACGCCGCCGCGGTTTCGATTTTTTTTAAGCGGCCTGTCCCCAGTGGAAAGTGGCCGAGCTCTGATTTACGATGTCCGAAAGCCACGCAGATATTTCACGCCCTGTTCTTTCTCTTTTTTCCCTTCGTTTTTTCTCGTGGAAAACGACCGATCGTCAACGCAGGTAGACGGCAGATTCGCAGCGACGCGGTCCATTCTTCCGCAACCGTTGAAATATCGCCGTGCGTCGATGCTTTTCACGTTTTGGGGCCAACGAACCGGAAGATAACGTCGCCTCCGCATGAGAAAACGATCGGCGATAGACCGTTTCCACGCAACGGCAAGTTCGCGAAAGGAACCCGTAGTTGCGACGATCCTCCATCGGAATCGTACGTTCCGGATAATACAGGCAGCCACGCGTTTCGACCGCTACACAGATCCGTATTTCTGACGTGCGGTAACGGAATTGCGGTGAATATTGTGTATCCGCGCGGCGCGCAAACTACGATTCAAACAAATGTGCAGCGCGCCTAATTGAATCCATAGTATATCAGACCGCAATTCCGGTACCGCACGGTCGCTTGCACGTTAGAAAAACAGGTGCGTGTAGCGGGCCTTAATCTCCTCTACTCGGGGTAGGTTCGTGCCAATCGAATTCCATAAGAATTCCATTTGGCCGGCGAGAGGGTAGAAGAACATATGATCGCGTACGATTTTCTGATTTTACGAAGGGGCGACAAGGTCGACGCGCACAGAGGATTCGATGGGCAGTTAACATGTCACCTGCCGGAAACCTTTTTAATAGGATTTTCAGTAGTTTTACTGTACTAAAAAGCAGCTTCATGTGCATACTGCTAATAATCCTATATGAGATTTCATAGCTTAATAAAAACAAAACAATTTCCGTTTAGGTTATATAATCTGAAACTAAATTCTTAGATGACGTCCCTGGCAGTGACTTGTTGATCGACAATTGAAATTGATGTTGCTGTTGAAGGGTCCATCAACCTCTACGATTTATTTTACGGTTGCAGTGATGAGAACTTCTATGTCATTCATGATTGAAAAGGAATAGACAAATTTATATTCAATCCATGCAACGACAAAATAGAATTTTATGATAGGGGTTAAAAAGTATTCAGCAACGATGCATGGACTTTTAAAGATTATGAGATCATCGCCGGTAGGGAGTGCGTTGATTGGTCGAGTGATATCGAGTAAAAATATGTATCGACGAATAGGTATAAACAGCGAGCAACGCACTTCCGCCGATAATGTTGCGTCAGCGAAGGCGATCATCCCCTTCTCCTCATAACGGCAATATGCGTTTCCCGGCGATTACAATTTCGGTTCTGCGGCGTGGTTCGCCCCGTTGTAGAATTAGCAGAAATTCTGGCTCAGTGAGCAAAACAGCGCCGTCGCCGCAATGCCAGTGGCGTATTAATAACACGTGCTTCGTGTAATTTCAATTCCTGCCGTGCGGATCCCTCTGTCGCCCGGCGCCTCTGTTCCTATTGGAAAATAATACACGGACGAAATTCATAACGACCTAATGAGCTTATGTTCCGGCTTACTACCGCCGTACTTCCGCCACCGATTCGCCAAACTACGCTAGCGTATCGAGGTGCCACCCTAACCAAGCCCCCAACGGACGTACTAAATCCCTAACCAACGCCAAACTTCCAAAACTGTTCTTCTTTGATGATTCCACAGATTTCGTATGTCCTCGACACACTCTCCCTCTTGCGGGGTGCAAACGAGTTTTCGTTCGAACCGTTCCTCACGGACTGGTTTGTGTAAGAACGTAGCTGGGAGTACGTCTAGACACGAGTGAGTGAAATAAAGAAATGAGAGATGAATGAGCATAACAAGTAGAAAGGCGCCGATCGATATCGCACAAACAGTTGTCGTGGAGAAACATTTTATAATTCGTTCAGCACATTATAGTGGATATTTGCCTTTACATTTGTTCGTAGGAAATTCATCCCCGATTTCATCGGAAGGAAAACGTTCTGCTAAAAATTACGTCGGTGGTTCTCCCGAAAAATGGCCTTGAACGATCGACGAGGTTCGGGGGGTTATTGTGGTCGGGACGCAGGTAAACGGGACACAACAATTCGAAAAGTCCCCTAAACAGAGGAGTCCGCGGGGTAGAGTTCTTTGACAAACGAAGTTGAGCACGGCTTTTCGTGCTCGTTCATTGGCAAGAAATCAGAGAACGAGAAACAAGAACTGGCTCCGATAGGGCGTTCGGAGCGAAGACGTCGCAAAGTTTCGTGGAAATGGAGTGGCATTCGGGCGGGATAGGATGCACTCGGTTCGAGGCAATTTATTTCGTTCCCTTTCTCACCGAAACATCGTTCCGCCGCGGAAAGAATGATGGATGTCGGGCGTCGGTCCCGTACCATCGCTACGAACACGCCGAGTGCCGTTAAGGTCGAGTGCCTCGGATGTGGGACGCTTTGTACTCTCCGGCGTCACTTGGTTTTCTCTCTTTCTTTCCTTCCTTCCTTCCTTCTCTCCCGGTCTCGGTCTCTCGCGGAAAAGCTCCGGCCTTGACAGCGCGGCGTTCCCGCTCGCAGAATCCTCCTTGTCCCTCGCGTGCGAGACGAACAGGGCAGAGGCGGAGTAAAGCCAAGTAAAAGAGCGCGATATATACGTAGATCGATCGATCGATCAACGAACTCTCGTCGCTTTTTAATTGCACCGTAGACACTTTAATCCCTCGCGCACCATCGAGCGGATCCTTTTTGTTTGCGGCGGGATCGGTCGGTCGAACCGCGGCCGAACGAGCAACGAACGGAACGCGCGCGACCGAGAGATCGATACGGCTGCGAATCGTCGATGACGGAGTTTTCCTCGAATATCCGTGTTCTATCGCGCGTTTTAATCATTTAAACGGGACACACCGGTCGATACAGCTTTATATTCTTTTTCCTAGAATCCGCGCCAGGGGGGAGAGGGGGTCTGGTTATGTCACTGATTAGGGTTCGCAGTCACCGAGTTGCACACATAGCTCCCCTCGCCGCTAAGGGTTGAAACAATACCGAGTGGGGGAAGGTCCATGACCCTGTGCACCCGGTGCAACTTCCGTTCCGCATCGTCGCTTGGCTACCCGGACGCGTGCAACGCGAGAAAACGAGAAAATAAACCTCCCTCTCTGGCTCTCTTTATCTCTGTCTTTCCCTATCTCGTAATGAACACGCCGGAGAAAACGAGAGAAAGAGAGGAGAGGGAGCGAGAGAGAGAGAGAGAGAGAGACAGAATACTCTCAACGAAGGAATTTTAATTTTTCTCGAAGCGTAATCGCAGCTCCGCTTTTGTTGCCGCACCAGTCGTTTTCGTTCGATCGGTAAGCAACCGACAGGGAATTTCGAATGAAAGAGACGAGAAAAAAACGGTAGATCTCGATATCGAGATTTTTTCATGGATCTCCCAAGAGATGCGCGAGGGAGAACAAGGAAGAAAGAGATCAAACGAATGAACGAGCGAGCGAGACGAAGAGAAAAGGTGGGGGAGCGGGTTGCTGGCCGATGAACGGAAGCGCCCCCGCGTTATTCAAACCAGTAAGTAGTTTTTTTCCCTCGTCTTTTCTTCGAACAGCCCTCCTTTGTTATAGTACGTGGCGATCAACCTTGGCCCGAGACAACGCGAGAAACACAATCGTGAAACGAAACGCTGCGATAAGAAGAGAAGGAAAACGTGATAGCACTTACCGAGCTGGACGTACATCTTCGGCCTGATGTTTTCCTGCCAGGCCGCGAGGGCGATGGTGACCGTGGCGACGAAACACCAGCAGGACAACACAGGCTGCATCCTCGTTTCCAAGATGGTACGCCTCATCTTCTCTCGGGTGGTTCGAACAGGTCCGGAAACGTGCCAGGGTTCGTAGTCTCCTCCGCGAGGGTAACACGCAACCAACTAAATAATTGGAACTCTCGGAACAAACTCGAAACTCGGAATTCGGAAACTCACGACAAATACCGCACCAAATAGAACCACCGGCACTTTTTACTCCCCGTGAACAACGCACAGCCGCCGCCGCCGCCGCCGCCGTCGCTGCCCCCGCGATTCAACTCGCGGCAACAGAGAACGGAACAACCAATCGGAGAAAGAACCGTGTTTCTCTCGATCACTCTCTTCTCTCGGTTTCTGCACTCACTGCAGCAGAAGGTGCGAGGGCGCCGCAGTCACGTGCAGCGGGTTCCTCGTCGCAGTCGCAGTCGTTGTCCTCCAGCTCTGATCACGCATGTTTCCTTCGGGACGACCGGCTTCCTGACCGCGCACATTCACGAGAACTCGAACGCGGCGTCGTGCTTGCACGCGCCTCGCGTCGAATCACGAACCACGAAACCCCCGGATCCCGCAAACTCGAAGCCGTTCGCGAGAAACCACGCCGCCGAACGTGGCGAACGAATCAACGAAAAACAGAGAACAGATGAGACGAGAGACAGAGAGGCGGCCAAACCACTCTGCGTGCGCGATCCTCCGGCGTGTGCAACGGCGTGTCTCTCTCTCTCTCTCTCTCTCTCTCTCCCCCTCTCGTTTCTCTCTTCCTGTGAACTCACCGAAAAGTCACCGATCGAAACACGCGTCACGCAACGATACGAATCCCGCGACGGTCGCCGTCACACTAACGCTACACAGCGCCAGGACAGGTGACAGTCCCCCACCAACAGCGCTCCGCGCGACCCCCTACTCCAAAAGCTTTGCCGTCAGAAACGCGCAGACTCGAACAGTACGTTGTTGGCCTGCGCCGTTTCGCTCTTCTTCTCTTCTCTTCTCTTCTCTTCTCTTCACTTATCCGTGCTCTTCGCTCTTCTCTCTTCCGTACCGTTCTATTCTAGCCGTTGTCCTGCGAGTCGCGTGTGCGAGCCTACCCGCCGGCTACCGCACGCCCACCTACCTCTTCACGCACGTGGGTAAGAGCAAGAGGAGGCAGAGCCACGGCCGGAAAGAATAGGGGAGCACAGTCTAGGCGGAAAAAAAAACGACAGGATCGAAAAGAGGGAGAGAGAGAGGAAAAGAGAGGTACACAGGAGACACCGGGCAAGCGCCGATTTTCAACCCCACCACCCCCGCGACACGATCACGCCGCCATCCTCGACATCCTCGACATCCTCGACGTCCTCGCCGTCCTCGTCGTCCTCGTCCTTGCCCTCGGTATCTCGTCGAAGCTACTGCAGCGCCGCCAATCTGCAATCAGAAAAAATAGAAACTAGACTTGGTTATTTGCTCTCGAAATACGGCGCTGCTACTGTCGCTTGATAACGGAAAAATATATCGTCGACCGTATTTTTCTATCGATTGTTTCGTAGCCCGCGCGTCTTTCGGGCGTTGTCATTGCCCCGTTTTCCATATATTCGCGTTTCGATCTTTCGAACATTCGAAAACCGACTTACGTTCGATCGATATCCGTGACCTCTGGTCGGTCTTTACCGACCCGCAGGACGACGGCTCTCGATCGTTCCGAAACTGGTCCTGGAGGATGCGTACTCGACGACCGCGTTATCATCGAGCGATAACGACCCGAAAACTGTTATCGAAATTTCGAAACGCGAAATGAAACGATTCGCGAGGAAGCATAACCAGACGGGTGTTTGAATTCGTAGTTCCTTACTCTTTTTCGGAGGATTGTTCGGTGTTAGTTCTTGACCCGAATTTCCGTCGGAACATTTGCGCCAGCACGAATTTCAGCACGCTTTATTTGCTCGAGGATGCTGAGAGAGCGTAATAAACGTGTGGCTAACGATCACCTCGTTACGTCGCCCTCGAGTGTACCAAGTTTTGCGGATATTCGCGGAAAGATGGCCCCCGCGTTGAATAACATCGAAACCCCCGTGTTTATTTAATAAAGGCTCTCCCATCGACGCTGACGGGGGATGATTTCCATCGACGTTTCCGCCAGTGGGAACGAAAAAAAAAAAGTTATCCGGCGCAATCAAACCGCGTTCAAATTATTTCTGCGCGCCAGAAATTTACCGAATATCCCGCTCGCTCCCGGTGCTAAACCAAATACATATCTGCGTTTCCCGTTACGCGCGAGTGAATAACGATCATCAACTTACGGATTCTTTATCGTGGAGCCGCCGATTAGATGGTGTCGCGGTACGGATGAAGTTCGATCAACAGAAACGAAAATATTCCGAGAGAAAGCATGTCCGGTGTGTCCTGTTAATGCCGGTTGTTCGCAGTACCGATACTTGGGAAAATTTGCGTTGATTTTTCCCCAGGAGGTTTCGCCCGCGGCGCCATAACGACGTTACCAGAACACCGGTACCCCTCGTTTGCCGAATGTTCCCTGCAGCTATCCTTACGCAATGGTGGTCGTTGCGCCAACGAGATCGACGCTGCTCATTAATTTACCGCGTTAAAAGTAGCCGGTTGCGTCGAACCCCTAATTTCCACTATCGCGATCAGTAGCAGCTGGCGAAACAGATGCAAAGTACATGTCGTACACGTCGTACATGTTCGCTGGGAAATGGAAGAGTGCGGCTTTCTCCCCCGATGAGTACACTTAATTCGACGCCTTCCGAACGCGACATACGGTGTGCGCGCGCGCGATTTTCTGAAAACGATTGAGTAAGAACGCAAGAAACGATAAAAGGAAAGAGAATCGCTCCGTGGATGCGTTCGAGGACGCGTCATTGGATAGCTCGCTCGCAAATCGGAGAAAGGTGAAGCCCACTTTACGCGCTGCGACGAAAGAGCTTTTGTAGTCTACGGTTCTTGCTTAAAAGCTATGCAGCGCGCACTAGAACGATCGCAGACGATCGAGGCTGAGAACTTGTTCGTCGACGGTGTACGAAAGAAAGAATACAGGGGGAAAGGATCTTGTCGAAGGGACCATAGGGTCGGGGTCGGGGTCGGCTCGGCTCGAAGGGTGTGCAAGATACGCTTGGAAAATTGTCCCGCGAGACGTCGACGTCGACGTCGACGTCGATGCCGCGCGAACACCGACTTTTCTACCGTTTAACGTTACGCACCTTGCGTTTTCTGGCTGGCTAAAGCCCCTCGTCGCGACACGCCGCGCCGCTCTGGCAATCCGCGTCTTTCCGTCGACGGAATGTCGGGCGAGAATGGATCGATATTCGAACGACAGAAGAAAAATCCTGCTAAGGAAAAGCGTACGGTGTGCCAGACCCTGAGGGACGAGCCCGACGAGAGATAAAATCTAATTTTTCCCTTCGAGTTATGTCGCCGACAGCGGTGCCGCGCGTTGCTCTCGGGAAAGCGATACGTTATTGACGAAAGCAACTTCTCGTCACTGTATAAATTCAATACCGACGCGAATTACGCGTTCGAATTCGGAAAACTCGTTTATGAAAGCAAACTTCGGGCACGTGACGAACCGGGCGCACGGTCTTCCCACTCGCAGGCTCGTTCGCAAATTCCATCGTAGATTCGTTAACGGATAGCGGAGCACGCGCGAGAGCCCGCTATTAAATCTCTTCCAACGAGATATCTTCTCGGTTACGTTGCTCCGTGGTAGGTAATGATACGAATCAACAACGGTGCTTTCCGTCTTATTCCCGTCGACCTTGCGAGACGGGGGGCGGATCCTCGTTTCCGGCCAAGTAGGAACCAGTGTCGGGAGGGTAAGCGCGTTTTGCCGGCTAGGTGGCATTCGAAATGCGGCTGGATGGAAAAAATAAAAACCAGTTGAATCGTCCCGCGAGAGTGCTTTTCTCCGAGTCGATTTTTGGCGCGGAGAAAACGTGCCCAGGCTGTCGTCCGTTCGCGTTCACAGAAAAAGAACTGTCGGCGAGAGGAGCGATGAACGGAATAGGATCGATAGCCGAACAACGGACCAAATCCCGATGGAAAACGTGTGGGAAACGCGGATACGTTGCTCCGCCACTCGTCACGAAGGACGAGAGAGGGCAAAAGTCGCGACACCGGCAACGGCCAGACGACCGATCGAACGCCGTCGAACAAAACCCAATTAAGTTCGTCCAAGTCGAACTTCCGCTAGGCCGCTACACGAAAAACATTTTTTGAGTGAAACCGGTTCGGCCATTTAAGCTGAGTCCGCGTATACCGCTGGTCCGACGTAGTCGTTTATTGACTCAGAAAAAAGTATGTGTGCGCGAGAGGAACGGAGGAAGAGAGAGAAAAGGGGGTGGTATAAAAAGTCGCACGAAAAAAACGTTTTCTGCATGTTAGACTCAATTAAACGAAAGTCCGATGAAACGAAAGAATCGGGAGTAAGCCATGCCAGGAGCGAAAACTCGGTCCGATCGAAAATCTATTGTCTCGATCTGCTTCCTTTAATCGGAATCGAATGTTCCTGTTTCCGCCCCGCTCGGCCCGATACCCAGAGTCCTTCCCGATAATTTAACGTTTCGGTTGTCAACCTCCGTTTCTAAAGGATCGGTCGACGTTACGGAAGTTTCGGTACGGTTTGCGCAACGTATTA
Source organism: Lasioglossum morio (assembly GCA_916610235.2). Taxonomy (NCBI): domain Eukaryota; kingdom Metazoa; phylum Arthropoda; class Insecta; order Hymenoptera; family Halictidae; genus Lasioglossum; species Lasioglossum morio. The sequence continues at coordinate 45,322,354 of OU744323.1, forward strand.
AAAATTCAACGGACCGCGTTTCTTCTCCGCGCAAAACCCTGCCAAAAAGATGGATCGCGTTTGAACGTGGCACTATGATCGAAAATCGTTTGTCGAGCGACCGAAGGATAGAGGGGACGAGGGGCAGAGCAAAGAGGGGGGGGTGGGGATGAGAGAGAGATTGCGCAAAATTGAAATCCTTTGGCGGAGGCGGAATATATCGCTGACCTACAAGAAAGGTATTCGCCGCGGGGCGTGTGACACGCTCGTTACCATGATACCTCCACACGTCCGTCTCCGGCCGTACAAACGCAAAAGTAATCTTCCCCGTCACCTGTCGCTCTCCGGCAAAATACACTTGATGTATCCTCGGTTGCGCGGAAGCATTTTTATCGACACTGTCCTCGGGGAGTTCGGATCTGGCATTTCTCTCGCGGCCCTTTTCAACTTCTGCCTTTCGTCATCACGCATCAACCATTCGACCGTCGATTAAAAGCTATTCCACTCGCGGTGGGGTACCTCCGAACAGAATCGGATATCGAACCTACCGCTCTAAACTGATTTGTCCCTTTGAAACCGACTCGCGTCGAGCATAACACTCTGTTTTTCCGCTTCGAAATTTTTAACGAAGATTAGTGTAACGTTCGCGACGACGTAATCAACGCGTTCTCCTTAGACAGGAGAGTGAGGCAAAGTTTGGATCTCCGTCGCGTATGGCATCCGTTCGATAAGTAATCGCCGGGAGGAGCAGCGCACAGGAACCGAAATCGCAAAGCCACGAAACCATGGCCAAGGTGGTCTGCGACACGCATACAACGCGATCCCTGGTCTGATGAGAGTCGTGTGTCATGTATGCGAGTCCAAAGATCGCCCTCGGGATAATCTGTCCGTCTAGTTACGCTTCTGAGATTAGTACGCTCGCTAATTAGTCGGGATATTACAGATTCGGGGAACTCGCATCGATCCTATCCGTTCTATCGACGGCGGACCCTAAACGCGTCAACGCAGCCGGTTTCGCTAAATTGGATCTTCTGTCCTGACTGAATTCGCTCGATATGCGACCTTCGACGACAAGCTGTCGAGAGAAATCCTTAAAACGATTGCGACGCTAGCACGTTGACCGCCGCGTCCATTCCGAGTAGGTGTTTCATACGGGTGTTCATTACTTGATAAAGAAGTTTTGCACCTTACGCTGTCATTTCGTCCATTTGAGAACGAATAAACTGATATTCATGACTACTAACCCTTTGCTATTTTAACTCAACAATGAAACATTTCTTTTGACCTAAAATAATTCCATTCTATATGATTTTTTTCATTTTTAGGATATGATATTGATATAATACTTCATACAATACTTAAATGGTTAGTAATTGGTTAGATACAAACATATTTAATAATGTAAAGAATATTCTGTATAATTCTACAGCATGTTTTAGTGGTGCCTCAGGGTTGCCACTAGAGATCGTCGTTTTATACGTGTATTAATAACACACGTGTAGATGTGTACACGTGTATTTAAATACACGTACCTCAGTACGAGTCCTTTTAAGTACACAGGTACACGTGTACTATTTCACGTATGTATATTTACATACACGTGTATTAATTAATTAACCCCATTTTAATTCGTATAATTTTTAGAACATTGATATTAATTTATGTATAACCCTATACTGCTTTCGAAAATTAGTAACTGTATCCTAAAAATTAAAACAAATTAAAACACGTTAACACACGTGTTTTTATGGATACGTGAAATAGCACACGTGTATTTATGGATACGTGAAATAGTACACGTACTGGAGTACGAGTACGCGAAATACATGTGAAATAGGGATCTCTAGTTGCCACTCGAGTGTGTTAAGGGCTAATATTGTGACAATTGCTCATAGCAGCGGACACTGGTGACCACGAAGAGCGTGTTACGCGCGAACACGATTCGCGACCGAGAAGAAGAAGAACCGTGGGACGGAACCAAGAACGAGAGACGCACGAGGCGTGGTAGAAACGAGAGTATGATTTGCGAGACAGGACAATTTCCGCTCGCGGAAACGTGTAACGTACGGGGAACTTCTCGAAGAGTTTCTTCGCGAGAGATGGAGAGATAGGTGGTCGAGGAAAGATCGACGAAAGACTGGGAGAAGGAAACGGGGAACGAAGCGAGTTCGAGAGCTGGCGCAGCCGAAGAGCAAGCGAAGACAGAGGATCGCGCCTTAAAAATTCGGAGAAATGGGTTAAGGAAGCTCCTCGAATCCACCGAATATAAATCATTTCCGACGGCAGTAATTCGATTCGCGCGCATCTCCGATCCCTCCTGCCGCTCCGTTTCTTGTCCCACCGTTACAGGCGACCCGAGCTAGTTGAAACGAGAGCTGCCCCCCCACACCACCGGCTACAACACCAGCAGATTTCCGCGATTCATAAAAATTTCATGAAAATCGTCGTGGCTCGTTTACTCTCAAAAGCTTTAGTAGAAAGCCCGTATGGTGTCTCGCGTAGAATAATTACGAAGAGAGCGGGGACACCGAGTGGAATAAATAATGAAGAAACAAACGACGGTCGTAACGATTTCGGAAGCCAGCGACCGCACCGCATCGGCGCCGAACACGCTCTGCGCGCACGATAAAATCCGTGCTCGATGAACTTGAAGCCCGGGATATCGATTTGTCCCAGTGCCTTCGAAATGTCTTCGAAATAACGCCGCGAGTGAAAGGGAGCGGGTCGAAAGAAGAAGAGGTTGACGGAAATTTCAATTTCCCAAGGGGGAGAGAGAGAGAGAGAGAGAGAGAGAACGGGTCGCGTAGAACTCGAAAGGGCGCGTTCTCGTTCGAGTTGGCGAAACAGAAAAATCATGATCACCTTGAAGAGACATCGAGGGTGCTGGATGCGCGCACATGCGTCGCAACGAGCAGAAGTATCGGTCGACTTCCGTAACCGGCAAGTCGAAACTTCGTTACGTCGTTTCCAAGTTGCAGCGGTGCTCCTGGATTTCCACCTCGATTTCTCTTCGTTTCTGTTCCTCGATTCGCGTTCCATGCCGCGCCGCCGCCGCCGCGCCGTTCGCGCGCGATCGACTTTCCATTCGGGAAGAGAAAGAATGTTTCCTCCGCGAAACCGATTCACGCCGCCCCGGCTTTCGTACAGACCGGGGGGAAATTGAATTTCACCCCGATACGCCGTAACGATGATTTGCGCGTGCAAATCCGTTTACGCCGATTACAACGGCCACCGGGTTACAGACACGCGAGAACAAAAGCCGATCGACGCGCGAAGAGTCAACGAGCGACTCGCTTTCAAGCGTCGTGTCTGATTTTCCTCCACGGAAAAGCTTTATCCGATACGGAACGTCGCGCGATGCGACCACTCGTCGACAGAAATCGACACAGTTTTGCTACGACAATAAACGAAACAACGATGAGAACTGTTCAATTTCTACGTCACACTTTCAGTGCTTCTATTTCGGGGAGACGAAATTGTTTGTCTAGATTTACAAAAATTAATTTTGACTAACTACATCGGTACTATCAGCATCAGTAATCTTAACGTTTCAATCTGTATTTCATCGGTTTTGTGGAATTTTTTAGCCTGCAAGGTTGGCAATCATAAATACTGCTCAATTTCTCTGTTACACTTTGAATGCCACGTCTTCTATTTCTGAGAGACGAATTTTGTTTGTCTAGATTTACAAAAATCAATTTTAATCAACTACATCGATACTATCAGGTCAGTAATCTTAACATTTCAATCTGTATTTCATCGGTTTTGTGGAATTTTTAAGCCTGCAAAGTTAGCAATCATGAATATTGCTCAATTTCTCAGTTACACTTTGAATGTCACGTCTTCTATTTCTGAGAGACGAATTTGTTTGTCTAGATTTAGAAATGAATTTTTCTAGAATGAACATCTCAATTTTCACTTCAATGGTTTTATGGAATTTTTAAGTCTGCTAGGTTGGCAATCAAGGTGGAAATCTTTACCGTGAAGATAACAAAAGCCGTAGATTTTTGTGCAGAAACTGAGCTTCGCGGTGAACTGTGTGTCGGAACGGTGCGCGTTTCTTGAGTAATACCACGAGCGGCGAGGTCGTGTTACGTATTCGTTCCCTTCGAAAAATAGAAGAATCGATCCTCTCTGATGCGGCGCGGCTCGGAGCGGCGAGGCGATTCATTGAAAATGTTCGCTGGAGTTCATTGAGCCGCGTAGCAGCGTTGCTGGCGAAAAAGATTTTCGTTCGCCCGTCGACGAGGCCGATAAAAATAAAACTCCGTGGCAACGCAGGAGGATCGCGAGTTGCAAATTGTACGGTGTGTGTATATGCGTTCGCGTCGCAGGCGCGTGGTACGGGAATACTGTACCGGCATTACGAAAACACGCAACTGCGGAGAGCATTATTCCGAGGGCGATAAGTTCATTGCAATTTACGCGAATTCTTTGGAACGGTAACAGGGTGCAGGGAGCTGTTTGTAACGCGTAACGCAGTAACCGATGAATAGCTGTTCCCCTCGTTGGTATCGTCGACCGTTTCAGAAATTATGTATAAGGCTCGACTACGGCTGCACGGTCGCGACTTTCCGGAAAGTCTTGTTCGAAAATACACGGCCACTCCGATGCTTGATTTCTTCATGAGCAACGCCAATCTAGCCGACTATAGTTAAACGAATTGAAAGGCTTAACAGGTACGCGCACACCGAAATAGCGTGTTGTCATCGATCCTCGCGCTTTCCGCGAGAGAAAATGCTCGGAATCCTCTAGTCTTCTCCGGAGGGGCAGCCCGTGTAACGAGAATCGAGGCGAGAGATAAAGAGAGAACGTATTCCTTTGCAGCCGAGCGACAGAAGTTGGACGCTCGACGTCAGAGATTCCTCCTCGTGTTTCGCGACGGCATTTTCATGGGATGAAAAGAAGGTGGAAGGCTTTTCGCGGCCAGGCTTACGGCGGGATAAAAATAGCACCACTCGAAACGAGCAAGCCCGTTCTTAGCCGGAAGCTCGGAAGCTCGGACTGGATTTGGACGTGCGAACGGTAAAACGTTTGACGAAGAGTGTTCGTTAGCTCGTGGAAACCCGGTCGACGATCGCGCGATAAGCGACGTCCCCAGGAAAGAGCAAGCCCAGAGCATACCCACCGACTGCTAAGAAAAACATCCCGTTTCCGTGAGCACTGGCCAACTTCGAGCAAACTTTCCGGCTGGGGAAGACGAATTACGCAAAATCGAGTAAACCGAGCGTTTATACGTTATCTCGCTCTAACTGAAAATTTACCCGCTAACGAGTACGACCGTTGGCCATCGAGCTGCGCCTCGCTTGCGCCTCGCTGCTAACTCGTGATACAGCAGCACGCACGTATCGCGTATCGCGAATTCGCGGACGCGGCAAGATTTATGTCGGGCTATCTGCAGGGAATAAAAGCCTGGATGGGGTATTAAACTTCGATTGAACCGATCAAGTAGGGAGAGAGGAAGGGGAGGATGGTGTACGTGGCACGCGGTGCGGAGGCCTGGATAGCTGCACGATAGTCCGTGACAAATTGGCGAGCTTGAAAATCGGGATGCCGCCTGTACCGCCGATATTTTAATCGACACCATTTCTACGTGCACGATGCTCGCAGTGAACGAAATTCCAAAGTTGGCCGAATCAACCGCAGAGCAAATCTATTCTTAACCCTTTGCCCTGCGAATCTTTATCACGGCTACGATTTATTAGATTGTCCGATTTTTAACAGTAACGTTAAACAAGCACCACTTTTTTCTAAATAAAACTTGTTGGCCAAAGCGAGCGCAATATTCTCTCAACGAATTACAAGTTTTTTGAGTGCATCACGGTGGAAATTGAATTTTTTAGTCGTTTACGTTCATTAATTACACGGTCCAACAGCCAAAAATCGTTTCGATTCTCACTATACGATTCTTATCGTTTTTCTTGCGCTGATTCCGAATCTGCCCTTAACTTTTCTCCTAGACTTTCTATATCGACGAGCGCCGATCAACGGAAAAAGACGAGAGTCGGAAAGGAACGTTCGAGGCACGAGCCACGTGGTTTATTTTTTTTTTCGCTTTATCAACTTACGTTAAGGACGTGATATCTATTAGTGTAATTTATGTTTGTTCCGTTGTAATTTCTAATTCCAATATATATATATATATATATATATATATATATATATATATATATATATATATATATATATCTATTATACTTGTTCGATTGTTAAATTCATCTTGTTAAGTGTTTATTGACGATTCCTGACCTTCCCGTAGTACACTACTACATTTGAAAGGGTGGTTTCTCAAGATGAAAGTCTGCTCTATCGCGTGGTGTAGGTCGATTTTCCGCTGGACCCCTATTTTTCAGATAAAGTAAAAAATATCATCAAAAAACGGTGTCAAAGTGGTGCCTCTCCATCTTCAATGATTGTTTAAACAATCATAATGTATTGGTATTGCACATCACTGGATTCGGGAAAGTCTATAGAATCTTTTTTCTGTAAAGAACAATACAATACCTTTTATGATAACATCACAATATTTGTTCAAAGTCGAAAAATATGTCTTTCTTTTAAACTGAATTTTCTCAAAAACTGTGCGTCTAGGAGAAAAATTAAGGCGAGATTCGGAATCAGCGCAAGAAACTGTATAATAATCGCATAGTGAGAATCGAAACGTCAAAAAAAGTTTGAACTTGTTGGACCGTGTTATATGACTGTCATTTCCATTTTGGAAATTTTTCTACAATCGACGTACAGTGTATACAGTCACCACTATATTTTGATGAAACATAGTGTCATCGATATGTTTACTTCTTCACTCCATATAAGAAGGATTAAATAAATTAAAATTAATTAAAATTAAATATCCGAATAGAACCAGTAGTCAGAACCTGTAAGATCAGCTTTTGGTAGAGTATAATAACGTTCCTAGAGCAAGAAACATTACATTCTAAAATCAGATATTTTCAGACGAACCTAATCGAATGTCTACGGCTCTCATAACTTCCTAGAAAGACAGGAAAACTGGTATTTATTCATACACTGTAAAATCCGTTTGAAATCTTCGTAGAGAGTTTGACTCGAAGAGGATAAAAACGTGGCCAACGGAACGGTGCGTTTGACGGGCATTCGTTTCTTACGGATTTCTTCCAGTCTGCGTTCCCTTTAGTGAAGAAGAGGATCGAGCGCAGAAATGTTCGGGAAGGAGGATCGCGAGGCCGACAAATAATGCTGCTTCTTGTCACGCGAACGGGATAGAAAACGTGAAGAAGAGAGAACCACGTTTTTCGCAGTTTATTTGAACCAAATTTCGTGGCGTGCTACTCGCTCCGTGTCAGGAACAACGCTCCGCGTCCTGACGTTGCTGCGGTGGAAGCGGGCGAAATTAGTACGAAACTTTCTTAAACGTATGAGAAGTTAACCGAGACTCTCTCCCCAGCTCAACCCCTTCTCTTTCTCGCTCCCACGCATCCGGTGTGTTTCTACGGCTATTTACGAACCTTTGGAGCACTTCGCTCGAATTAACTGGGAGCACGGGGCTCTTGCGCCGGGTGAAAAAAGCTCGCGAAGAAAAATCTCGATGCATCTGTAACGCGATGCACCGTGGAAACGGCTGAAGGGGTATCGAATGGGCGGAGTAGTTGCGCCGAACGATTTCTTACGAAAGCCTGGACATAAATTCCCAGCTGAAAAGGGGAAGCTGTAGCTGAAGTGTCCGTGTCCGTGTCCGTGTCCGTGTCCGTGTCCGTGTCCGTGTCCGTGTCCGTGTCCGTGTCCGTGTCCGTGTCCGTGTCCGCGTCCTACGCTCGTACACGCATACACGCGGCGAACACGAGGAAGGGAAACTTGCGACCGCGGAGCTAACGAAAACAGAACTTTAGACAGCGAATAGGAGAAGGGCTGTGTAAGGAACGTTAACGTTCGCCGGCCCGCTGCGAGTCGCCGCGCCGCGTCGCGCCGCCTGGAAAAAGGGCGCGGAGAACATTAGAGGAGGGTTAAGTAAGGAAAGTGCACCGTAGTTGTTTGTGTGTGCGTGGTACCGTGAGTCATCGAGCACCACATGCGCGGTGGCGAGCGCAGCGTTCAGCGCAGCATGCGAACACATCTGTGTTCCGTGTATGTACAAAGTTTTCCGCAAAATCTCGCGGCGATCAATTCGAATGATTTTATCGATCTTTGTCGAATCGATCGCGACTCTTTTAGCCAGCCGGCGGAGCTCGTATCGCGATGAAATATACTGGCAATAACGACGGTCGTGCGCATAGTAATTAGGATGTACAATCAGTATCTCCGCGCTCCTAATTTCGTATTAACGCAACGTAAATTTCACCCGGGGAAATAAGTCACGCACGAATACTCGTAAAGAAGATATACATATGTATACCGTGGGTGGTGCGAGTCATTAGAAGAACACGCGTGCATTCCATGCGAGCCCGTGTCGCCACTCGTACGCTCAAAGGCATGAAGCTGATGTACGTTTCCTCTTCGTCTCTCGCTTCCTCTGTCTCTCTCCGGCTTTGTTCCTCTCCCGCGCCGCTGGATGCTGAATGCTGGATTCGCGTCACAGAGAACCAACGCGACTTATTTACTTGCTCTTTACTCTGGTTACGGGATCCTAGTTGCTCGAACGACAAGCCTCGCAATTAGAACATACAGAACCGGAGGGGAAGTGTTCTCTGCCGACGATCGGATCTTTCGATCCTCCGCGATTTTCGCATCGACCGTTAGGCGACGATAAGCGTATAGACTAGACATCCCTATTTCACGTGTATCTAAATACACGTGTACACGTGTATTTCACGTACACGTACTCCAGCACGTGTACTATTTCACGTATCCATAAATACACGTGTACTATTTCACGTATATTTAAATACACGTGTGTTATTAATACACGTACAAAACCACAATCTCTAATATAGACACACTACTATCGTGTCGTTTGAAATCACGTCCCATCGCATTATATGTATATGTATGGAGAGAAAATTATAATATATTGTATATACAAAGTGGGACGTTATAAACAGGCTACACGAATAACTCGCTTCTTTTTAAATGAAAATGTCTATGAGATATACGTACATATGTATATGGATGTCAACTGTTTTTTTTCTAATGGAACGGTATGTTTTTTTAATTTACATTCTGGTACAGTGTTACAAGACGAATCACCATGTTATGGACATTATGTCACTCAAAGCAGTCTTCAAATACTTTTGTGTCTTCTCCAGTTGTTGGCACAAACCGCTCTTGTAATTGCTTATAAAGTGGAATGAAATATAGTCCTTTTTTTAAAATGAGAACAGCCTTTTTAGATCAGGAACAAATAAAAATCAGTGCTTAAATCGCGGGATTACTGTGAACGGAAAATTATTATATTCGAATCGTCGATACGAGACGGAAAGTGTTTAGCTGTCAACCGTAAAGGATTCGATAACCGTCGGTTATCGTATTCCTTTGGTCAGTTCACTGAGAACAAAGGTCAGCGGAACGGCCATACCCCCTGCTAGCTCTTGCTATGGCGATAGGTTGTCCACCGAGCTCGTGACTCGAAACGGGACAACGCGGAGCTATATCTAGAATCTAGCGTTTAATACGTTAATCCATCTTTAAGATATCGGAACCAGTTAAATATAGTATCTCATGTCGAACGGAAGGTTAAAGTAACGAACCAACCGGAATAGAAACGGATAAAGGATATATGGTAAAGTGGGAATATCCTAGCGAAATTTGGTAACCATAAATTATTCATTCGAACGTGAAATAAAATCCTCTGAGCAGAAGAAGCTCGGAATCGGAAGAAAATTGATTCCGAATACGGTGCGGGTTCGGCAGGTCTGGTGTCGTGTTCAGTGTGTTCCCTGTTCCCGGTTCGTGGTCTGGGACGGCGCGGCGTTTCCACTTTCCAGAGGCGAAGACACCAGAACGACGCGACGCGACGCGACAAAGGGGCCTGGGACTCGCGACAGACGGTAGGCGGTAGGCGATGGGCGATGAGCGATAGGCGATAGGCGCGGTCGCCGAAAGAATCGCGCAAGTCGATGGCGAGAAGGATGACGAGAGGAGAGAAATGGAAAGAGAACGACGATGAAGACGATGATGAAGAGGAGAAAGGAAACGCGGGCGGGCCAAGAGGCTGCAAAGCCGCCGGTAAGCCGATATAAGCAGAGTCAATTTCCAGCGAGTGTTCGAGCGGGAGGAAAGGATTTTGCTTGCACGACGACGAAAAGGCAATATTCCGTTCCAGAGCAGGGCCGTCGAGCGGGCGAACTGGTGAACGGGCGAACGAGAGGAGAATCAAACCTCCGGGAAGAGGGAAGAAACGCCGCGAACCGGGGGAAAGGAAGAACCGCGCGAGAAGCACTACCTTTGTTCCTCGGGACTTACCTAGATACTTTTCAATAAAGTTACTTGGCACCCACCGTCCCGTCGCGTCGCGCCGTACCGCCGTCAAAACTTCTCCCTCCGTTCGAAGAATCAACGAGGAAAACGGTGGACCGTCTCCAAGTATAACGACCGATCGGTTCTGCAATTTCAGTTCGACGTGAAATATAGATTTTTCGGAACGACACTGTCGTATCCCGCGTTACAGTTATGCGCGATTTCGTATTCCGCGAATATATCCGTGCCAGAGAGCCGGGCGCGACTACCGCTAAACCGGGCCACCGATGTCCTCGCTTCTCCGCTTGACAAGATATTGCTAAATATTTAAAAAGCTCATCCGTTCTCCAACGCGCACGGTCTATCCGCGAGCAATCCGAAAACGACCTCAACTGTTACAGCTCACGGTAATTGACATGTTTTCTACGCTATTCTCGCCGTTCCCGACATTGCCTTGGAACCTTACAAATTAACCCTTAACGAGTCAGAAATATTTCGAGTTTATTTACCAATGGATCCAAGCTATTTTTCATTCCAAGTGAAATTCATTGAAGCTGTTAGAACGTCAACTTCGTACTAATCGTAACATCTTTTAATTGAGTTAATCACTATATGTACAAGTTGTTTTGCCTCTTTCTTGAGTACGTCGTACAGTAAACACGCGCATTAAAAAGTATTCTCGTTAAACCGTATTATTAGTGCACATTAGTACACAAGTTCCAACTTCCACAAGTTCCAACAGAACCGTTAATGGTTAATAACTCTACGAATCTTTCTGCAAAATAAAAGTTGTTTTTTGCACTCATTACAAGACATAGGAAAGAAAGAGGAATTTTTTTTGTTCAATGGTTTTATTAAGTCGCAAAAATAGCGTTGATATTCTTAAATTCGTTTACCACTAAACGTCTTCATTTAGCAGATATTATAATGAAAACCGTGCAAAGTTCAAGTGGAGTCACTTTTATATGTTTTGTGCTTGGTAGATTCAGTATTAATCTTTGCACTGTTTGAAAATACTTCTACCCATTTCTGTAATGAATGCATGAAATCCGCGATCTAATTATCACTTCTCTCCCACATAAACGAGCGTAAATGTCCCACCGAACGCATTATCGCTCGCGAAATCCCTGTTGCGTCCGAGAGGGCTCGCGTTATTATCGCTGCGCGTTATCGAACGCGAAGAAGCGATTTTTCGTGAAATCGTAATCGCAGATTCCCGCGGCGAAAAGGAAAAACCGCGATAAAACAGAATTTATGTGGCTGGTTCCGTGCGAAACGCAGTTTAAGATCGAGGATCGCTCCGATATATCATGATATCGAGGATGCGGCTGACACCGGCCGCTCCCGTATTTCCTCGCGAAGACGGAAGGACGTTGAATATTTAAAAATTGTAATCCGCCGCGCTCGTGGAAAAGTTGGCGCGTTGCCTCGGCGGCCGGAGTTCGATATCAAAAAATCGAACGATTCCAGGACGAAAATTCCATGAAACGTTCGCTAACGAGGTACGGCGGGAACCGTCGCGTCGCATCGCCGCGTCACGGTTCGAGAGATCCTCGAAGATTGTTTCGACGGTGAAATAAAATTTCGGATTGCGTCTTGGTCGTCGCCATGGACTATGAACGGCCGGGAAACGGATTTCAGACTAAAAATCGATACGTTCGTTCGCCCTGCGCCAGATCCTGTTAAAATAACGATCGATACCGGACACGAAGCGATTACGCGATTTCCGCGAACTCGGATCCGATTGTAAAGCGATGCGTACGCGTACTCTTTCCTATCGTTCTTCAATTTCCAGTCTCGCCCATAAAATGGGGACGCGATCCGAAAAATTCATCGCGGAAGAATATAGATCGGTGCGTTGTTGCGCGGGCACGCGCGAAATCTAATTTATCACGGAACGCTGTATAAAATGTAATTTAACGACGATGATCATTTCGATATTAGAATACGGGGAGGACGCGACCCAGATCGATCACGTACGCGCGCCACGAGCAAAGAACCGACACTCTCGAGCGGAACGGGAAAGAGCGAGAGGCACGGCTCGTATCTTCGACGCGGACGATGCATTGTTGAATATTTAAAAATTCTAATCCGGAAAGCCTCGACGTATCGGCGATGTTTTCGGTATCGTACCGTGGATCGTGTCTCGCCAGAACGAAGAGAGGGCAGAGCAAAAGGAAAAAAGCAAGAGAGCAGAGAAAGAGAGAGAGAGAGAGAGAGAGAGAGAGAGAGAGAGAGAGAGAGAGAAGAGGAGGTGCGTCAGAAGCGGAGGAGGCGTTTCGGTTTTCAGCAAGCATCTCTACGATAGAAATACGAGCGGCTCTCTTGTAAATGCAACGTCGGGGAAGGGAGAGAGGGGGAGAAAGAGGGAGAGGGTGCACGAACGAAAGAAGAGGGAAAAAGGATGGTGACGAAAGAGAGAAGAAGAGGCCACCTTGTTGCGGCACGATGTGCAGTCCTGCATCGTGCAGATGCACTCGAGTAACGGACCCGTGTACCGCGCCCTCATTTAATGCACGGCGTACCGGTTGCATCGACTCTTCTGTCTGATTTTTGCTCAGTGCTTAACTCTTTCGAGCCTTTTCAATATCTTTTGCGAGCGGCGCAGCACCGGTGCAGCATCGGTGCAACGGTGCAGCGCCGCGCCTCGCATTTTCCACGCTCGACGTCTGTCTTTTTCCTCTGTAGTGCCGATTTTAATCCTTTTAGTTCCGAACGATATCGCGTAATGACATGGCTGTTGGCTCTGACAGCCAGCTAATCCCAACCGGTCACGTATAATTAGTGAAATTAAACGTGCCCGGCATATCCGGACCGGCACGATGGAAGGGTTAATTACACGGCGTTAATTTTTCGTTCGATACGAAAACGAGATGAATGATACCCGTGCGCGGCTCGGCGCGATCCAGTTCGACTCGGCGTGGCGCGAGCCGCGAGCACCGAGAGCGGCCTGGCAAATGGTGTCGGGGTCGCTGAAAATTCGAGTAATTTTTACCCTCTTAATTGTCTATATTGGCCTTGCAGCCGGTGAGCACCGATCGATTCGTCGTTAGTTATGCCGCGGATTTTACGCGTGCCGTTTACGATATTACGAGGTAATACACTCTGGCCGCTTAACGCTTAATACCGAGATAACTGCATCGCGGCCGTTGTTCCATATTTTAGAAAAGTGCTTTTCAATGTTTCTCGCGCCAGACCACCGCCACGCCACTCTCCGCCGATAGAAATCCACCGTGACACATCGATACGACGGATCCTGCTCCGGGGTCGCGGATCTTCGATCGGACAAAGATACGTCGAACTGCCACCGAAAATCAAACCGGACAAACGCTCGCGAGCCAGGACCAAGAAACGGGCAGTCGTAAACATAGAAATCTGTTAGAGGATACTTCAGCGCGGTGAATCAAAATGGAGATTTATGCGTTTTCCCGAAATCGAACTTGAATCGACGAGCTGGCAACGCGAGCTTGCAAAATATCGCAAAAAACGCGGGCAGAAGATCGATCAATCGTACGAGCAAACGATGCCCCTTTTATCGTATAAAACGAGCCAAGTTATCCGATTACGTGCTATGCAAACGCGTCGAAGTAAACTGGATTCCGGCGAAGGGGCGGCTAGGACGAAGAAATCGCGCGCAGACTACGAACGAAACAAACAGACCGGTTACACGCGATCGTCGATGGCGCGAGGCCAATTCTCGAAAGACGCTCTCGGCAAATTATTTTTCCGGTAGCTCTTCGTGGAAATCGGCCGCTCAAGAAAAGCGCGTTACGTTCGAGTAGGCGGAATTTGTTTCGCGCGAGCGCTCCTCCTTCGTTAGCTATGCATCCGCGAGCAAAAATATGCACGTGCTGCGGCGAACCGGAGACGAAGATGGAAAAAGAGAAAGGAGATGGGGGGCGAACACGTTGCGCTCCGTGCACACAAGGTGGCCGATGAAATCCTCCGTTCCCGTCGACAAGGTAGGTCGGTTCTCGTGTTTCACGGTGCAAAGCACGAGGGCGACGCTCCGTTCCGTTCCGTTCCGTTCACGCGTGCAGGAAAAATTGTTGCACCCTACTTTGCAACTCCTGACCCCTACTGTCGACCGTTGCTTCGGTATTTAACCTAAATTGACCGAACCCCGAAGATCCGAAGGGAGAGATCGGTGTCGAAGGTACGCTACCTCGCAACCAACCTTCAAGTTCGGAAAGAGTATTCCTTACATCGCGAGCAATTAAGTCGACGAGAATCCACACGGTGTCAAGTTCCGCGGCGGCTCTTGCTCGAAACGCTCGGATTTACATCACGACGCGTATAAACCGCGTCAACCCCAAGATCGCGATCCCTTCTCGAAGAAACTTATTCGTACAAATCTTCTTACCGTGGATCGAGAAGTTTTTCGCGGAGCGTCTCGACGCGATCCCCTCGGCACTCCGTCGAATCCGTCGCGTCCCCTCCGCCAAATAAATTTCAAAGTGTATCCGCATTAACCTCGCCCGGAGCGGAGCCGGAGGAGCTAACGATAGGACGATTCCCTTTTTTCATAGAACGCACCATCCGACCGGATAAGATTCCGAGAGCTCTCTCGCGCTAACGCGAAATGAATGGCGAAGTGGTAAACGGCCGGAGATATTGTATTGCGCGCAACGTTAACTACGGAGATAGGAAAAATATGTGTCAGAGAACAGAATCCTCGCGTCGTATCGCGCCGTATCGCATCGCGAGGGGTTTTTCGGTCGACACACAGTAGAGTATTTGGCCCGAAATCCCGGGAACAACTATTACGAGATAAGAAATGTATTTTAACATTTAAAAGATCAAGGTGACCTTCATTTTCGCCGAAAGAAATGTTTTAAATTTGTAGATGCATAAATAACGTGTTACGCAAAATTGTTTTCATTGTTCTTTGCCGGAGTTTGTGCGATCTTTTCGGGAAGGATATTCGACTCCACGGCAAGTTTCCAAGGAAACTGAGGGATGTGTCGTTGCGACAAAAGGGGAGAACGAGAGCAACGGGACGAGGCCACGAATCATCGTCGAGGAGAGATTCGAACGAATCGGCTAAGCGCAAAGAAAGCGTATCGAGCGTTCGGTGGAAATCAGGAACCTGGAAGAAAGAAGCGTGGGTAGAAATGGAAACTCGTGTGAGATTCCGGGAGCGTGTAGCTGGCTGCGCGCGTATCCGGAAACGATAAATACACTGTTAGGAGCACGCACCCTCACCTCCGCCCTCGCACAGGTACACAGATACGTATAAAGAACACGAATAGGGTAACGCGCGGGTTGCCGCTCCGACTCTCGTGTTCTCTCTCCCGCTCTCGCGCAAAAGGCAAGAGATAATTACAGGGAGCGTTCGCGCAAAGGAGCACGCGGTCGGGAGAGCTGAATATATTACATCTACGTGCCCAAGGAGAGAAAAACATCGGGGTGAATGGGCCTCGACGTACACTTCGAGGTAAAGATGCAGCGAGCCACTGAACCCAGCGCAGCGCAACGGACCGATAAACAGAGCTTTCGGTGGAAAGAAAAAGGATGCACCGCGCCGCGTCTACGAGAAGCGACACCTCCTGCTCCGCAAATAATTTTCATTTCGAAAAGAAAACCATATTCTTTCATCTATAAACGATTGTACATCATTTACTTCCTTTCGTGTATATCAAGTTTCTTGCTATTAATCGTATTTATAATACTTGAATTTTTACTCATTTTTTTGTTATAGTAATTTAATGTTATATATGTATGTATACATACATATATATATATTTGTTCGCTTACTGGATACAAAGAGATCCCGATCCCTTTACAATTCTTTTCTTTATTTTCACCCTGGGTCGTCTCTTATTTCTTCACTGCTACCCTCTCGCCCTCTCATCCTTCCCCTTTTTTCTTTTTTGTCTTCCTCTCTCATTCACACTTTCTATCCTGCTTTTCCTTTCTCTCTCTATCTAACTTTGTCATTCACCCTTCTCCCTCTCCGACTAATATATTTTTTAACTTCCCTGTGTCCCTTCCTTTTCCCTGCATCTTTCTCCCAGTGTCTGTGACTTTATAGTAATGTAATGATTGCTTTAAATATTGGTGGGTGTAGTGTGTCGCGTGGCAATTTTTAGTGACGCCTTGACTACCAAGGGCAAGTAAAACATTAACCACATAGGGCATTCCTTTCCTCTTTAATAATCTCAATAAGTACAATGTATGGGCAGTCTTAAATTTTTGTAACGTTTCTATTGTTTTAAGTTGCACCAACTTTGTCATAAATATCATAAATACATAAAATCTACTGATCACCTGCAAGAATCAGGGCATGACACAGCAATCGTCTGTTTTCTCCAACGAATACAAGTTCCCCGGAAATTGCTAAACAGGCGGTGAGACTACAGCTGGTCGTGCGAATTTCGCGCCGTGAAACCTTCGCAAACTTGTACCGGAGTTTTACGAACAGCGATAAATAAAACTTCTATTTGAATGGTATAAGTAGTTTATTCGGTTTCGGTAGGATCCCAACGGTGGCCAGGACGCCAAACGCCTCTTCATGTTTATGGTCGTCCCACGGGCGCGCGGGTACGTCGCTTCTCTCTTTGCATAATGCACGGGATAAACGCTTAAGAATTAATCGATCGAAAAGCCAAGGATTCCGGCGGACCAGGACCGACGCGACGGCGACATAAAGCAAATTTTGTTTGCGAGGCTGCGTGCGAGGTTATCCTTGCGTAGGCGGAGAATGAAGCGATAACGGTAATCGCTCGGTTAAAATTTTATGGTTATAGCTAACATATTTGTGCAGCGCCGAACCAACAGTCGAGTTCAAAGTACCAACCGCGCATGTGGGTCAACCATACGTAATTCCCAGTACGGAAATTCATCGCGCAGAAGATACATAGACGAGCGTATGCACGAATATATGTATTCTCGCGAAACCCGTACACGCGTTCTGTGCGAGTTTTAACGAAATATAGAGGGGCGCGATGTTCTACCCGAAGAAATCAAACCAGAGACCGTAATCGCCTTAACCGTCGATCGAATTATCGTCCCGAAAAGAAAGCCAGCGGTGAATCGCGCAACCAAAAAAAAAATGCGGGGTATTTGTTATGCAAGTTTTTGGGACGGTCGGAGGATCCGTGCGGCAGCGTTGAACAAACTGAATCGCCGATACCGTATTAGCCGAAGGCGTGCATCGATTCGGAGGAGGGGGGAAAAAGAGAAGAGAAGAAACGAGAAGATAGGAGAAGAGACGGGAAGAGGAGAGAGAGAGAGAGAGAAAGAGAAAACCGAACACTTTCGGGCTCGATATCGCGTTCGGAAGCCGAGCTACCGTAATTCTATGGATGAAATTAACGAACCGACTGAATGGATGCAGAATAATCCTGGCGGCGACGCAACGTGTGCCGTTCGAGATAAAGACCGGATCCTTTCCCGTTGGCTGGGAGCACGGTAGGGAAGCCTTCACGGTGATTAAGCCGCGTCCGAAAGTACAGCGACGCGGCCCGTTCAGCTATTCCAAAGGACGAAGGGGAATCCGGAACCCCGAGTTCGGAATCCGGAATCCGGAATCCGGAATGGGGAAAACCGAAATATCGACGAATTCGGCGCACTACCCACCCTCCCCGTGTGCGTGAATGCTCGAAACCTATTCGCCGCTCCGCCCTCTTCCTCTTTTTCCACTACCCGCTACCCACTACCCACTATCCGCTATCCGCTATCCGCTATCCGCTATCCAGTATTCGCCGTGCCCCCCTTTTCTGCCCGTTTTTCTTCGTTCCTCCGCGTTCCTCCCCTAATCCGCGTCTCGCTATGCCTTCCTTTCAGTCTCTATTCTTTTTCTCGCCGAGAACTCTACACCGGCTTGCCAGACATTCCCACAGAACCGGTCCTCTCTGTTTAGTAGAATGATTCGCGAGACCAACGAGACCACCGCACCAACGTGAACGTTTCTCGCTCGATACATACGCGAAACGTTCGAACCAAGTTTTTCCGCGTTTGGTAAATCAGTCGCCGAACGTGTTCCCGACAAAGACGTCGCGTCGGTCGTTTCTCGCGAGGCTTGTTCGCTACCCACGGAGTGGAAAGTCTCCTCCAATATTCTCGAGCAGAGCTTCTCATCGATTTTTAGCCGGAGCACGGGAACGAGCTGTAAATTCACCGATATCGTGATGCACGATCTACGAACGCGATAAATCCTGTTACCGGCACCGTGACTTTTCGTTTCAGCTCGTGTCGCGCCTACGTACCGTGCATTTCGATCTTACCGCCATGGGTTCTTTAAGGGCGGCTCCATCGGCTTCCTTTCTCTCTCTCTCTCTCTCTCTCTCTCTCTCTCTCTCTCTCTCTCTCTCTCTCTCTCTCTCTCTCTCTCTCTCTCTCTCTCTCTCTAGCTGCCATCCACGTATTCCGTTGTTCCTCGAAACCCACCGAATCGGCGATCGAGTTGCCACAACCACCGTAAACACCGTATTCTCTCGCGCGAAAGAATCCCTTGCCGTTCCGAGAGAAACCGCTACGCGCCGCGTATCGTGTCGCACACGCATTGCACGCACGTATACGTCGCGATTCCTCGTTCTGCCCTAGTCTCGGCGCGTTCGAAGACGAGTTAAACGGTTCGACGAGTAGCGAGTCTTTCGTTCGAGGGCAGCCATCCGAATGTACGCGCTCTGTGATTTCCGAGTAGAGGTCTTCGACGCTTTGTGAATTGTCGTTTGTGCGCGAGCCGTGCGCACTCTACTGCTCATCGTTCCTTTCGAAGCTTTCCGTTCGTTCCGCTACCCATCCACCCCTTCGCAGCCGACTGTCGGCAGCCGGACGTCTTTCTTTCTCTTTATGCAAAGTTCCGCGGTCGTAACTTCGTTCGTACGCGGGGAGGCAAATGTTATTTACGAGCAAAGACGCCGACAACGGAGTCGTCGTTCTCGCTCGTCCTCGACCTCGACCTCCGTCCCTCCGGTGATATACAATCGTCTTTCTCGCCGGGGCTAAATTCCCGATTGAAATTCTCCTGTCTGTTCCAATCAAACTCCCGTTTTCCACGGAGCCGTTGTCGCGCGACGATTATGAAAGCAAGTCCACGGAGACGGAGTCGAACAGAGAAAGAGCGGGAGAGAGAGAGAGAGAGAGAGAGAGAGAGTGAGTGAGAGAGAGAGAGGTGAAACGAGGGAGGGAAATCGGTTCACTGTATTCCACGAAAAATATACGCATTATCAAGCTGACAGCTCGATTTCCGACGAATTGAAAGACACCGATCCTGGGTGTAACGTTTGAGACCATGAAACGCGTCTCACGATTCCGAACGGAACGAGTGTTCGTCGTACGGATTGATTCGCCGTCGTACATTTCGTTCGCGATACTTTCGAAAGATTTAACCCCCTGCCTCTAGAATCCTGCAACTGCGATGCGTCTCTCGAACAAATTTCAAAGGCTATAAACACGAAAGTTGAAAGTTTTCCGAGCGTTGGTTTCCCGGGTTTTTCTTATCCGCCGGCAGGAAAGGTTTCGAACCTATCTCTCTCTCTCTCTCTCTTTCTCCTTGTCTCTCGCTCTTTCTCTCTCGGAAACGGCGGTGGTTTGAAAACGGTGGTGGCTCGCGTCGGGTTCACCGCTCTCGATGGTGAGGCGAAGCGAGGCGAACGCGCCGATTGGAAGAAAACAACCGACAACTATTGAATCAGCGAGAACCAGAACCTCGTCGCAATTCGTATACGCGCGACGATAGACACACGAGATATCCGCATTGCGGTTACACGAGCTTTTTAACACTTTGTGCCTCTGCATACGCGAATGTGTACGGTACGCACCACCGCAGCCAGTAAACATCGAACTTGTGTGTCGATGACTGCCGATGGGTGTCGTCCTGTGCAAGCACAAAAGCGAGACAGAGACGGGGAGACGAGTGATCGAGGACGGCGATTACGTCGAGGGTGGCGTACAGGGAATTGGAGAGGGTGTAGGTTCGCCGGTGAAACGGCTAGAGGGACAGAGGCAGAGAGGAACAGGGAGAAAGTGAGACGGACAGATAGACAGAGTGATACAGAGTGAGTGAGTGAGTGAGAGAGAGAGAGAGAGA
Organism: Lasioglossum morio; assembly: GCA_916610235.2. NCBI lineage: Eukaryota > Metazoa > Arthropoda > Insecta > Hymenoptera > Halictidae > Lasioglossum > Lasioglossum morio. Next base: position 45,342,740 of record OU744323.1, read on the forward strand.
GAGAGAGAGAGAGAAAAGGGAGACAAACAGGGGAGGGGGAGGTCAAAACACGATATTAGGTTTGGACCCGGTTTCTAGATGCATGTGTACGGCTGGCGTACCTACCGACGCCGGAAGATCGCGGAACTAAACGCTGGCGGAACGCTCGGTACGCCCCTGGAATTGCAGCCATTTTCGAGAGAGACCTCAGTCTCCTCTGATAAGCTATATACAAGCGCCTATATTGCCACGGAGTAATATATCGCGGGGCGAGATGTCGAGATGTATGCGAGATCTCGTGAAAATCGCAGCCGAGTCGGCTCTCCTCGAGACCCTGGAGACCCTCGGGAGTCACGACTTTCGTCCAGCCGTGGTAAACGGTTCCTAAACCCGGTCGGCTTCGTCGATACAAAAGAAACTGTAGGTTCGATGAAAATTCGCGTCGCCCGTTGATTAAGATTATATGCATTTCCAGCGGAGAGAGATTCCGTCGCGTGTATATGACGCACTTTGAATGGCAGAAGGCAAGGACCGAGGCAACGTTGAAGACTCGGATTGATCGCACGAGCAAGGATGATCGGCCAGCGACGAAAACGAAGGGTATCCCTGACCGGCCTTGAACGGACGACTTTGATGGAACGACCGAAGCGTCGACGAAACGCGCGGATCGCCTTCGCGATACGTTCCCACGTTGTCCCGTTCCATTCTATCCCGTTTCATTTCGTACCGTTCGTCTCGGTCGTGTTCACCCTTCGTTGGACAAACTTTTTCTCGCGACAAAAAGAATTTTATCCCGACAGAGTCGGTTAACGGCTCCGGCAGTTTCACGGATCGGGCCCGCCCCCGTTTCGCAACCCGCGCTCCCGCGCGTCTCAATGGAACCATGCTTTTTACGAACGGTCCAACCGGTTTTACGTAGGAGAACCCTAGCTACGGAAAAACCGTTATTGTCGCGATAAGTTTCTTTTTTTATACACCGCTGCTGTCTTTTTGCCACGGTATATTGGCTGGTGTTCCATTAAAGGGGTCTCGCCGCCGCCTCGAACGACGGGGGAGTATAATGCGCGGCGCGCTACTCGGGAAAGTTCGACGCGCGGATTCGAGATTATTCGCGAGTATCGTTATTATATTTCCCGTTACGATTCGGGCTGATGTATTTTACCGCGATTCTCGTTCGGAATATACACGCGGAGCCGACGTGCAAAGAGGCACGCTCGCGAGTTCTCGACAGAATCGAGACGATAATCTGATAGCAGGATAGGGGCGGAAGAAGTAGCGGCGAGGGAGGAGGAGGAGGAGAAACGGAGGGGAATCGAACGTTCGGAATTTTATCCCTTTAAACTCGATGGAACGTCGAAGAAACACGGAACAACCCTACGAAGAAGAGATCGAGAACAAACGGCTTGAGGTGGTCGGCCACCTCCTCCCGGCCCTCTGCTCCGCCATCCCACCATACCACCCTTGCCATCCTACAATCCTGCCACCCTGCCACCCTGCCACCCTGCCACCCTGCCACCCGGCCCTCTGCTCCGCCGCGCTCCCCTTTGTCCGGGAAGATCGCGTTATCGGTCGACAAAATATTGTTATCGTGCCGTAGCGATGGTGAATCACTGATGCGAGAACGCGGCGTACAAAGGGAACCGTGCAAACGGAAAATCGATAACGATTGACCGGTAAACGTATTGACCGGGAGCATCGGGTATCGTGCGGGTCCAAAGTGAAACGGAACAGAACGAGACAAAGAAATCGCGGCGAGCTCTCCGAGTAAGACTTCTGGCACGACAGCGCCGCGCCGGTCGCGGAATTGCGACGCGAATGACCATTTGGACGTTTCCACGTAATCGAAGCTACCCCATACCAGCGCCGCTCGAGAACCCATGCAGACTGCGCCACGTAACTCGCCGAGCTTCCTTTCCGCGGATTCGCTTCCCTCCAAGACGCACCTTCCCGCCGTTCACTTCCCTTCGGTTTTATTCAGACCCTTCCGACAGTGACTTTCTCGACGATGGTTACGCACACTTTCGTCGACATTCTGTTCTCACCGACAAATGCATGCAAAGAAAGTGCTTAGTGCATTCCCTTAATTTGAATCTGCCGCGCACTTACGAACGCGGCCGATGATAAATAGACAAGCGCAATCTAGACACGCGACCAAACGTATGAGACGAAGTGAACGAGATTAATAGAATTTTCAAATTAGAATTGTTCAAGTGAGATTGTACAAAGGAATTGAAATGAAGGAAGGAATAAACTTTAATGTCGTCTCTCTTTGTTACAGGTAGGAACAGAATAAGTAATGTGATTGCGAATTATAAGTTACCAAAAAATTAACCCCTTTGTTACAGAAACTTAGTACTGTTTTTTTGACTGTGTCAATCCCAACGATAGAACAATCTCATTATATGCATATGTATTAACTAATCCTAGCGTGAGTCATAAGCTCGTGCGTTTCCTTGCTGAAAAGGAAATTTCTTAAACCATTTTCCTGCGATACAAATTGAAATTACTCCTCCAACTACTTCAAATATTTTCCTCGCCGCTTCCCGTTTTAAAGTTTTGCTTCCATGCTCGCAACTGGCACGCAAATTGAGCGTACATGATCGCGTATACGTCAGTGAGAATGTCGATGAAAACTGATATCGGCGTAAACAAAATGTCGACGAAAACACGTATCGGGGAAATAGTGTACGACGCAATCACTGTCCAGGAAGTCACTGTCGGTCAAGTAGAACGAGTCCGTTGTATTCGCGCCGCGTATTTCTCCTCGATCATAGATTTCTGTTTTCCTTAACGAGCTTCCCGAGGATCGTTTTCGCCTGGAAGCGGTCAGAACGACGCTCAGTTATGCGCGCAATTACCGCGAACGGTGTACCCGCACCGGGGGACTCGAGTGACACGTGTTTCGCGGAGGCCGCGCGGGGGCGTAACTTGAAAACTCAAAACAGCGCCGCGTTAATTTCGCGGGAATACGATTGCGCGGTGCTCACGAGACGTTCGAGGGAATCGCGGAGAGTCGTGTCGACGGAAGTGCGAATAAATGGGGCGAAACGCGAGCACGGCGAACCGTCAAGATCGTGACCGGAGTCGGTTTCTCCGAGTAGCCTTCGCGGGATCCGGCGATATCGAAATACGCGGCGTAGCAGTCCGTTATCGGGAGTGCATGTAAAACGAATAGTAAGGCGAATGGTTCGAGTACGCGAAAGTAAACGAGGCTAGGAAGGTGGTTCGACGGACGTTCGACAAGCCGATTCGAGCAAGCGACTTTCCATTAATCTCCATTGATAGCTAGCCGGTTCGTAAATGGCTTGCACCGCAGCTTGCGCCCAAAAATCGATACGGACCTGCATCGCGTTCCGGTTATTAAAGACCCCGGCACAGGATTACGATTGTTCCCGCGGCTTCGCGACGAATTGATAAATATCCTGGCGGATACGAGAAGATCAATCGCCGGGTAACAACCACGCTCGCGTCAGGTCGCGGCCTGATCAACCCAGAAGACGATGCGGCCCGAGTGTTGAACGAGAGAACGGTTATAACAGCTGATCAAATTACATGTAATAAAAAGTCCTCGATCAACGGGCTCACCACCTGCTAATCATTTCGAAGAGATCGTTCAGAAAGGGATCGTTCGCTGATCAACAATTTGGAATACATGAGCGTGTTTGTTCGATTGCACCCTCTGCAATCGCAACGAGGACAGGTTTTCTTCTCTGTCTCGAGGTAGTGGAATCGATGGACAAATAAAAAAGACAAAGATGTTCTTGGCTCGACTTTGCTCGGGATTTGTGGTAAAATCAGAACCCCCTGCTCGAAACCGAAACCGACAACGTTGCAAATGGCTCGGCTCTCTCGACCGCTTCGAATCCGCTTCGGATCGTTCGTACGGTCCCGGTTATCCGATAACTCGAACAATTGTGCTTATTTCGTTTGGTATCGCTCGGGCCTATGTATCGGGACGACAATGACCGGGATTTACCTTCAGATCGTACGGATCGATTACAAATATCCTTGGTACAGGAACGCGATATATGGCACGGTTAGGGGTAGCGGGACGACAGGGAGGGATACCAGAGATGGAGAGAGAGAAGGAGAAGGGGAGAGGAGAAGAGAGGAGGAAAAGCGAGTTCGACGCTCCCTGTGCACGCCGGACGCGTCTATTTTCTGCCGGCGTTTATTGTTTACGACCACGTTACGCAAACAAAACGAGGACGACATTGCCGGGGTGCGGATTCGATCTCGCGATCGGTAATCGTTTATCCTCGTCGATCGATTCGTTCCTGCTCGATCCGTAGCTGGAGAGAGGATTTTTTTCGTCGCGATTATCCGAACAGCCTCCGATAGAAGAACCGAATCAACAAGGACCCTACCACGACGTCGATACCGATATTGTGTCCTGTTGACCCATTAACGAGCTAGATGAGTCAATTCCTACGATTTCTTTTAGATCCTTCGAATTTCCGTAAGGTTAAGCATTCTCCTTCGGACAGACTGTTCTAGGCTTACAAATATGTTTTAATATACGTATCGAATTCCCTATTTTAATATATAATCGTTGAAAAAATAAGTATCCGAAAGAAAGAAATTTAAGAGTGTTCACTATCGCAAGGCCTTCGGCAATTTTACGATAGCCATGACATCGCTGGATCCATTCGATCAAGGTTGATCCAATCTTCTCGGAGCTTGTACGAATGAATAATAATTTCAGTTGGCATCTACGAAATAAACATTGTACGCAGCGTTCGTAACCATTAATCGAAGCAAGTCCTCCATCCAAGGATGAAACAAGGACTTTCAGTGCATGGACAAGCAGCAAGGATCAAACGACAAGTGCGAGAAGAGTTAACAGGTTAAAAGCAACATCCCTCTCGCTGCTCGTTTACTCCGTTCGACGATATATTTTAAAGAGACGCAACGACGAAACTGTGATGTACAGTTTGATCGTCGCAACGATTCACACGGCCAGTATAAACAGCCAAAAGGACATCGCCTCGAGAATATACCTGTGCTGTAACGCGGCCGAATGCAGAAATATTTGATGCGGTCGTACGTGCCCGAAAATTCAATGCCAACAGCCTGCGAACTGACACGAATTTAATTGCATGGTAAACGCGACACGCGAGCTCGCGGCTAGAAATTGCCGAGAGAGCTAGAGAGAGCAAGTCGGAGGCATTTCCATTAGAATTTTCGTGGTTCGACCCCGGCAATGGGTTGAATGAATGAAAACTCGATGGTACGGTCCGTCCCTGCGTTACCCTAGTCCTAGTCCCTAGTGCCTCGTCCGTGAATCGCTCAAGATCCAACCGGAAACGAGCCTTACGAGGACCACGATTGCCTCTATTTTCCTGGAAAAGTGCTCTCAAAAATGCGAGCAAGACTACCACCACTGCTGCTACTACATACTATTAACCCCTCCTCGTGTAATAACAAGTCTCACTCGTGACAGAATTTACTAAATACGAGTGTTTAATGTACACGGTCCTTCTTTTCGGTCGAAATACGATTCCATTCTTTTGTGATAAATCTTTGAACATTAACCTAATCGTGGACACAAAATAAATACATATATAGTCCAATTCTCTTTTAGGAAACGATTCGAGACGAGAAGGTGGTAATTGTTCTATTGAAGAAACTCGTAAGGGGTTAATAAAACGTCTGTGTCGCATGTACGCGACACAAATATGGTCGGGAGTCAGCGCGTGTAAGACGACGTCTCTAACCCCGCAGAGCTTCGAAATTGCTGTGCGTCTTTCTGCGATGTATCGTGTTTCGAATACGGTGATTCTCTCGAAAAATAAGGGTAGGAACGTAGGTCGAACGCGTTGAATTTCGGGAGCGCGTACTGCGAGAGATATCGTCGATCGCGGAGGGTAATGAACCCCGCTGCTTTGTGTATCGGATCGTGATATAGATACAAAAATGAGAGGTTGTCGTCGCGATGGACTGTGTACTGGAGTTAAAACCGAGGAATAACGATAGATTGGTGGTACTCACCGCAATGCAGTGAACTCCGCGGCAGTTTCGCTCGTAGGTGGTCGCGATCGTCGTGTAACGGGGGTTGAACGAGGGCTGGTGTTCGTGACAGGAACCACCGCATAACCAACAGTCACGTTTCGTATCGGCACATCGGAACGGTCACTTTCTCCGGCAAGGCACACACGGCTCGGTGTCTCTGGCGCGCAACGGGCCGTGTTTTCTTTCACGGGGGACGCGGGCCGCAGCCAACGAAACGCGGAATTACGGAGGATTTTTCGGGCTCGCCAGGGCCGTCGAATCGATGTGTGATGTTACACTTCCCAGCTGTCTTTTTTGATTCTGCGGATGTGCTCGCGGCCAACGACATCTGCCGGCGATCGCCTGAACCGCGCCGTTCCCCCACCGAGTTACCGGGAACATTTAAATGGTCGATGACGATACGTCGACCCACCCTATTATCCGATTCTCCCATAAATCCTTTCGATTTTTCATCATTACTTACACTAGAAAATAATAAATTTTACGTATTTATCGTTGAAATGAACTTTAAAACGGTAGGAATACTCAACAAATTTTCACATATTTATCGGGCTGTTGCTTTATCCGATTTTAGATTACGAATATTGTGAAGCGGTTACATCAAGAAATATTATTATAATCTACAGGTTTATTATTAGATTGCGAATTTTATTTTATACTTTTGTAAGCTGTAGAAAATAGAAAATAGTTTAAGAATTCCAATTTCCTATTTACAGTCGAATTTTATTCTGCGCAAATATGCAGTGTATTTATTATATATCGTTTGAAAATACAAAGCTTATTTTATTTCAATATCAATCAATTTGTATACCAGTGAAGAAATAAACATTTTTACGAAACTATTATGTTTGGCCAAAACGTGGTAGTAAATAAAAGCACCGTTTATCGATTGGAGACAAAATTAAAATGGACGATCTCGGAAATGAAGAATACAAACGATAAAAAATTCAATTTTTAACGTAATGCAAACAAGACAACGCATTTGTTAATAGAATACGTTGATTACAATGGTGCTTGGTTTACTTGGTACGTTTTATTTTTTAAAAAAGTTGTCTGTTTAATGCTGCTGTTAAAAATCGGACATTTCTCGTCCAACCTGATATACGTATACAATTCCCCGTTCGCTAAAATTATTGGAGGAAAAAATTTGAATTTGACTCCTGCGTTTTTATTGTAACGAATAAAAAACACTTTTAAGCACCTGTTATTGAATTTGCAAAATTTATAAAAAACACTTTTAAACATCTATTATTGAATTTATAAACTCACTTCTGACATTTTTCGCATTTGAAACATGTTCATCATATACGTCACAAATCTTTTCAACAGCCTTTTTAATTGTATTGCCATTTCCGAGGTTTTATCAAATAGTGCAGCGAAAACTTATAATTACATGTAACATACATGCATATATGAAATTAAAAATAATGCGAGGCACTGGAACTCCTGCAATACTCAGTTTTTACGGAACTTTGATAAATGCATGAACAGAATTGCAGTACAAGTTTTGCTGGTCATTAGGATGTTGAATTTGTTCAGAGCATAGTCGTGTTTCAATAAGTCTATGAATGAAGGAATGTAAAAGATCTTGCAAAAGAAAAGACCGTACTGGTATATACCTTAATTAAGACTAATCATAGAATATTAACTGACTTCCTTGCATCCATGCGCAATTCTTCTTACTTACGTCGCTCGCTTGGGAATCACCTGCGCTCACGTTTCGATCCCTTTGTCTCGCATCGGACCGCACCGCAATCGATTAAAATGCGATTCCAACCAAACAAACTTCCTCATTATTTTTTCCTGTACTGTACTATCGCGTCGAGTCATAAAAATAAAATATTTCCGAATCAAGGAACAAAATTTCAATTTATCTTTGTACTCAAGGTCACCCGAAGTTATGACCTTGATTATTATCAGTGTCTTTTCGATCTTAAAATCGTGTTCCTCCGATATACGAAAAAACAATGGTGTGCTAAATTAGAACCGCGTTTTAGACGAACTCTGAACTGGTCCAATAAACAAACACCGATACGCTTCGTGATAGAATTTATTTGCATGTATAGTCTCGTTTGCCACAGGCTCGTACAAGAACATTCAGTGATTTCGCGAGTTTCTTAATCGTAATGTTAGTACTTGGTACTTAAACGTTAAGATGCAAAACTTCGTCGGGTTTTGAATTAGTAAATATAGTTATAATTGCATAGCAAGGACGCGTTCCTTAAAAATGCCGTCGATCCTGCTGTAATCGGTATGTTACAAGGTTCGCGCGTATCCCTGCACCTTTTATATTTACATATAGCAATCGAATGGAAGTGAATTCGAGCAGAATCGAGTCACGCGCACGTGCCCAAGTAAGTAGACAAATCCGTCGTGTGTATACAAGATTAAATAATCTTACAAGGAAGTTAAGTCGTTCTCTCCTTTGAACATACAACTCCTTTACTTACAATTACAAAATCTTGCAAGGTGTTTCAACGAGGGTGATAAATACAATCGCAGGAAATTCGTTATTCGAGCTAGTAAACGAGATTAAAACGAACTGTTGGGTTGACGAAGCTTGAAACCAGATCCGTCAACCGGGTTAACGAAGGTGTGACTATAGTTTTGCTTGAATATTAGAAGATAGATTAAAAACCCTTAACGTGCTCGTAAAGACGAATACTACTGTATACGCCCTGGAGATCGCTTCTCCGTTTAGCAGTTATCCGTTTACAGATACACCATTGAAGTATATATATACACCATAAGAAAACGTGAAATACACGAAATTCGAAGCAACCAGATTTAAGGCCACCAAATTTCTGTTATAATAATAATATTTATTATCTAACAGGACGTATCTGTTTACAATAAAATAAGCTGTACAAACAGGATGGAATGTTTCGTTAGCTTCGAGTGCTATACACTTTCTAGAATGTTTATTACATTCTTGGAATAGCTGTTACGGTATACCCTTGTTAGCGTCCCGTTTTCTCTTCCTTACCCAGCTTCCATGGGTCGCATCCGACGGTATACAATTACCCCTGTTCATCCCTGGACCAGGAGATCTTACGGAGTAGTTGACGAAGTAGCGTCTTGCCTTTCGAATTACGCGACGCTAACGAGGGAATACTGTATCGTACAAAGTAGGCATTTACAAGGTCACGTTATTCGCGGCGTTTTGCAATCAATTAACCGTATGCGTCGAATAGAACTTCTGATAACACAATCGAATATCTCAATATCTCCTATTTTTCTTCGTATATTGTCAAAATGTACAAACAGTTGAATTTCGTCGTTTAAGCAATTTTATATTTATCTTTTCATCTTACTTAATACTATACATGTACAACGACCTAATCAAAAATGTAGCTGTTACCAGACGTCCTTAGAAGAATGTACAAGAAGAACACTGTCCTATGTCCGAGTCAAATAAATCGCGTAACAGATACGTCTGTCTCGATAAAGAATTTCTACGTTCCCTATCACATTCCTGTATATTCTCTAAAATTAAACAACGTCTTCTTTTTTTCTTTAAATAAATCGATTGGTTAACAAAATACAACAAAATATGTATAACACACTGACTATAATTCTTCTTGTCATACCTTCTAATAGCATAATTTGTTTCTTTTAGAATCTTTTACCTTCTGATTTTCGTCAGCATATTTCCTTTTTATCGGTACAATGTATTTCCTCGACTCTATTACCGTAATAGAAGATCTACAGAATAGTTTCTTAAGTATTCAAATATATGTATTGTAGTTTTATGCAAAAGAAAGTAAAATTTCATCGGTATAATTACTTACAGAAAGAAATACTAATCTTCGACTGTACATTCTTTTACAAAACATTGAAAACGTTGAACTCAGATTGCATGCGTGAGCTCTTCGAAATCAATGACTTGCGGTCTCGGACAATGAAAATGTACAGTCGAAGTTCAAAAGCGTTAACGCGTTAAAATTTTTTTAAAATTACATAACATCATTGTATACAAGATAAACTTCTAAGTTTTGTTTTTAGAATTTCCTGTTCTTATTATCAGTTTTTTTTAAGTGCTTTATAATTTTAAATAATATTTAAGTTTTTAAGTTTTGTGAACATATAGCGTTCGTTAGGTTATTTCGGTAACATTTTTCGTCCAATCAATAAATCAGAATAAACGATAAATCGAACATCGGCTTAAAGTTATTTACAATTAATATCAGAATATCATTCTTCTATTATGGACAACCGAAATATGTTTCCCAAAAAATCCTTTGAAAGTGTAATAGTCAAAAATATGCGATTACATTTAAAAGTGAACATGTTAATATAAATTGTAATTCGTCAGTTGCTCAGACAGCATTCGAGATTATTTGTAAATTTTTCTGTTAAATACATTATTACAACTTTTTAAAAGTGCATTATGCATAAGGTTCTTTTGTATTACTGGTAACAATTATGTAATATTTAAACACACTTGTTCATTGATTTGTCTTAATGATGTAACTAGCAGTCAAGAGACACCTAAGTCCTTCGGAGTGCAGAAAAATGTTAATCCTGTTAAATAGTTAATCGTATTAGACAGTATACAGTGTATATATATATATATAATATGTATATCTCTATATCTATATATATACATATGTGTATATACATATGTATAAATATATAAACATATGCGCGTGTGTTTGGTTGTGTGTCTGTGTGTGTATGTGTATTATATTACAGATATTATCATAAAAAGGGGTATCTCGTGCTAATCCACTCCAGCAAACCCTTGAGAACCTTCGATTGCTTTTATTAATTTTTCCCTGAGCTGTTGATAACTTTCGTAAGGAGGCAGGTCGATACGATTAAAACTAAAAAGGGAATGTTAGACGTTAGATTCGGTTTAGATTCTTAATTAAACTAACGCTGTGGTAATAGTGCTGTTGCACCATTTGGTAATATTTCACTAACTCGAGAACGCAAGAAATAGAATACTTGAAAAAATTTGCGTACTCACCAAGTATGAGCCCTTGGATAGTTTTCCGGTGTACCCCACTTCTCAATTGTGAATAACTGTGGTCCGTTGCTACCGTAAATCTCTTTGAAGCCGTTCATCGGTACACGCGAAGTACCGGTAACAAACTGCAGAAGTCTAGAGCGCATTTCGTTGCTAAATGAAAGAACTACCCGCCAGAACCACTGAACGACTATATGATTAGCATGGTAATCCCCTTTGTACAAAGTATTCTGTTTCCAGTCTTTCACGTCAATGTGCTGAATACCACACATTAGCAACTCCAATTCATGCTCGTCAAATATTTTGACCAATGTCGGTGGAATAAGAGCATTAAATCCTTCGAGAAATGCATTCATCTGTTCCTGAACTCTCGACACGAACCGCCATTGTATAACTAAACTTATATACTCATCTTTGTTCTCGTCGTTTAGCGGTATATTAGCACCATCCGGTTTGAGTTCCCTCTGCGAAGTATGCCCAAAACTTTCTTCATCGACGCAGAACGTCAGTTCCAATTCGCTGGGATCGTTTTCTTTGATCCACAACAACGAATTATAATACTCGGAATCGACGCTTTCCATGTCTTTCAAGTCGATAGATTTGCCCAACATCATCTTATAAAATGGCCGAATGAAAAACGCTGCAATCAGACGATAGTTTTCTTGGTATCTCATATTGTGTGTAATACGTACTCTATACTATGATATAATACGATCATATTTACCATCTAATAATTTTCCGTGGTAAACAGCCATACCCGCTATACGACCAATAAATTTGAAATAATTTAAATGTCCTTCATTGCACACACCCGAGAAAGGATTAATTTGTAACGTATAGTTATCCCTGCGAATGGTTTAATCCCAATTAACTCAGACCAATTACATCGTGCAAATGTTGATCTACCGCATAGCGCACAAACACACTTACGTGGCAGAGTATTCGAATAACCCGTAATAAGGATTGAACATTTCTTTGGATAACAGGAAAAACCATTCTCGCGCAAGACCTCCGTAATCTAGACCAACTTCTCCTTCGAATTCGATCCACAACTTTGTTTTTAATATTTCCACCCTATTAACGAAACTAATCCTACGATAAGAATCTTCTAGGATATTATTCCGGCAAACCTTGATTTCGAATTTACTAGGAACATTGTTCTGAAAGGATAATTATTATCACATGTCAAAAAAGTAATTGGACAAAGAGAATTCGCTTTGCATCAGGACATCTACTTACTGGTTTTATCAGCTGGGACTTGAGATACTGGTATTTTCGTTTGTAATCTCTCGAATATGGAACAGCCTGCAAAAAATCAAAATAAAAGAAAATGCTTATGCGCGAAGTTCCATATTTAATCCAAAAAATATTTCACATACCGGGCCAGCAATTTGAGGATTCGACATGCGTGGATCTTCCCATTGAGTTGTTCTTGTATCTGAAACGAAGTAAAGTATCCTGTGATGAAAGCGAACTTTTTGTCGTTTGATAAAGATTTGAACACCTCACCGGCCGACTGTAGTGAACCAAAATTATACCAAAACACGAGTTAACTCATAAGCGGTCCATAACGTTCGGAAACATGAATACGAATATATTCAGACCCGGCCCGTAAAGTGTTAACAATAAAATTATAAAATACAAAATAATTTCTTACACTAACTTAAGACGCTTATGCACAAGAGGCAGGAACAGAATAGAACAGGATAAAGTATCGCATACCAAGCACATCGAAAATGACACTTACCAAACACACTACAGAATCTACCATTCGACCAATCGCACAACACAAGTCATTCGACAAACCAATCATACATTAAACCAATGTTGGGCATTTTTGTCTCAATTGAGATAAAACCGTCCCCACCATAGCGCCCACTGTCCCCCACCAGTAATCTGCCGTTACCATGGAGGAAGAACGCGCTTCGCCCGTCGCGGCAGTACGCAGGCCTCGTGCATCGCGACGAAGGTGTGCGCTGCATGAAAGTGAGGTTGGTGGGAGAAGCAGGCGTTTGAGGGGCCCCTACCGTGCCCATCATGTCTACAGTCTACACTGAAGCAATATCGAACATCTTTTTATCGATATAAAAAACAGAAGGCAACGAGAGGCAACAAAAAGTTGCTCGATGTTGCTTCAATGTGGACATTAATAAAATCGATAAAATGAAAACGCACTGTGATCAATGAAAAATATTCTTCCATCGGTGTGTACTCTCTCTTCCCATCCTTCAGGCAGAGGTCCAAGTTGATCCATATCGCTCCTCGGTGTTGTAGATGGAGCAATGTGATTAGGAATCGAACTTGGACGCCCGGTTCGGGGATCGATCCATGTTGTTGTCCTCGAATAATGATCAATGAAGAAGACCCTACCATTTGGAGCTGTTTGCATACCCCATCCTGGTGGTAGTCCCTCCAAATGACTGAATTCAGGAACGGTGGGTTTCGGACTTTCAATCTATGCATTGAAGTAACGTGTTTGTAAATAATTCAGCATACCAATTAATTCTCATTAAGGATCGTACTCGCCTGTTCGGACGAACGCCTAGAACCAGCTGGACTGTCCACGTTATCGTCACTCTGTAAACGTAACGTCAAAATATGTATTCAAAACTGATTACATTCGTATCCAAATAAAGGTTATCGCTCATGTAATAGAACAACTGATCAGCATTGGACCAGCATTGACATATTCACATTATTTACATGTAACAGCATTTGTCACAGCATGTAACAATATCGATTTAACGACAACAGTACGACATTGACACTCCTCTTCTTTTGCTCTTCCCTTTTTCTGATAGTATCCACAAGTCTATGCTGATCCTATGTCGTTCGGGTGTGGTGCTGTTAGACGAGCGACGACCTAAACGATACATTTACACCACAAATAGGCTGATTCAATGTTGCCAAACTAATGTGCAATATGAGAAAGTATCATACATCTTTACATCTCTTGAATTTGTTAATACGTTAAGGTCATTCTTTATAACGAAAATTAAACTGAACAAAGACATACCGTGTACTAGTTTCAAAAATAAAGAATAATGTTTTGGATAAACATGCATAACAATCACATCTTTGTAACAGAGAACCAAGAAGAAATACATATTGAGTATAAAGACGTGCACGTCTGTTTTCATTCGCAAATACGTGACGAAATTTTATACTTAATATTCTCTAGAATATATACTGATTTACAAACGATATAACAGTGCACTCTGTGATAAATGCAATTTCTTGATATATATTGATTTCAATTTGATGAAATAATAAGTATGTATATGAAAATATAAACAGAAGCATTGAAATTGAAACAGAGCGTGTCTACATGTATGGGTACCTGGTCTTCATATCCACTATGGTAGCCACGTTGATCAACAGAACGTCCAGAGTCTGAAGACGTATCCCCAATACCCCCTCCCCTATGATTCTCATTCTCATAATCTCTTGCTTCCGAATCTTCATCTTCCTCGCGGAGAACTTCACCATCCTTACACACACATGCACAAAATTGCTACATACTGCATGCCAATTATACTCTTTTTGTTTGTTAGAAATTGATTATTATTATCGAGTTAATTATGTTCATCATATTTATCGCTAGATAAATGATATTGATTAGTAAATCATTCTTATATATATATATTTTGTTACAGTATCAAGCTGTTATCATGGATGCATACTACAGCATCAGTCAGTCATTAAACAATGCGCAATGTATTCATGGTTATTAGAAGCTGACCTACAGAAATAGATGATGCAATTAATGTATATGATCAATGTTCTGTTTGTATTCCTTTAAGATGTTACACAGAAAGCATCCTGTAATTCAACCTTAATCTAATATATCTTGTACACTATTTTACGTTTGAATATGGAGAAAAATTACACCTGCAAAGATTTAGGTAGGCCCTATGTATATCTATATATTTTGTGCGTGTGTGTGTTTCTGTTTACACACATATGCCTAGCATGAATATATTAAAGACGACACAATAAAACGTTCACTCTGGGGCAATGCTTCTTCATAACATGGAGATTTGAAAGCAAAGAGTACCGATTCTTCGACATTGTAATCTACGCAAACGACTGAACAATTTGTAACTAGAATTGAGTAAAATATACGACATAAAATAACGTGTAGAACGTATGTGTAAACAGAATTAATATTATATGAAATTAAGATAAAAAACCAATAACACACACTACATTTTCATATATATTACCAAAACTCCGTTTGATAGTATATATTCTAAAAATCGCTATATAAAAAATTGTTTTGCTGCTTCCCATTCTCTTTTTGTTCTCTACAGTTTTTTTTTACTTTGGGGGTGTTAGAGTGTTATTTATAGGTATCTACGAAAGTCGTGAACATTACCTGATTAATCGAACTTCTGTGTCTGTTCTCATTATCTGCACTAATATGAAAACGTCGTTGAAATTCAGTGACTGCAGTACTGAAATTTCGCTCCACCGCCATATTTCCAGTGGGCGATGTATTTCTGCAATTAGATTTTATGATATTAAAAATGCACCGACTATTAGCTATAATCTCCTAACGCATAATATCTACGACATACGATTCCGATGGTCGTTCCCACTGTGTAAATCTTGCTATATGATTAACATAATAGGTTCGTCCGTTCGCATCTTGTCTTTCTTCCCATCCTTGTGGTAAAGGTGGTAGCGGTGTATCGAAAACAACCTGGAAGGTATTTTGTATAATATTTTCTTCGTATAAAAGAACAACGTTAACCTTCGCAAATAATTAATAGAAATCATAGTGTACACGTAACTGTCTGTGGAGGACGATTAGCATTTACCGGTTGTACCATTTCCCACCCCCCTGAGTCGGACGCCGCATCCCCATTGTCGTTCTCTGTTGTCGTTGAGTCCGAAATATACGCATGGTATAGATCCAACGTACCTTTTACTCTCGAACGCTGACTGGAATGAATTCTAGCCATATCCTCGTAAATTATTCATTTTGCATTCGCAAATCAAAGATAAGTAAACAAATATGTTTAATGAACGAAATATCGAAATCAGTGAGATGCAACCAATAAAATCGAATGAATAAATATAAACGAATTTAGTTAAAGCAATTTCGGATTAATTTGCACAAAATGAAATAGTAACAGTAAACAAGTAATAAGAAGAAATAATAATTAATAAAAGAAATTATATGAAAAGGAGTAGCTAAACAAATGAAACTTGCAAAACCATTTTGAAATATGTAGCTTTAAGCACACGTTAGACAAGTGCTTACCTACGTGGTCGAAGTAAATAACGTCTATTAGGAATCGTTTGACCTGCTTGCTCGTTTGGTAAATAATTTAATGGTAGCTCTACCCGTCCAAGAAAATCGTCCCTTGTCAACCTATTCTCATCGAATACTTGCAGTACCAGTTTGTGTTCAACAGGTTTCACCTAAAGAATAACAAAAATTTGTTGTAATCTTGTATATACGACCAGATTATACAGCAGGACCTCGATTATCCAAGGTCTCAATCAACCAAGGTCTTGGTTATCGGAAATCTCGATTACCCAGGATCTTCTGTTTACTAACACAACACATTTGTATACATTGTATGCATATTTTCCAAGTCCCTTCTATCACAAAGATTACTGCCAGAAAGATTACTGATGGTGAAAAACTGGCATAATAAAGCCCTCATAGATTCGAAATTAAAGAAATAGAGAAAATATAAACAAATATGCGTTTAAATATGATTATATTATAAAGAGAAATAAATTTTCAAAAATATAAAATTTGTTTTGGAATATAAGGTACATTTTAATAATTTCCCCCTGGGTCTCGATTATCCATGAGGCCTCAATTTATCCAGGCTGTTTGTCCCACGATCGAACCAGTTAATCAAGGTCCTAGTGTACAATGAAATTCTTACGATTCTATCGACATAATGCTTCTACTACCTCTAGCAAGATAATCACTGTATATTATCACCAGCATATATGTTAATGACAAACTTACTCTAAATATAAATTCCTCTTCCCAAACAGGATTCAAAGTCTTTTTCTTGGTTTTTGTAAGCACAGAATCCACGGTCTGATTGCCAGTTACAGTATTCAAATCAACGCGCACGTAAGGATCGCTTGCACCGAAGATGTCTTTTTTTGCCAGTTGGTGCCCAGAGAGCACCTTTAATCTCAGCTTTCTGGTAGTGTCATCTCCCTATTAGAGGCAAAAAAGAATTTGTCATTTGGTACCATCTCATTTTGGTGTATAATCCCAGAATTATTTTCTAGTAACATTTTCACAGTTCTTACGATCGAATTCATTTCGATTCTATCGTTATCGCGTGCTTATTTTAAAGGGGAATCATTCGTGTTGAAAAAACGATCTTCTAGTTTGAACGTATATGTATATCAATACATAAAGGAGTTGGTATTGACAAACGTGATTTGCGTTTCGAACTAAATAATCGTTGAGCAGACAACAATATAGTTGATTCTTAACCACGGAAAACATGTTTTCTTGTACGGGATAGTGCCGTTAATCGTAAAATCAACAAAGTTCAAAAAAGTAAAACACCCTTCCTGAAGTCTATCAATCAAAAATCCAACCTGTACTTGTCAAACTGTCAAAATAGTTACGTACAGACTCCCCGTCAACACCGGATGGCGGATTATATCCGTAAACATGTTCCTCTGCCATTAA
Source organism: Lasioglossum morio (assembly GCA_916610235.2). NCBI lineage: Eukaryota > Metazoa > Arthropoda > Insecta > Hymenoptera > Halictidae > Lasioglossum > Lasioglossum morio. The sequence goes on from OU744323.1 coordinate 45,360,385, forward strand.
CGTTATGTGTAATCAATTGGTTTCGAATCGTCGACTTCTGCTTCCTACAATTTAACGAGGTTCACAGATTCTTATATGCCATCAAGAAATCTATTTTGTCTTAACCCCTCTCCGTCGCTATTGCACGAACGAAACGGATATGACATACTCGCGCTCAAAGATGGCCGTCTTCCTCCAAAATATTTAAATATCGTTAAAGCGTTTTCGTCCTATCCGATTATCACGCATGTCAATCCGTTTCGGAGCACGATCAAATTATATGCGCGTCGTGAAATGACAGGTTTTTTATTTTCCATACATCGGAAACAACAAAGATTTTCAGAAAAGGGTATAGACAGAACGTTTCTAAATATCGTCGAAAGAAATACGTCGTTCCCAATGCGCCTGCGATCGTCGTTTCCAAATTTGCTTAAATAGTTGTCTTTCGACGTCGTACGCGGCAAGTTAAACACTCTCGTCGAAACAACGAGAATTGAATTTTTAATGTGAATAGAAACATCCTTCGTCGGTGTCGCAACGTCGTTTAATCGCTTAGGTGTGTAGAATGTGATTCATATGCATTGGAGTACACCTTACTCACAGAGTTGCTTGATTATCAAAGCATTGTCTTGGGACTGATACGGATTTCATGGTGACAACGAGATACAGAGATTAAAACATTCTTAGCAATAAACTTCAATTAATCTCTTAATCGAGTTAACAATAACAAAATCATAAGGAAACCATAGAAATAAATGATTTTCAAAGGGGATAACTGGTCAGGATACTGTACAGTCACAACACATAGAAAATAGTGTATTTATTTATTTACCACAGGTTCTGGCAATGACACTCGTCCAGGTCTTGCATTAGCTCTTGATGCTCGAGATATGGGATGATCTTGGGCGTTAAACGAGTAAGACCGTTGCCGTTGTGGAGATAATTCTACATCGGCATATATCGGGTAGGTCAAAGTCCCTGGCATCTTGAAGTCTTAATTTTGTAGTGTTTTATGTATACGCAATATTTTACATGAATTGACCTTGTTGTATATATATTTAAATGAAATCCCGTATCTTCTAAAGTTAATACTTTTTGTAGATATTGATAGGTATTCTGTTGTTAAAACACTTCATGTACATTTATAAATCCACATGTTGGAAGATCTGTGATAGAAATACCATTGTTTGTAGCACAGTTGCACTGTTTTACAAAAACCATTGATTCACTATACACAAAATAAACAAAAACTCTGATTGAAATTATTCTTAACATATGTATAAAGCACTCTGATGATGTCACATATGCATAACTGTATTGTTTGCGAGCCTTGATAAATTATGTATGTGCACTACAATTTATAATGAACTACTAATATATATTTTCTTTATGTTTAAGCTTTCAATAGGAGTGGCCTAACAATCTACAGTCGACTGTAGCTGCAAACACCTTACATTTCTTGGCGAATATTAAATGTGAAAATCATTCAAGATAAGCAAAGTGCTTTAAATCATTGACGCGATAACGAGAAGCATACTTGAGCAGGAAATTAACTATCACATTGAAAGTGTGACACACATACACTCGAATAGCTGTTCTATGAACTATAATAAGATCAAATAAAAGGTATTTTCAAAGTGATTAAAATAAAGATCGTATATTTACGATTACGATAAAAAATTTATCGCGCACGTATATTTATTAATATTTCGAATAGTTTATCTTATTCGGTATTATGATAGAAATCTAAGTTTGTTAATTATCTCATTTTCTTGATAATTCCAATTAATCCAAGTCTTATATTCTTGCTATTTATAGATACCGTGGCGCTCTCAATATTATTGCAATCCAACTTTTGCAATTGCGTCGAAAAGAGTCGCAATTGTTACGATCATGTATATAATTTATGCAGAAACTTACGCTTATTAACATGCGAATTTGTGACACGTCAGACGTGTACGTTTAAGCTACATATATTAGTGTAAAGTACATATATATTTCGTATCGTTCGGACAGAAATATATTTGTAAATATATGTAAATATATACTGTTATGGTTTACCGTAGAATTAAGGTGAGAATAGAGGAGATTGTAAAATGCATGCGATTTTGTTGAACACATTGCTTATCATTCTTTTTACCTCCGATATAGGTTAACACGCAACGACCGAATGTAAACATACCTTCGTGGAAGTAGAATTTGTACAAATTAGAAAAATGTTACGAAGGCGAAAAGTTAATATTAAAACTGTTAAAGAACTGGATGCGTTTCCGAAAGTTCTCGAACCATACGTTGATAAAACTGCAGTTGGAGGGACTTGTAAGTTTCCTAGTACTATTTACATGACTTGACAGCTTGTTTATGAAATCTGTAACCATAAACTTTTACGTATTTGATTTACAGTTTCCATATTTACGATCTGCACAATTGCGTATTTAATTATAGCAGAAACAAATTACTACCTTGATAGCAGATTACAGTTTACATTTGAACCCGATACGGACATTGATGCAAAATTAAAAATAAATATTGATATAACAGTTGCGATGCCATGTGGTCGTATCGGTGCGGATGTTTTAGATTCTCTGAATCAAAATATGGTAGGTCATCAAACACTAGAAGAAGAAGATACCTGGTGGGAATTGACGCAAGAGCAGAGATCTCATTTTGAGGCTTTGAAGCACATGAATTCATACTTGAGAGAGGAATACCATGCCATTCATGAACTATTATGGAAATCTAATCAAGTCACATTATATAGTGATATGCCAAAGAGAATGCAAGAGCCTAGTTACACGCCAAATGCGTGTCGTCTTCACGGCAGCTTACATGTAAATAAAGTTGCAGGAAATTTTCACATTACAGCAGGAAAGTCATTGTCTATTCCCAGAGGACATATTCACATTTCAGCTTTTATGACCGATAAACATTATAATTTCACTCATAGAATAAATAAATTTTCATTTGGAGGGCCTAGTCCAGGTATCGTTCATCCATTAGAGGGAGATGAAAAAATTGCAGATAATAGTAAGTTCCTATCGCAACCTATTAACTATAAATGTTCTAGTAGACATGTCTGTTCAGAGTAAAAGTTTGTTTCAGATATGATCTTGTATCAGTATTTTGTGGAGGTAGTTCCCACCGACATACAAACTTTATTAAGCACATCTAAAACGTATCAGTACAGCGTGAAAGATCATCAAAGACCAATCGATCATCAAAAAGGATCTCATGGAACTCCAGGAATCTTTTTTAAATATGACATGAGCGCACTTAAGATAAAAATTACTCAGCAACGTGATACAGTATGTCAATTTTTAGTGAAATTGTGTGCTACGATTGGAGGCATTTTTGTTACAAGTGGTAAGTATACCCTTTCTGGATTACAGAAAATAATATTAATAGTATTTTTATTATAATCAATTTTTCTAGGATTGATGAAGAATGTTGTACAGAGCTTCTGGTACATTGTATATTGCAAGTTTCTGTCTCCTAAGGATGATAAAAATGATAGGAAATGTCCAAATTCCATTGGGCAAAATCATAGAGTGCCTGGAACAATAAATTTACTGCATGTTTCGGCACCCGAATGTATAGATATAATACTTAAGCCACAACCAATCTAATTTTCTACAATCTTACAAGTATATAAAAGAACGCTATTAAATTCTTTGTTGTGAAACAAAAAATTGCCACGAATGGTACATTTGTAATCATTTTGTACAGACCAATGAAAATAATAATTTTATATTCACGAATTGTTTTCCTGTTCCTTCATAAAGCTGTTTTTACTACAAATGCATTATAATTTTTTATCACAAATCCCGTAATATATAAGAATTTATCGTACTATATAAAAACAGAAATGGTGCGAAAGTGGGAGAAACTTTCTCTTTCCATAACATTTTCCTCCAATAGAATAATTTCTTCAACGATAACGCACGCGAAAGAAACACGTCGAGTCTGAATAATATCAGAAAAGTTTGATCGAAGCATGACAATGACGTATAATTCACGTTTGTTAAATCAATGGATTAATGCTCCGCGTTATTTGTAGCAAACGCATTGGTCGATTGGAAATCTTCGCATGCGCTTCACCGAAGTATTCGACGGAATCAAATTCATTTCACATTTCGAACAGAGCAAGGAGGTAGATTTTTTAGTAATGGCAGATATCAAACAGGATCTCAAAGGTGAAGATACCGACAATTATGGAATGGGTAACAGTGCCGATCCAAAAAATATGCAAGAACTAACGCAATACGTGAGTTGAACGATATGATTTTGTTGTTGTGACATTCATAGCGTAGACAGTCCGATGTTTGTCATTTACTCTTGACATTTTATTTTACTTCGTTTCTAGGTACAAACACTGTTACAAAATATGCAGGATAAATTTCAAACAATGTCAGACCAGATTCTTGGAAGAAATATCCTTTTTCACGTCAAATAATTGCATTTCCTTGAATAACCTCAAAGATAAGAAAGTGTACATTCCATTATATCAATGTCAATTTTATATACGTATATTTATGAATCATTGAGCTTATTTAAGGAAGTGGTTGTTGATCGTATTAATTTGGTAAAACAACTGCATCTAAGTAATTATATCCTTAATAAAAAAACAATAGATGAAATGGGAAATAGAATAGACGATCTTGAAAAAAATATTGCAGACTTGATGACGCAGGCTGGTGTAGAGGGAGGTGACAAATAATTATATTTATTTAAGACGTATCTTTGATATTTAAAAAGAAAAATCAGCATAAACATTATCAAATACAATTGCACGGACTCAATGTTTGTATGACTTTGATGAAACAATGAATCTTTTGGTTACCAACAAATAAATAACACTTTTTACAATAATGTGACTAATATAATTCTTCTCTTTTTTATACATAATTATTATAAGATCCATTTTACTAGTAAATAGTAAAGTAAGAGTATCAATTACGATTAAGGGCTATAGGCATCGTTAAGGATTTTTGGTATGCAGGAATGGGTGGCACTGCTTTCAATACAAACCGTTTCAAGAGTTTCTGACCAGATTGTGCACGCGTCTTGATCTAAAATTGCAGAAAATGTACAAGTGTAAGCAAATTACAAATAATTACATAGACTTGTGCCTGGTTCTCACAGGTTTTTCTTTAATCGATTCAGAGTCTGTTTCTTCTTCTGAACTGTCTCCATATTCCTCGATTTGTACAGACTCGGACGAGTTTGTTTTCGAGCTAGATTTCGTGGAGTCCTGCATAGTGGAACAAATTTGTGTGATCACTGGCTATGGCGACTAATCTGTAATGATTAGACTGCGGATCTTAATGCAAAATAAAAAACGGTTACATCGAATGCAAGACGCAGGAGTTAAATAAAAATTTGATGCATCTTTTGATTATGTCATTAAGTTGAAACTGATACGTTAATGTTCTTAAATTTTTTAATTATGTCTACTGCTTCAAATTGTGCATTCCCCATTTGTGTTGGAAATGCATAAAATCCGCAGTCTAGTAATGATAATTAACTTACTACAGAACCCGCCGTATGACCAACCAATTTTTGTGGAATCATGGGAGACGATGTGAAACGACTGGCCAAATTGGTGAGGGAGTACGCTTGCCTGAACGAAGTTCGTCCAACGGTTGATAATCTAGCGATGGAATCGGGCACCCGCATCGCTTCGCGAAATTCCTAATGAAATGAAATACCATGATTCTAATACCATGAACGTATAATTATTAAGTATAATAATTATAATAATTAAGTCGATAAAAAATGATTGGGTTGATTGCGTAAGAATTTACCCCGTTCATGTTTCCTCTTATCGTTTGAAAGTCCTGTGAGAATATTAAAATGATCCTAAAGTTAAGTCATTTGCATCGCCACGTCGTAGAATAGCGGAGCGGTATGACACTGTACATTTCAATGAAATGGTATTTAACAAGTGTAGACAACTCACCTCTAAATCTTTAGTTTCGTCGATTTCAGCGATATCCTGATAAGCTTTTGTCAGTAATTCGAGGGACTTGGCGTGGAAACTCAATTCGATGACAACGAAATCTAAAAGTACAGTCTTCAAATCGTGTAGTTTTCGTTTTTCAAACGAGTCGATCTGTTCCTCCAAACTCTTGACTACCCTTGAAACTTCGACGGATGCTTTCATTAACTCTGATTCGGCCTGAGACTGTATTCATTTAATTAAGGACTGGCAATAGCAGATGCACTTATTAGAATAATGTTTTGTTACTATTGTTTATTATCAAGGATACAATCATCTGTCTATTCCTAGGATTTCGTTCTCGAAGTCTGTCGAGATGCCTCTTCCTCGTCAACTCTTTATCGCGAGCTGTGAATGTATTTTTAACGTCGTCGCGTGCATGTTTACAAATCGTTTCGTATTGAGAAAGGGGTGCTACTATTTTCGCATCAAATCGTTGTACCTCGGCATCTCTGATCATAAGAAATTCCAGTCAATAATAATAATTATCATTTATACTTACTCTTTTCGATTTTCGATGACGCATACCTGTAATCTCCTATTACTGATAACGTTGTGGAAAAATTCGTTAATCCTGTTGTCAGTGACCGATTAACAGTTTCGGATTGCGCGTATACCTGAATCATTTTCGCAATTTCATCTCCTTTGTCACGTAATCTACAAATAAAACAAGGAGTTGTTAGAATATATAAAATGATCGATAAAATGAGAAAATGCACGTGCGGTAAACATAGTTAATTACAAACCTCGCGGCTTTTCTCGTATACGCTGCAAACGATGTGCACAGCTCGGCAAAATGCTTCTCCACATTGGAAATGCGGTCTTGCACGAATTTCGCTTCGTGTTCCCTAAGAAACGAAAATAACGAGTAGCTTGCGTTAAATTGCTCAACGAAAAAGTGCGAAGTATTCAAATAATTACCAGATATTGCCTTGAGATCTTGAGCGCAGCATTTTGTCTACTACAATGTAATTGCTTTCTATCTTTGTTCTTAGAAATTCAAAAAAATTGCCCTACAAAATAGATACTTGCTTTTCACGTCGCGTTACCCTGTACTCCCTGTTGATAGTTTACTGTTGGCAGGTGGTGCATTGTGACCGCAGGTGAGATCGATTTTAATCTATACCCCATTCACTCTAACTATTATATCTTTTACATATGTTTTCTTACCTGTCTAAACAAAACTATTGTTCCCTTTTCCGACGTTTCGTTTAGAAAACTATCATATATGAACTCAGTGTTTAAACTATAGAGGTAGTGTACTGTTTATTTGTACATTCATGTGTCGCGAATTTACATGGGCGAACGTAGCGTCAAATATACAATTACTGCGTACATGGTACGCAAATTAATCAAGCTTTGTTAATAACAGCGAACGAGTGACCCGCACCGGTGCCAACAAGTGTTGCCGTAAAATTGGATGAGTATGGTAATTGTTCCGGAGCTTTGATGTCCCTTGTATGACCGGTCCCGCAGTTTCCGTGTTCGTTCCATCCCCAACAAAAGATTCTTCCACACCCTGTAATAGAATTTATCGTTTTATTGGAAATGCTTATAGTTTTATTTGAAATATTCAAATGGTTAATACTCGTCAAAACCAAGTTGTGTTCCGAGCCCACCGAAACCTGGTCAATTTTTGGGAGGTCCTCGACCCGTCTAATTCTCCAAGATAATGGATCCTCAAACGACGCGGATCCTAATTGTCTGTACGTATTCCGTCCCCATGAAAAGACTCGACTACCTGAGGACCATGGCGGTTACTATTCAAAGTGTTCAGGTAAACATTTATTGCTCGGAAACAATTCTTTCTATTTAAAATTACCAGTCAGCGCGATAATATGCGACCATCCGCTCTCTATTTTAACCGAAGCGTCGAACCGAACGTCGGGTAGCAATATTGGAACGGATGTTTTTAAAATAACGTCAGTGTTTAGACCTAATTGGCCATGCTTATTGTCACCGAAGACGTACAAATTATCATCTTCGGTTATCGCAACCGTATGGTGTTGACCGCAAGCGACGTTCTTTATGTTTCGTAACATCGAAACTGTGGAAAAAACGTCGTGAAACCATGTTTTCAATAGTTTGTAAGTTTTTACGCGTCCGGGTCTTTTTAGACTGAGAAATCACAGTTTTAACACTAAACCTACCAGTGCCGGTCAAGTGATCGGTTTTATATTTTTACAATTATTGAAATTATGAAGTTGCTTCGATAAACTTTATTCAAGCACTATTGTCATAAAGATTACACGAATTCTAAATAAATAGAGTCTCGTCGTTTTCATAAGCGAAAACATTTTAATCGTTTTCAACGCTCGGTAGGTTTAGTATTACATAAAGGGGAGAGACTCTCGTTTCCAGGATTGCAAGAGTGCGAGATGCGTCTTCTCATTTCTCGATAATGCAAAGATGGGATTTTTCAGCAGTCAAGTTCAGAGTAGGAGTATGTTCGGTTGCAGGTAGTTAGCTATGGTTCTAAAGTTTATAGTACCTCAACGGTATAGAAGGTTCAAAACATGTGGCTACATCAGCTGTGCTTCTTTCGGCTAGCTAAAAATCACTTTGTTGGGAGACACATCTGGAAGACACATCTGGAAGGTCTTTAGCTTAATGTTTTATGACGGCCACGATAGATACGTCGTCGGTGGACAGTTTACCCGAATTCGGACTCGCGCTTGTTCTTTCACACGGAAGGTTTTACGACCGAACATATTTATTGTTTATACTTAACGAATGTAAATTATTGTGCTTCTTGACGGTCCTGGGTAAGTGGCATGCAGTTCCTTTTGTATTTGGGGCATCCTAAGCATTGGAAAAACCGAAAAAGTACCGGTATTTTTATAACGGTTTCGGTATAATATCGCCTATGCCGTACCCAGTATTTTAACGATTTCGGTTTTCATCCATTTCGGTTTCGCTACAGCCACTTCACAGAATACCGGTATTAAGTCTCTGGTGAAAAGCACTAGATAAAAGATCAATCTAGGCCACAATCGCCCTCAAAAGTCTTATTTTTACGTTTACAAGACATAACTTGCATTATTCAAATTGAAATTTTGCATATCAATTTGAAATATCAATTGCAATTTTTGAAAAAATTTCTTTTCACATCATGTAGTCCAATATTAAAAACACAACCTAAATTGATCTTTTATCTAGCGCTTTTGACTATTGACAAAAACTCCATCTTTGCAATATCGAGAAATGAGAAGCAATTCTAGAAACGAGCATGTAGAGTGTATAAATTGTGGCGAGGATAAAAATGTATAAATACCAAGAAAGACTACATTTTTTATATCTATATGTTAGCCTGGCAGACAATTGTCCGCAGATTGTCTTGTTTAATTAATTGTCACATGATTGTACCTTCCGTGAAGGTGTGCACCCCACACTTGCCGAAGAATTCATCCTTCTTTGAGTTTAGACCTAATTGTCCCTTGTTATCTGAACCTGCGACTAAAACTGTACGATCGTCGGTAACTAGAGCAGTGTGCCTTAATCCCATGGAGATTTGTTTGATTTTCCGATCTAGCACAACCTCGAAAGGTTCGTATGTCCATTGAAAGGTGTTGGGGTGTTTTCCTAATTGCCCGAAACAGTTCGAGCCCCATAGAAATAAGGTACCGTCTACTGTCAACGCCGCCGAAGAGTCCCAGCCGCACGCTACGTCCACGACATATTTTCCCTTTAGTTTGCCTTCTATTTGCCGAAAGGAGAACGACTGCTCGGTTACAGGAAATCCCGCTTGACCTTTATTGTTCCAACCGCTGGAGTAAACACGGCCGTCATTATCCAAAATTAACGTGTGACCAGCACCACCGGTTATTTTAACAATCTTTCGCGACTCCAACGAGCAACCAGATAAATCAACTTCGCGGGGTAGCACACATTCTTCTGCCTGAACCCCTTGTCCAAGTTGTCCATGAGAATTTGCACCCTGTAGAACAAACGGGAAATCTAATTTGACGCGGTTCACTTTCGAGGATATTTTAAGCTCAATTATTTGAACTAGCACGATTAGAATTTAAAGGGTGTAGAAGGGGTGGATTTATTAAAGAGAAGGAACCAGGAAAGAGATGAGAAAAAAGGGATGAAAATAGAGAGAGGAGAGAGAGAGAGAGAGAGAGGAGAAGAGAGACCAGGGAACTCTCCTGGAGCCTGGAGCTGCCAGGATCGGGCCCCCAGGACTCGATAGAGTTCTCGTAGAGGCTGACAGTTTTAGGACTCGTAGCTTAAAAGAAACGACTCGCACAAGCTTCGAAAATTTTCTTTTCGTCCCTCTACTAAAATCGTAGTCGTTACAGTAAAATAATAAGCGATTGTGTGTAGGCAATGCTAATGTTCGCCACTCGAAACTAACTGCGCCGAAACCCTGGTAATCCGCAATAACAAAATCACTACAGCGTGTCTTTACAATACACTGATTACCGCCACGGAACTCCGGAAAAGTCCACGAAGTCACATAAAGCAATAAAAACTCGACCGTATGCCCCAACATTATTACCATAGTCGGACACGAACCCGGACCGCCTACCTGCGAATAGTAAATTGATGCCCTAACGTCGAACCTACAGACGTGCTTGGCACCTGACTGCTATGATTTAGACTACAAGATTTAAACTTAAAAAAGTCAAAGGTGAAAGATGTAAATTTTCAAAGGTCACCTTAATTATTTAAATATTAACATATATTTTTTATTTCATAGTATTCTAGCTGGTATCGAGACGAATTCAACGACCTATAATAATATAATACTTGAAAGAATGGTGCAATAGTTTTAGCCACAAAAAGTGCTGATGCGTTTTACATAGTGTGCGGCAAATGATACAAGCGCAGCGTCAACGCGACGTCGGTGGTATGGTCTAGTGTGAGCCTACCTTTATTCACATTAAACTGCAATACTTGAAATTCCGCGAAACTTATTGGTATAGTGTATAATCAGAGAGGTATAATCTATTATGTACTTCGTTTAAGTTTTAATTCATAGATTGATAAAGCAGCCAACGGTTTACTACAAAACGTGATAAGACGTTAGATTTTCTCTCGTCTGTGGCGCACCTATTCACTTGTTTGCATACACTCGTCTCGCTCGTCCACGTGCGTTCAATCTAATAATGTTGCATGATTCGTGACCGATTTATAAGAATTTCCGCGCCACGCGCGCTTGTCTTTGCATTTACAACAATTTACAACGAGAATAACCGTGAAATAATCGTACGTTTTATGTTTAAAAAATAACGAACCGAATAGATACATTACCCATGAAATCAAGCAGTAACTCATTGTTGCTTGTTCCTTTGTTCTATCAAGAATATCTTGATCGTAGATACATAACCAACACTTGACTGTATTAACTGACAGTTTACGAAAGCCGACTGAAGAATCTATGAATTTGTTTTTACGACATGGAAGAATCTATAAAGTTCAACATAAAAGAGGTTAAGACTGACCTTTTGCGCGCCATAAATGAATGCTCTCAAAGAGGATTGTTCCACACTGCGAAATGGTACTTACATTTTAAGAAAAGAAAATGAAAAACGAACTATATTTTAATACGAAAAAGCTAAAATATACGTTTTCCTGACAGGTTGGCGGAATTGAGTTACTCTTTGAAAGACGTCAAACTAAATATGCACGACATTACCGCCGATTTGTATCTGGCTGACGCGTGCGAAGAAGAGGATACATACATTTTAGCAAAATGTTACTTCGATTCGAAAGAGTACGATAGAGCTGCGTATTTCACGGAGAATTGTAAAACTCCGAAAGTTAGGTTTTTGCACATATATTCCCGTTATTTGTCAGGGGAAACTAAGAAGATACATGAAACGCCGGTCGTGCCTCCTGACCCTGTCAAAAACGATAGCTTAAAATTATTGTGCTCTGATTTGAGAAGAGATCATACAGCGGACGAACTGGATGGTTTCGGTTTGTACCTTTTTGGCGTGACATTGAAGAAGCTACACTTGGCAAGAGAAGCTATGGATGTATTGGTCGAAGCGATACACAAGCAACCTATGCACTGGGGATCTTGGCTAGAATTGGCTTCTTTGATAACGGATAGAGAAAAGCTTGAGAGCCTGTCTCTGCCAGATCATTGGATGAAGCATTTTTTTTTGGCTCACATGTATTTAGAACTACAACTGATAGATGAAGGTTTAGCTTTGTACTATGAACTGCAGTCAATGGGATTTGAGAAAAATGGTTACGTTCGTGCTCAGACTGCAATTGCTGTTCATTACAAAAGAGGCAAGATCTTATTTCCTTTATAACTTGAAATATTGTTTTGAGTTTATATGTATACTGACGGATGGTGTTTTCTTTAGATGTTGATAACGCTATAGAAACATTTAAAAGAATAATAAAGGAGGATCCTTGTTGTTTGGATAACATGGATACATACTCGAATTTACTGTACGTAAAGGAGATGAGAGTCGAGCTGGCAAACTTGGCTCACAGAGCAACGGTGATAGATAAATATAGATTGGAAACATGTTGCATAGTGGGTAAGTTTGCCGATCGACCGAGCACAGTGATGAAAAGCGCGTCACCTTACTATACGGTAGAACGAATATTCTTTAGGCAATTACTACAGTTTAAGAGGCGATCATCAAAAGGCAGTCCTGTATTTCCACAGGGCTTTGAAGATGAATCCACAGTACCTTTCTGCTTGGACACTGCTCGGTCACGAATTCATGGAACTGAAGAATACGAATGGTGCTATTCACAGCTATCGACAAGCTATTGGTATATATCGCGTGCACTTGTGAAGTTAAACACATGAATCAATCTGATAATGACTTTTTTTTATATAGAGGTCAACAGGCGAGATTACAGGGCATGGTATGGTTTGGGACAAACGTATGAAATTTTGAAGATGCCATTTTATGCAATCTCCTATTACAAGCAAGCACAACTTTTGAGACCGCACGACAGTAGAATGGTGTTGGCTTTAGGAGAGGCGTACGAGAAACAAGACAAAATACAAGACGCACTGAAGTGTTACTACAAAGCGTGTAGCGTCGGCGACATCGAAGGAGTGGCATTGTTAAAGTTGGCCACGTACGTACCGTGATTGAATACGTAAAGAATGGAATATCGAAAGTATCAGTTTTAATTCTATGTTTCGTAGGTTGTACGAAAAATTGGCTGAACACGACAGCGCGGCAGCAGCTTACACCGATTTTGTAATGGACGAGATTAGAAACACGGATAGGACCGACTTGAGTCACGCGTACAAGTATCTAACGCAGTATCATTTGAAACGAGAGCAGTTGGATCAAGCGAATCACTATGCTCAGAAATGTTTGCAATTCGATGAGACAAAAGAGGAAGCTAAAGCGCTGCTCAGAACGATCGCTCAGAAAAGAGTGAAAGTCGAGGAAACATTGATGGTGGTAATTATAAAACCCTTGCTGATCTCCGAAAAAAGTATTAACTATGAAATTATAACTGTACGTTTATTCTTCAGATAGAGGATATGAACGAAACGGATCCTGTCATAGAACAAGGAGAGCGAGCAGACACGACTCCAGGAAATCAATTGTCACCGATGAACCTGTCGTTTATGCCTACGCCATGAACCAGAGTGACAGAGGTATACCACGATTGCTTTGTACATTGTATGTATTTCTAATAAATATGCCTATCGACAGGGGAAGAAAAACACGTTGATTGAAAAATTCTTTAGTTTGTATATTGTCACGTAAAAAAGTATGTATATATATCACTGTCTTTAATTATCACAGTATCGTCACCGATAATAGCTTTCTCTTACAATATCTAAAACATTCGAAGAATTAGCAGTCGTAGGAAGATCCATAAATTCAGGATAATCGTAGTATAGGTGCCTCATTGGCGCAGGAGCGCGCGGTACCACGGTTGGGGTGGACGGCGCGTCATAAGGGTTGTTTTGCAGAGACGTTGTCGCGACTTTGTACCAATCAGGGTTCGTGTACGATAACAACGGTGGATTCTGCGGTCTTCTGGGAAAGCCTGGTGGTGCGCGACTGCACATACGATTATTAGTGATTGTGTCATGGGCATACGCATGCCACCGGCCTGTTCTGATATCTGACTCTGGAGAGGTCCCTTGTTCGTCGAAGCCAAGATCCGTTGAGGAGGAGGACGTGCTGCTCGATGAAACTCGTTTACGGGCGATTCTCGCGAACCCGTCGTTCGAATCCTCATTGTCCGCTGCGTAATTCGAGTCGTGTCCCACTCCCTTGTACTGTAAAAAAAGAAAAATTCCGGCTGTTACTACGAGCTCTGTGTTCATTTGAAAGGAGATAATTAATAGACAGCGGATCTTCATGTAAAATAAAAATAGTTTTCATTGATTGTGAATCAAAAAATAATAGGACAGATCTTCAAATTCTCTAATGTTTGTACTATTTCAAATTAGATCTACTCATCTTTCGTATAAATATATAAAATCCGCAGTCTTTAAGAATTATAAGAGTACGTACCAGAAACAAATTTGGATGCGACCTGAAGACAGTATGTTTGCAGCAGTATCGTCTTTCGGGCAGCTTCGCATCCACCGGGATCATCTCGACATCGTCATCCGAAAACGCACTGTCCGTCTGGGTAGCAATTTCTTTGTACTTGACATCCTGTCGTTTCGATTCTTTGCTTTTCACTGGGGAGGTTTTCGGAGATCGTGTTTTCGATTTGTTACGTATATCCAACTTGGAAGATTGTTTCTCCTCGCGACGTTTCGCGTCGCTTTTTCCATCCCTCTGCTTCTCAGGTGTGTTCTCTTCCTGCGACACTTTCCTTCTTTTGTGACGAGTGACGTCTTCGGACGACACTTTCTTCTTCCGTTCCTTGCTGACCTCATCGGACACTTTCTTCTTCCGTTCCTTGCTGACCTCTTCGGACGTTTTCTTCTTCCGTTCCTTGTCGACTACTTCGGACGTTTTCTTCTTCTGTCCCTTGTTGACCTCTTCCTCCTTCGATTTGAGCGGAACGGTAGCAGCAGAGTGGCTGGTCTTTGCGCGGCAAAGGAAATTCTTTCCCCCTGGTCTCTCACCTTCTTCAGACAAGGTGTTGGAAGACGAATATTCGTCGTCGGACGACGTGCACTGCATCTGAAAAATCCTCGCCATCTCAGAGTCCAATGACAAAGTGCTGTGTTGCTTTTCGCGAGATCCCGTCACGATCTGCGATCTTTCGTAGGCATATTCCTCTATCGATACGTCCATAGGCTCCACCAACGAATCGAACGATATAGATCTATCAGTAGAAACCATAGTAACGTCCTCGATCATCGTGCTGCTAGCGGTGCTCCATCGATCGCTGGATGAGTCGGAGTCTTCTTCAACTACAACTATGAGTGGTCTTTCCACGAGTCCGTCATCGTGGCCTTTACGTATCTCCTTCGAATCCGTTCCCCGAGACGACCCGGCGTTTTTCGTGTCCGTTGATGAACCAGATCTTTTATTTTTCAGAGATTCTTCGGAAGATTTTCTGTTCGACGCTTCGTCGTTTTTTGCTTTCCTGTCGTCTTTACTTTTCGAGGACACGTTCTCCTTTTCTTCTTTGTTCGTTTTCTTGTCGCTCGATCCCGAACTCTTCGATCCTCTGTCGGCTTCGCAAATAGCCAGCTTTTCGGGGGCCAAATTTGTCCCGAATATGCAAAACCGCAGAAAATGCAGCGGAAACATGATGTACTTGATACCGCTCTCGATAATGCCGCCGCTTATCGAGTGTAGAAGCTCGGTCGATGTCATTTTTACGTTCTGTATCTCTAGTCTTGGTTGACGGTGTTCTCTCTTTGAGAATTTTTCTTGCGAAGGGTTGTGCTGTTTGTTTCCGGTTGCAGATTTCGTTGATTTCCGTTCGTTCGGCTTTGCAACTATATGTTTGATCTACACAAAAGAAACGATATTGTTTTAGTACGTCTGTTTATCTTTGGTACATTCGAACGATGTTGCAACAGAGATTATTGCGCGAAAAGGCGATCTACGCGGACACGATAGAGAGTACGCGAGAGAAACGGTTGTCAATCGACAGACTCGAATGCTAACTTCAAAACAAATGACAATCGAACCGCGCGTACATAACGTATATTGCAGTTGCGCAGCGTGATGAAACACAATTGTCGAATTTCACTTGAATTTTTCGGCGAGATAATTGTGTCGAAAGCGACGGCGTTCGTCCGAGAGAGTCAATGGAATTTATCGTTACGTAAATGTTGTTAAAATTCAGATAATTTAGTATATAATTAACGGAGATTTATCTAGCGGTTGACGTCACCCGATGCTACAGACTGCCACTGGTACTGTTACCGCGCACCGTTCGTTCCGTACAATAATTAACAGAATTCCCTCCGATTCGGATGAGACAGCGAGTTGCGTGCGTACAAGTGCAATCGCTCGCGTTATTGTGAAACGATCGCCGCCTAGCTTCGGATCGACTATCTTTCGAATACTCACGTTATCGACCTTTATATACTGACGTCTGCTACTTCGTTCCATGCCTTTGAGTTTTTTCGCCATGGTTGTTCTGGCACTTCGCACTCGTGTAATCACAATCACGGCTGTGCGGGTGATACGACCCGCAAAACGAAAACCGATCGATTCGAATTCCCGTTCTTGACACTTGTGCACGGTTCACCTGAGAAACTTTAAATGAGCCGGAAAATTCGGCGGGCATCAGTTGTACGGGACCCGGTCACATGGCAATCGGTACCTTCTGCCTCCTGATTGGTCGGCTACCTGCCGAAGGGAGAAGGAGAAACTAGTAGTATCTATACTCCAATGGACTTAGGGGTGATTATCCCTTCTAACTTGTCTTCGCCGTAATGTTTTCTACTTCTTCGCTTTCAGGTCAATTCACTCCCCTCGATATCTTGTCCGTTTATAATTAGACACGTTGAGTGGTCCGAGGTCGATCCGCTTTTTAAAACTACTATACTCGTTCTAGCTAAATTACAGATTATTTTCACTTAACTATCGTTTCGCGAATATCGTAACAGCGAAACAGCCGAGTGATAGGCATTTCTATCCGCCAATTATCAGATTTATCGGATCAAATCGATATTTAAAGTTAAGGGAGGATTCTCGTCTAACTGGTACAAAAAATATATTTTTTAGTGTATTGTTTAAAGGCATAGAACCTTTAAAATGCATCCTCAAAATCTCGCACTGATATTTATTAGAATGACGAAGTTATGGCGGTTGTAGGAGAACGATTTTCTCGGAGTTATATTTTATAAATTGACGTGCACGATAATTCGGTAACTATAGTTGCAGTAACTCTTAATTTCTTCGTTATATATTTATTTATGGATTATACCACGGATTCAAAGTTCGTTTTTCATTTATAATATTTTTTTTTCAATTCGTATAAACTCAATCTTCCAGTCGAAAGAAGTTTATTTTTGTATCGATAAGGTGAAATTTATCTAAATGTCGTAATTCTTGTCAAATTTTTGGTATAATTCTTTTCATTTTGTTTATTTGCTCGTTTCTACATTGTTACTCGTTCTTGGGGCGGAGGCGCAAGGAGAGGGGTGGCTCCCTCCGCTGCCCTAAAAGATAGTAATTCTAACAGCTTTTTACAAATATCTAAAAAACTGTGGCCGAGCGGCGGTAATAGGTGTAGGAAAAAGTTGTTATTATATTTCATAGAAATCTGTGGAGTCCGTTTTTCTAGATATTATCCGAAATTGTTGAAATATTAGTCGATTTTCCTGCTGCTCTATCCAGTCCAGACTAACAGGTGATTGTCTGCAGACTGTACGAGGGGACAGTCCGTAGACAGTCGTTTATCATACGCGGACTATTTACAGACAACATGTGTGCAGCATGCGGACTGTTTAAACTTTAAACGAAATGACTACCATTGTGTATATGAAAGCCGACTTGTTCATTGTTCACCCTTGAATTCCTAACTCCCCAAGGCCCGTTAGTGGCCTTTGTTTCAATCGCGGATCGAGAATAATGGAAGGTTACCTGAAACCCATTCAGGTCGAGTCTATTACCGAAGACTTTATTTTCACGTTTTATTACCTGGAACCGGCAGGCTTTTCGGAATCGATTTCGGCAATTGTCACTTACGACGCCTCTCGAGTGAATATAAAGGTTCTTGTACCCGGGCAGGTAGTTTGCTTGCGTCCAACGTTTCAAATAAAACTGGTTTCGCCTTCTACAAATGTGCAATCACGAAATCGACGAAGTTGCGTTTTTGAAGTCCTATTTTCTACGCATATATGAAAGATCTTTTTTCATGTAGTTCAGTGTACTCGCGTTGGATACGCAAAGAGGTGGAACCTTAACGATTACGAAACATTGTTGCGGGATACGAACTCACGCAAGCAACCAGACACGCGAGAGTGCGCGCACAAGGGAACCGCGATGCTCCTACACACCTGCGTTACCTGTACATTCAACGCTGTACGCACGCCAATACGTAAACACGTTTGCTATTTCAATATACTCTTCACGTATCGATACACCGGTTCCAATTTCTTCGTATTTCGCTGTATCGTTAAGAAAGATCTTACCCCCTTACAGTAGCCCTCTAATATAAACGCTCCAATAATTTTCACTTCATTCTACAGGTCTGTGGAAATTTAAAGAAGTATTTTCAATTAACAATTCCGTTGATTCTAAATGGACATTTTAGATATATAGTCGTTCAATCGAGTATACCAATCGAATTGAGCTACTAATAAATAGATTTGTTGTACTCAAGTACGAAGAAGTGTTCGTTGCTTTCCTGCGTTTGCTTTGCACGAAGGAAATCGTTTCTTTCAATTTTGTATTCTTTCTATCACGCACTAGGACATAGGATATTCTGCATATAATATAATAATATTATAATAGAAAAATTTGCTGTAAGAACCTATCGGCAGTCTATTAAGACAGGTGTATTTAAAAAAAAAATACACCATCAAATAATACTCCTGAAAGAAATGATTATGATACAAGCTGTCATCGAATCGATTAAAAATTATTCTCCTACATGAATTTTAGATTTTTCTTAATGTTGTTCATAATTTTGTAAAAGAAAATAACACTTTATATTTATTTTATATGTACATATGTATATATACTTTAATGCTCATGTATTAAGTACGATTAATTGAAAGAAAGGAATAACATTCGTATTTAGCAGATCCAGTTTGAAATCTTCAACGGGAGTCTAACTGGTTATACCGAAACGGGATTAACATAAGTTAAATTTGGTGTTATTTGAATAAAGTTAATTAAAGAAACGTATATAAAAGGAGCAAATACATGGCATAATTCGAAGAAAAATAAATGTGAAATGAATTCCGTGAAAGAGGACCGAGGGAGTATATATTTTCCAATTATTTTCGGGTGGAATACTTGAGAGGCGAGTAAATAATAGGGAATATAGTGCAGGGTACGTCGATAAGCGTTTCTAAGGCTCGCGCGCAATTCAACGAGCGGTTTATGGCGGCCATATTGACTATGTATAGCCAACCCAGCGCCAAGGATGTTTGTGCGTGCCTGGCACGATCGCTGTTACATCGCGGTCGCTGTCATCGTCGTCGTCGTCGTCATCGTGGACGTCGTCGTTGACGTCGTTGTTCAACTTGTGTTCTAATCGTTGTCGACGCGTTACAACCACCGAGACGGTGAATTTGCGATTGAGATTCGAACAGACTCGACGATTCCTGCTCGCGAGATGTCAAGTCAAATATGCCTGAAGTGGAACAGTTTTTTGAACAACATCGCGACCAGCTTCGAGAGCCTCTGGGAAGAGGAAGGCCTCGTCGACGTGACCCTGGCAAGCGACGGACAGTGTCTCACGGCTCACAAAGTGATCCTCTCTGCCAGCAGCCCATTCTTCAAGAAAGTTTTCCAGGTCTGCCTGTTCTTACCGTTTATTTTTCGGTGCCCGTACGCGCGATCTCGTTCACGTTTTGACAGCTGGCTTCCTCCCTTGAAATTCACTCTGTTGCTTCCATGCTGCCGATATTTTCTGCTAATTTCGATTTCTATAGGTTATTTTATCATTAGTTCGTTGGAGCATTACAAAATTTCTTTGAATCAACAGGAAATAGAAATACTAGTAATCTTAGTTTGTACTAATACTAGTAATCGTACCAGTTTGCTGTATCATAAATGTATCGAGATTCATAGTCTAGTCTAGTTACTATGATTGAAACGGAGCATAAACCTAGATTTGATATATTGATTCAGAAACGTCCTTTCTTCTAAGGGTTTTAAGCCTTGACCACCCAATTCTGGGTCATTCGTTACTTTATTTTACCCTTTAACTGTGTAACGCTCAAAAACAGAACATACCTATCAAGTGATGCAACGGATGTAAGAACTGTCACGATACTCAGTATATATTGTTGGATACCTATAGACTCTATTCACAGTCAAAGAGTCAAGAATTGGTATACTATTGATGGTTAGTATGTTTGGTACATCATTCTTTTTCTCCATTGCAGACTAACCCGTGTCAACATCCAGTTATAATACTGCAAGATGTGCACTTTAGCGAGTTGGAAGCCTTACTTATATTTATATACAAGGGTGAAGTGAATATAGAACAGAAGAATTTGCCAGCGTTGTTGAAAGCAGCGGAGACCTTGCAGATTCGTGGACTCTCTGGGGGAGATATATTCGCCAAAGAGTCTTACAAACGATTGGCTGAGTTGGAGCAAGCTGTAGAGGAAGAAGTAGCAGCCGCCAAGGAAGACACGCCGAAGAAGAAACAGAAGTTAAAGCATCAGGCTAATTCTATCCTGGAAACTGTGCTGGCACCCAGCGTATCCCAGTTGGAAAGTACAGATGAATCGACGACCAGCGATCAGAGTGGGAAGGACGGGGATTATCCGTTGTCGAAAAGTGTTCAGGATCCGGTTTACCATCGTTTAGAGATGAAGGTAATAGTTTGTTGCGTATGGATGTACAAAGTCGAGCAATATCAGCACAATTACTCAATTGACTGTGTTTCAGATCGAGCCATTGGAATCGGCGGTGGAGGAGCTCCAAAAGCAATCGGCGGTGGATAAGGATCCTGTAGAGAGACTGGACACAGGCCAAGCCGAGGGAAACCAAGGTGAGTACGCGAGATACTTCAGCAAAGCCGTACAAGCGATTATAAAAAACGATCGAGCGTTCATATTTTATTTGCGAAACACATTACGATTACGTTTCTTGCAATTTCTATATGTTTTATGTTCTACACGTTTCTGTGCATATTATCGCCTTCCTTCTTAGACTTATAAATTTGCTAGAGAGAAAGAGAGAATGCGTGTCTGTGTGTGTATGAAAGAGAAAAGGCACTGTAGACATCTATGCGCAATAAGTTGCTCTATCCAAAGATTTCCATCGATTCAAATCAATTGGTTGTGGGATTTGATTGCATCAAAGGAGAACGATTATACGAAGAGGAAAGAAACATGTACGTGAAGGTCCTTGGCCGTAGATGCATACGCGTTTTGAAATCATCTGTGAAATCTAAGGCGGCGGAGTATCAAGTACTCCCTCGTTTGTTGCGTATCGTTTTGTTTTTTGGTCGCTTGCCGAATCGTTGAGCCAGCTTTGATCGTTACTTCTGCTTTATTAGATTGGTGTCGCACGTATTTCTTTCGTTTGTTTTTCGTTGTTGCGCGAAGCGAATCGCTAGAGAGAAGAAAACGCGCGCGTGTAGCAAACACTTCAGATGATCCAAGGGCACTTGGCTGTAGGGGGCACAGGTGAACGCAGCGTCAGCTTGCATCGAGTTAAAGCAAAGCTAGCACTTAGATCAGAGGGAAAAGTAATGTTGGGAGCTCGGGAGTGGGCACAGAGATAGATCAAAAAGTATGAAAGGTGGTCCTATATATATATAACCCAATTGTCCGTATCCTCCCTGAAACCTGAATTTGTCTGTGAACGCAGATCATCCTTAATATTTGGAATTAATCACGGACTGTGCCATGTGCCGAGCTCCCAACGATAGTTGGAGAGGATCGTTCCGTTTGTTGGTAGTATCGAGTCGTCCGGTCTTTAATCGAAAAAGAAGGAAAAGGAACGGGAAGATAAATGGAACGATAGACGCACGCGACCGATCGATCTTCGCTGCCATTCGCTAAAATTCGCTGCAAGCCAAACTGACGCGCGTCAGGGGGATCCGTGTTTAAAGCAGGCTGTGCTCTGATGTGTGTGGCAGGGTCTGGGAACAGCCCTGCTGAAGACATTTCCGGTTTATCTGGGTTATCCGGCCTAACTGGATTCTCGGACGTGAAGCCGCTGCTTTACGCGTATCAGCAGCTACCTTACGCCGATCTTCTGCCGAGTCCGGAGATTATTTCAACCTGGGCGACTTCTCGACCGATGGATCATTTGGCCTGTGACCTTATGAAGATCCTCTTTACCCCGGAGGAGAGGATTCTCTGTAACGTAAACGGCAAGATGGGCAAACAGCAGTTCGATAGTAACAAAATACATTTGATAAGGGAAGTTCTGTTGCACTTTAGCGGTATCGCACCAAATAGCGTCGAATGGGAAGAGACATGGAAGAACTGCGTGACCAAGATCGACACTAGCAATAGGGGCTTGAAAAGATATTTGTTCCAGAGGCGGTCGGTGTACACTCAATGACTAGGGCGTTTCAGGTCAGGGATCAAACGGAAACGTTTTCACTGGCTAGAATGAACGAAAATACTCGTCCAGTCTCGTCCGAAATGTTCCGATCGGAACTGTCCGGAAACATTTAGGATCGTCTTGCGATCGACTCGGATCGCCCCGAGGTTGTTTCCTCCGTGATCGTTCTTCTCTCGTCGTGTCTCGATTACCGATCGAATCGTTCTACGGACGAGCACAGTATACGATAAGTTAAGGGCGACACGAGAGCCACTCGCACGATGGCAATACCGATACTGATACTGATACTGATATCGATGAATGAGCTACGCGAATTAAAGGATCAGTGACGAGGGAAGCTGATTTCGAACCACTGAGAAAAGATAACGATAGGCACATTCGAAGAGACAGTAGGGAACGGAAAGCATTCCAGGCAGGGTCGGTCTTACTGGATAACCAACCTTTAGCGTTTTCCAATTAATTTCCGACTATCTATTCGAAACGAATATTCTGCACCACCCTTTCGGTCTTTCAGTTCTGTGAACGGTCCGCAAACGGGTCAAATCGTTCTTCTTTCGTTTCTTTGGTTAGCTGTTTCACAAAGACAGCCGATCCTTCCATGTTTCAGACTAATCTGTCGTATTCTTGTATCTCGTACCACGTACCTCGTATGTATGTACTACCTATGGCAATTAAACGTAACATTCCTTCGTGTTGCAGTGTTCACGCAAATACGCACTCTCGTCATAGACGATCTACGTAACACGAACCACAATAACATTAACCGCGCGCGCGCTGTGTCATAGGGAACACGTCGAAGCGGAGACCTTGTTACGCTCGAAGGCACGTCATCCACGATCACCACGCATTATTGTACACGCGCATAGTTACACGCCTAGGTGAACGTTTCTCGGGGTAGTGTCACGGACTAGAAACGATCGAAGTTCGATTTTATAGCAATCCGTAAAAGACGCGGTGGAAGACCGACTTTGAGCACGCGTTTCGAGGGTGACACGAACGGAATCTCGTGTCCCTCACCGGTGAAAAAATATTAATGTAAAGCATGCTTGTACAATATTTAAAGCATAGTACGAGTCGTCGCGGTGACATTTTCCCGCAAACGGTTCGCATCTATCGACGGCGCACGATACTTTCGTCCGCGGTTTCGTTCGAGATCGAAAAAAAGAGATCGAGCGAAGCCATTTTACTTCTCGCGCGTTTATTTGCCACCTTTCGTTTCGTCGTTTGATCTCGCGAAGGTACGATACGCTTCGAGTCGACTATACTGTTTGAAACTATAATATAAATAAATAAATAACTATATATATATATGTATATATATATATACAACTGTAGACGAAATACACGCGACTGGTTGCAAATAAACCTATTTTACATTTTGAATTGTCTCGTCATTTCCCGGCTTGACACGGGTCCATAGACGACACGTAGAACATTTAGCAGGTACGAATTAACAACTAGAAGAAAGGAGAACGTTCCACGAATTCATTGTTCCCTCGTTCTCTCCGTTGCGCGTCGTCCGTCGAATCAACCAACCAACACACCACGTTCCACGCCTGTCCTGTTCCTCCTACGAAGCGACAGCAAAGAGAAACGCGAGTCTCGCCACTGCACCGAAAAGGAGTAAAAGTTTTCAAGTGCCCGACTGGAATTACTTGCAGGATCTTCGAAGCCGACCGTAACCGTGATCGCCGAGGCGCGAGAGGTTTCGTCTCCAGCGACCTGTGCGATCGGCCTCGATCGGACTCCGTCCTCGAAAACCATCGAGGTCCTCCACCCTTCGTCGAATGTATCGTGCTCGGAGTCGATAGCCGAGCACCGGGAACCCACAACTGCGAATCTTCTCGTCGAACGAGAGGGCAGGGTTCTGCGATCCGGTTATCCGAGCTGCACTGGGCCCACGGCCGGCAATTCCGATTTTCCGGAAGAAAAGGGTGGCACCGTGTACCCGCCGTTTCCTTGTCCTTTCTGCGACAGGGCGTACACGAGCTGGGGTTTCCGGCGAAGACACATCAAAGCCGTCCACACGATCTCACCGTCCCTCAATTGCAAATGGTGTTTACAGGTACGTACGCAACAGGTGCACCCGCCATCTCGAACAGTTCCGAGTCTAACCAAGATGTGTTTCAGGTTCTGCCTACACACGCTGCTTGGAGACGACACGTGATACTAGCGCACAATCTTTCAGCGATCGATGCGCACAACGCTCTCTTGATCCTCGAGGAAGCGCACATGGTGCTGCAGATCGCGCGTCCCACCAGACTAGACACATTAGTCAACATAATTAAGCAAACGTCCCAGCAGACCAGTAGTCAGGAGAATCCTCGGTCCAACAAGGGTTGACGATCGTTCGCGGTGGGACGCGTATCGTAATCTGTATAACAGTTCACTTCCTTTCATAGACGGTTCCGGAAACAAGATTGTGTATCGCGGTTGATACACGCCATCGAACGTGTTCTGATTTTTACTGTTTCAAGCCGAGACACGTTAACGCACGCGTATTTATTTCTGCGACGAACCATTCCCCATTGCGGACCGTGCGATTCTATATTCAAGATTTTGTAACGATGGATCGCGCGCGAAAAAATTTGTTATCAAATGAAATTGGAGCAGTTTTCGACAAGTGCCTCGTCGCGCACCTCTGCGACAGTTGTTTCCTTTTCATTGAGTTTTTATATGTGTATATATTGTCGTTATATACTTTGTACATGTCGCTTTTATAGTGATTGCCTACGGCCAGTATCGCGCTGCGTTGCGCACAGTACTTTTATTGTTGTATTGACGAGAGTTTTATACGCAATAAAAAGAAACAGGAACAAATGTTTGAACGCGGGACAAGGAGTAGGATCGTCGTACGCGACCAAGAATCAAGCGAACGATCGAGCGTTTTTGTGAATCGTTTATTTTTTTAAAATATTCTTGATAGTATAGTGCATCAGTCGATTGAAACTTTTATGAATATTTTTTTTTTGCTCGTAAAAGTGACGGGAGTTTTCGTGCTTTCATTGAAATCGATCGTGCGGGGTTGTAAACTTTTCGGTAATTTGTTGCGGTCGGTTACGTACGATAATTGTTAAATTGGTTCGATAAATGAACACCGTTGCGTGCGATAAAAAGGGTGCGAAGGCACTGCTTACAATTTCAACACGTATTTTTAATAACCCTTAGCCTCGCAACGGCCGCACGACGCGAACATACATCGTTCGTAGAATTTTATCGAGATTGTCTGCCGCAGGATGTCTAAAATTGTTTCGTTTTTATTGAATGTGTTCGAACGTCGGTCGCGCGATTTCGCTTGGTTCAACCAATATAAAAAGAGTGATCAAATATATTCGCGTCGGTAAGGAGCATTGCTAACTGTTGGAGAAACTTGGCGCGTGTCTGAATGGAAACCGTGTTCGACGAAAGTTATTGTACATTGGACAGAGATGCACCGGTTTCCCGGTTTCTCGAGGTACGGAAATTACAAAAGAAGTTCTCACCGACAAAAAGACTACGGTGATAGAAGAGTCCGTTTTTCTATTTTTGTTATAAACCAGAAAAGAAACGCAATAGAAAATATATCGTATGTACATATTTTGTGGATAAAAAGAAATTCTCTTCGAGTCAGCAACGTTGGTGGATTGGGTGTATCGTTCGTTCGAATCATACGAGTCCGTGCATTTGTTTCCGTCGGGACAGCTACAGGTATCTTTCGGGCTTCTCTTTCGTTTTTTCCACACTCACTCTCTCTCTCTTTCTCACTCATTCACTCACTCTCTCTCTCTCTCACTCTCTCACTCTCTCTCTCTCTCTCTCTCTCTCTCTCTTCCTTCTCGCGGTATTAGCAATTCCAACTGGTCCAGTTTTTGTTCTGGTTCGACGCGCAAGAAGTTTTTCGGTTGTTGGCTCGAATTTTACAACTCGGCCACGTAACCCTCGATAACGATTCCCGGCGCAATCTCGGCGGTGGTGACACTATCCGAGGTAGCAGTGTGGCCCCTATCCTCGGCTCGGTCCTCGCCCCAGGCTCCCTCCTTCCCGTACTTCTCGGACATCCGTACCATCTCGTTGGGACTCCACTCGGCCGAGTCTCTGCGACTTCCTCCGCTTCTGTAGACGACGTTCGATTCGGTATCGCGATTCTTGCGATATCCCGAACCTGGCAGTGGTGACGGAGAATAGCTATCGTAGACGGGATTGCGCTTCATCGACGCCCGCTGATGACCCGTTTTCCTCAGCATAGCCTGTCCGAATCAATCAATCCGATAACGAACGCTTTGCATTCAACTTCAATGAATCAGAAACTTCAACCCTTTCTGATTACTTTGTTTTTTGTCCCTCAAGCTATATCCACGAAGAAGCAACATCGAGCTTCTTATTCGGTAAAACAAGAAGAAGGCGACAAGAGTTGTTCGATGTTACTTCAGTGTGGATATAGCTTTATATTACGGGATATATCGAAACGGTTGAGCCGAGAGTTTAAAAGTCTGACCTGGAAGTTGAATGGTGGATCGTCCGTGTCCTCGTTGTCGTCGTTGTGATTCCTGCGACCCATCATCTGCATTTCCTGGATCGGATTGATGCTGCAACAGACGTAGAAAACGAGAGGGAGTTCGATCGTTTTAAAGGTTTCTCAGGGGTATGTAGGAACCGCGATCAAACCGATTAGGGTTGCCGGCGGCGGTGTTTCTGTTCGTTCTGTCGTCGAATTCCCAATCGTTGCTACCGGTGGTCACGTTGCTTTTACTTCGAGGGTTCGTACTGAAACGATCGGTGCGGGGCGGGGGTGGTTGTGTCTGATTGAACGGAAGAGGCGGAGGTGGTGCGTTTTTTCTAGAGCGTGTTGACCCGATGCTATCGTAATCGTTCTGCAAAAGAGAGTTCGAGATGGAGAGACGCAAAGGATGACGTACGATTGGGAAAGATCGACGACAATTGAGGGGGAAACTTACTGAGCGAGGATTATGAGCGTTAGCAGATGGCGCGGGACTACGGTTGCTCGAAGAAGGTTGTTGATATCCGGAGTTACCCATTCTGCTTCCGGACGTTTTTTCCGGCGGGCATCGGACCGAGGTATTCGGGTCTCTGGAAAACGGAGTGTCGATCAGACTCTTTCCCTCGGTGCCCGAGTGTGCCACTCGATGTGGCGAGTTCGTCGTTTGCACCTCGACGTCTGAAAAATGCAGAGCAATCCGATTGGAGGAGTGAGTTCTCTCGGAGGACAAACCAGTCGCCACTCGAAAGAACGATTGTTATCCACTTACTAGTAATTACGATTACGCGATTGTTGTCCACTTACGAGTAACACACGGCCGAAAAGCGGGATAGATATAGTATTTCGGTAAACGCGACGAGTCGGACGAACGAGTTTTCGTGAAAGTTGACGAAACGATTCATCACACCCGCGAAAATCCGCGCGAAAGAAACGGTCGATCCGACTCGTTCGCGTGCAGTAAAGGAGAGGGAAGTGAAGAAGAGCGATTCTCGAAGATAGTGTTTGGGAAAAATGGCGCGTTTTCTGTTTACTGTTGCGCGACCGTAGAATCGTACGATTCACGAGTGTTATTGTCGCTGCGTCCTGATCGGATGAAACAAAACGTGATAGGCACCTCTGGTACGAGTGTTCCTGATGGCCCAAGGCACCGTATGTCTCCGTAATGGCGCGTCCCAGGCCTCGTGCTCGTCGTCAGACGCCAAAGACGACGCGGATCTGCGAGAACGTATTTCTCAGTTGACGCCAGAAGTCTCCGGAAGAGGTCATAAACGACACTTACTTCGATAGAGACGGCACACAACGGAGAGCGAAAAAAAACAACGATAAAATAGCCCCGCGCGCAACGCAACGAAAAAAGGCACAAACACGAAGCGCGTGAGAAACAAAAGCAAATTACTACCCAAGTACATAATATACGTATACAGTAGATACGTATATTGCACGTCGGGATTGTACGAAATATCAATACTCGTCGGTCCGGGTCGGGCTATTGAACTCGACGCAGATCTACGCGATTCGCTATACTAGTCAATACACATGTACGCACGACACGATGAGAGATCAATGATGGATGATATATACATATATCTATCGGTTTGCTAACAATTTGGATTTGGACGACGCGACACAACGGACTATCAAATCAACTTACCCAAGACCTTTCATTCCCCTGGTAGTCTTCATATCGAAAAAGGGTAACTCGCTATAAAAGTTGAAAGGTAACTTGTGCACTTGGGGTGGTTTCATCTGGCCTAAGTACGACTGCGGTGAGACATTGGTGTCGATCCTGTCCAATGATACCGTACGTTCATTCGTCGTCTCGAGAGTAGCTACTATCGCTTGATTGAACAGATGCACCTGTTTTGCAATAACGAGTTTCGGTCAAGCTCCTGAAAACTTCTTCGTTTACGAAGATATGATTGTCGCTCACTTGTTGCGAGAACTGCACGAGGTCTTGATAGCGGGCTGCACGGTAGCGTAGGAGGACTTGGAACATGCTCTTCGACCTCCATTTGCTGCTGTAGAACTTCATCATGTCCATCGTCTCCGGAGACATTTGAGTCTTGCCGAGAAGGGGTGCGGTCTCCTTCCTCACTACATGACCCCTGTACGCTATTTCCCAGGGAATAGAAAGCACCGTGTTCGATCAGATTTTCTCGATCGACCGACGGATCGATAGGAACGATAACATCCCGGTCTATCAGGCTCGTCAAAAATCAAATCTCTTTTCAATATCACGCGAATCGTTCCTAGCGCTCCCTACCTTTCTGCAATATTAGCGCCGCGTCCTCCTCCGATATATCCGTCGTATCCGTCCTCTTTAATGACGCTTGCTTCACTGAAACAATACCCGTTAAATTTCTCGTAGCGGACGAAAAAAGTACGAGCCTCTTGAAAAAAGAGAAACGGGAAGGGAAACGTAGATTCTTTAAATACGCTCGTGTTGGAGCTGCGACGTAAAATTGCATTACCAAACAGATAGAACATAAACGTATCCTCCAACAAAAACGTATCCTTAACAGTCGCGTCGGAAAGGAGTATCGGCTCGCACCCAACGTTGTTCTCCTCAACGATCGGTTTACCTACCAACTTCTTTCTTCGTTCCCTTGATCTTCGACGTCATGTTCTTCTTCGCTAGGAACGCTCTCATCATACACTGAACCTTTATGATCTTTTTCACCTGCGTCTCGTACAGCCGCGACAGATACTCCTCGTTGTAGTACTTGAGGAAGACCTTCGTCTTCCCGAGCATCCAGCCCTCCATTTTCAGTCGGATCAAAAGCAGTCGGCAGTTGTCTTTGGTTATTTCCACGTTCTCGTCGAAATCGAACGCGAGGAACTGGTACCTGAAGAGGACAGTACGCGGTCAAACAGTCTACGATTGTTAACGGTGGCGTTTCTCGCAGTTACCTTCGGAGGAATTCTTGAAAGGTTATCCTGCACGGGTATCCGCGTTGTCTGGCTTTCGCTGTGTCCAGAATCGCCAACGCTCTGATCTGTTGTCTCACGACCTCTCTGTAGAAGCCGCGAGGCGCCCCTTCAAGGTCCGATCTGATGCACCTGACGAAGTGAATCCCACCGCTTGCACCGCCTCCCGAGAGGTTCTTCAGGATCTCGAGGCTGATCGCTTTGAACGTGGTTCCGGATGTCCTTACCTTCTTCGTTTGCGAATATTGTCCTCGCGACGCGGTGTTAAACTTCTGCTTGACAAAACGATAAGTACTTAATTAGTTTATTCTCGGCATCGATGATCTTAAAAAGGACTTGACTTTTAATTCCATTCCTCTCTATGATATACTTTACGTTTACAATGTAGGTACACAAAGTGTCCCAAAAATATTGTATTTCCTTGAAAGGGACCAATCATAGATTGTTGAGTTAGAAGAACCAATTAACGAAAACTCACTCTCGGCTTGGAAGTCTCCTGCATCAGAGCACCCCATTTCCCTTTGCTAGTCTTCTTCTCCGCGACTTTCGGATGTTCGACGACGATGGTCAGGTTGCCGGATTTGGTCAGCTTGTTGGTGAACATCTCCTTGATCGGCAGCAGACTCGACTGTCTGAACGTCTCGATCATCTCGGGCGGAATAAAGTCCCGATTCTTCTCGGCTATCTCGCTGGAGTCGTACATCACTTTGCCCGTGTAATGAGCGACTGTGAACTCGTGCGAGCTCACCGGCTTGACGAACAGGTTGTTCGACTGTTGTTGTATCTTGGTTAGAATGTACTGATAATCGAGCATGTTTTTCGACGCTTCGTCGATTATGCTGAACAATCCCCTATCCTTGCTCATCAGCTGATCTATCGCGTCTTTGTTGTCGTAAAAGTGCAAACGTTGTCCAGGTATGTCTTCCTCGTCTTGCTCTTGCTGCGAATCAGGATCGTTGCAGAGATCAAGAAAACCAACAATTTCCTCGAAGAATTTTCTCTCTCGGGACTTACCATTTCCCAGGCGAACACCCTTTGGTTGTAATAGCACTGCATCTGTTCGTTCATGGTGTTTACTATCAGTTGCTCGAGCCGGTTCACAGCGACGCACTCGAACCCGAAAAGATCCATCACGTTGATGGCGTACTTGTCGCCGCTGAAAGAACCCAGACGTACCGTAATTAAGCGTCTCGCGCGCTTCTCGCGACTCGCGGAGCCACGGATTCCGAGTCGAAACTCACAATAATGCGCGGGTAACCGTAAACTTCTGATTGATGGTATTCACTATCCAGTCGACCAGCCTTTGGTAGATCGTGTTGGCCAGCACGTCCCTCGCATCTTTCGCCTCGTCGCAGGTATGCTTTCTGCGCACCACGGTGCCCTTCACGATCGCGCAGTAGTTGACTAGCGCCCAGGAGAACTTCTTCTCGTCGACATTCAACAGCTTCGACACTGCGATACAAAATCAGTTGTCTTTCTGCGTTCGTTCTCTCGCTTACCGATACTCGATCGCGCGTTCGCGTGCTCGCATGTCTTACACACCTCTGTTAGCCGGTTCGCTGTTGTCCATCTCGGCCTCCCCGTTGTTCCCTTCCACGAATCGGATCTCGCCCAAAGTCAGGATCGCCGCCAACGTCTTCCAGATCGTTTCGCAGTACTCCTCCATCTCCAGGATCCGCAGATTCTCCTTGAGTTCGTCGAACTTTACCACGTTACCCCGCGGATCGTTCCTTACTTTGAACGATCGCTTCCGTTCGGTACCCTTATCGCTGATCCGCAGGTATCGCGCCTTTCTTCCCGGAGGTAGATGGTACTGGTTCAATTTGCTTATCGAGTCCAGACCGTCGTAGAAGTAGTAGAACACGTGGAAGTTCGATTGGTTTCTGTAACGCGATCCTCTGATTAACCCCTTGCACTATAAAACATCGAGTCAGTGTCGCGATCAAGATTCTGAATTCAATATAAAATTCTTTCTTGTTTGCTTCTAGAAATTGTGCAGCTTCTAAGAACTCTTTCTACTTCTAGAACTTCTCGGAAATTACGAACTACGAAGAAAGTTTAATCATTGCAACCGTAAAATGAATCGTAGTGCAAGGGGTTAAATCGTGTGCGAACGGATCGAAGGGAAACTGTTGGATCGAACAACCTGTCCCGCGTGGAGACGCGCCACTTCTCCAGCTGGTACAGCCAAAATATGCCGCCGGACGCTTTCCCAGAGGACCCGAACGTCGTCTGCATTTGCAGGATGCATCTGGTCGAGTTGGGATTTAGGGGTGTGGCCGCGTTGCTGAAAGCGTGGATCACTTTGATCGCCCGGAACACTCTCGAGCCGACGTCTTGCAAGCTCTGAAATGCAACGATCGTGTCCGATGAGAAAGTCTTTCTTACGATGAAAATTCTCGTGACGACGATGACACGCACTTTACCGAGATACATCAGGTGTCGAATCAAGTGCAGCATGTTGGTCGTCTTGCCCGAATTGCTCTCGCCCGCCAGCAAAATGTTCTGAGCTTCCTCGTTGTGCAACACGTCCTGGTAAGCGCTGTCGGCCACGGAGTAGATGTGCGGCGCATTGTCCGACCGCGATTTGAACTGGTACTTCGTGTGGTACTGCAACGCGATCGAGAGTTATCTTTTTAAGGTTCAGGATCTTTTTAAGCTCTGAGCTGGAATTTCCTAAACGCGTCACGTCGCTGCGTTCTTTTCACTTGTACGCTGTTCGTCGATCTTGATGAAAACGAATACATATGTATAAATCGAAAAACGCAGCAGTGTGACGCGTGTAGAAAATCCCGGCTTTATCCGTTTCGATCGAGGATCGTCGGCGTTCGCTTACGTCGGATCCGTAAATATCCTGCTGCTCATTCGGATTCAAGATCAGAAGAATGTCGCCGACGAAGCTGTGGAAGTATCCTTGCCTCAGTCTTTCGTGAAGCTCGTCCAAGATCGCGTCCTCGGTCAGCGACTCAAGTGCCGCAACGTCCTCCATGAACATCGGCTCCAAAGGATCGGTTTGATGCGTCTGCGACAACGAGCGTTAAGTCCTGCGCGACAACAACAGCCCGTCGAACCTTGAAAAGCGTCTTACCTTGAGGAATCCTTTTCGAACCAGCACTTCCGCTCTCCTATCGAGCTTGCCCTTCGGGCAGGCGTCCATCATCATCACCTTCAGCTCTTGCGCTTTCTAAACATTGCTGTATTAACTCATCTTCTCTAAAAGCGATTTAGGCAAGCTACAGTCTGACCAACGAGACGAAACAGTAAAGATAGTTACTCGAATCCGGCAGAGTTGAAGTTACCCTTCTCAGATAGTTAGCAAAGGACGTGGTGTTTCAGTGCCTCACCTCGTTGGACAGACTACGGGTAGATTCGTTTATTATATTGACAATGATAACATAATGCATTACCAAGTAGTCGTTGTCGGGTAGTTCCGAGAGGAAAGGGTGCTCGAATATCTCGCCCATGAAGGGTCTGTTGTCGGGATTCTTTTCAAGGCACCTGGAAGAACGAAGAAGTTCTTTATATCGTGCCTACTGATTCTTGATCATAGACGTACGTACTCTGCAATGAAGTCATTGAATGTTTGCGTCCAGTTGGACGGCCTGTAGAGATTCGGCGGAGGGTTTCGGACGATTTGAAAGAGTGCCCTGGTGGGGTGCATGTCCTGGAAGGGGGGTTTTCCGTCGGCCAGTTCGATCGCCGTGATCCCGATCGCCCAGACATCGGCACGATTTCCGTAACCGCTGCTGGAACTGCTTTCTTTGCTGATCGCCAGTTCAGGTGCCATCCAGCACGGGGAGCCGACGCACGTGTACCTTTTTCCCATTTCCCCCTGAACCGATCTCGAGAGTCCGAAATCGCACAACTTCACCTCTCCTTCCTTAGTCAGCAGGATATTGCTGCCACGTATGTCGCGATGCATCACGTTGTTCTCGTGCAGATACATGACTGCCTGAGGAACCAGAAGATTCATCTCGCGACTCGTTAGCAAAGCCCGAAGATATCGAGAGGTAAACTAATTCGTTGGCTGCGAAACGGCGCGAGTGGCGCGGCAAATAATAAACGAAGAGGGCGGCGAACGAGAGAGAAAGCTCGATCGAGCAGCCTCGGCCCGGCTTTCTTCTCCTCTAAGGTTTCCCTTAGCCGCGATTTCGTCGGCGGTAGACACGCCGGTGCCTCGTTCCTGGCCAGCATTTATTTCGCGTGTAATTTGCCGGCATTAAACGTCAACGTGGCCTGATTTACCGCACGAGCGACCGTGGACGAATCGCTACTGGCTCCATGGAACACGTACCAAAACGCGAACAAGAAGGAGAACTTCGCCGAGGCGAAAGAGCCGAGGAGAGCGAAGGGAGGGAAAGAAGAAGAAGACGAAGAGAAGGAGCAGAAGGGGTTGCGTGCGCTTTACGAGAAAGGATGCTGGAACGAGCGAAGGGAGAGAGTCGGCGCGATCGGAGAACGGCATCGGCGAGAGGAGGAGCGCGAGAAGTGCGTGCGCGTGCTATAACGCGGACTCGCGCAATGATTTAGCGACAAACTACCCGCTGCTCGATCCTCTGCGCACACCGTCAACAGAAAACGCGTTGATCGTTCCCGAGCGCGATTTCTTTGCGAATATAAATGCATCGGAAAGACGGCGGGCAGACGATCCCTCGATTCGTTCGTTGATCGTTAATAGGATGTACTCGCAGCGATAGGTTGACGAGCGAGCCGCGAGTCCAAGATGGAAAGTACGGCGGATTCGAAGGGATCGGGTTCGTGGAGTTCCCACGGCGAAGATAATTAGCAGAACCCATCGATTTTACGCGGCCCGGCGTTTTTGCCGAGATGGTCGCGATACGAACCGCGGATCGAGCTCGGATCCACGGTACCAACCGGAAGGGATAGAACGCGAGGCGTCGCACGATTCGAAACGGAAACGAGCGTTCTACCCCCGACACCGCGCCATTCCGCGCCTCGCCGAGCAGGTTGCAGCATTTGACGGGCAAATGACACCCGTCCACTTCAGTCTCCACCATTTTTTCGAATCGTTTCCTTCTCGGTTTCCATTCGAAACGAGTAGCCGGTGGCTGCGCGACAAATGGAGGCGGCCGGAACGTCTCGCACAGCATTACGCGAAATTATATTCCGCGGGGCGGAGGACGGAATTATAGAACATTACCTCATCGCGTCCGAGCGAATCGTTTCCCTAGGAAAATTACAGATCTCGGGACGGGAAACGTTTGCAATTCGCTCGCGACTCGTACATGTTTATTTCGTGTTTCTCGCTCCATCCCCCGTTGGTCTTCGTGTCGGTACGCGTAAGGGTACGTTTATGTTGCTGTTACGATACAAGCTATATGAGAAGCTATAAAAATGTCTCCACTTTGTGCGTTCACAGTGGTGCCGTGATTGTAGTACAATTATCATCGTTTCTTACATGGGAAAGAGTGTACATAAGAATTTAGGAGAGTATCATCGTTTATTTCTTCCCATAACGTATCCAAAATAAGTCTGCTACGGTGATTCGTGTGTTTCCCATCCCGCTAATGAACTTTAATAAATACTTCGCCATTAATTTGGGTACATCCATCTTCGATACGGTTACTTATCAACGATAGCGAGTCGAAAGTAATACTTGTGTCTGGTATTGCTGGTCATCCGGTAAGCGTAGCTCTGTCCGCCGCTCCGATACGGTAAACATTTTCATTATACAACAATAGGATTGCATTTATACGCCTTGCTCTCATCGTTGCTTTGATCGTTTATTGCAGCTCCAACATAAACGTACCGTAACGCCGAGGTTCCCTGGAACGCGGAGAACGGAACGGAAGTGTTTTGCGGCACATTGATGCCGTGTTTCGCGAACGTGAACGTGAACGTGAACGTGAACGGGAACGCGAATGCGAACCGAGAGCAGAAAGTCGAGAGATGGCTGCGCTAACATCGGAGAAGGGCGAACGAGCGGGCAGCCTTTCATTTGCGAGCAGGTTAATTAGCGAGCCATCTCGCCTGTCTTATTTGTAATTTATACGCGGTAGAATGCAGCCCATTGACGCGCGTCTCCCGCAATCCTTCGCGTTCACCGATTTAGCGCGCACGGAAACGCGTATGCCTCTCGCCAGTATGCCCGAGAATCGAGCGAGTTATCTCGTCGCGACCAAATACTGCGCAACCCTTCGGATCGCGTTGCTCTGATTGCAGTAACGGACACTCGTTTCGCTTCGTAGACGTTCGAGAAAACGGATCTACCGATTCCTCGCGTTCCTCCTCCGGTGCGATTGTCGAAAATCCGTTCTCGACTCGCGACGCCTATGAACGGATTGTAATGACACCGAGAGACAAAAGCGATTTCGAGCGGCATAATGCCGGACGGTATAATTGCTTTATAATAACGTGTTCTCCCTCGGCAAGCTACTCCGGCAAGCTACTACCAGCATCGCGTCGTCTTCCGAGGACAGATCTCTTTCCGAAATTTACCTTGATCACCTCCCTCAGTATGTGGCCTATGTGTTCTTCGCGTAACTTCTTGTCCATGGAGATGAGTCCCGTGACGAGGTCCATCGCGGTCCCACCGTCGCAGAGCTGGAAATTCGCAATTACGATTATTCGCCGCGACAACGATTTGTCCGCGTTTGTCCGCGAGATTGCGGAAGCAATTTAAATCGACGATTCGCCACAGAGTTTCATTTTACGTAATTGCACGAGAT
The DNA here is from genome assembly GCA_916610235.2 of Lasioglossum morio. Classification (NCBI taxonomy): domain Eukaryota; kingdom Metazoa; phylum Arthropoda; class Insecta; order Hymenoptera; family Halictidae; genus Lasioglossum; species Lasioglossum morio. The sequence goes on from OU744323.1 coordinate 45,397,036, forward strand.
CCCGAGGTTCTGATTTTAAGACGCGCCACTCCGCGTCGGGACAGACACGACGCGACGGTAGCTACAATGCCATTAATTTCGCGGAGATCTCGCGCGTCCGCGGCTCTATCGTTTCTAATTATGCCCGTGCATTCTTATAAATTCGTCTCGGTTCAATTTCACGGCAAAGAATTCCGGCCGCGACGGCGAGCTTCGAGGTTCGAGCTTCGAGGTTCGAGATTCGGAACGGGCTTCACCAGCACGCGATACATTCTTTCGAGGGCGCGCAACGAACGCAACACGAAAACTTGGTCTACTACTGCCGTCCATTTGTGTACGTGCCCGTAAAATTCGGCCGTGATGCGATATGGAAGACGGTCGCCGATAAATCTTCGCCACATTGTCGTTGCGTGTCGTTCCTCTTTTTCGACCCGTCCCCGAGCCCCCTTTCTTCCAGTTTGGCCTCGCGTCGGTAAACCTTTACGAGCTTTTTACTCGAGTCGATCGACTCGCAAAATCCTCGCGACGTTTTCTTATTGCACATCCGTTTCTTTGCCTCGCTTTTGTAGCTCGACCGGGGAAATTTCAGTGGGTAGAGAGTCTTGGATCGACCGCTTTTTCGTCGGAAACGCTTCGCTCCTCGCTGCTTCCTGTCTGCTATTCCCTGTTCCCTGTTCGTTTTCGTGTTCGGTCCATCGGGACGATCGCTTGGATAGGCGAGCGTGTACGCGCAAACGTTAAATCGAATATCGACGCTTTGCTCGAGATAAGTAATAATGTTTCGTGCGCACCGCGGAGGTCCACCCGTAAATTAGGGCCGCGACGTGCCAGGGCTCACCTGCGTACACGAACGAGTTTAATGATTGTTTAATGGCCGCGCGTGTCGTAAATTATCCGTGTATTCGACCGTCTCAAATGCTTGAAATTGCCTCCGGGTCCTGGCATGGGTACGTACAGCAACTCTTCCCTCGCCGCTGCATTCGTTTTCTCTTTTTTTTTCTTTCTCCTCCTCCTCCTCCTCCTCCTCCTCCTCCTCCTCCTCTTTCACCTCCTCTTGCTCTTGCTCGTTCTTCACCTCCTCCCCCGTCTCTCTCTCTCTCTCTCTCTCGCAGGACCCCTCCGCCTCCGATCACCCTCACCCTGCGTGTTCCGTGTCTGTTCTCGATCACCGAGCTTTTCGTTTTTCTCTCGGAGAATTATGATGTTAAAGGAGCGCCGGTACGGATATACTTGGACGTCGATTGCCGTCTCGACGCGATATCGCTCGCGATATAAATAACCGGGATGCCGATCGTGACAATAATGATGTACCCTCGCGTCGGACGCATCGCCGCAAATCGTTTCTACGGACGAACGGACGGACAGACGCGTTCGGGTCTTACTTACCTCCATGACGAACCATATTTGATCGTACTCGGTCTTCTTGCCGGACCTCCTTCGATAAATCCCGTAAAAGTCCGGCAGGTTCGGGTGGGACGCTAAATCTCGAAGGACCTTGAACTCCTCCACGATGAACGGCTGCGACTCGGCCGTCAGCTTTTGCACTTTGACCGCGATCTTCTTGTTACCTAAGGAAACCAGCCGTAATTCTACACCTGTTTTTATACGTGAGCCGTATCTCAGCCTAACTTGGACCTCCGCCCTATCCTCAATTGCCATGTACAGTTGGTTTTCGCTCATTCCACTCCCGTTCTTTACTCATACCTCGTTCGTGGCGTTTTCATTGCTGTTTTCTTATACAGTAAACACTGCTATAACACGGAACAAAAATTGCGATTTCTTTTGTATCAAATTTAATTTAATTGGATCTGATTTGTACTAATTTTGAGTATTTTTTACGCATTATAATAGAGCTGACTGTATTATTATGTGTACTCATTGGCAAGATAATTACAGCTGGGAAATCTTTCGCGATTGATTGAACCCCCTCGGATCTTGCCTAAACTTCCGGTCCAGTTTCCGTGCAACGAGCAAGTACCTACTGTACCTCGGAAAAGGAAAATTCTCGAAATATCACCAGTAGTAGTGTCATCGTTAAATTACGTCGAACCTGCAGACTGATCCAAAAAATGTCTACTCTACATATATGTATTCGTGGCGTAAAACGGCCACGCATGAACGTACCGGCATGCTGATCGATAGCCTCGAAGACGTCACCGCAGACGCCGGAACCGATGCACTCTCTCAGAAGATATCGTTTCCCTGGATCCTGGACGCTGTCCAGCCGTTGTAGGTTGATTCTTCTGTCTCGTTCCTCGTACTCGTCCTCGCTTCTGCTCCCTCCACCCCGTCGGTCGTACTCTTTCCCGGGTCTCTTGCCGTACCCATAATCGTTCATTTTTCGGAGCCTAGCACGGTCTCTCCGTCTGAAAGCGATAAGAAATAGACGACGTTGCGTGGGTCTCTTATTCGCGGCTGAAATCGAGCGTGCTCGACACGATCGAACGAGCAATCGCGTTGTCGAGCTGATTAGCGGAAAGAAAAGGAATCGGGGAATAAAATTTAAACGGTTTCAATCGAGCCGCGCATCGGCTGATGGAAAAAAGAAAAAAAGGAAAGTTGACGGGACGTAGCCCGTGTGGTGGAGGCTGCACACGACAAAGAGTTCGTTAATCTCGTTCTCGTTTGGAGGCTGAAGTGCTCGTCGTCGATGGAGCGGGACACGAGGAACGGGAGGACACGAGGAGGTCGTCGCGCTCATGGACTCGTGGGCTCGTGGACTGACGGGCTCGCGGGAAAACAGGACCGCTCTCGTACCGCACCGAGGTTCGCCTCTTTCCATCAACGTTCGAACCACGACGACGACGACGACGACGACGACGACGGGAAGGTCGAGAATGACTCTTCGAGTTGAAGCGAACGCTCGACAGGATTTTTTACGAGAGGCCAGGTTCGGCCGGTCGAGGGCTTGACGGCGCATCGGCACAAAGGTGAGTGCTAATTATATTCTTTCTCGAGTGCCGCGTGAACGAGTGGTAATCGCTAATTAGTAGCTCGCTTCCTGAAAGCTTCGACGAGGGATGCCTAAAGCCGCGGAAAGATATCCTAGCCGGCTCGAGAACGTGATTCAGCGTCCCTCTCGTGGGACGATGCGCTCTCGCGAGCGAGAGCAATACAATTTCGCGGGCCTTTCGCGTCATTCAGGCCTGGAGAGGTTCGACGACGACCAGCTCCCTGAGCTGCTCTCCGTGGATTTCGATCGCGAACAATGGGCTCGATTTCGAGAGGCTCATACGTACGAACCGAAAATCGAAATCGTTATCGACCACACAGGTGAGAGCGTGCGTCTCGCCGCTATTTTCTCTCGCTGTCCGCGCCCCAGCCGGTGTACTTGTACGGCTGCGGGAACGCTGCAAGCTAATACATATCCCATTTATCGGATCCCACGGATTGCGTAAGAGTATTTAATGGGTTACGAGAGTCCGTGGGTAACGGGTGGCTCGCTTAGCCGCTTTGGCAAAAACGCGACCGATCGATGCGGTTCTAACTCCGCAGACAGACCCACGGAGAGCGAAACTTCTGTCCACTCGATCGGTATGCTCGCTGTTGATAAGGAACTGTTTCGGCGACAACGATCGACCGCGGCGCGACTGTTGCGAACAACCCCTGCGAAACGTTTAAACGTGGCGACCGTTTCCATAGAATCGAGTCGTCGTCGTCGTCGTCGTCGTCGTCGTCGTCGTAACACGCCGCAACACGCCGCAACACGCCGTAACACGCCGCGACGCGAGGAAAACGAAAGGAAGAAAGAGAAGAGGGCTGGGAGGGACGAGAAAGAGGGGCGAGAAATGAGAGGATTCGCGTCGTTAGCCAATTCATTTATTCCCGGTGGGTCGGCGCTCGTCCGGCATAATCCGTCGATTTGTCGGCGCGACGTGTCTCGTGTAATGCTGCTTCCTGCCGCTTCTTGCCGCTTGTAATCGAACGGGGAAAGGGAAAGGGAGAAAGGGTGCGAGAGAGGCGAACAGGGTGGAAGGAAGGGTGAGAGAGATACGGAGGGAGAGAGGCGACGCGTCACTGACTATATGTGAACAGACAGACGTAAGAAACTCTGGTTGATCCACGATGTCCTCACTGTTCTCTTCTGTTCTCCTCTGTTCTGTTCTGTTCTGTTCTGTTCCGTTGTGTTCTGTTCTCCTCCGTTCGGTTCTGTTCTGTTCTGTTCTGTTCTGGTGCGGTCGCATGCGATACGAGGCTGCACCGAGGCTCGGACGCGTTCGGTTTTCTCGGCGGTCTTCTTCCAGCCTCTTCTTCCTTTTCCTCGTTGCGCGGCCCGCTCGTATCGTAGAGTGCCGCGCCGAGCCGTGTAGGTTTATTGGTACGGCAGGGCGTTAAATTATTGATGCTCGACCGTGCGCCGCGAGAACGCCGAGCCAGAAGAAAGAGAGAAGAGTACCGGTGGTTAGGACGGGTCCTGTGATTTCAGAAAAAGCTTTCCGTGCCACTCGGCCCATCGGTTCTTCCTCTCCTATTCGGCCCTCTTTGTCCCTCTTTGTCCCTCTCCGTTTCTCCGTGTCCGCTGTCCTCGTTCCGTGGAGGATCGCGAACCCGTGCAGGGCTCGAGCTCTTTAAAAGGGAAGGAGCGTGGGGGCGACGAAACGCTCGTCGTTGTGGGAAAGTTTCGCGCACGAACTCGCCTGGACGTAACGGCCGAGGACACCGTTGCGATCAAAAATCGGGCCCCTCGACGATTTTCTTCGAAACGACATTCCTCCTCGTCGTGGTCCTCGACGTGATTGTCGTCGCGGTTGAGATACGGTTCTGCGTGGCACAGCACACGGGCTCCCACGTTCACTCCTTCGGGCATCTCGGCCGATCGACCTATTTCTCGTCAGGTTCGTTTTCCTCCCTTCGCTCTCGATAAGACTAAGCGAAGCGAAACGAAAGAGGGGCGGAGTTCCGAGTTTCGAATGCGCGCTCTCCGAAACGAGCTGTGGGAAAGTTGATATTCGTTGGCCGAGAGGTGGGTCCCCCGCTATAGCGGCGGAATGTTAGCACCGCGAATCCCTGGGAAGAAGCAGCAACGGTAGTGGCGGTGGACGAACAAGGCGAAAAAGAGAAAGAAAAGGAGGCGCAGAAGCCGAAAACGATCGGCAGCCGACCGGTTCGGGCCGGTTGAAAAGGGTTCGACACTCCTTTCGCCGGAAAGTACGGTAAACTTGGTGACAAGTGGCCCGTTCTCTCGCGTTTCTCTTGCCGGTCCCGCGACCGGTGCTTCCTCGCAAGACGCGTAATCGAGTCGGACTCCGAGTCAAAGGCGATGGTCGATATGGTCGAACGAGACGCGACCGATTACCCGGAAAAACTAGTAGACGCTAATCGAATTGGCCTCTCGATTCGTAGAGAGAGAGAGAGAGAGAGACCCGGCTTCCCTTCGGCACGAAACGCGAAATGCGTAACGTGAAACGTGAAACGCGATGCGCCTCGCGGTCCTTGTCGTGACTCGATCGTGCGCTCACCGTACCGTCCACCGGTGGAAAAAGTGGTATCGAGACGTAGGTTTGCTCGCGACGATATCGACGCTCCGTCCACGAGGCACGAGGCTTCCGCTTCTTGCGCCTCGGATCCTTCTCTCTCGGACCTTTTACAGATCCCCGAAGATCGATCCTTTCGGCAGATAACGCGTTTGTCCTCTCCTCTTTGAGATTCCGTGGCGGAGGTGTCGGTGTTCTCGCGATCGAGCTCGGATCGCGAAAAATCGCTGCTTCCATGCCCGTCGTACGTTATTTCCGTCAGGGGGTTAATCGATACCGGGAATCTCGCCGCTGTTCTTCTTCCCCGAAGCTCATGCAACATTTAACTTTCCGCTATATTCTTCTCGGCCTCCCGGCTCGCGCTTGCGATTCCCTCCGCCTCCTCATCCTCCCGCTCCTTCTTCTCCACCTCGTCGTCGTCGTCGCCGTCGTCGATCTCCTCCTCGTTCTCGTTCTCGTTCTCATTCTCGTTCTTCTTGTCTTACCACAATGTATCTCGACGTTTTTTTTCACTGTCTCTGTCTTTCTCTCCCTCCGCGTTCCCGTCGGAAATACCGATACGTCGGTCGAACGACCGCGTGTGTCCGTCTTCGTCGTTCTTGCTCGACCGAAGTTGGCTCGAGACGACACCTGCCTTGGATTTACCTCCGATACCTGTACCGCTTCGCGAGAGAAAGAGAGAGAGAGAGAGAGAGAGAGAGAGAGAGAGAGAGAGAGATACCGACCCTCCCCTCTCTCTCTCTCTCTCTCTCTCTCTCTCTCTCTCTGTCTCTCCCTCTCTCTCTCCCGAGTTTCTCTCTTTTTCCCGGACTCCTCGCAAAACATCCAGAAACACATGTTCCGGCACCTCGGAGACGCGCACCGTGGAACGTAAAGCACCTCGCGTATACACCACCTTTTCTCTTCTTCTCTTTTTCTCTTTCCCCCCCCCTTTTTCTCTTTTTCCTTTCTTCTGCTCTCTCGTCCTCCTGCTCTCCTCCTCCTCCAGCTCCTCCCGTGGGAGGCCGTTCTCCTTTCTCTGTCTCTCGTGTCTCTCCATTCCTTGTTCGTCTCTCTCGCCCGGCCCCCCTCTCACTTTCTACTCGGACCTGTCGAGCGAAACTTGTTAATTGCGGCATTATTCGCGATCCGAAAGCGATAAAGTCTCGGTGACCGGACTCGGTGCAGATTGTCGCGACGTTCTGGCATCTCGAGGGGGTCGGCTGGTCGTGGCAGGCCACAGGCACCGCGGTGGCTCCCTGATCAGACCGAATATCGTCCAACTGTCCCGCGGTTGCTCGCGATTGCCTTCCAAATTTGGACGAGCGTGTTCCAGGTTGTTCGGAGATGGCGCGGCGCGGCGCGGCGCGGCGACCGAGGCGAATCGAGAGCGGATCGGAATCGTTCGCGCAGCCTCGCAAGTCTTCGGAGTCTCGAAGTGTCCAAGTCGAAACGCGGCTAATTACGCAGGGACACGGCGATAGGCCACGGCGGCGGCTACGGAACAAACCGTGTATGTTCTTGACAGTTTGTTTTCCCGCGATTGGCTAGAGCCGACGAAGTTGGCGAAGTCGGCGAAGTCGGCTCAGGCGGCAAAGAGGACTCGGCCTGTGTACAAGATCTAGCGACCAACGGAACGGAGGGGTTCCGCGGAAGGTGCAAAACACTTACTCGTAAGGGAGTGGTAACGGGTGCTCTTAGCGTGGCGCACGATGAAACTCACCTCTAATTAAAACGTCTGGCAGGTTGTGCAAGCCCTACGGCGTCCACCCTCGCAATGCTCGCAACGCTCGTGTGCCGGAGTAAGAGCCGAGCTCTACGACGCTCGTGTAGGGCGGTGTAGTCACGATTGCGTCGAGGGGGTGCTACTGGGGAGGGGTGCTTGGCTTCCATGATCCAATAACGCCGACTTAATTAACTAACTGCTAACTCGCAAGCCTGTTAGCTCATTGATTTCGTCCCCGAGATCGTCGTCCAGCTCCGACGCTCTCTTTCTCTCGCTCTCTCTCTCTCTCTCTCTCTCTCTCTCTCTCTCTCTCTCTCTCTCTGTCTTTGTCTACGCGGATCTCTCCTCTTTCTCTTTATCTTTTTCTCTCTTCTCTCCGTTTCTCGCACTCTCCCCCTCGTCCACGGGTTTTCTCCTTTTTTTCCCCCGCAATTTCTTCTTTTTCCGCTCCAACGAATTTCGTCGTCGCGGTAGGAGAGATGAGGAGGGCTTTGCCTATTAAAGCATCGACTGCGGTCGACGCTGTACGATCGACAATAGCCTAGCCTCGTTCCGTTCCGTTCCGTTCCGTTCCGTTTCGTTCCGTTTCTAATTCGACGGAGACGAGGCGAACGTGTCGAGAATCGGTAGAAGCGCAGGGGTACGCGGGCATAGGTAATTGTCGTCGCGGTGCAGATACCCATTTAGCGGTAAAAAGCGTTGCGTCGTGCTCCCGGTTCTAATCTCGTTGGCCGGATCGATGCGCCTTGAAAAAGATCTCGCGAGGGTCGTGCGATAAATTAATGCGCTTTATCGCGGCTTCTTCAGGGTCGTCCTGGCTGGCGCAGTTGTCAAAGGGAGCCGCGGTTTTAATGCGAGGACGCGTCTTCTTGCGTCACGTTTCCTTGATTTTCATTTTCCTCGGACGTGGAGAGGCGCAATTACGCGCGTTCGCCGAAACGGTGAACGAAAGATTCCGCGCCTACCCGAGATTCCCTCCGTCGATCGAGAACCAACTGGAAACTGTCTCGGTAATATTCCGGATTATCGGGGGTCGACGTCGCGGCGCTCACCGATCCGCGTAAAATACGATTATGAGAATCCTCGACCGATTTCGGAACTAATCTAATCGGAATTCTAGTCATCGCGTATAGACCGGAAAACCTGATTGAAACGACGCGACGGGTCGTTTCGATTCGTCGTGCCGAGTTCGAACTCGCGAAGGATCGGGTGTCGGGGTTCGCGGACTAAACAGCTTCCGTGGAATCTCCCGGCTCGCACGACCAATCGAATCGCAACGAGACACGCAACGACGGGAACACGCGTCTCACGGTTTCGTTCCGATATCGGAATGGTCTTTCCATTCGGCACGTAAGAGGGATTGACACAGATTTTCCCAAGGTTGTAACGGGAGACAATTTATCGTTCGATCGATGGAAAAGAAGGTCGTACGAATCTACCGGAGCAACGAATAAAAGTATCGGAATGGCTTCGGCCGTCTGTAAATCTACCCGAGAGTTAGCGTCGTGATTCTTAAGGATTTCTGGGTGATCGCGATCGCTGCGCCGCGCCGCGTCGCGCCGGTTTTCAATCGGGAGTCACGAATCGGCCGGTAATTGGACCGGTCGAGTGGTCGCGAGAGGATAGAGAGAAAACAGCACGAAGAAACGTTGTCGGTCGAAGGAACTCTTTATTGTACGCGCATTATTGAATTGTATACAATCGATCGCATCCATTCGCAATCTCGAGACACACGCACTCTGTTTCTTCTAATAATACTGTGGCGGAGGTGTTACAGTTGGTGTGTGAATATTCAAATTATTCGCTAATTAAATAGAGCAACGTTATAAATAAATTATAGGTTCGCTTAGTCTACGGATTAAATTATATTACTCGCGCGGTTAACAAGAATTAAGTACGTTCGGTATCGTCTCGCCAGCGTACCAACTCGTACTCGGTCGTAAACGTGTCGATCCGACCGCGGTGTCACCGCGTCGAATTTTTCTTCTCGCTCGCGTCGCGTCCGGCGATTAATTATAGTCCTCTTAGGCGGTTAAACGGTCACGATTACTCGGAGAACACTGTCTCCGAGATGACGAACCAAAATGGTAATCGGATCGCAATCCGATCGAATCGTTGCATCGTCCGTGATCACACGACACCTATCACCGATTTCCCGTACTCCTGTGTTCGAGTCTGTTGGCGACGGGACGGGATGACGGTGTCCGTCGTGTCGTCGATGAAAGCGATAGAATCCGCGCATCCGCGCGGTCGCAGGTGCTCGTTCACTTGCAAACGGTGATCCACTCCTCGACGGTGCAGTTTTGACATTTGACGACGCAGCACCAGTGAAACTTGCATCTGCAGAGCTCGACGCGGCGTTGTCTGACGACGTTGTAGCCCCGGCCGCAGCACAGGCTGCCACACCCGTCCCCACCGGAGCTGGTCTTGTTGCATTTGCGACCCGCGGTGCCCGGTATGTCCGCGGTCGGGTCCTTCTCGCAGAAGTTTGGCGATTTTTGGTAGTAGAACAGCTGCTTCGCTAGATCTCTCGGCCTCCTCTTGCGGCCGTTTCCGCCGGCGCCTCCTCCGCCGCGGTGCTTCCTCTGCCTCTGTCGGTCGGGCCTTCTTCTCCTCGATCCCCTGACTCTCGTCAACGGAGTCACGCTGCCCAGGTTGCTCTGCGCGACCAGTACAGCATTCCGGAAACGATCCTTCAGCGTCTTGCCCACCACCCGGAAATCCGGCGCTACCTTCCAGCAGGTCTTGAGCTCGCAGGAACCCGACATACCGTGGCACTTACAGCGCACCTGCATGTTGCTCGCCACCGCCTGAAATTCCATCGATCGATTGTTCTCTCTATTTCTCTTTCCATTCGCGTGATCGAATTGCGTCGCTTCGGCGAGGAACGCGTCGAAAATTCGCGCGGTTCGCGTTCCTACTGTGCGACGCGCGAGGCGTTCGCGCGGACTAGAGCCCCGTCGCACCGCGAACAGTGGAAGAAGAGAAAGGGGGCAATTTTCTTTTAGACAAAGAGGTGTCGCGCACCAAACGGTTAATGAGTCTACGGCTGGGTGGTCCAGCCCCGGGCTTCGTCTTAATAACGTCGAGGCGAGACCAAGCGTGGAGAGGCGCACGGGGGAGAGAAACGGACTCGGCCCGACTGTTCTCCTACTCCTCTCCACCCCTATTCGCCACCTTTCTTCTCTTTCGCTCGTTCTCTCTTTCCCTCTCTGTCCCCTCGGCCGTTCTGTCTCGTTTCTCTCGACCTTTCCTGTCTCGTTTTGTTCGGACCGCGAGATCGAAACACGGCGAGGAATCGCCGGAAAGAAATGTTTCCCGGAACACCAGAGAATTAGACAATAAGAAAGAGAGGGAGAGAGAGAGAGAGAGAGGGGGGGGGGGGGAAAGAGAGAAAGCGCAGCTGGGAAAGGGAAGATGAGATTGGGAGGTTGACTTACCAAGCGGCCAGCTTGATTGTTGTGGAGATTGACCGTCGACTGTATGTCCCCGGCCCTCTCGCGCGTGTCTAGGAACTGTCTCGAGAACTCCATGCCGTAGTCGAGGTTGTGAGAGCAACCGCCCCACTTCCATTGGGTGCCCCTGGCCTTGGCAGGCGGCTTACCCTTGTAGCTCGACGGGTCGCATCCGCAGGAGAGCAGCCCGCCCATGCTGCACGCCCGAGCCACGCTGTGCGCCACCCCGGCCGCTGAAATCGCGAATGCGAACGCGGTCTCCCTGTAACCTGCAACCAAACGTCATCACCGTTTTACTGCATCAAACTCTGAATCAACTGTGCTCACCTCCGTGTCCCGTCTGGTCTCGTCTGGTCCCGTCTCGTCGGGTTTCGCTTCGGCGGATGAGAGACGCGCGATCGAGACACACGGCCGGACCGGATCGGACCGGTTAGCAAATTGCCGCTCGTCCAGGATGACGGTGGCGGTCCGCGCGGAGAGACGACGCCGCGCCGAAGAGTAATACGCGCAAACGATCGCGACGCGACAGCGCAGATCGCATTCGTCGTTTCTCCGGACGACGAGCTCTCGGGGGAAACGCAGAACCAGCGGGAAACAGCGGGACACCGGTGGAGAGGCCCCGAGCCATCCGTAGCCATCGGAGCCATCCGAGCCATCCGAGCCATCCGAGCCACCGAGCTTCCGTAGATGGAGCTTCGCATTCGAAGGGCGAGTCCGACGACGGATCGTTCGACGGATCGGCCGACAGACAGCCATCAGACGAAGTTCAGCGGTAGATTATTCAGCCGTCCGTCAAAACAAAGCGTGGCCATCAGCAGCGGCGGCCGGCCGGCATCCATTGACTGCATGTATAAGCGATCGCCCGGTGGGGTTCCCGAACACGTAATACCAAACTCTGTTCGCGACCTGTCGCGTCGCGATTTTTCCCCATCGACGTTCGACCAACGACTCCCGATCCCGTCCCTTTTCTTCCGGTTCGTTCCGGTTCGCGCGACAATCGAAACCGTGCGATCCAAAGGCGATCCGAACAGCGACAGAAGTGGAGAAACGGAATAGAAGAGGGGATTCGCGGTTCGTAGAATTTGGAAGTTCGTGGATCGACGAGCGAGAGGAGGACGGCTTGGTAGGAGAACGTTTCGGTGCGTAATGCGACGTCGGCCGCACTTTTTCTTCGGTGGCTCCAAGGTCTCTCGTCTCCGAAGCGTCGCTGGAGTCGCGTTGACGAATGGCCGATCGTCAAACCGCAATGGTGGCTGTCACCTTACAAACGATACGACACACGACTGCCCGCGGGCTCGGTGTGCCGCGGACCCAACTGTCTCTTTCCCCGCGACTGTTCGACAATGCCCACACATTACTCTGCCCCCCCTTGGGGCCCTCCCCCGAGAGAAGGAGCTACTCCAATCCACGAATACCGGGCGGTATTTGCAGTATTCATGAGAGCGAGATACCGGGGAGACGCGCTAAAGGCGCATTCGAAAGGATTTGTGGTATTCGTTCCTGACACCCTATGAGGCACTGCGCGCCTGTCCTTACGTCGTCTCTTGTCCCCCTTGGTTCGCCCCGAGGACCCCCAGCCCTCTCTTCCCCCGGCTTTATTGTCCTCGCTTTCGGATCCGTGTTTCGAGCGCGACTCGCGACAGGGGCCCCGATTCTCGAAGAAACCTCCTTTAATTTCGTCTTTATCGATTCACGTCGAGGCTCGCCTACGGCCCGGGAGCCGATCGCCGATATCCCCAGGACGCTCGCAACCGAACTTCGTTTCGGTGTCCCTCCGAACGTCTCCTTTCGCTCCGAGGGATAATTCCCGTGGTCGGAGCCGAAGGAGATTCGTCGCTGCCTCGTCGGATTCGCGGATGAACCGAGCGACGTCCGACGTTCGACGTTCGACAGGACGAGCCGCTTCGCCGAGCGAGATCTCGGACAGCCGAGGCTCGATTACGTCGCCCTTCGTCGATCGTACGAAACCCTGGACGACGTTAAAGACCTTTCGTTCGTTCGCGTTCTCGTCGGGTTCTCCGAAGACCGGAACCGAGCTGATTCTTCGAGGCGATCGCCAGGCCCGATAAAAACGTCGACGACGAAGAGACGATCGATCGTGAAGGGACCGTGTTCAGGAGCCGTCGATATCGGTGGCTCCGTTTCGGAGAATGATAAAACCCTCTCCGGGCGACTGCTTTTGGCCCGGCTTCCGAGACGGTGTGAGAGAGAGAGAGAGAGAGCGAGAGAAAGAGAGAACGAAAACAGCTCTTTATATGGGCTCGCACACACGGTGGGAGGGGTGGCTGAAAGCTTACGCTTTATACGGCTATTGGCAGCAACTGTTTTATAATGCAGATAGCTACCGGAGGAGCTGCCGTTGCTACTGCCGTCGCCACTGCAACCACCGCTGCTGTTCGCTCCTACTCCTGCTCCTGCTGCTACTGTCCGATGGTAAGAGGAGCATGAGGGACTCGTAATAAATCCTCCACGGGGAGTTGTACGTCTCTTCTCCTGGACAGTGGAGAGGAGAGCCGAGAGGTAGAAAGAAGAAGAGGACGGGAGGACGAGCGCACGAGGTGCGCAGAGGGCCGCGATGCCTCTTTACTCTTCGGCCCTTGACGCAGGGACGCGGTGACGGATGGCGCGCAGCCAGCCCTTGCCCTGCTACCCCGTGTCAAGCCCAAATCACTGCTTAGATAACTCAATAGATAGCGGACGTAACCGGGTACAAGGTCCCTCGGTTACATTCACGTGTTCTCGGGAGCGTGCTCCTTCTTTTCGGTCGCCTCCCGTCTCGCAGCTTCGACGACGCTCTCTTTCACCATTGCGGTGACTGGTTTTCAAATTAGTCCTCTGGGGCCCTCGCGGTACACACACGGTTTTACCGTACTGATATCCGATAAGCGTACCAGTTTACGATCTCTTCGGGCTCTCCCCGACTCGCTCCGAGAACGATTTCGGAAAACCGCGCATCCTCTCGGGCGCGATGCTTGGAAACGGACTGCTATCCCAAATTTGTTCCGCTTTCGGATGGTATTCGCGAACATGTAGCCTGTCGTCGTTTCCACGCGAGGAAGCGAATGTCGAGCGTGTCGTGTCTCGTAGCCAGTCTCGCCTTGTGTGGGCCCCTGGAAGCGGGCACGCGAGGAGAAAAGGGGGCCAGCCGTTTCGTGTACATTTCATAATACATTAAGCCGTTTTGCCGAGGTTTAACGAATACGTGGCGAAAGAGCGACGCTGAGAGGGACGGAGCGGTCACGGCCGGAAAGGAACGGCCGAAGAAACAGCCGAGAAGGAACGGCAGAAGAAGCAACGAGAGGATCGTGTCCGAAAGATTTAACGACGAGCGCGAGCGCGCGCGTTCTTTTCGAGATACGCAGCCGGCACGAATTTGACACGGTGGATTTCTCGAATGGCCACGGGACCCTCGGAGACCCGGCCACCGATGTCGTCAGCTTGAAAAGCTGTCTGTGGAACCGTTGGCACTGGCGAAGTACGGTCCGTTTCTCGGAAGCTGCTGCCCTCTAACTTCGCTGCGAACCTGGGACAGGCCGATCTTCAGCAACCATTCTCTCCGGGATGATCGATAAATCGAGCAACAACCGGCAACGACAATTCTACTCTCCTCTCCTCGATGCAGCTCGATGAGAATTCGTCGGTCGACGCGAACCGGGAGAAAGAGACTCGTGGAATCGACACCTTGGGTTGGCCAGTCGGCAAAAAAGAAGGTGTACCGATCCACGGAGACAGATAACGAGGAGAGACCGACGTGGCGGGCACCGAGATCGTGGCTGCAGACGACGGACGAACTTAAGCTTTCAAGTCAGGTGCGCTCGATGTCGCGCTCTAGCGCACTCGACCGACACGATATATGTTTCCTCTTTCGGCGCACGTACGCGCCACGACGAATTTATATGTCACACTGGAATAGAACAGTCGAGGGGGGCACGATCTCTTCTCGTCTCACCGGAGCCCCGTTCTCTTTCTATCTTTCTCTCTTTCTCTGTTTCTCTCGTTCTCTCATTCTCTCGTTCTCCTAAGAGTTTGGGGACAGGTTCTCGGAGGTGACCGCGACCAAGGAGGCGCGCACACACACCGTGTATTCTGATTTAAGGAAGCACACGGTCTCTCGCCTACGCCGTTTCGTGGTCGTCAACGACGTCGTAAAAGATTTCACCTTTCCTCGTGCGCTCGTGTCCCCTCGGAGGGGGCACCGAACCAGCGACGACACCGCTCTACCTATGTTTGCGTCGATTTAACATTTTTTTCGGTCGCGCCGCGCGAGATCTTACCTCTCTGCAGAAGAACGCTGCTCTGCTGTGTCCTGCTGCTGGGCGTCAGGGACGAGCAGTTCCACCTGTGCCACGTGAACTGGTGTTGGCACTCGGATATAGCCATCTGTAGCCCTTTGATGGCGGCCACCGTCACGTCCGGATTTCTGTGGCATAGCTCGCGTTGCTCCTTTGTCAGGCCAGGAATACCGTTGCAGACCACGGCATTCCCGCTCACCCAATCGTCCACGGAGTTGCTCATTAAACAGGTCGCGCTGCAAATCAAACGAAATTCACCAATTAACGTTCTCGCCGCGCTGAACCGTTCGTTCTTGCGTCTGTTCGCATCGCTCGATTTCGGCCCCGAGTCCGGTACACCGGACGCCGCCCCGGTCCCGGTTTTTCCCACGAAGCGCACGCGCGTTCGATCGCTTTGAATGATTCTGCTTTCAGGGAATCCAGCCGGAGACATTCCTCGTACTCGCGCTGTCTGCGATCTCCTTCCGTTCCTCTGCTCCTCCTTCCTCGCCCCTCTGCCAAACCGCCACGCCACGCCGCGCCGTCCTGCTCCTCTTTTGCCTCACCTCGCCTCACCGTGCCTCAAACGCCGCGTGGACCACGGTTATCGAATTCCCGATCGCGAACACGGATGCTTGCGGATTCATCGCCGATTAAAGAACACACCGTGCCTTTAAGTAGCCCTTCGGCCACGGCTTCCTTCCACGTTTCTGCAAACCCCGAACGCGAAAGTTTTGCGTTCGTCCCGAGCGAATCCGAAAGACACGAACGTACGCGCTGGCAAGAGGAAATACTTGATAAACGGTTCGAGGGTAGCCCGGTGGCTGAAAGCGCGCGTGCATCTTGCACGCGCGTCTGCTTTTCTTTCAGCAAGTTTACGAGACCGGGGTCGAAAGGTGGCGCACGATAACTTTCAAAGAGCCGCTCGAATATCTGCTCGGTTCGTACTCCTTCTCATCCATCTCCTCCTTCTGCTCGTTCGTTCGCGTTCACCCGTACTCGGTATCGGCCGTCCCTTACCCTTTTCGAATCCCTCGTCGTCTGCCCTTTCGCATCGTCGCGATAACGCCGTTTGCCTCTCGGAAGAAGAGCTCTTAAAGCGCTATCTTAAGCGACAGTTTCCGTCTAATGGCCGTACATTACAAAGTACCGGGTGTTAATTAATTTTCAGATAAAAGCATAAACGAGAGGGCGCGCCGAAAAATATAGGTACGCGTTTGCACGAGCGTGCCCCCCGTTCGTTACCCCCCCGCCCCCCATACCATTATGGTTGCCCCTTGCAGCGCGGTACGGAAGTAGATGGATCCCGGTGTCGCGTCGCGCGAGATTCGTTTATTTGCCGCCGCGGTTCGAGAACGGTCAATTTTTTCTCCGGAGGATCCCGGGGGTCCTTCGGGGTCCCGAAGGATGTCACGGACGGATACGAGATTCCCGGCGGGACGGTGGTTATCTGCGGGTACAAATTAGCCGACGAGCTTCTCCTAAAGTAAAAGTTGTGTATAGCACCCGCGTGAACGAGCAAAAGAGAGAAACGAGAGGAGAGAGAGAGAGAGAAATAGAGTCGGCGACGCGGGGGGATTTTCGGGGGGACAAAACGAAGAGAAAAGCAGAGGAGCGTATCCGGAGGACACGGGGAAACGAGGGGACGGGCTGGCGAGGTCTTGGCAGCTCGGTTTCTGCGTAGTGTGGGAAAGGACGGCGGAGGAGGACCAACATTTTAGGGTCGCAAAGGTTATTGAGGGCTCCCATTAACCGATACACCGCTGCACCGTTGCTATCTTTCGCGCTATTGATGATCTACCGAAAGCAGATTAATGATCTCGACTCACCGAAACAAATTACCGAAGACGAGGTCGCGTACCTGTGGAAGTCTGACGGCGTCGATGGATTCCTACGCGCTACCTTTTCTCTTTTGCCTCGGCTGTTGCACCGTTACTCTTTCGCTCGTTCTCTCGTTTCGTTGCGTCCGACGCGACGACGGCCGGTATTTCTTCGATCATAGATCCCTCCGCGGATCCCGGAAACCGTAAGGCAAAGAAGAAGGAGATTGACCGCGGATCGTTCGCGTCCTCGGATCCTTCTTGGCTCGAGAGGCCAAAATCGTGGGAAATCGTCGAGCAAATCAATGGGTCGGAGACGCGAGCCGCGCTGCCTCTCATTTTTGCAATGTACCAAGGGGTCGTCGAGGAATCCAAGATGGCGAAACGGATGCACGTGTTTCATTTAACTTGCTCGCTCGCGAACAGACACGAGGACGAGAAAGCGAATTACACGCGCGCGCGCGCGCGCGACCGAACGGCCGCACACTCGCGCGCACAAACGCATCTCTTTCGCGTACCGAAAGAGAAAGATAAAGAACCACGGAACGGAATTTCGCGTTTAATGGAGGTATACCCGCGGAGAGAGAACTCGTTACGACTGACCCGCGAGAATTCCTGCGGTAGATATCGAACCCGCTTCGCAGCTTTTATTTGCACGGGAAGAAGCAGCCGGCGGCTGTACCCGGCGTGACTCTCCTTCCCGGGATTTGGGAACGGCGCGTCGAATCGACGACATCGAAAACGAAGAGGAGTCTGCTCGATTAATCGGAATCGGAATACGAATCGGATTCGGAATCTGAAGCGAAGTCGGACTCGCGTCGGGGTGCTAAGCGCTCGTGTCGCTTGTATCGATAAACTGGTTTACCCATCGTAACCATCACGGGAATTATACGATGCAGCAATTCGATACGGTTCCGCTCGCACTTGCTCGCGCTATTGCTCACGCAGCTCTTGCACTTGCACTCGTTGACGCGCGTGCCCGTGCCTGCGCGAGCATAAACGAGCCGCTTGCAACTTGTCGGTGCGCGCACTGCCTTGTTCCCGAGTGCTGTTTCATAATTATTTACGAGGAGCGTGTCAAAGGCTCGCTCACGATCGTTGGTCCACGATTCGTACGAATTCGAAGGATTTTCAAACCGGAAGGATTGGTCTCGCGGCTCGAGCGAGGGAAACGGATAATTTTCGCGAGCGCGTCAAAGAAGATCGTTCACGCGAGACGAACCGACACCGGTCGAGTCCGAGCAACTCTATACCGAAAGAAAGATTCGATTAGAGCGTGGAGGGCGCTCGACACAGAGGAACGAAGCGAGATCAGGGAGGCATAATGAAGATCGCAGCGGGATCGTTCGTTGTTCGTGCCACGGAGCCGGCTGAAAGGACCTATTTGCACTCCGTCATTGTGCTCTACTCGGAGCCGTCGTTGCGACCGCCGCCTTCACGCGCCCTCTCTATTGACAGATTCTTTCCGCAACAAACGGAAAGAGTGGAACGACGAGAGAGAGAGAGAGAGAGAGAGAGAGAGAGAGAGAGAGAAAAAGAGGAGAGCCGAGTACAGCAGAAGCGAAGGTGGGTTGCTTGCGTTGCCGCCGCGACCGTAAATTTTTCTCGGCGTAATTGGACCCGACAGTTTGCGACCGTAACTCTATTCAACCTGGAAGTCGTCTCTATCGTCGTTCCCGCTTTGGTGCCGTTTCGCTACCATTCCGGCCCGATGATCGTCTTTCACGGGCCGTTTCGACGACGGCCGTGCAAAACGCCGGTAATGGTTTCCCGGCAACAGAAACGAAACCGAACCGCGAGCAACTGTCGCGATCGACCGGTAATTTGATTCGATCGAGAGACATCGCGATGCGTAAATAAATATACTTGGAGCGCGGTTGAGACTCAACAGGCCGCTGAGCGACGCGACACGAGAGATATCGACCACCGGAGGAAAACGATTCGGTTCGACGAGACCGATCCTGCCCAGCTTCGTAGTTAACGATAACATTTCGGAGCGGATAAGATAATAAGAACGGTCTTCTCCGGTCTCCGATTATTGTACCGGTGTCGACAATCGTAATGGGACAGGCAGGGTGTCCAGAAGTTGGTACTCACCGACGATTCTCGAGAAGGATGAGCAACAGGGCGATGGTGGGTCCGATTCTAGTCGCGATCCTAGACGGTGGTCCTTCGTAGACACGTCTTGATCGAGAAGGAGGCATCCTGTCATCGCCCCGAGGACGTCTCGCTTATTCTTTGCGCGGTTTGCCCACTTTAAAAGAGTCGAGTGCGACCCCTCGTCCAGGGCTGCACACCCCTAGCACCCGAACGGAAGGACCCCTCGCTCGAGAGACGGTGCCGCGCGTCTCTCTTTCTTGCTCTCTGTGTTTCTGTACGGTTTTTTTCGAATCCCTCTCCTACGCTTCGTCTCTCGTCTCTCGTCTCCGGCGCGGTGCCTGTGATCAGCAGCCTGGCACGCGTCGAGGACTCCTCCTCGCCCCGGGCACCGGCGCTTCTGCTTTGACGTTCCGTACACGATTCGAGAGCTTCCAGTTTCGCCGCTTCGAGGGGTCGCTCCGAAAACTACCCCGGGACACAATATCCTCGATGACGATCGAACGGTTCGTCGACCGACAGCCCTTCCTCCTACGATTTTCCTTCTATCCTTTCGTTTCGTTGCGTGCTTCGTTCCTTCGCGTCTCCTCTGCGTTCGCAACCGATTCGCGATCGTTCGTGGATCGGTCCGCGGATTCGACGTCCGCGGTCCGTCGTCCGTTTTCGGTGTCCTAGAATTATTTGGTCTCGCCCGTCCTCTTCGTCTTTGGAGATAAAAATACTGTGGTCGACTCTCGCGAACCCGTTCTCGCGCGTACTGGCACTGGACACTGTGGTCGTTACGGAATCAAACATCGTCGCGCGGCTGCATGATGGCCCGCGATCGACGGGTTCCGTGGTCACTCCGCGACATCCCGCGAATCGAAAGACACACTTCCGGATCTGTCGGTGGGAAGAAACGATTCGGTTAGGTTAACGAGGGCTCCTGTTTATCCTCGGCCAACCATGGAATCGCAGGACGCGGCGGCACCCTCGTACGCCGTGCTCGTTCCCAGGTATCGCGACATTCTGATCGTCTTCCTCGCACCCTTAACGACGCGGAGACCAGTCGATGGTCGGTGCTCGGTGCTCTGTGCTTGGTGGTCGGTGGTCGGTTTCCTCCGCTCCTTCGCTCCTCCGATTCTCAGCTCTTCCGCTCCTCGGCTCGCTAGTGCTCGATCGAGAAGCTCGAACCTCGAAGCTCGAAGTTCGTAGCGCGTGGACGAGGTGCGCGCGAACCGTTCCAAGAAAAAGAAGATCGTCACACGGCTCTGTGTACTTCCGGTGTGTGCGCGCGTTCACGACGAAGTGTCAAGCTCAAATAAAAGAAAAGTCGCCCTCTGGGATCTCTTACTCCTCCCACGCACTCATCCCCCTCTTACGGTTCGTGTTCCTCTTCCACCGGTGATCTCTCTCTCCCTCTCTCTCTCTCTCTCTCTCTCTCTCTCTCTCTCTCTCTCTCTCTCTATCTCTCTCTCGCTCTTTCGCTCTCTCTCTCTCTCTCTCTCTCTCTCTCTCTCGCTCCGTTTCCCCCTCGCGCGCGCACCACCGCAGCTATCGTTTCGTTCGTGCAAACAGTCGAATAGCAAACTGGCCGTGGTCGCGTTTCGCGTTCATAGCACCGATCGGACCTGACCCGTGACTCGTCACTGTACCGAGTCAAACGCGATCGAACAAGGTCGCAAATCAACCACCGTAAGGGGTTGAAAGTCAACGGACTGATTGAGAGGAAGGGGCGTGGAGATGGACGCGCGAGTTCGCGACGGAGAACGGACGGACGACCGAGAAAGTCGAGGAACGGGTGAGGAAAGTTGGGGGAAAAGAGTGGCCGAGGGTGTGAAACGAGATCGAAAAGAGGGAGAAGAGACGAGACGAGACGAGACGAGACGAGACGAGACGCGCCGGGACGGATAAACAAACGATCGCGAGACTCGATCGCGAGAAAGAGACCACAGAGGGACAGAGGGCCGCGCGCGCTATCACTTCCGTTGTCCTCGTGTTTCCGCGTTCGTTATTCCGACACGCTACTGCGAGCCGAGGAAGAGATGGACAGAATCTGATGATTCCACCTCCGTTCAAGCCCGACGAGGAGCTGTCAGGGAGATCGGTCTGTCTATGATGAACTCGGTGCGCAGTGCGCGGCTACGGGGGCCCTCCTCGCCCTCCCATAGGGAGAGAAAGGAGAGATAGGGAGCGGTAGGCACGAAGAAACCAACTACCCCCCCACCATAACCACCACCATCCGGACACGACCACCACTACCGTCGGCCACCACCCTGAGATTCAAACCGACGGACGAGGATGGACGATCGCAAGTGAAACCACAGACGGAGACGGAAAGACGCGAGAGCCTGGGAGACGGAGACTCAGACCGAGACGGAGAACAAGGAGAGACCCAAAGACCGACGGAGAGAGACCATACGAGTGACGAGGAGACGTGGATGCTCGAAGAGAGAGAGAGCCTGTAGACTGCTTCTGCATCTCCCTCTCTTTCCTCCCACTTCCGACCCTCCTTTTCCCTCCAATTCGCGCTCTTCTACCGTCTCTCTTCATCTCTACCCCCTCCTCTCTTTTCCTATCCTCGCGACTCCTCTCGCTCTCTCTCTCTCTTTTTTTCTATCTCTATCGGTTCGTCTCACTCTTGGTCTCTCTCCCTCGGTTTCTCAAAGGACTGCCTGAAAACGCCTCTTCGCGAACCAACAGGTATTTCGCGTCGATGCGATGCTACGATTGTTTTGCACCTTGCTGTCCTTCCCCCTCTCCACCTTGAAATTTTCATTGTCGAAATATATATCGATCGACTTCGCCGCGCGTGTCTGTTACAGAACGATTATATTGGTGGATTCGATTAGTCGATTTCTTTATATACCGTTTCCTCCGTTGGATCAGCGACAATCAGTGGAAGGGAGGATGAAAGGAAGAAAGAAGCAAAGAAAGGAAGAAACAAAGGAAGAAAGGAAAGTAAGACGGACGGAAGGAAGGAAGGAAAGAAGGAAGGAAGGAAGGAAGGAAGGAAGGAAGGAAGGCTGCCCGTGATCACGTGGCAGGAAAAGTAGGAGGAGCAAACTTCCCCTACCCGGTATCCCGCGGAGGATGTTCAATCGGCATAATTGAGGTTTATCTCGTTCCCTAACTCTGGCTTTCCGCCCACTCAACCCCACCGCGTCTCCCGTTCTTTGCTCGTTTCCGTCGAATTCTGCACAGGCGCGCAGATTCCGACGGATCGAGCTCGAGTTCCGGCGTTCTTTAGTCGTTGGACGCATCGCGAACGAGCATCGTTCGTCGCAGAAACTTCTCGGCATCCCCAACACCACCCCGAGTCCTCGACGGGGAGAGAGATATATATATTTACGGCTGGCTCCCCTTGGATCTAAAACACAGCGGCTCTGTCACCCCTCTCTCCTATCCAGGATTTCGTCCCTTTTCGGTTATCGTTCCTTCGGTTCGGTCGGATCAGTGGAAGCGCGGGTCCCGGTGACGTGGTCGCTGAGCTGGCAATTAGTCGCAACAACCCCGTTCGCATAACTCGGCCTCTATTCACCCCACCGTGGCACGTGGTCGAAGATCAAACGCCGTCCTGATACAAAGCGAGCTCCGCATCGGAGAGATGCGGCTTCGCTGCGATCGTTGCGTAGCGTCGCGCCACGCCGCGCCGCGTTGGATCGGATCGGATTGGATCGAAACGGAGCACTCGTTTAATACCGGTACGGCTTGCAATTTACCTCCGTCTAATTAAAGTTCGTGTGCCGATCAACGGAAACGCGTCGCTCGGCGATCGACCGATAGCCGAATGGTGGTAGCGATATCGATGATCACTGTTTCATTCTTCCATTCGTCCATCCGTTCGTCCAGCGGAGTCGATAGATCGGCGAATGGGCGAATTATTAGCCGCGGCTAATTAGAGTCCTCGAGCGAACAAACGAGCTCGCGCGCCGCCAAGCTCTCTCGCTCTCCCCCTCTCTCTCTCTCTCTCTCTCTCTCTCTCTATCTTTTTCTCTCGAAGGGGAGAAGGAAAGGAGGGTTTGGCTCGCAAACGTATTCCGTAGTCGAGGCGATACCGTTGAAAAGTATTTGTCGAGGCACGCGGGCCACGGGCTCTTTTTGTTGGTGCGCGCGAGAGGAAACCAGCGACTACGTTCCTTCCATTCGTTTGGTAGCGGACGCTCATTGCCCGGGCCAGGTACCTCGCCGCGATAAGATCGGCCGTGCTTCCAGAAGAGTCCCTCCTGGTTCTCCGACTCTCCGATACCCTCTGATCCGCTGTTCTCCTCTTCGCCTCCCCGAATCGTTCTCCCTCTACCTTCTTTCGACGAGTTCACCGTGTACCCTCCGTCATCCTATCTGGGTGCATTACTTATCGGGCTATCAAGTGTCCCGACCATGATCTTGGCACGCGAGCACCGATACCATCGAACCACTCGATCATCCTATCGCCGTGCAATGCGTCCCGGTGCACTCCTGCTCGGAAGCCTAATTGGCCGGTATTCGAACAGGGGTTGAAGCGAGCCCGTTCACCTGCGGCATCCGTTTTCGCTCCAGGAAAATTCGATTTTCCCTCAGTCACGGATAGTCGAATCTCGATTTCAGTTCGACGCGCACATAATCGGTCACGCGAGTCCGCGCACAAAACTGTCGTTTCCCCGGTGCGGCGACACGGGCGCAAACACCCGCGCAAAGGCGCGTTGCCCCTACGAAGGCACGGAAATCCCGATAAACGAATTATCTTACCTCGCCGGTGAGTGTCAGTTATCGCGCCTTTTTCCCTTGTTTCCTTTCTTCCCTTCCACCCTTGTTCCCATGTTTTCGCGCCGGTTCCCTCACCGGCCCTCGCCTCGCTTACACGTCTTGCTCTCGTCACCTCAGAACGCGATCGGTCGTGGTCTTTTCTCCCCCGTCTCGACCGCGATCCACGAGATCGAGGGGAGCACGTTCCGAGCGTGACAATCGATCGTTCCTCGGTCGTTCCGTGTGACGACTCGTTTTCGCGGGACTCTCGACGTTAATTGAGACGTCGTCCAGGTTAACGAGAGATTCCTAAACGCGGAAAAAGCATCGGTGTCGAGCCCCGATCGGCCGCTAAACGTCGATCGGTGCGCCGTCTCACTCCTTTGTGCTGCCGCTGCACGAAAGGAGAGCGTGGCCGGCAACGATTATCAAAGGGAGCATCTTTGATAAAAATATCGGCGCGTGAGAGAGGAAAGAGAGAGAGAGAGAGAGAGAGAGAGAGAGAGAGAGAGAGAGAGAGAGAGAAAGAGAGGGAGAAAGGGTAGAGGAAGAGGGAGAGAGAGAGAGGATCATCCTAGTAATGCGAACGATTCGCCATGGAAACGTCGGGAGCCGCGGCTGGGAGCTACGGCGAGCTCCGCGGGATACTCCGGCCGACAGAGAACTTGTCCGGAATGTTTTAATAATATGCATTCCTGCTGGCTGGGCGCGTTTAAAGCTCCTCGAGGGTTGCGATCCACCCTGCCCCTGGGCCGCACCACAATAACTCTGATATAATTAACCAGCTATTTTTCTTGGGTGCAAAAGAATGCCTCCCCCCGGTGATCGCGACACAATGATTCGACGGAATGGCGAGGGAACGCTCCCGAAGGACGGCCGAGGGACTGCGAGGGTAACGCGATACACTTATGGAAGCAATATTTGGTAAAATACAGGGTGGAAGAAAAGGAACGCGCGGGGTACGTCCCACTTCCTATCGGGCTCTCTGAAGCTCTCCGAACAGGCTCCGGGGGCCAACACATTGTGCCGCTTTGACGATCGCGCGTCGCTCTCGACGAATTCGCTCGGCCCGTCGTTCGGCATTATGTCTCATGGAACGGTGCGTCAAGTGAACGCGCAACACCCACGCTGCTCCTTCTTCTGGGCCGAAGAAAGGGGAGGAAAGAGGAGAGAAATGTGCGCGCATCGTCGCCGCCGTCACGCCCCCATCCTTTCGGCGGACCTCGTGCCTTGTTTCTTCGCGATTATTTCGGTACGAGCGTGTATAGACGAGACGCGGCCGATGAAAGGGATAGCCCCGATACACCGGGGGAACCTACCGGAAAGGAATCGAAGAGGTGTTCCCAACGAGTGAATTCACCCGACGATTCCGTTTGCTCGCGACTCCTCGTTTGACCCGCATTCCCCGTGTTATTCCGCGCCGGATGCTCGCGTCCACTGGAATTGGCTCGCTTACCTAAAACGTCCGCTCTCGAATTCCTCGACGAGATTACACAGAGAAACACACAGTGCACACCGTCCCGCGCCGCCCCGTTGGTACGCTATTGTCGCGTCGAACCAAGACGTTATTATCGTCTCCGACAACGCGCAAAAGGGAAGCGTCGATTCATCGGGGGAAGAGGGAACGAGCACAGTGAAGTAGACGCGTCGTTAAACGGTTGTCGATCGGGACCGCGTTCTTTCTTTGGAAACGATGCGTGCCGAACGCGCGGAGAGGATCGTCCAGAACCGTTCAGAAGAAAGGATCCTGTCTCTCTCCATCTCGATGCCGCCAGCCATTTGCTGGACGAGCAGCGGCGCTCCAAAAGATATCCGTTACAAAATTGTAACGCTCGATCGCACGATCGACGAGCGAGATACACCGAGCGCGGATGATCGGGCATCGTTTCTGTTAAAAGCCACTTGTTAGAGTGCGCTCGGGCATGATCGATTTGCCGGCTAAAAGTAGCTCCCGGATAATCTGCTTTCGAGGATCATAGACCAGGTTCCGGCTGTTTCCTATTCGCCGGTGCCGGGCTGCTGCTGCTGCTGCGTATCTCGCTCGAAAACAGCAAGGAAACTCGTTTGTTCGGTGCGCCCTCGTGCGTAGCTGGCCGCACGCATCTGTGAAATGTCCTGACACTTCAAAGAAGGTCTTACTCCCGGTCTGACAACGAGGAAAATACGGAGACGGGCTGAGTTTTTCCGACCTTCACGGCGGAAAGATGCTCGTACAGGTCGCTTCCTCTTCGCGCACAATGGACGCACTTCGCTGTTTCGATACCGACGAGACCGCTGAGGCTGATCCACCGTCGATCCGCTGTAACAACTTAAGAGGATAAGAGGATCTAATCGAGATTTCGCTTCCGAGTTGTTCCATTGTTCGCCGCGCCGCTGCCTTGACCGTGTTATTCGCGCAACAACCTGTGCACGAATGGATCCGCTTCGACGATAATAATCAAACAACCCGATACGAGCGCGTTTCGACATGACGCGCGTCATTATCGATTCGTGCGTGTACCGTTCCTAGCGAGGAGAAGAGGGGCGGAGGATCAGAGAGAGAGAGAGAGAGAGAGAGTGAATTCTCAGCTATAGTAGAACGGAGAGAAGAAGAGACACTGAATTGAAGCATGAACAAAATCGCAGTCCCGTGGAGTTCCCGGAGGGGACGCGGGTATGGCGTAGCTGAAAATAAGGAGCAGCCCGAGAGATATAAGGAAGGCCGAGGAGACGATGGGCCACCATGCTCGCCTATTATGCCAAAGGAGCCATGGGGATACGAAGAGTGGCCCTCGACCAACGGCAATTCGAATAAATAAAGAGGGAAAATAAGATATATGCGCGTGGGTGTGGCGGCAGGCGGGACCCAAGCTCATTGCCACCTCCGAACCTGTCGGATCTCACACTCCCTGCAGATCCGGCTATCTGGCTATGCATATGTATAGGCTTCGGATTCGATCTTATGGATCGGACCGTTTCTCTTCCCTCTTCCCTCTTCCCTCTTCCCTCTTCCCTCTTTCCAGCCAGCTCCGTTCCTTCTTTTACTTGAGGCTCGGCGCGTTTCCTATCGGACGTGTAATTTTCCAATTGATCATACGTTCAAATCTCGAGAGACACCACTGTCCGTGATTGCTACTAAACGCCAAGGATTTTGTGCGCGAACCTGTAGAAAGAATTACTGCTAACGACAAAAACAACGAAGAATTGTTTGAAACAATTTTGATATTACTACGCTTGCATCTAAGAGGTTTCTAGAGATTTAAGTGAACCTCGTATACTTTTATATATGTATAAAAGAAAGTAAATCGTATATAATGGAAATATTCTGAGTCAAACAATGTTGGAGTTAAAACAAGAATTGTTTGAAGCAGTTTGAGACGTGAAGTGTCCTTCCATATATTTTTGTCGCGCTTGTGCCAACTTTGATCGGAGGAATGCAAGTTAAAAACTTGTGGGCCCGATTCTGGGAGAAGAAGGACGACAGATGGAAAGAGTAACAACGCTCGGAGACCAACCGGATGAGAGCCTAATCGTTGTTGTTCTACTCGCGACCGCGACAGATTAGGATCTCGACACCCACGCCAGGACCGTCGGATCGGGGAAACGCGTTCTTGTTGCCGTTCTCGCCTACCACGGACCCTCGAACGAGTCTTCTCGATCCTTGTTCCACGGTATCGGTAGTGTTGTCCGCGTTTAGTCGGTATGTTAAATACGCGAGGAGAGGAAGGGTTCGCGAGGTCTCTCGAAGGGAACGTCTCGGGCAAAACGGAAGGAAGGAGAGGGGCCGATAAAACGAGTTTATTGGCTCGTTTGTTCTCGGAGGTGGCGGTTTCTTTGTCGCGAGTAGTAACGATCGTTTTACTACCGGTTTCAACGATTAGGGCTATCGTGACGTTTCGCGAATAAACAGAAAAAAACGGGAGGGGGGGGGGTGGAGAGAGAGGGACGCCGAGTGATTTATCGGTCGTAAACGATCGTAATCAACCGGAGGAGCTAAGCCCCGAGACGGTGCGTCGAGCGTTTCAGGGTGTCCGGAAATTAAGAAGAGATATATATTAATTAAAATATAATAGGAACGTTTTGGTATTCTGTCTGAACGAAAGAGTCTTTCTCAACAGATCCGCGACGATCCCTGAGAGTGAACGAGACACCGGCGATTTCTGTGCAAGAAACGAAGGAAAGAGAAAGGGAGAGTGTGTAAAAGAGAGAGAGAGAGAGAGAGAGAGAGAGAGAGAGAGAGAGAGAGAGAACCCTTTTCGTTTCGCGATCGTCCGGCGAGGCGTTCGCTTGAACAGACAAGCGGATGGAAATTGATCGAACAAAGAAGTGTTAATTGCGTTATTATGGCCGTGCGCCTTATCGAGGCTTCACCCGTCTACCGAAACGATCGCGATCTTATCGGGCCCCGTCAGCCATTGTACGATTATTAAATACGATGATGTGGCTCTATTATCCGAGAGCATCGCTCGATGCGATCGGACGGTGGATTCCTTCGATCGGATCGTAGCCAGTGCCACGAAAAGATCGAGAGGACGTTCCGAGTGGCGCGCGGTAGGTCGGCCGTTCCGCTCGCTATACGAGATCGCGGACAGATCTCTATTGCCACTTAATCCGTTATTCAAAGTATCGGAACGCGCCAGACCGTGCTATTGCGACCTTTCCATCACCACCGGATCGCCGCGTCTCGGAGCCTCTTCGAACAAGAAATAACGTCGTTGGGGAATTAGGTACATTTGCCACCTGATCTCATTTATTTCAAATTGGCTTATATCAATTTTCCCGCGGTCATAAGTTGTAATATTTAAAATTTTTATGGACGCGTCAATCAATAAAAATGTGCTCACACATCATCCACATAGTGATATAAATATCATCGTTCAGAGCTGTGCGGATGACGCAGTCGGCCCCCAACACTACAGCCTAAGAAAACTACCCTTTATAAAAACGGACAAATCAAGATGTAGAACCTGCCAATTCCCGAGGTGGCAACTCTAGAAAATTATAGATCTCGTTCCGTCGCGAACGTAGCATAGATCCTCCGGCAATGTTGCAGCATTATTACACGGGAACCGGTCGCGGGGTGGCCTTTCGGTGGCTGGACGACACCG
The DNA here is from genome assembly GCA_916610235.2 of Lasioglossum morio. Classification (NCBI taxonomy): domain Eukaryota; kingdom Metazoa; phylum Arthropoda; class Insecta; order Hymenoptera; family Halictidae; genus Lasioglossum; species Lasioglossum morio. Next base: position 45,425,628 of record OU744323.1, read on the forward strand.
GTTCGTCCTGGTACCATCGGTTCGTCTGGTAGTTCGATCGTTCGCTTCCGAGGAGACTAATCGATACTTAATCGCGAGGCGCGTTCTTGCTCACGTACACGTACACGTGCGTGCAGCACGTGCGAGAAACACGTGTCACGTGCTTGCGCGAGCTCGCATACAAGCGCGGAATACCTATGGGTGGAGGTAAGCGAGCAGGTGAGCGAGGCAGTCAGAGCGAGCCAGGACTCGCTCGATCCCGAGGGCCGGCCGGTTTATTTCTTTCTAGCTTTCTTTCTGTCTTTCTCCGTTGCGTTAGTCGTCGCGCGCGCGCGCGCGTGTGTGTGTGTGTGTGTGTGAGCGCGCCTCGGTGGCGTAGGCTTTCGCGAAAGAAGTCGGCAGGGACGAGGAACGAGCACCGTTTATTAACGTTTTGTTTGTACATCTCGATTAGAGCTAATCGATCCTCCGGCAAAATGAGGCATAATATAGAGCCGTGGCGCGATCATAAATACTCATTTGTGCGGGTAGCCGGTAATCTCGCCCTCTTTCTCTTTCTCTCGCCGTCTCTTTCCCTCGTGCATCGTACGGTCTCGCTCGGTCCCGCCGATATTTCCACCACCGCCCAAGTCGACTTCGTTACGCTTATACGAGTGGCGGATTCGTATATTACGAATTTGTGTACATAATTAATGAGCGTTATTAGCTCGTAACTATATTTATCGCTGTTCCACGTGACCGTGGTGCGCCGCGCCGCCACGGGAGAATTTAATGCGCGATACCTTGTAAGTCGATGAAAGACGATCGATATTATTAAGGAGTGAGACGACGGTTCTTATACGCGGATCTTATACGGATTACCGCTATAAACTCGCTAGCATTACGGTTTGACAGTGTCGGCCAATAAAGAAGACTCTGCGAGACGAAGGTCGCACAATAACCGAACCTCGACCGCGTTGCTTCCGCAATTTCCAAGATTATAATTCCGGGGTTGTTTCTATTTCAGCGAGCATCGGCCGGATCCGTAGGATCGGTCCAATCTGCGATTCGTCCCGGCCACGATGCTTGACCGTTCCCACGCTACCGCCTCTACGGGTGGCGTGCAATCGCTCCGTTGCAACTGCGCTTTTGCGCTTTCGCGCTCCTCCAGCCTTCTATTAATCGCGTATGCGTATCGACGCGATACCGCGGTGTTCGTAGCACGTCGAAGATAGCTGACGGCGGTATCGGGAAGTTGGTTTAATCGGCGCGAAACGGGCGTGCTTCTATGGAGAGCACAAGGCAGTTCCTGGTCCTCTGCTCTCGAGGAGGATCACGGTGGAATGCGGTACAACTCACTTTCCTGCTCGGGTGCCTAGGGGTCGCAAAACAGCCGAATCATAGATACGAAGAAAAACAAAGGAGACGAAAGGGAATCGAGCACCTATGACGAGGCTGTTTTCGCGCGAGCTCGAACGCGGCGTGTAATGCAACCTTTAAAGCCCACAATGAGCTGGCCACCTACGGTTACGACGCAGTCGTAAAAGATGTTTCTCATTGTCTCCGGTCCTGTGGGAACCAATTTCCGTAGAAATCCATCGAGATAAAAGATTTCATGAATGAAGCCAATCCCCACTGGATCCTTTCTATTTTACTCGGTTTCTATTTCACCGTTCTCGCTGCTCCCCTCCTCTCCATCGCCTCCTCCTCTTCCTCCTTCTCCTCCTCCTGCGTCGTCGATCTCCTGTTTCACACGCGTTGCGGCTTCCTCCGTGAATCTAGCGATCGTTTCGAAAGGTGGAGCTTTCTCCCTGTCACTCCTCTTCCTTCTCCTTCTTCGGAATCTCTCTCTCTCTCTCTCTCTCTCCGTCTCTCTTTCGCATACAGTACCCCTCCGCACCGTTCGTTTCTCTCGTGACTCGGTCACTCTTTTTTTCCATCGGCCGAGCCAGCATTATCTTATAATCAACCGAATGATTCTTCTGTCCGCTAGAATGGCACGACCCGCTGAGCACACGTTTCGCTTCGTTAATGTCCGCCGTGAGACCAAGAATCCGGAGCGCGATCGTTCGTTCTCGCTCGTTTCGTCCGAATTTTCTTCCTCGACGAACAGACCCGGTCCCGGCGGATTTTCGCAAATGTCGACGTTCGTTTCGTCGCTCGCGATTTCAAGGATAGAGATAACCCCGGCCGAGAAACGCTTCGTCGGACGGGCTACAGGCTGCGGGGCAGCGTGACCGCTCGGTCCCCGTTCCGCGGTACTACGGCGAACAATTCATTTTCGTGTTCGGCTCGCCTTATTGCGACGTGTGCGGTCTGTGACGTCATAATTCGGGGCCCCTTCGAGGCGTTCCGCCCCCTTAATGCGGGCCCCGACACCTCTCGGCTCCGCGATCCAGCACGCACTTTCCTTCTCGCATCTTTCACCTCGCGCTTCCTTGCTCTTGTTCTTCCCCCGGTGCTCCTTCTTCGCTCCCTCGCTGTTCTACCTCCGTTCTCCGTCCGTTTCTCCGCCACTCCTCCGGGCCCGTCGTTGCTCGTATCTCTTTTCCGTTCCCCGACCGCGCACGTTCGAGGGAAAAGGGGGTGAAGAAGGGGAACGAGGGTGAAAGGGAAAAAGAGAGAGAGAGAGAGAGAAGAAGGATTGCTCCTCCTCGCCTCCTCTCCGTCTCACCCTACGGGCCGTTCCGCACCGCACCGCGCACCGGTGTGTCTCTCGTACCCACCTCGTCCCTCCTCTTCCATCTCGCAGTGACCGAAGATGCCTCGATGGGTATATACACCACGAAGGCGGCCAAGGGGGATATAATGGCTCGGTTGGACTTCACACGATGCCGACCAGTACCGTCGGCTTCGGAAGATGATATGGACCACGGACAGGGAGAGACAGAGAGGAAGCAACGGTCGGACCTCCGGGGCAGGACTTTGAATCGCGGAAGGAGCTGCCTCTTTCGCTCTTCTCGCCTTTCCCCCCTTTTTCCCTGGCGAACGATCGACGGGACCCGCCGATGAGAATCGTCGCGAATCGAGCGAACAAACGGGAATGTTTCTCAGGGGAGGAAATTCTCGCGAGGACGCACGCGGCCGCGAAATAGCTGGAAGGAAGGAACGAGGAAAAGGAGCGGGAGTGGCTCGACTAAGTCGAGAGGAAGATTAGGGTACTCGAAGGCGTCGGAGAGAAGTCGACGGTGGGGCATCTCGTGCAGAAGAATCGGAGGGTGGGCACCGTTAGCCGGTTTTGTACGAGGAGCGTTCGCCGCTGTCAGCCCGCGGGGGCCTTATTTCAAGACCGTACCGAATCAGGCACGACAATCGCTCTAATATCCACACGAATGCCATGCCGGAGGCCCCCGTGGGCCGTGGCCCTCCTCTGGACCCTCTATCAACAGCCGGACCCGTCTTTACCCACGAGTGAGAAATCTTGCTCGCTCTCCTCCCCTCTTCCTTCTCTCTTTTCTCCCTCTCTATCGCTCCCGCTCTATCCTTCTTTTTTCTTCGTTTCCACTCGCACGCGATAAAGAACAGTCCCGCGCAATTTACAACACGACCAGTCGCCGTCTCTCGGCTCCGAAGCGTTCGAATTTTCACGAATCGTCTGGTCGGGTTACGGACTCCCCCTGGAAGACGGCAAACTCGATTAATACATAATGCATTCTCGAGTGCACACACACAGACGGACAGACAGACAGACAGACACAGAAACACGCATACACGGAGGACGGGGCATTCGTTACGATCGGATTCGGCGTTCCTCCGGCCGAACTCGAAAGCTCTTTTATCCGTTCCGATGAAAGAGGCTCGTGCACCGTGGCTCGACTGATAAACGGATTAAGAACTTTGGATCTAATTGGCCCCCGGGCCGATTGTAAAAGAAACCCTCGGCGGCCTTATTGCCAGTCTCGAGATTAGCTATACGTATACGTATACGTACACTGTTCGTGTTGAAGTATGCGTACCCTTCGAAGCTTATCTCCCTTTCAACGTTGCTATCCAACCTGTCGTGAAACCTGCCTCTATTTACTCGAGTATCCCTCGGGTTTCAATCGTTTTACGGTCCTCTAATCGTTACTTCCGCATAGTTCTCGGTCGACGTATTCGTTCCAACGAACGGATCGTTATCGTTTCCGTTATCGCTGGTTTTCTGTGTTCCGCGCACGAAATTACCGAAAGCGAAGGCGTTCGAACGGCAATGTTTTCCGAGTCGATAATTCGTTCGTAATCGGCGAGGAACAACGAGCCGAAAAGCGAAAAGTCCGCGGACACGAGAGTCGGCTATGTTCGGGGAGGACCGACTGCGTGGAAGAAAGGAGCGAGGATGGTGCCGCGGTACCACGGTATAATAACAGAGCACCCCGGCCTCGACTAGCTGATGACTTCATTGAACTGGTCTCGGTTGGCCCTCCGGCATCGGACCTCCCTGAAACCGCCTGAAATTATAACGCCGGCCTGCGGCCAGGTCTGCTTTTGATGCGCTCGAGACACGTCCCGAACATTTAGTGGATCTCCGAGGCCTACCTCGCCACGAGATCCAACCTCGTCGTTTCTCCGCTATTCTCGGATATACGCGAGTCCTCTTCTACTCGCGCTTCCGCGTCACGATGGAGGTGGTATTATCGTTGGGTGGTTGGTGGCGATGGCGGTGGTTGATTTGCCACGCGAGGGGCCAGCTCTAAAGTACAATAAATCGAACTAGCCGTTCGAGAGGTACAACGAAACGGATCGAGCGGGAAACACGAGAGCATCATAAGGAACGGGTCGTTGTTAGGCCGTGGCCTATAAACTCGTGGCTTACAAGACACGATCGCTTCCCTCTTTCGGTCGATATCTCGTGGAATGGACGACCACAAGCAGGACCACGACGACGACGACGACGACGACGACGACGACGACGACGACGAAGCCGACCTTCGCGTAGTTTCTTCGACGAAATACAACCGCCCCCCTAGCCTTTCCTTTCCTATCCGTCTCGTTGTTCCGTCTCCCGTCTCGTGGCATGATCGCGGGCTTCTTTTTGGTCGAAAACCCCGTCTACATCGTTCTCGAGCCTATCGATGATTCATCGTGCCAAAACCTGTGAGAACGTGTTCGTGTGGGGTATAAGGAGACGGCGCGGATAGACGTCGTGATCGCTCTCGATCGTGTACCCGATCGAACGTAACGTTCGACGAATAAGAGGAAATCTAGAGAGCAGCTCGGGGGGGACAACGATAAACGCGGAAAGAGAAACGAGGCGAACGAGCCCGGGACAAGTGGCGAACACGGGGCACGCGGACTCGTTTAACCCGGACGGGTCAGTCGGGTCGTGCTTGGTGTCCCCTTCCACGCTGGTCCCCGTTGGTCCCCGTTGGTCCCCGTTGGTCCCCGCGATCGGACCGTATCGACTGGTTGCGCGCCGCGAGCCGTGCGCCTCGAGAGGAGGTCCCATGGTCCCATGGGAAATAGAAAGTGGTCGCGCGGTGTTCGCGGTTGGCCGTGCGTGCGTTTAGCCTACGTAAAATTTACGATCGGTCTGCCTCGTAATTACTATTGTGGAAACTCGGAGGGAGTCACGGGGAGGGACGGACGAGAGCGGGAGAGAGAGAGGGAACGCGAACATTAAAACGAAGAAAACGGAGTGGAAAGAATCGAGGGATATGAGCGTGCATTGCGAGGAGAGGGACGATAAAAAGTTTGGGGTTGTCTGGTGAAAACAAACACATACGGAGGGAGAGAGAGAGAGAGAGAGAGAGAGAGAGAGAGAGGGAGGGAGAAAAAGAGGATCAGCGAGACGAGAACGGAGAAACCTACTCGAGTATCCCGAGGCTGGCTGCATAAGCGAGCCGGTACGTAAGTGCCGTGTAATTGCTACAGCGCGTTTACTCATGCATTTGTTTACCCGGTTCGATCGCGAAACGCCGAGCTGTAAACGCCCATTCGAGATCGTTCGGTTCGGTTTCCATCTCGGCAGGAGAGCACGCTTATTGCCTGCAGAAACTGGCTGCCGATCGCTATCTGCTTTGTATTTAACGACGCACGGTGCCCCGGTTCTTTCGAAACTGTTCGACACGGTGGCCTTCGGTAATTAGGAATGAAACGCGAATCGAATAATTATTAGTTTCGATATCTGGCGGCCGAAGGCTATACGCTGCGCTCGTATGCATCGGAGACAGTTCTTCCCTGGCCGGTGGAGCGCGCGCGATAACGCGCCGATATATCGAAAGTTACGAGCGAGCGAGCGAGCACCGTCGTCGCGAGGTACCGTCTGTCTCTCGAGCGTAATTGCCAGCTTTGCTTTAATCTATTCGAACCGTTCCCTTCTACGAGATACACCGCGGCGGAATCGCGCAAAATTCTCGTGCCGCTCGAACGTTATCGAGAGGAGGGGGGCCCGATTCGAGGATTCGGCCAACGCGAAATTCCTCGAGGATATATCGGTCCGTGGATGACAGGGAGAGACGCAATAAATTGGCGAAACGTCACGGCGCAGAAAAACAGTCGGATCCAGCTCGTCTCGCTGTTTCTTTGTCGTGGGACCGATCCCGTGTCATCGGTCCCAAGTCCGCGCACTGCTTTCGAGTCCACCACTCGGTCACGAGGTCTCGGCTCGACCGTCTACGACGCGGCCTTGCGAGATTCGCGGCAAAAACTGTTTGCGGTTCTCTCCGATTCTCTTCCTTCATTCTGCAGATCCGCCCGCTTCGCAGCCGCCTCTTCTTCTCCTCTTTCCTCGACGTTGGCCTTTCTTCTCGCAGTTCGTCGATGGTTTTTGCGACCGATCGCGAAATTTGAATGTAGGTTTTATCGACGCGGTGTCCACAGGTTATCCCGGGCTGTGCGGACCAAAGAAAAAGAACTCGGCTTCTCCAAGGCTCTATCGAGGAGAGTTCGTCACGCGCCCACGTCAGTTATACCGTTTTCTTTTCTTTTTCCTTCTCCGGGCTGGTTTCCTTTCTCTCTTTCTCTTCGTCTCCCCGTGTCTCCCTGTCCCTCCCTTGCCTCTCCCTCGATTCGTTCTCGTCATAATAGAGGAATCTGTTGGTGGCTGCGCGCTTTGGTCCGCCTCTATCGTCCCGAGCAGGGCCGACAGCCACCGGCGCGCTGCTGGCTGTCGAGGTTCGAGCAGGTTCTCAGGAATTCACGACTCATGCGACGACCGGGTGTCCAACTCTGAAACGTATAATGGCATTTAACGAAGAGGAATCGTGTGGTAGCCGGCGAGGAACACCGAGAGAGCTTGCTCCAAATTGCTAGGTCAGGCTAATGTCGAAACGAAGGACGGGAATCGGGGACCGGGGCCTCGGTATTGTTCCGACACCCTTCTCCTTCGCCGCGATGGCTCGTGGGAACACGCCTCTTTTTTTCTTTGCCCATTATCTGCTCGAGCAAGCTCGCCCGATATTTTCATCCTTTTTCGAAATAACGATTTCTCTTTGTTGCGGCCGCTCAACGACCACCCGATCGTTGGGGAGAAGAGGATCTATACCCGGTCCGAGCGGATCCCGCGAGCCGATCCCGCGATGGGAAATCGATGATGGGTGCGCGGCCGGAATCGAGATCGAACGCCGATGAAAATGGGAGATCGAGAGGGGAGGGATGAGAAGGCAACAACTCGAACCAAGACGAAGCTGGGCTAAACGAAGCACGGACTAGTCTCTGAAAACTGGTCTGGGGGAGACAGAGACGCGCGGCCTTAGGACCACAGGAGAGTCGGAGGAGCGGCATTCCCCGGTAATTAGTCTCACCCATAAATTACTGGCTATTCCGTGTCTGTGTTGGTCACAACTCGGTAACGTCCTCGCTTCCTCCATCTCCTTCTTCTCTTACTCGTTCCCCCGTGCCGTCTACCCATTCCCATTTCCACCGTTTTTTTCGCAGTACGTTTTCTTCTCTCTTTTTTTCGCGTTTCTGCTCGCCTCTTCCGAACGTGTTGCGTTTCGCGCTATTTTAAGCTCGCACGAAACGCTGCTCGGCAGTTTTAGCGAATCGCCGGACCGTGCGTCGTCTATACGTGCGAACTGAACGGAGTGATGGGAAAGCGATCATCGCCAGTGGAAGGATCCCGGTGGCGGCAACGAACTCGAATTCGGAGTCTATGGGAACGAAACGAACTCGTCTTTGCCGTAGATCCACAGGTCCGGTCCGATCCGAGAGGATCTCTCGAGCCGCCGAAGGGGCACAGGACCCCGCTGCTAAATGAGCTGTAATACGGACCCCCGCTGACCCCTTGCACTCCGGGCACCTCGGCTCTTCCTCCTACTACTCTCCCCGTTCGTCCCATCTCGTTTCTTCTTCGCCGAGCCGTTTCTCGGTCTCTCTCCACTCTTTCCACCGGGCTCTCCTCTCGCTGCCGCGCTAAACTCTCCTCGTCCCTCGAGGAGGTAGGATTCGAAGGTAATGATACGGCCACGGCAGACAACTCCTTTTACCGCGTCGCTCTTCCTCCCTTTTGCTTTTCCTGCTTCTTTTCATCGTCGTTGTTATCGCTCGTTTCTTCGTTCGTTGGATGACCACACGACGGCCGCGCTTTGTCGGCGAATTCGAAATCCGCCGATTGATCCGCAAGGAAAATCCTGCGCGGCTCGCATAAGTACGTGCATCGGCTACCACCACCGTGTCACCGGGGAGAATCGTCGAACGGTTCTCGCCGATTCCACGAACTAACGGAGAACGATCGTGACACCGAGTCCGCTGGTAGCGTTCGCTCTCTCTCTCTCTCTCTCTCTCTCTCTCTCTCTCTCTCTCTCTCTCTCTCTTTCTTTCTCTCACGGTCAACGAAGCAATTGACCCATAGCTCGAGATACCACGCCACTGTGAACGAGATCCGACAATTGGGTCACTCTCGATCCGTCTCGCTCCTATCTGGGCCGGCGCGCGGCGTCGAACACGGGTGGCAACAGTGAAACAGAAGGAAGACTAGTCTCGCCGGTAAACCGGTAGGGGCCGATTTCCTGGTGTCTCGATGCCACCGCTGGATCACCGGTTTATCGGCCCATGCCACCGTACCGGTGGTGGTATCGATACGCTTTCCGAAAAGGAGACGTATTCGAAGGATCAGGATCGGTGAGGGGTACCTGGTCGAAGCAACCGCGGCTTTGTCGTGGCGGCGGAGATGAAAAGGATGTAGCGAGCCACACGCCGACAGCTTAAGCCCTCGATAGCCCTGTACGATGCGCCTCCGCCGTGTACCGTGTACTCGGCGAGCCACGATCCGAGGGAGAGAGCACAGGGATCAGGTTGGAGAAGCGATCGAAGGCGAAACAGGCGAAAGGTGGACGCAGCCGCTCGTGCTCTCCTGCTTGCCCGGAGAGTGGAACAAGAACCAAAGGGGAATAGGACGAGCGGGAATAACGGAGAAGACGATGCTACCGAGTTGGTTCGTTCGCCGGGCTCGTTCGGGATTGAGTTGCAGGGTGGACACGCTTCCGTCGACGGTCGGATACGGTAACGAGAGTGTCACGGGAAGAATGTCATTGTAACCGATATCGGTCTTTCGAGGTGGCGCTACCCGGGAGTAGTTCGCGCGGAAAAGAGGCTCCTCGGCGAACGAAAGGAAGGAAGGGTCGTCGGAAGGATTTGCTCGGCCATGCGTGTCGGGTCCCTCGGGACTCTCGGGTGGCTTGAGAGCGCGAAGAAGCGTCGGAGTGGAGGGTCCCAGGCTAATCGTCTTAAATCGCGTTTGCTGCTCGAAACGCGGTGTTTGGCTCGCGGAGCCGAAGAAAGGTCGAGAGAAAAGAAAACGATAGCGGCGCGCTCGGTTCTCCCTCCGCGGTTCTCTCTCTCTCTCTCTCTCTCTCTCTCTCTCTCTCTTTCTCTCTCTTTCTCTCTCGGTAGCGGGAGGTTGCGAAGCGGAGAGGAGCCGAGCCGAGAGGTTCTACGGAGAGTTAAAAGAGGAAAAGAGGGGCTTGGTTGCGTCTCGTTGCCGCCGAGCGGCGCTCACCTGCCTAGTCCGCAACAGTCTCGTACGGTTCGCTCCGACCGGGAGCCTCGTCGCCGATCACGGACCAACGATTCTCCTCTCCTCTCCCCTACCATCGACTGCTTTCCACCTCCGCACGATCGCGCCACGCCGCGCGAGCTTTTCGACCTTCTTCCTTCACCCTTCTCTTACCCTTTCGTCCTTCTTCTCGCCTCCCTTCTTCCTCCGTCCTTTCGGTTCTCTCCGGTTCTCTCGGTTCGCTCTCCCTTCTCCCGGACGTTCGCCGATTTCCTCCCGATTTCCGCTCGGTTTCCAGGCGTGATCTCGTGCACACGCGCCCTTCGATCGTCGTCCGGGAGAAAAAAAAATTCGCATCTCTCTTCATTGTTCCCCTTCGATCGGCTCGAGATATAATCTGCTCGACGATCGACGACGGGGGATGTGGTCGCCGCTGTTGGTTCGAACACGACGTCGCGACGGTGGTGAAGCTGACGACGTCGACGCCGACGTCGATCTCGATGGTGCAGTGAACGTGCTAACGGTGATGTCGTAGAGAAACCGCTGTCGGCCCAGGGGTAGGAGAATCGGCAGAAAAAAATTAAAAGTAGAAGAGGAGCAAGAAGAAGAAGAAGAAGAGCAAAGCAGAGAACCAAGGCGAATGGTGGGGCAGATGTTCTCTACTGCTCGGTACATTTCTGGTGGGGGTAAGGCAACACTCAAAGTTCGTGGTGACGTAGTTCTGGCAGGAACGCGACGGGTTTTTGTCCCCGCCGGAAGAAAACGACAGCTTCCTAGATTCTGACCGCGTCTCGTTGGCCGTGCTTTCGATCCGGATCGACGGGAACCGACGAGCACCGACGGGATCGCGAGTTTCGTCGAACGTCGACGGACGCGTCGACGGAAGGGGGTTGAAAGCGGGGAAACTGTAACGGAAAAGTGGACTAAGGGGGAACGCGAACGGGGAAGGGGGAGGCGCGCACCGCTCCGCGATACCGGAAGAGTTCTTGCTTCCCTTCCTTCCGGTCGTTCCTCGATCGGTTCTCCGTGACAGCGGCCATTTGCAATCCATTACGCCAGCGGATTACGATCCACCAAGCAAAACAGACCGTACAACTTGATTGTTTTTCCATGGTTTCCGCGGTACTCCAGAAAGAGGAGATCATGAAGATTCGACGCACTCAATATTTATATCCGTTCGCGTGTTTCAAAGAGGCTGTTTCCCTTTGATCGGCGTATCCCAAGCGCTAGGCGGTAGAAAGAAACGTCGAGGAAGAAGAACAGGCGGTAGAGAAGAAGGAAGAAGAGGGCTGCTGCAATCACGTCGAGGAAGATCAGCAAAAGCAACAGCAACAGCGGTAGCAGGAGGAGAAGGCTGTGGTGGAGGAGGAGAAGGACGAAGCAGAGGCAGAAGAAGAAGAGGAAGAAGAAGAAGAAGAAGAAGAAGAAGAGGAAGAACACGATCGTGTTTCGGTGAAGTGTCGACAGAAGCAAAGACCAGATACGAGAAAGTAGTCGAGAGTGAACGGTCGAGGAGATCGGGTGCTCGATAAAGAATTTCTCCTACGAGACTTCACGGACATTTCCGAAAAGAAGCCGACCGTGATCGAACCTCGTCGCTCGCCACACGTCGCACGACGGTTCCTCGTAGGTCAGGAATCTCGAGGAACACCGATAGAGCTCGATTTTCTTGGGATCCGCGTTGATTCCGGGATTCGTCGTCCGGCATCCGGCATCCGGCATCCGGCATCCGGTTACCCAACGACGCGACATTATCGTACACACCGGAGAAAGGAAGCAATTGGCGACCGTCGAAGTGCTGTTCCGCGGGGCGGAGGGGATGGAGATGCGCCTCGTTTTCGTGGCGGTCTGCCTCCTTCTCGTCACCCCTATCGCCGGCTCATTCTGGTACGTATTCCTCCTCTCCGACAGTGACATCCACATGGCAGACGATCTATCGAATTTCCTCGTATTTCCACGGTATCGAAAAACGCACGTTCCTCCGTTTGGGTTCCGGCGATCAGTCGTCGTCGCGTGATTACGCGCTCTCGAACCGTTGCGTCGAGAGTCACGTCGCTGTAATCGAGAACGTTACACTTTTACGCCGGTAATTACGCGGGAATCGGCCGATCCTCGGAGCGGTTAACGTCAGTACTTTCCAAACGTGACGAACTAACGAGTGCTCCAGTTCCGAAGTGCGTCATCTGGGTTATCAATTACGTGGCGCGTTACGCGCACGCGGAATGATTAATGACGCCATAAATCCACCTTTGGTAGTTACTGCTGCTCTCTCCCCCTGAAGTAAGACCTGTCCCGAGATTTACGGTTTCATTTCTTCGCGGTTAAATTGCTCGTTGCGTCGCTATGCCGGGAAATCTCCTCGTCCTGTTCGTCTCCAAAAATCTCCAGTCGACGAGTGTCGCGAATCCGTGGCCGTGTAGCGACGCGCTTCTCGTGACTGCGTCGTCGCCTGCCGTTGCTGACGCGAGCCAGGTATCTCGGGGAACAGTAAATTATTCGGTAGCTCGAGCCGCGCGAGATGCGTACCCGCGTTTATTGCCTAAATATTTGTACGACGATAGACCGTTATCGCTGCCCTACCATCCAAGGTTCCAGCATCCAGAGACGAGGCAGCTTCGTAAACGCTCAGCCGATCGTTCTTGTCCTCGCTGTCGACGTTGTCGTCGTACATAGTTTGTTCGTCATCGTTCGTCGTTGTGGTCGTCTCGTCCGATTCATTTTTCGCAGCGATTTTCTCGGAGAAACTCGTTTCGCGTACGGTCGTCGCCGGTTGGAACGCGCAGGTAAAACCGGCGAAACGCTATACATACGTAGTGAATACCGGAGCCGCAGGGCGAAAGGTGACGGAGGTCTCTCCCAAAGGTCGAGCAAATATTTGTCAACGATTTAAAGGGGATTTCTGCGCATAGTCGACGCTGTACCGTCGCACCTCGTCCACCTACCTACCTGTTCCGCGTCGTCCACACGACCGAGTGTTTGATAAATATATTAGAAGGTTCGTGGTTTGTTTCGACGACAGGTATTTAACAGGTATTTAAGTGGGTTCGAGGAACCTTTACCGCGAGCGTTATTCGACTTTTTCGGTGGCAACGTCGCAACGTCCGGGACTTGGTTTATCAATCGTTCGCGGGCCTCCGGATCCATCGGCTCGAATTCGAGGGTCGATTACTCGATCGGAACCGGATTCTCGCTCTCTCTCCTTCTCAATCGAGATTCCCCGGTTTTTTCGCGAGGAATACTATCTTATCCTCGTTCCCCTCGTTTCGTCGAACGATCCGAAAATCCTGCCCGTTCCGTTCGACGCACTGCAGCGGAGAGACGCGCGAGGCCTCGCTAGATCCGTACGATCCTCGGGGAAAGAACAAAGACGAACGAGCGAACGAGCGAACGAGTAAAGAGGCAAAGAAGCGAGCAGCGAGGATGGACAATGGTCTCGCTCGGAGCGTCACCGTAAATCTCGTCGGGCGCGTATAATTTGTAAGTCGGCAGCAGCCCCGTTTCGTCTCTTTTTCTCCAGCTTCCGCGCTAACCCGCCTCTCCGTTTCTCTCGTTCTTTCTTTCTTTCTCTCTTCCCTCGCAGCGTCTCCGTTTCTCGCTGGTCTAACCGCGATCCGTCTTGAAACACGAAAGTCGAGAGCGAGAACCCGGGACAGCGGAGCGGATCCGAGCAAGCTTCGAGCGCATTCTTACGAACGCACGTGTTTCGTCCTCGAAATTCGCCGAGGAGTAGTTCTCGATCGTTAACTTTTGCAAATCGCTCGAGACCTTTCCTTGATCTCTCTTTGCTTGTTACATAGGTGCAACCTGCACGACGGATCGCAAGCGCGCAGGTTGGGAAAGGTGATCGAGAGATCGTCGTCGCTCGGCCGCGGTATCGTAACGACCAGTTGCCGATAATACGATAAGGTTCGGTCGGGTCGCGAAGTCGGCCAATGAGCCGCGGTGGGCAGTCCACGGCTACCTTCTCGCTGGTTGGACAACCTGGTACTCCCACCAGATGCGCTCTCTCTCTCTCTCTCTCTCTCTCTCTCTCTCTCTCTCTCTCCGTCTCACCTGGCCTCTACCGTTTCTTTCCCGCGGCGGGTACAGTCATAATCGTACGAGCGGGCAGACCGTGTGACGCGAGGTCACGCGTTTCGCATCGATCGACCAGCGCGCCGCGCCGTTCCGGTGCGTTCTTGCCCTTGCTCAAACGAATTTCCGAATTACCGCGTTTCGTTCGAAGCACAGTCAACCTTCTTATACCCAGAATGATTTGTACCGAGTTATAACTATCTCGAAATCACTGCAATTAATTAGCACCGTGTTATATTCTGATTCAGACTACCTTGAATTAAACAATTTATGTATAACGAGACTGTTTAAGATAATTGAGTTGTATTATATGTAAAGGAAACGCGTTATAAGGGGGTTCACCGAATTAGGGTCGAGTTATCTCTGCCGTGTCCGTCTCGGGTACAATTTGTTACCCCGCTTTTGTATCTAGCGTTTATACATGCTCGACCGAATACGCTTCGGTATAGGAACCCTCTGTGTCGTGCGGGACCGTGCGGGTTCCAATCCGCAATTATGTTATCCAACCCGCCGTACCCGGCAGTTGTTTGCTCCCGATTGGGAGCGTATTTCGGTCAGCTACAGTCTCTCGTAGTGCTTATTTTCGGCGCGAACGTTCCTCGAACATTTCACCGAGGATTAGTACCCTCTCGCTCACGGGTTTACCCACTCGCAGTCGTAAATGCCCGTGCTTTTCGGTCGAACCAGGGACGCGCGCTTGCTGCCAACATAAACACGGAAAATTTGTTCCCTTCTCGCTGCAACGTTTCATTGACGCAACGGCGAGCCCTCAGCGTTCTTCTTCGTCCAGAACTTCTTCCGCGATCCCTTTGAAACGGTCGCGAGGATAGGTCAGCTTCGATTCGATCTACGCGGTCGGAACGATAAATTTAGTGGTCGGCTCTCGAGTCACGCGCCCACTCCATCATCCTCAACCGCGATGTCTCTCGATCCCCCACTTGCAAGACAGAAATAATTTTGTCCGGCTCTGATTTACCGCCCGACCGACAACATTACCGAGATTCTGAGCGCGGTTCCCTCGCGGAGGACTTTACACGAGGAAGGGATACGGTCTCCTCCGACAAGTCGTCGAGAAGGTTCTTTTTCAACGGTCCTACTATATCTCTTCCCGTTTCACCGCTCATTTTCATCGAGCGCACCACTTGTTCGTTCCATCCGTCTGCGAGATCGATCGATGTAACCCGTTCGCGAGCATTCCGGAACGAATTGTTCCGTCGAACCGTTGAATCGTCGCACTAAATGCCCGATTTGTCACGGTCACAGCTGACTGGAAATACGCCGCCAATTGGCAACGACACGCATGACAGAAACGAAGCGCAACGGCACGCACGAACCGCGAGCCGCTGACCCAAACTCCTCTACGCTTTTCAATCTGCGCTCACGGACGGCTCCGCTGATATAGCTGATATTCGAGAAGTGGTCGAGTCCGGCCGAAAGCGAATACTCGTTGTTAGACTAAGCATCTTTATGCAAAACCAAAATGGTTAGCATCGATTGCAAGCAGTAAATAACAATCTCGATATGTTCAAGACGATGTATTGGTATCCTTCAATTCATTTAATGTTTCAACTAAATGATGTAGTCCAATTATATTCCTGCATCACGATGTAATTGCAACATTATAAACTAACGCGCTGGAAATCAATAAAATAAGGAACTATTGATGCAACAATCGAGTCTGGCTCGACATAGGATATTCTTATAAATGTCCGTAATCGGTTCTCAGCGTTGAAACAGAAACTTTCGTAAAACTTCGATTCTAGTTCTATAAAGGATTTGCGTTACTCAATCTTAAAATACTCTTGATTCGTTGATTGAACTGGGAAATAGCGATGGCTCGATGATTGAGACTCCGCGTTTAGCGATTCCGTACAGACGTGTTCGACTCGCAGGTAATGGGTTAACTCGGTTAAAAACGTACTACCGGCAGAGCAAATGAATGCTCGTCCAACTAGACTGCTGATTAAGAGCCATTGAGAATATCGGGTGATCGGTGAACGTAGAGACCAAGGAGAATCGATTTCCGTGGAATGTTTCGACGAGGGCGCAGCTGCGTTTCCCTGCTCGACGTTCGTCGCGGAAGAATTTGAAATTGTTCCGCAGCCGCTATGCCCGGAATTTTAAGACCCTCGCGTTATCCGGGCTCACCACTCTAATTTTATTAGTACGCGATTCGGTTCGATCGGATTTCATTAAACCGCGTGCCTGGAATAATCGACGAAACGCGTACGCGCCCCGGATACGGCAAGGAAACGGAAACGACGCGACGGTGGTCGATTGCGTCGCAAGAGCGTTCGAGAGGCTCGGCAGAGGAGTCTCGAGCCACGAATTCCTGGAGGTTCTTGGGAAATGACGGCCGAACCGCGATCGAAACTTGCGAGCTAACCCTTGCCACCAATTTGTTCGAACATCGGCCCGGACTGTGGCCGGGTTGAGCGAGTCTTTTTATGCTCGCCGATCATCTCTGTCCACGTTCGATCGAGTCGAAATAATTAAAAAAAGATTGTCACCTTTAAACGATAACGTTTGCTCTAAAGGAAAGCTCTCGGAGAGCAACGGGCCGTGTCTCCTTGCTCTCTTTCGTTTGCTTCCCGCCTCCTGTCGCGTGGCTTCTCAACGCGCGGCAAAGCAACAAGAGGATGATTTAGATTAAGTGCGCATATTTAGCCGGCACGAGACCTGTTGTGACTTTCGACTTCCGCTCGGTGTACTTTTTTTCTCGCGTTTCCTTCTGCTGTTTCTCTCTCCCGTGACGCTCAGCACTGTCGGTTGACGAATTCCTTCGTCGACGAGTCTCGAGATCAACGGGTAAGAGAAATTAGCGTGGCGGACGGGATCGATAGGACTGGTCGATCCCTCGAGGGTCCTCGGAGGTTCCTGATTTCCGTCGTGTTTTCTTCCTATCCTCGAGGGCCTCGTCCGGTCGGTGCGAGATATTCAAGGAATTCGAGGATGGACCGAGGCAGCTCGCGTTCCTCTTCTGCTCGTCCTGTGCTGCTCGCGTTCCTCGTTCCATGCCTTCTTCTTCGGGGTTCTTTCGGCAGCCGGGGGACGGTCCGTTCTCCTTTTTCTCGCGCTCTCTATCGAGAGCTTCGTTCTCTTCCTCTCTCACTCTTTCCCCCTCGATGGGCTCCGTGGCTTCGAGGTTCCGAGGCATCCTAGCATGTACAAGCCGAGCGAGGCCAGCTACGTTTGCTCTCTCGTCACTGTCTATCCGAGCAGACAGCGTGGAGCTGCCTTCGAGCAAAGTGAGTGCGTCTAATGAGGCAATAAATAAGTCGACCGCCCTAACCGGCCTCTCCACGCTTTTCGTTCGCGACGACGTGTCCATCCTCCAGTTCTTTTCTTGCATGCGCGTACGAGGCCGCTACCACCCCTTCCTCCTTCCTTGTTCCTCCTTCCTCCTCCCGGCCGGGGAATACCATCCCATTGCTCGTCCGGTATCGATCCTCACCCAGATTCTCTCCCCGAATTTCATCGACTCTCGATCGTCTTTCACGAGCAACCATCGCAGTTCTTGACCAATCCAACTCCAAAGCCATCGAACCGATCTCGTTCGGTATTAATAGCCCGCGAGGCGAGTGAAACGAGCGAGCGAATCGTCGGAAGACGCGTTCGCACTAATAACGTCGTGAAGTTACTCGTAGCGAGAGATGTATCGGCAGACCGTGCGGATCGGCACGTTTATTTGCGTTCGGAGAGGCTAGCTGCGCGCTCGTTAAAGAGCCAACGCAAATATTCCTCGGCTGTCATCCTTTGAACTGTAAGTTCGGGACAGCGTCACGCAGCAGGGCTCCTTCACTCTTCCCCAAGTTTCTGGTTTCTCGGCTAGCGTCGCGTCGCGTCGCGTCACGTCATTTGCCGTATTGTTATCCGAGCCCATCGAAAAACAGAGACAACTCGTCCTCTTTCCGACTCGCGAGCGCGCGCGACCGCCGGTGAAATTGGCTATTTTTAGTGCGCGCGCTAGTTCCTCGTTTGTTAGCACCGAGATAAGAGAATCGAGTCGCAACTTTCGACTCGTCGCGCGAGGAGAGAGAGAGAGAGAGAGAGAGAGAGAGAGAGAGAGAGGTTTATCGGGTTCCCACGAAAACTGCGAAACTCGACGTGCCGTTACCGTACTTTTTCGAGAATCGTTCGCGTGTCCGGTTCCGGTGGGTTGTCGAGGGTGGCGAGGTCTGTTAACGGACAATCGATAGTCAGACATCGAGCTCGGAATATCAGAGTTTTTGCTCGTTGTTGTTCGAGATGCGACCGTCCCGTGAGACGATGCACGCATCATATTTTGCCGGTCGAACAAGAGCGGAAAACGGAGCATAGCCGAGAGCAGAGTGGAGAACCAGAGAGTGGAGAAACGTTTAGGGTTTTTTGTTTCGGGAGGATCTGTGGTCCGCGAGCAACCGGCTCGGTTTGCGCGGAGCTTCGATCTCTCGAGTTCGCGAGTTTCTCGCGAATTCTTGTCCGCGTATTCGACGTTCTTATCCTCGTTGTTACAGTCGCCGTCCGAGGCAAAGAATCCTCGCCCAAATGACGATGTCACCGGCGCGGCGCAGGACTCTCCGCCGCGCCGGCCGTATTACCGCTCGGACTTCTCCTGTTTCTTCTCGGTGTTCTTGTTCCTCCTGTTGTTCCTGTTCTGGTCGCGGTTCGTGCGGAACGAAAAGCGGCAGAGCCGTTGCTGGCCGCAACCAGCGTCGTACACGGGCGCGAGCAACCGTCCTTAACGGAATTATTGCCATTAAGGTCGTTGCATTCCCGAGAGGCCGTTGTGTACGCGCCCCGGCATCCAACCGACGCAGAACTAATGATCTTAATTAACGTTTCGTAACGAAGGTCGCTCGGACTGTCTTCCCGCCCCCTATCCTTTCCATCTGCCTCCTCTTCGACGTTTCCCCTTTCCTTTCCTTTCGTTTCGTCTCGTCTCGTCCCGTCCCGTCCCGTCCCGTCCCGTCCCAGCTCGTCTCGTCTCGTCTCCGTATCGTTTCTCTTCTTCCGATCGGTACACGGGTCCTCTTCTTCTGCCGGTTCTCGGACGTTTTTACGTCCGGATCCCGGTCTCGATCCTTCGTTCGTCCCTGTTCTTCTTGCTCTTCTTCTTCTTTCTGGTCCCGAAGGAGAGAACTCGCGGTTCCCACCGTGTCCGCGATTCCCTTCGACTCCGATTTCTCTTTTTGCCAGACCGTCCGAACGCTTCTTTCTTGCATCGGTTCGGTTCGCCGTGTGTCCGTTTCTGGATAGTTCTTTGCTGGTACCCTGTCACGAGTACAATGGCTTCGGAGATTTAATTACCGTAATGGCTGCGCCGTGTCCACAGTCCCTTTTGTTACTCTTTACCTATTCCGGCTGTTGGCTTTCAGGGGGGGCTCCGATCCGATTCGATTCGACAGTGAACCCCCCATCGGAAAAACCTTTTCTCGAACGAACCCTCCCTCCCCCCTGAAAGACGACCGACGAGATATCGATTCACGATTCCAGGACCGTTGGAAATCAGCTGGTGATGGACCCGACGCTGATCTGCAAGAAAACCAGGAGACTGAAGGGCAAAATGGCGGAGATCTGTCGGAAGGAGCCTTCGTTGCTCAAGGAGATCGCGAGGGGTGTGCAGGTCGGCACCAGAGAGTGTCAGTATCAGTTTCGAAACCGTAGGTGGAACTGCACCACCATCCGAAGGTCCCTGAGGAAGATTTTGCTGAGGGGTGAGTAACGAGAGGAAACCGCGTAACGACGCGACGCGTGGACAACTAGAGCGGATCGTGCGCGCGCGCGCGAACGCGCGGATCGTTCGGAGATTAGGCGAGCCGGATGTCGATTACACGCTGCTCCCTTTCGAGCCTCCGGACCCTGATTCGTTACGATGAAACGCGGCCGAGAGACCGAACGGAACGCCTCCGGAAGACGTTCACTCCTCGGGGCCCGTTTCGCTCTCGAGCTCCGCCTTGACATTGATCGCTCTATTCGAGACGAATCGCAGCCGATCGATGAAGCGTCCGCGTCCTCGCGAATCGGAACGACTCTGTTCGCTGCGCGCCGTGCCGTGCCGTGCCGTGCAGGTTGCAGCAACGATCGGTCCCACCGATCTCGAAAATCGTTCGCGTACACGCATCGACGTCGCGTGTCAACGTTTCGGGATCCGTAGGCGGCGTAAACCTCTCGATTCTCGGTCCTTTTTTTCCTTCCATTCCGGTATAGGGGGGCGTTTCGTTTCGTAACAGACGATTAACTATCACGGTAGATCTGTACGGTGAGACCAATGTCCCTTCGGTTGGTGCCCGTACCCGGATCTCGTGAAATACGCGCGATCTCTCGAGCGAACGATTATTCCTGGAATCGAAACGGTCCGAATATTTGGTTCGACTAAATGGAACAAATTGGTCGGCCGATCGAACGAGGTCTCGAACTCTCGGGTTTGAGTTGGTGCGCGAGGCAAGATTCTCACGCGACTGGATTAGCGCGCGTTCCGAGCCAGACGAGAAGGAGAACGAACCTGTCCGCGTGGCTCGCTTAGTTACCCGTCCGATGTATTAATTCCGGGTGATCGAGCACGACAACTAAATCGAAGACAGCGTGTCCAATAGGCCGGACTGCTCTCTAGGTTCCGCTATCAGATCGGTGCCTTTTGGTAGCTTGACAGATTGACACTGTCCGTCGGATATTAGTGGCAATATGTTCCCTTAATTAAAGGCTTCATTGCCGGACAGGGCCTGTCCTCGAGGACCGTTCCGTTTCGTCTTCTTCTCTTCTCTCGTTGGTCGTCTCGTCTCCCTCTCGTCTCTCGTTTCTCTTCAGCTCCCTTTTTCGACATCCCCCGTTGGTCAGGATCG
The DNA here is from genome assembly GCA_916610235.2 of Lasioglossum morio. Taxonomy (NCBI): domain Eukaryota; kingdom Metazoa; phylum Arthropoda; class Insecta; order Hymenoptera; family Halictidae; genus Lasioglossum; species Lasioglossum morio. The sequence continues at coordinate 45,446,394 of OU744323.1, forward strand.
CGAGATTACCATCGATCCTGTCGATCGTGGTTCCTGCGCGGACCCGATACGATTCGTCAGCGGGCCAAGGGCCGAGAGAGTCGAGAGAGGAGCAGTCTACAACCACCGGGGCGCAGCGTGCCGCCGCCGCCGCTGCCGCCGCCGCCGCCGCGACGCGTGGATTCCAGGCTGGACGATCGATGATCGAATTATATCCGACACTGTCGGCGATGCCTGACGAACGGCGCTCTCCCGCTCGGAGATATTCCAGCCGATACGGTTCGTCGTATTATTTCACGACCGGACTATCCGGCCGTCTCTCGAACCTCCACGGGATTAATTAACCCTCTCTCCCTCTTTCTCCTCTCGCCCTCTCCGTTTAATATTTGCTACACGCGCAATCTTTCCGCCGCAGGATGGAATTCACGGAATCGAATTCCGATACCGCACACACGGCGGGACGCGCAGACCAGTCTCTCGAGTCTCGACCGGACCGACGGGCTCTAATTTGCGTTCCACCTGGCGCTTACGAGCTTCCCTCGGCCCACAAAAACGATACCACGCCGTAAAGACGACAAAGTCCGATTATATTATGCTTCGTATGGGAATCGTAAAGATCCTCGCGGCGGCTGCGTCGTAAACGACCGACAAGCTTCCGTTGCTACCGATTTTCCTCGTGATCGTAATTAGCAGCGTGGCCGCCACCGGTTGCTTCGCTTCGTGTCGCTTTCCGACGATTGCAGTTGGTCCACGAACATCTCTCTCCCTCTCTCTCTCTCTCTCTCTCTCTCTCTCTCTCTATCTCTCATGTTCGGGAAAACGAAGGTTTCTTTAAATCTCGAAACGGTAGTCGGCTCTCGGCTCGGTTCGGTACGGAAAAAAAGGTTGAACGGCAGGTACATAAATCCCGACCGCCGCGCCGGGTGCGTTATTGTCCGGCGTGGATCGATGACAGGACCGACGATGTGTTAACCGGTCGTTTCGGGTGACAATCCTGGACGTCGTCATTTATCTGCGGCTCCGGGCGCCGACAGCTCGCCCTGGGAAGTCCTCGGCAAGAAGAATATATTCGAGTTTTTGGCCCACCCTGGGCGAGGTTGCTGGCTACCACCTAAAACACGCTTTTGTTACGTTCGCGGGGGTCGCAAACGTATCGGCCGTGTATTTGCAAATACTCTCTCAGCCTCTTCTCGGGATTAGTAAAACAAGCTCAGGCTTCTTCGAGTTTCTCGACCAGCAGAAGCGCGAAGGAAGGAGGCGGAATTTGCGAAAAAACACCAATAGACCTTTCCTCCGAATCCCGAGAGGAACGCGTTCCCCGATTTTCAACTCGATCGGCCTGCAAATAAAAAAGTTTATTTTGAGTCAGGGAGTAATTGAGTCAGCGAGGCAGTGGTCCCATTACCGCGGTTTCGCGAAATATCGCACGATCTTCGCGAAATTCGACAGGCAGACTATTCTCGATCCCCCGAACACGTTTCTAGCGGTTTCGCGGCGATTCGAGCAACGGCTTCGATTTTAGAGAAATATCGATTCGGCGCGATCCAACAGGTGCCCTCAGACACGCTTCCCAAAGGGGAGCCGTAAACTCGCAATTTAAAAAAAAAAATTTTTTCTTTTTTAATTCGCGAATATTACAGTCCCCGCGTTACCTGCGCGCGATCTCTAGTTATTTAGATTAGGCTGTCGGCCATTAGTGTTATTTTATAGTTGCCTCCGAGTAACTCCGTTATTTTCCTTTCTTTTTCTTACCTTTTTGTGTGTACGTACGTCTTCTTTTTTTCATGATGTTATATCCTTAGCGTTAAGAGCGTCGCGTGTTAGTCTGTAAGCCGTTTTTCTCTTTTAGCGTAGGATAATCTATGATAGGTTTTTAGTTGTAAAAGCGTGTGTGAGAGAGAGAGAGAGAGAGAGGGAGAGAGAGAGAGTCTGAGATTGATTTTTGCAGATTATCTTTTTTTGCAAATCTGTTAGAATATTTTTCGAATATCTATTAAATAAAGGAGAGCTTACTCATCTGGGCTTCTTCGAGTAAATTCGAGTGATCTCGAGGAGGTCTCTGTCTTTTAGGAGATTGGTCGAGTTTGGTATCGGTAACGGGGTAGAGAGAAAAATTCGTGGTAGTCGCCGGGTCGGTCGATCCTCGGGGCTGGAAGGATCGAGCCGAGGAAAAATTCCTAACGGGCGAGCACAGAGGGAAAAGGCGAAGAGGACCGAAAACAGGCACGCTACCGGCGGCGCCTATCTTAATTCTCGATTGACGTTTATTTATCTGGCGACGTTTAATTTTTATGGGCGCGATCCGGCCGATAGGTTAGCCTCGCAGGTAGCTCCCGCTGTGTGGTCCGAGTTCGGAGGAAGATCCGAGGTTGGACTGGTAGAACATTCGTGGACGAGCAGCACCTCTTAATTGAGGGGTGCCGCGTGTCGCGATAAGAGGAACACGGGCGTCAAAACCCGTGGAAAGAGCTACCTAGGGGGAAACGAGAGGAGGAAGGAATTTATTGTGCTGCCACACGGCCGCTGCGTTCCCTCGTTCAGCACCGCGGGTCCACCAACGATCCGAACAACGACGACCACGGCAAATCTCTAGAAATCCTCCGAGCCAAACTCGATACGCTGCCTGTCTCTCAGTCGAATTAACAGAGTGGTTCTGTTCTGGTTCCGAGTTCCCTCTCCCGGTTCACCCGAGGATACTTTGTGCCATGGAATCGACAAATTGCTCCTTCTTCTCTCGATCGTTTGGGGGACACAATTCGGTTCGACCGTCGTGATTTCGGTGGCCTCCGAGGACGAACGCGGGTGAACGACCGCCACGGAACCTCCGTACGCTTTCAACTTTTCCCAGAGATGGTTTTATCGGTGATTTTCGCTCGGTTCTAGAAGTCTCTGCTACCTCCGACGTGTATCGCCTCGAAAACTCGTGTTCGACCGGCATTTCTCAGCTCTAACGACGATGCTCACCTTGGCGCGTTAATAAACTCGAACCCCGACTCGCGCAATTCGATTGGTCCGCCGAATACATATATACGTTCTTGCACCGATTTCGTTCGCGCTAATTGCCACGGCGTGTTCGATTCGAAAAGAACGGCGGCGTCTCGGTTGCTCGATACGGAAAGAAACTGGAGAATTCGTGTCTCTGGACAGGACAGCGATTAAGCGATCAAGCATAGTAGCTCTCGTGGGAATAAATAGGACGGTTTACGCTTAATAAACCACGCTTTCGACCAAGGTGGTCCGCGTCGGATGTGCCGTGTTGGTTCGGAGTTCGGAGCCGCTTCGAGACACACCGGGTTTCGCGTTTCTCGGTAATAGGGTAGGAGTGGCGAGCTAAATGGAATCGCCACTAAATCGGAGGCTAATTATTTGGCGGCAAGAGCGCAGCGAGCGGCGTCGCCGGCTCGTAAAAATTCGCTCCTGAATATCTCATCGGATCCCCGATCCCGCGTCGCTGGAATCTTGCAGTAAACTCGATAACTTACGACTTGCCGTTCTGCCGTCTCCGTGGCTCGCGATCCGATCGTTTTCCTCATCGGGAGCTGGTCGGAACAGCCGAGATTCGTGCCGCTGTTTCGGAGCCTACGCGAGAGGACGAGCGAAGAGGAAACGAGAAGAGAGAGGACAGCGAGAAGAGCGCGCGGTACGATAATCAGCAAGCTAAAACCGATTTAGCGTTGTGGCGCTAAGTGTTTTGTCGCATCACGAACTCGGTGCTAACTAATGCGCTCCGTAAAGGACGCGTATCCGTCTCGGACGCCTCTCTTTCTCTCGCCTCGAACATTTCTGTGTTGGCCGACGCGTTTTCCACGAGCTGGAAACCGACACCTGCGCCTCCGTGATTGCCACACACGTCGCGGCCGATCGGTTCGTCGCGATTTCTTTCTCGGCTCGCAGAAACCACGCCGGCGAATCGACGCTTTGCTCGTTCGAGAATGTGTTTCTAACGGTTCGGTACCAAGAAACGGTCCTCGATTCGAGGAATCGCGCGAAACTCAATTGACACGGTGCGACGCAGGTGGTGGGGAGCCCAGGCAGATTCTCCCCAGGTAAGTTTCACCGTGGTAATTTCCAACGATTCATCCGTAGCACTCTAGCAGCGGGACAGTGGTCGACTCGTCGACACCCTCGCCGCAGGAAACAACAATACGCGAGCCATGAGCGCCGATTATGGGGGAAGCGTGTCTTCCGGCTGAAAAGGGAAACTCGAATTTTTTTCGCTTCCACGGAGTTGTCGAAGCCGTCTCGCGTCATCGTCGCGGCAGGAAGGAAATTGCCCGTGACTAAACGAGCCCCCGGTGTCCACTGTCAGCCAAGACCGTAGTCTTTTCGGTCGTTCAGCCTCGACTCTTTTCACCTTTTCACCGTCTTGACGCTTCTCCATTGTCAGCCGGTTCACGGGTCGCATACCGATCCGCGTTCTCAATTTAAGACGGCGCTAGGCCCTCTCGTTTTTAGTAGATCGACTCTACCGTTCTGTTTCGATCGACTTTTAGACCCTGTTCAGACACGGCGGAAACCGCGCGGAGCTTATCTACATCAGCGTCTTCGTATTCGTTCACACCTGTTTTAATCGGTTCACAGCCAAGCGAAGCGATTGTTACCCGTTATCGTTTACAGAATAGATGCGACCAAGCAAAATCTTCGGAATTTATCCAGAGCGTCGACTAGTCGACTACATTACTATAAATAGGCGACCACGTCTGAAAAATTCGCGATGCTCGATTGACAGAGAACCACGCGGGATTGTATTCCCCGCTTGGCGACAAGGGACAGCCGTCGTCGTGCGTCTTTTATTCCGCTTACAATTCTGGATGCAAATGGGTTAAACATCCACCGGGCGCGGGCGTCGCGAGACTCTGATACTTTTCCCGGAGACTGTACTCGGCGATGGCTCGATGTACCGTGGAGATGCGCAGCCGGTATTCCCCCACAAAGGATTGACAATAGCAAACAGTTTAATGTCCCGTACGTTTATTGTATCTCTCGGCTACCGTGGCTTTAACTTCCATCGGGAGAATCGGAGAAAGGGTGAAAGGAGAAGAGGCGGGGAGACGAGAGAGGAAGAGGAACGGGGGTGACGGAAGGCCTCGCGAGGAAAGAGGAGAGAGCGGAATGCCGGGACAGATCTGTTATTCTGTTAGACTCCGGCCGTTCGCCGGTGACATTTGAATGCTCGGTCGATTTCACGAGTCGCCGAAGGGAACTTGCCTGAGAGCAAGAGGAACACCGGGAGGGAGAGAAAACGAGAACTTCCATATCTTTTGCGTTTCTGCTACGCAGCGTTCATCGTCCAGCATTCTGCGTTCTCCGTTTCAATGTGGACCGCGCGCGGTCCCCTTCGCCGCGCGTTGCGGCTCCGTTCGGTTCGATCCGCCGCGCCGCCTCGTATCTCGTCGAGGTCTGGCCTCTCCTGCCTCGAATCGCGTTTTCCCGGCGAATTCCCCGCGACGACTCGGTCTAGATGCGCCTATGTCGTGATGCCCAAAGAAAAGAGGAACGAGGAGAAACGGAACGGACGGATAGAGAGAGGATTCGCCGTAATTACCGTGGTATCTTCGAGTCCGGGCTCCTTCGGCTGGCAAAGAGCACGCGGGACGATGGGTGTCGACCGCCCGGAGACAGAGAAAGGCAGAGGAAGAGGGAGAAAGAGAGTCGGGAGACCGAGGAGAAATTCCTTGCGAGAGAAGAGAATCCAGCGGTGATACCGCGCCGCTCAAAAATCTCGCGGAATCTCGAGAAAAGGCGAGTGCCCGTTGCCGCAATTGGTCATTGGGCGATTTTTGCTGGCATTCATGCGTCCGTTCTCGCTGTATTTATTGGAGAGGTTTCTCTCGTACTATCTGCTATACACGGGGGTTAACTAAACGCGTATCCCGCGCGTTCCCGCTCCCCTACCTCCTCTCTCCTCCTCGTGTTCGATATTCTTCTCTTTATTTACGAACGCGGCCTGCAATTTATGCCCTCGGTCGCCTACAGCCCTCCTTCTCTCTTCCACGGCTATCCTCGCGGACCACCGGATCTATTCGCAATTAGAGCGGAGACGAGCAGACGGTCGGGTAACACGGCATCCGGTCTCTCGAGCGCGATACCACTCGATTCGTTTCGACGCGGATTCGTTTCGTTTCGTTTCGTTTCGTCCCGTTTCGTCTCGTTTCGAAAAGGGCCGACGCGAAACCGCCGAGAACCGATTTACGGACGCGAGTCGATCGATGCACCGGTCGGCCGAGCGCGATCTATTGCGCACGAATCGGCGCATCCACCGCGATAAATCGCGAGCCGGCCAAACAAATCACTCGCCGAGACCGATCGATGGTATCTGGCCGCGTCGATCGGCCGAGTCGGCGACATAATTCCTACAATGGCGGCACGATGCAACGCGTCGTCGCAAATTACACGCTTACATAATCCCACGGACCGATTAATCACCGCGCGATTTACGACCGAGTGTATACTCGAGGCTACGCGCTCCGGAGCTGAAGATCGAACTCGCGCTCGCTCCTTGACTCGACGACGATTCGCGCGAAAATTCCATAAATCAATGCGCATCCAATGTGCCGCGAATCTACGCGATTCCGCAATTTCACGGCAATCAACCGAATACCGCTCCCGTCTACGCGTCGCGTCGCTCTCCCATCCACCGTTGTACATCTCCGAATCGCACACCGTTTAACCTTTTCGGTGCCAAGCTTCTCCCATTCGATTCCTAAAAGTACTAATCGGTCCGTAAATGCGCGCCATTGCTCTCCAACTGTAATTTCTGCTGTCATAGGCTCTGTAGCTAATCTTGAGCATCGATTAATTAACCAGAGAACCGCGATGTCGCGCTTCCCACACACATTTTCCGATGCGAAGCGACGGAGCCGCGTTTGCACCGCTACTGCGAATTTTCTGGTGGATGGTTACAAAGGTTCGCACAACCGAAACGATTAAAGCTTCACTTAACGATACCGTTCATGAAGGACACAGTATCGATACTCCTCTTTTTCCTTTCTCTTCCTATCGATAGGAATTGTTGAAGCTCGCCAGGGTGGATGGAATTTGATTAAAACCACTTCTCCTTTCAACAGCGTTTATTCGGATAGATATACAGGAAGTGCGCTTATTTACATGCATCAATTACGTGATAAAGAGGCGGGAGATTTAAGACCCCTGCAGGAATGAATACGTCGACGTTGAGTCTGGTGCCGTTTGTGCGCGGTGCTGTTAAGCGTGCGACAGCTTTACGGCACCGTGTTTCCCGCGGTGCAAGAGTTCGGGGCAAATCGAGTCGGCGAAAGAGATGGTCGACGATCCATCTCGGAACGGAAGCGCGATCGGTGTTCGTTCCCGAGCGCGTCGGTTCGCGAGTAAACGCGAAAATCAGGGGGCGACGCAGAGGAACGGAAGAGGCAGGGACGAGAAGGAACGGTGGAAGAAGAAGAAGAAGGAGAAGAAGAACACTCGCAATTAAACACAGCGTAACTCTTGCTCCGAGGATAATGCCCCGGAATGCTGATAATTGGCTGAGCCGTCGAGGCGACCCGAGACGATGGCCGCGGTCCGTGCACCTGGCAGCCCGGCACTGCAAGATCATCGGCTCGCGATCCCTCGTGTCTAATTGATTCGAAGTGATTTATATTACCTGCTGCTTCTCTCCGCCTCGAACATTCCCCGACCCCTCGACCACGCTCTTTTACCTTTTCTTCGCCGCTCTGCACAGCACTGCACAGCTTTGCACAGGTTTGAGCCGCCTCGGTACCACCGAGCACCACGAGTTTCTGTACAGTATAGAAGAATCGCGGCCGCGGCCGCGGCCGATCGCGAGACCAATTTCAACGCGTCGAGCAGCGAGGCAGAGTCGCGCGAGCCGTCCTTTCTTTTCTCTGTTGCGTCCCTTCGACGGAGCAGACGAACGGGCTCCCTGCTAATGATCGATCGGACTCGCGATCGACTTACCTCATATTCACGGGACGCGGAATGAACGCACGGGAGATCATACGATTTCGTCGCGTTGAAAGATCGATGAGAAGTCCGCGGGAACGAGGGGAACGCGATCGCGATCGCGATCGGTCGGAGGAACGGCGAGCCAAAGCAAAGGCAAGGGACGCGGCGAACTGGCAACGAACAGAAACTCGGCCCTCGGAGAGCTCGGATGCAACGGCGAACGGCAGCAGCAATCGAAGCAACAGGCAACGGAGGCTTTCGCTCTCGAACCTCGATATCAGATCGCTCGTATAAAACTATCGTATCGTTTAAATACGCACTGAAAGGTGAGGCGATGCATCGGAAGATACGCGGGCGGTGGCAGGCTGGTTCTCTCTCTCTCTCTCTCTCCCTCTCTTTCTCGGAGCCGCGTCTTCTCGTTCCGTCTGTACGTTCGTTCATCCGTCCGTCCGTCGGGCCGTGCGTCGATCCGCGCCGAAGATACCCGGCTGGAATCCATGGGAACCACCGAAGAACCAGACTTAACGCGTACGTGTAACCCCTTCCCGCGTTCTCGCGCCCATCCAGAGAGGCCATCCCGCTCCACGTTTCCCGTTCCCCGATCCCCGCGTGGTTTCGGCGCTTCTCTTCCAGGCTATTCTGCTTCGAGGATTTTTTCCGTCGCGTTTTCACCGCGCGCGATGTCGCTCGAGATTCCGCGTCGCGTGCTTTGATCCGCGACATTAGTATGCCCGACTGGTTTCCGCCGGAGCGTTTTCGAAACGGATAATTGCTTCGCGGCTCACCGCGTCTCACCTCGCCTCGCCTCGCCTCGCCTCGCCTCGCCTCGCCTCGCCTCGCCTCGCCTCGCCGCGGAAACGCTTCGATTCGATCGCTCCCCCGACCGGCAGATCTGCTCGCGATACTCGACCGGGCATGGCGCGCGGCGGGTCTCTGGCGTCCTTCCTCCGTTTCCCGCGGCCCGTTCGACCGAACCCGTAATTGGCCCCGCATTCCGCGTTACGATTATAAGTTAATCCAGAGACCCGCAAGATTCTATCTGTCGCGAGCGAGTCGAGAGAGCGAGTCGAGCGAATCGAGGGACGCGAAACTCTGCTCGCGCGAGAGAGTCCAAAGGAACTCCGCACGGGGCGGAGCGGCTCCCTGGTCCTCTGGCGAGAGGCGAGACGGGCAAACCTCTCGAGAGCCGAGAGAAAGAGAGAGCTCTTGGACACGCGGAAGTGGGAAAAAAAAGGATTCGAGAGAATTTGCAAAACCCGGATGCTCGGAGCAGGTGAGAGACAATGGGTGACGGAGATAGAGAGGGGGAGGGACATGGAGCACCGCTGCTGCACGGATGCGGTGGTAATCTGCCGTTTTGAAAAGGGGTGGAACTCCGCCGTGTTTTGTCCGCCTAATGATGGAGTGGAGACGTGACAGGTGAAACCGAATACACACGCCACCGAAACCCGTCGTCGTCGCGGCCCCTCTTGCTCTCTTCGCTCTTCCGCCCCTGCCGCCCCTCTGCCACGGAGACCTTTCTCCTTTCCCGATTCTCTCCCCTTCGCTTCGACTCGTTCTGCGATCTTCAGGATTCGACTCTGTCTATTTTCAGATACCAGGGAGACGGGTTTCGTGAACGCCATCACCGCGGCAGGCGTCACCTACGCCGTCACCAAAGCTTGCACCATGGGTCACCTCGTCGAATGCTCCTGCGACAAAATGACGTCGAAAGGTAAGAAGTCTTCGAATAACTACCCCTCAGGGTTCCCTTGCATCTGAACCCTGTGTGGATCTCCCGAGTATCTGAACCCTGTGTGCAGGTAACCGTCTCGGCAAGTTTATCCCGACCCCCGAGATACAGAAGAGTCTGCCGACCGAGGGCGACTGGGAATGGGGAGGATGCGGGGACAACGTCAAGTTCGGCTTCAAAAAGTCGCGCGAGTTCATGGACGCTCCCTACCGGAAGCGCAGCGACATCAAGACGCTGGTCAAGCTTCACAACAACGACGCCGGTCGTCTGGTAGGCAACTTACAAGGGGGTCGTCTTCCCTTACAACTTACACCCTGTCTAACTTCCTTTGTAACTAAAAGACTACATCGAACGCATAGTTTCTGCCGTTTTATTCGATCGGATATCGTTATACCTTGCAAAAACTGACGCAATCAATTTATAGTGAAATTTCAATTTGACACGTTCGCTTTTACCATTTGTTTCAATGCTCATCTTCATCGTTCATATGCTTGATTAAATACGACGCACCTCCTCTACGAAATATTGAAACAATTTCATAAAGGACAGTCATGTCATGGTCTTTTTCACTGTGGATTACAATATCAAATGAATTACAATATAAAATGAATATAAAATACCGTCATACATAACTGACGGTAGTAGCGAACGTGTTAAGGCTATTGTCCACTGAACAACACCGCGCATGAACGATATCAGACCAACGACATACTTAATTAACTTACGAATAAGTGGACATCCCACTTAGAAAACTGTAGGTCCCGTCGCGAAGTAACCTTAGGAAAAATTAAAAAAAAAGATAAAAATTAAAAAAAATATATGTAATTCATGATCTGGCATCGTTCACGTGCGGTGTCGTTAAACGGATGACTTTACTCTTTACTGGATCGACAGAATATCGTCCGAACGTTGAAATCAAAGTTGGACAGTCAGGGTCCGTCCCAGGAAGGTAGAGTAAGGAGACCACAAACCCGAAAAAGTGGCACAGAACCCGTTTGCCACTTGAAATTGCAAATGCAAACGTCAAACGATGAAACGAAAAGTTTAGAAATACATAGTTAGGTTATAACAGGACGTTCAAATCTGTAAAATCTTAAGAAAAATAATATTATAAATATTTGAAAAGAGATATTCAGAGTCGACGGTCGAATTTGGTGAAAAATTCTTGCCATAATGTGAACAGGTTTTGTGCCACTTCTAAAACATAGAGTTTGGTCTCCTTAGTGTTCCTTCCTGGTTCCTCCGTTGTTAGTTGAGGATTATCTCGTGCTCGGTATGCTATGTGGCCCTCGCTGGGGCGCCAAGGGGGACGGTGAACGACTTTGGTTTCGGTTGGTGTGCGCAGGCGGTGCGGGACTTCATGAGGACGGAGTGCAAGTGCCACGGTCTCTCCGGCTCGTGCACGGTGCGCACCTGTTGGCGGAAGATGCCACCGTTCCGCGACGTGGGCAACCGGCTGAAGGAGTCGTTCGACGGCGCGGCCAAGGTGATCCCGAGCAACGACGGGCACAGCTTCATCACGGAGGGGCCGACCATCAAGCCGCCGGATCGGTTCGATTTGATCTACAGCGAGGACTCGCCCGACTTCTGCAAGCTGAACAGGAAAACGGGCTCGCTAGGCACCCAAGGACGTCGTTGCAACTCCACCAGCCAAGGTGTCGACGGCTGTGAGTTGCTGTGCTGTGGCAGAGGCTACGACACCCGGATCGTCAAGGAGAAGGTGAACTGCGAGTGCAGGTTCCGGTGGTGCTGCGAGGTCACCTGCAACACTTGCCTGGACAAGAAAACGATCAACACCTGTCGTTGATACGCACGTTCCTCTCGGCACTCTTTAGAATAAAAAAAACAAAACGTTGTTGTAATATACGCGTCGTGCGCGGATCGAGTCGCGCGTTGGTAGCGGCCAGCGGGACGAGTGGTAAAGCTCGTCTCTCGCCGTTCGAAGCTTTCCAGGTATCTCCAGCTGTTCGTTTTAAGGATTTCATCGCGCGCGCGAAAAGATTCTCGCTTTTCCGCTTGCGTCCTCCGCTCTCGAATTATATCCGACTCTACTATCTTCTCCACACCCCCACACGCGGGTTTCTGTACATAAGACTGAATCGAACGAATCGTTTATTATACGTACATTGTGCTCCGTCAAATAAAAGCATGTATCCTCGGCCACGAGAATTCTCGTTCGTTACTCCCGATCCGCAGACGTGAAATCACGATATTCCCAGAGACATCGAACAGACCCGGAACATACATGGGAGGAGGGAATCGATCCGGTGAAACGAAAGGTAAGCGATTCCGCGACCGACTCGCAAAGAGGAAACGCCCGCGGAGAGAGCGAGAGAGAGAGAGAGAGAGAGAGAGAGAGAGAGAGAGAGAGAGAGAGTCACGGGACGCGTGGTGCGCCACGACACGAAGAGATAAAGGATGGAGGAGAAGTCGCCGGGGAACGACGAGAAGTTAGGAGGCCTCGTATATTAACGCGTCTTGTAGAACACAGGCTTTTAGCTGTAATTCGACCTTGTACACGGGAGAGGTCGCGCGAGCAATAAACAACCAGTGTCTACATCTCCTATAAAATAGTTTTACGGCGAGACCGAGGAGAGGAATTTCGCATCGTCGTAAAGCCGGAAAGAGGAGGCGCGCGTTGCTCCGCGTCGCCTCACCTTCGTCTCGGTCCTGCCATCGTATCGCCGCGTTTCGGCGATAGCGGAAGCCATAAACTCGTCGGAGAGAGAAATCTTTTTTCCCCCGAGACTCGCGCCCACCGTTTATTGGACGTGAAAATTAGCGTGGTCGGATGATGGACCGTGTATTCGGGTCGGGCCCTAGCGGGATCGTTTCTCTTGACCGATTCTTCTCGATCGTTCCCCGGGCAACCGACACGGCAGAGGGAAAATTGGGGGCCGAGGGAGGAGCAATTATTATAGAAGTTGGCACAAGCATAATCGAAAACAATATAAAAGATCGTCTTGAAAATCCATCGTTGTCCCTCGGTGGTTAACGAGCGTGACCAACAACGTTCAGCCAATAAGGAAAGTGCAGAGACTGCATACTTCCGAGGAGCGTGTAGTGTGCAGTATATGCGCCTTTTGTAGCATTCCGCGGCGTCCAGTACTTTTCCGTACGTTTGCGTAAACACGGTCTCAGCAGTGTCGAATTCATTCGGCACGTATACTCGGCCGTAGCGGGCCCGAAAGGGTTAACCATTTGTGGTCCGAAGTGTGTTTTCTCCCTTTTATTTTCGAACTTGCTTCAAAATCATATAACTCAATTATATTTCCGTATGTAGCTAGATCGTTAGACATCATAAATTGTGACATTAATATACTGTTGCAAAGTAATAGCTAACTACTGGAGCAAACGTTAACCCTTTGCACTCGGAGCTATTTTAACTCGAAAATTAAACATTTCTTCCAACCTAGACTATTTCCATTCTCCATGATTTTAAAAATTTTATGGATATGAAATTGGTATAATATCTCATACAATAACTAAATGTTCAGTAATTGATTAGACACCAACATATTTAATAATCTAAACCAAATTTTGAATAACGGTATAACAATTTTTAATGGTGACTCTGAGTCACCACTCGAGTGCTAAGGGTTAATGTCTAGTTTGGCTTGGCATAAGACCGGAAAGGGTTAATATTTGGGACCAATCACAGAGTGCTCCATCCCTCTCTCTCTGTCTCTCTCTCTCTCTCTCTCTCTCTCTTTCTCAGTCAGAAGGATGGATGGGCAGGCCGGTGCGGCGCGGTGGGCCATCCTCGGATCGCGGGTCCTCGTGCTCGAGGAAAGTCGTTCGGAGGGGTTAAGTAAAAAGTTTAGGATCTCGCCTACACCCTCCAATTTAATACGTGACGCGGCAGAGGAGAGAAGAGAAGAGAAGAGAAAAGAAGAGAAGAGAAGAGAAGAGAAGAGAGCGCGCGAGAAGAGGCAGCGTAAAAGGTCTCTTAATAGAGAGGTCGACCTCTGGAGGGTACGAAGGTGGTGAGCTGCAATTAGCCCCACCAGCGATCCGGGCTGGACCGTCCGGACGGTCCGGACTCGATTAGCCCATGGCCAGGAGATTGGTCTGCTCGTAGCGGACTGGGTGGTCCAACCGGGCTAATTTTCGGCTGCCGTCGACGTTCCCCTTTGAGGGAAAAATGGCCCCCCTCTGAAATTGGTCCCGGACGTTACCGCGTACCTGTGCGGCGCATCGCGTACCACAATCCACAACGCTCTTCTCCCTGGCCTGCATATAGCCCCGACCGCCATCTTCGTTCATCCTGCTCCGCCCTCTTCGCTCCTAGGCGAGGGGGGCGAGCCGACATCCAACATCTTCCGGTGGTAATTCAATTTCACCCGGGCAGAGACGTTGCGCACCGGTTATTACGGTCTAATGAAAACATCGCCGCTACGGAACGATGCTCGATTTACCGATTACCGTGTTTGCGCGCTTATTAGCCGTCTCTTTTTCCCTCCCCCTGCTCGAATCGGCCGCGAAACAGCGTCACGGAGTAAATCTGAACTGGAAGTAAATCTCGAGGGTCGCTCGTCGATTCGAGGCTCGAGGGTCGAAGCGAGTCGCGGTTTAAAAGCATCGAGACGGCTCGTAAAGCAGAAGGAGAAACGAGCCGGGGGTTGTCCGCGGACATTCGGAGCGCAACGCAGCGAATGGAGGGCGCGCGAGCGAGCGAAACTCTCCCACGGAGAAGGATCGTTCGGCACCGTTCCCGGAACGATTAGACGCGGAACAATGGTGCCCGCGGAACGCACGTGGGTCGTGACGGGCGACAAAACCGCAAAACGCGACCGTGATTAATCGCCGTGCTCGCGGTCGCGACCGCTCTGTGTCCCTCTTCCTCGACTTCGTCTTTCTCCGTCCTCTTACGTTGTTTTCTCTCGGTTTCTCCAAAACTCGACGAGTGGACCGAGAGCAAAACTGCGAATATCCGGCGAACGACGGGAGAGAAGAGAAGGAAAAGAACGAACACGAACGAGAAAAGGAAGGTGGAAACGGACTGCCGGTTCGCGTTTAGACGGTGCAAGTCGCGAGTGTACGGAGTCAAGACATCGCATCGAGGCGGCGCCGGAGGTGGTCGGTCGTTCGAGCCGGCCACGCTGCTCCGACGCCAATATTAATTAAACGATCCCATAAGCGCCTAACAAACTGGCTGTACGTTAGGCGGTTTATTGGAGTCCCCGAGCAGGACGTTAAAATGTTCCAATCTTAATTAGGTAGGTGTTTACAGGAGGATAATTCCACGGGCCTTAAGCCGGTGCACTATTCACCGTTTGTACCGGACGCGGGCCACCGGCCACGAACGCATCTCCTTTCGTATCTTGTCTCTCTTTCTCGCTGTCTCCTCTCCTCGTCTCCTCCTCTTCTCCACTTCGGGTTGCTTCGAATATTCCTCGAAAAGATATTTACTTCGATGCGGAGACCGACGACGTTTCCTCTTCTCTCCTGGTCGTTTCTCGTCGTCTTCGTCGTGCTCGTTGCCCTTGTCGTCGTCGTCGTCGTCGTCGACCCTGTCGCGTCGTCCTGGTTCCCTTTCGCGCCCTTTCCTCCGTCCAACCCGACCCACGAAGGACAGTGTCGCGAGGTAGGTGGAGAAGGTTGTTGAAATCTTTACGGTTCTTCCAGCTTCTTGGAATTTCTTCGACCGCCTCTCTCTCCTTTTTCCCCCTCGTTTCTCCCCCTGGTCTCGACGGCATACTGGTCTTGCGTAATTAGCTGCGAGCGCGTTCTTTTCTTTCGTTTTTTCGCTCTTTTTCTCGAAAAGCGGAGAGCAACAGGGGCGGGACGACTAATTTTCGCTCGGAATGCGCTTCGGATAAGCGACCGCGTCCACTCCCTCTCTCTCTCTCTCTCTCTCTGTTTCTCTCGCAACCGAGATGGCCGATTATACCTGGCCCGTGAAAAGATTCGCGGAGATCTAATTTTACTCCTTGCCTCGGGTAACACTGACCAGACCACGGACCGCGCGAACGGTAATTCGCGTCGGTTCGAGAAACATTTAGAAGCGGTTAGCGTTGACTCGCGGCACGGCGCGATCCTCCTACGACGCGCGCTGCGCGTTCGCTGTCCTGAGAGACCAGATCGGGAAATCGTCGATCTCCGTGGCCTCCGGTGCCTCCGTACTCGCCGAGCTCTCGGATCCTTATCGCGGCCGATCGAGCCTCGGAAACGATTCGATTCGCGGCGACGATTTACGGGAATCGTGGAAAATCGGTTACGGCGAACGGGCAACGGCCGGGTCTCGCGAGGAAATCGTAATTTCTTTACGGTCGAGAGCACGAGTGGACTCGAGTTCGAGCCGAGCTTGGCGTAATTATCGAGCATGCGGTATCGGTGAGTCCCTTTTTAAAAGAACTTTTCTCCGGTGCGCTGTGCCGAGGAATTCGGTGTTATCGGCGCGGTAGCATGGCCTTCGGACGAAGGAACTCGACCGTTTCGCTTCTCGATTTATCTGTGACTAGAGACATTTTAAGAAATCCACAAGCTGTCCTCTCTCTCTCTCCGTGGAGCACTGATCTGGCTCTACGAGTCGCTCCGACGAATCTTTCGGTCCCGAGGGCAATTTCTGGGCGCTCCCAGAGCGAGCGAGAGATTGTAGAGCAGAAAAGGAGGAGCGTAACGAGATTGGAAAGCATGGTAGGAACAGAGAAGAGTCAGAGGCAGCAGGACGATAAATATCTCCGTGCGGTCGCGTTGCGAGCACACGACATTGTAGGCAATGGTCGTAAACCGACGTGTTGCGAACCCCTCGCGGCCCGCGGCTCCTCCGATCCCTCCTCCCTCGCAGGTCCCACACATCGGTGTGTGTTTTCGATGCCAGATTATACGCGCTGGACCGTGGCACCAACAACTTCATCCGCGGGGCGCCTCTGATTTATCCTTATTAATAAAACTTTAAAGTGCTGTTAACATGTGCCGGAGGGTGGCGGTAACGGAGAACGCGCCGCGCAGACCCCGGAGAAAGACCGAGCACGAGGAGGGTCGGACGACTCGGGCTGGACAACGAGCAGGATGAAACGAGCCACGGTCGGGAAAGTATTGCGCTTCCCCTTTGGTCTTCGTGGGCGACCAAAATTTCGCTAGGTTCCCGATCGATTTCGAATATCGCTTTCGATCTGGCGTTCTCTTATCTTATCGCGTTTCAAACTTCCAGCCTAATTGGGCGCAGCTCGTGTCGGCGCGTCGACGCGGTTACAATGAAACGTTTAGAGGAGCCTCGTCGAAACGGATTTTGTTCGGCGATCAACGGAGTTTCAGGAAACCGGAATTTTCACTCTCTCTCTCTCTCGAGAGAGAGAAAGAGAGAAATACGTAGCACCGCGCGCGGCGGAGGAGACGCAGATACGAAATCGCGATCGAGGAATTGGCGGACGCGGTCGAAAGTTTCTCCGGCTCGTCAGAGCACACGCATGGTCGCGCAGCGGGGTGCTCGAAACCCGACGGCACGGGGGGGCGAGGGATCGGGGGACGGCAGAGGGGTCCCGAGGATTCGAGCAGCGCCTCGACGAGATATCAGGCATTATTAAAAGTACATAAACACCGCGAGGTAAAACGCGAATTATGGCCCGGACTGGCTGTGAATTAAGGAGGGGCGACGACGGGGCGATGAGAGCACCGGATAAAAAGAGCCATTGCGCGAGCTTACGCCTCGCTACTTCCTTTGCCCCCGGATCCTGCCTCTCGCCGCCGTCTCTCTCCGTCTCTCTTCTTCCTCCCTCTCCCTCTTTCACCATCTCTTTCTCCGTTTATTTATCTACTCGAAAGACCGAGGCTGCTCGGTCTCGCGTCCGTAATTCCTGTTGTTCGAGAAATCGTGAGATAAGGATCCCGACGCGAAAGGGATCGCTGCGAGAGACGGAATCGTATCGCGAGGATTCTGGATTGCGTCGATCGGCCCGTGAAAGACGAGGGACACCGCGCCGCCGCGCCGCCGTGCAGCCCTAATGAAGCCGTTTTCGTGAACGGACCACCGTTGTCCCGCGGGTGGGAACGTGGATCTTTTCTTTATCGCGAACGCTCGATCTGAGATCAACGTTCAACTCCGTATATCCGTTCGATCGGGTATCGATTCCCGATGGAACTCGGACGTAATTCACGATCTCCCGTCGTCCGAGGTCCTGCTCGAACGCGCAGACCGGCTCTCGATTAGAGATCGTGGTTTTGTACGTGTATTAATAACACACGTGTATCTAAATACACGTACTTCAGTACGTGTCCTTTTAAGTACACGGGTACACGTCTACTATTTCACGTATGTATATTTGAATACACCTGTATTAATGGATCCTCATTTTAATTCGTATAATTTTTAGAACATTGATATTAATTTATGTATACCCGTATTTTGCTTTCGAAAATTGGTAACTGTATCCTAAAAATTAAATCAAATTTAAACACGTTAACACACGTGTATTTATGTATACGTGAAATAGTACACGTGTACGCGTGTACTTAAAATGACAGATACTGGAGTACGTGTACGTGAAATACACGTGTACACGTGTATTTAGATGCACGTGAAATAGGGATCTCTACTCTCGATCGTCGCCGATTTCAATTCTACCACTGCTTATATGTACGACAGATTATCGACCAGTAGAAGGAAACATTTTTTCGGCGTTAATCGCGAGACATTTTTCCGAGTCGGACACCGCGCGACACTGTCTGCTCGGTTATGACGATTCACGGGGAACGAAGAGCGCCGTGTCTCGAGCTTGTCCCCCCGAGTTTTGGCTCATGTCGCGCGTCCACCCACGATCGGGAGGATATGGATGCGAGCAGTTAGTCGGCGGAAGGGTCCGCGACAAGCTTGAATCATCGCGAGCCTCGCGATAACGCGACCCATGAGCCCGTGGCCCGGGCCCGTTCCGCTTGACCGACATATATGTATATGTTGGCAGGGACAGAATGTCCATGAAAGCATATATTAGAGAATTAATGTTGTAATGATGTAAACGTGAACGAGCAGGTCACTGTCGCTCAAGTTGAACGAATTCTAAGGCCACAGCTTCGATTGGTGGATGCCCCTTTTACCACGTTTTTTAACTTCCCGATTTATAGGGAAGTTATTGTAATTCGAATTGGAATCGATAGACTGCGATTTTAAGGAGGACGCGGAGAGCCGATGCAGATGCATTCGATGTGTATTCTACGATATTAGTGCGAGGATCGCTAGAGAACGTTTATTGCACGGGGACCGGTGGAAACAACCCCTCCTCTAGTCGCGTCGGTCCCATCTCATAAACGGCCCCGTTTTACGATCCCAACGGTGGTTTTCGCTGCAGTTTTTGCCGCAGTGCTTACCTACCGGCTCGGAGGCTCGGAAGGGCTATCTACCTCGTTCTCTTTTTCTCTCTCTCTCTCTCTCTCTCTCTCTCTCTCTTGCTGTCCATCGCTCTTGTTCTCGGTCCATCACCAGCTTGCTCGATGGAACACCTACCGCGATAATTACGTGACATTTTGTTTTGCGACCGCAGGGGATTTTTTCCTCGCCTCTGTTCCGACCTCGCGCGTCGCTCCGAATGGCCGAAATCACCGCTTCTCTCGCCTTTCGCTGAAGAAACACCGTTCTGACCGGGTCCTCCTCGAATCGCCGCGCCGCGTCTCGCCGCGCCGTGGCAAATTATTTACCCGTTTTAATTTCGGCCATTACCTTCAAATTATCTCGACCGCCGACCACGAGTAGCCTAATTTTTATCGTCGTCGGACAGGGAGAAAATAATTTCGATCCCGCGTTACCTCTCTCTCTCTCGGACTCGTAAACCAAGCGGAGTGGAGCGGAGTGGAGCGGAGAACGCGCGAGTCAGAAATCAGAGCCGGTCTCTCGGACACAAGTCGCGGGGCCCGGAACGGAGCCAGAAAATCCAAGGGGCCGTCGAACCGTCGATTAGAAACCTCGAATTATCCCCGAACGATTCCTAATTATCAGGAAATAACTCAATAAAGGATCGAAGGATCACCTATGTAGCGCGGGCCATCGATAAAATATCAATTTCGATAATGGTCGGTGGGACGGAGCAGGATCGTGCGAGGTCCGAGGGGGGGGGGAGGCGGAGAGTGCGAGAGAACGAAAGAGGAGAGGACGATTTTGACGCCTCTCTTTCGCGGCGGCCTTGCGACGTAATTACGAGGCTCGCGGAACACGGCGGTGGGTCCAGCTGGGCCCTTTGGCCTCTTTCCCTCTCTCCCTTTCCCCTCTTTCTCCCTCTCTCGCTACACTCTCTCATTCGGTCTGACCCGATCTCGAGCCTCTCTTTCTCGGACTTCTATCCTCGATCTTTCTGCGAGTCGCTCTACCTTTCCCTGGCGCTCTCGTATCGATCCGATTTCGTGGCTCGCGAAGCGTCAGACAAGAAACGGTCGCGCGATTTCTGCGTCCGCGAGTAATCGGATCGGATCTCGTTCGTGCGTTCTTCCGAGTGAGAACAAAGAGAGAGCCACGGATACCTCTACAGTCGACGATCCGAGCGGTGTATGCTAATTTACCAGGAATCCCTGTTCTTCTGCTTCTTCTTCTTCTTCTTCCTCCTCCTCTGCCGTTGCTGCTGTTGTTGCTGTTGCTGCTGCTGCTGCTGCTGCTGCTGCCGTGGTTGTCTCTCCTTCTTGTTCGTCCAACATTGGACAGAAGAATGAGTCGAGTCCTCGGATGACCAGGTGGTCCTCTCCTTGCGCGTGCACACCCGAGTGCTCTCGACTTTTCCCTCGCTCCACCTTCGCTCCAGATGATCTCCGTGTCGCGTCGAGTCCCATCGAATCCACGCCGCTGTGTCCTGCTACACGCAACCATTCGCTCCGACCATCCATCCTATATCCCGAGAAAGGTTTTCCATCGCCCGCAACAGTCCTCCCTCCATGTCCGAGTTCAATCGCGGTGACACCGATTTGCTGGATCCCGAGCGTAAACGTTCTCGATCCGCGATATAAAAACCGCGCGCGATCTCGAACGGCCGCGATTCCAACGCGTAGACAGGGATCTCGACCTCTCAATTTGACGGAGCGAGGACGAACACTCTGCTCGAGCGCAACGTACATATTTCCAATATCGTGATGCCATTAATTACCAAGTGGGCCGTGCGTATCGAGCTCTCTGTCTCCGAACGGACTTTCCTCTCTCACCCTCCTTCGACTACTTAGGTGGCCGTCGCTGACCGGATGATGTATTTCGGCGTTTTTGCTCGACATTAATAATAACGTCGCTCGGCCCCAGCCTTTGCCCGGGGCCCCATGCGCGCTCCTCCGATGAAAACGTCTTTCCTCTCTTCGGTCTCGCGACCGAAAAGGGCACCGTCTCGTCGATTTTCCTCTTTCCGAAACATAGCGCGCCCACAGGTAGACACATCTACAGTCTGTCCGACGAACCGAGGCAACGAAGCACAAGGCTGGTCTTGACTATCTGAGAATATCGCGTTAAGGAAATCCCAGCTTAACGCGGAGCAAAAATTACAACAGCCCCCATATAACGCGGTACGAGTCAATCTGATTTGTACCAATTCCGAGTTTCTTGTACCGAGGCACGAATTAACCGCGTTATAGAAGGGTTGACTGTACAGGTCTAGGTCTAGTCGCGTCGCTGCGCCGCGCCGGGGGCGGAAGGAACGTCGAAACGAGCGCATCGCGCGAATTCCTCGCGTAGACGTCGAAGTCTTAGCGAGAGGAGGAGTAAAAGGGGCGAGAGATAAACCTAGATAGGATAGGAATCTGGTTGTCGATGAACGCCGAGGAACACGGTGTACGGAGAATCGCGATCTCGTGCTTTCGTTCCCACAGTCGACGGGGACGTGGATTCCGGAGGAGATTCCCTTTGCTCGTTCCGCGGAAGACGGTCGACGAGGCTCGGCGAGGAGAGCCGAGGGGTACAGGGGGGTAAACGGACGGCTTGCGAGAGAGAGAGAAAGCGAGAGAGACTTGCGCGAGCGAAACAGAGAGAGAGAGAGAGAGAGAGAGAGAGAGAGAGAGAGTAAGGGAGAGCTGGAAAGGGAGCGCGAGCGCGACCACGCGCAAATTCGGCTACCAAAAGGTGAGAGAGACGGAGAATCGGAGAAGAGCCCTGTAACATGCCAAAACACCGATAATTCGACCGTGTGGTCTCGAACGTCAGCCGATATTCTTTCCCACGGATGGCCCTCGGAAAGGACGACGAGATCCAGGACCCGCCAAAAGGGATTCCTGCCATTCCGAGAGGGTATGCCCCGGCGAAGACGTCCACGACCCACCTTCCTCTCAATCGCAAAAACGATAAATTAGTTGATTTACTCGCCCGTTTTTTATCGGGAAATAATTCCTGGCGAGGACGAGGCTTCTCGACCGTGGTAGATTAGCGCAACAGGAAGCACACCGGACTTCTTCTCCCACCCCTCGCCCTCCTCTTTCTTCTCCTTCTTTTTACTTCCTCGGCTTCTTTCGCCCCGTTGCCCTCCGTCCCCTCGTCTTTCCTTTAATCGTTTACTTTTAACCTTTCTCCCCGCTTCTTTTACCCCCGTCGCTTTCCTCCGAAGACCCGAGCGTCTTCTCTCGCGAACCACGGAGAAGTTTAAGGGTTGCTGGTCGCAACCACGAAGAACGATCAAATCCGAGCAGCGGTAAGACGATCTCGGGCGGCACACGACTCGCGGCCGATCACACGCGCGCGGCATCCCTGATGGGACTGCCGCGAGAGCCCCTGTCTCTCGGGGGCCCTCGATTGTTAACCTCGTGGACAGAATTTCGTATTCGTTCGGCATAATGACCGAGCCCGTCGAAGAAGACGGATCCTCTCGCGAGACCGTGAGAGAACGACCGGTCCGCGCCGCCGCTTTTACACGCTCGGCCTGTTTTTTCGTGATCGTCGCGCCGCTTCCGAGCCGTTCCCGATTCTCGCTTAACCCCTCGCCGTATAATATCCAGTCGGACTCGCGATGAAGATTTCAAGCGGAATCCGTTACCTACAAACAGTTACTCCAGTTTCTTCCGTTCTTTCGTTGACAAACCCTCAACCGTCCAGCTGAATTCCTTAGTACCCGAATTGCTTTTCTTTGCACAGTAAAACATCACGCTAATTTGGCTTGCGTATTAACACATTATGTAGCGGCGGTCGTTCCATAAACTTTGGTAGTCTATGGTACACGAGATTAATACTGATCTCGTAATCATGAACCAACAACTCAACCCAATAACATAATCGAATGATTCCGTTTGCGGTTATTGTGCAAAAGAAGATTCTCGAACTTTCATTTGGTACAGCACAATTATTGAAAAGCCATATGACAATAATAAATATTTCCTACAATATCCATTAACAATTTTTAAATTAATGTTTTCGGCGCAACAGTTCCGATCAATTTTTAATCAATTAGCTATTTTGCAAATATGTCTAACGTTTCGGTTCTAGTTTGAAGCTTTATCAAAGGTAAATTGCGTTTGCTATTAATTTTACTAATGTAATTTAACCATTGAGCTGAGTTGATTCGAATTGTATGAGACAGTGGTAGGAACCGTACTTGCTCCAGCTTCTTCGAGTACGGTTCCTACCACTGTCTCATACAATTCAAATCAACTCAGCTCAATGGTTAAATTACATTAGTAAAATTAATAGCAAACGCAATTTACCTTTGATAAAGGTTCAAACTAGAACCGAAACGTTAGGCATATTTGCAAAATAGCTAATTGATTAAAAATTGATCGAAACTGTTGCGCCGAAAACATTAATTTAAAAATTATTAAATATCTGCGATCAATATAATTGATTAAATATTCATTAACTTTGCATGAGCACCAACATCTATGATAATTTTGCTATTGACCAATAAAAATATTGAAGAAGTTTTAAGATGAAACTGAAAGTGGATATACTCAGGCTATTAACGTAAAGGGCTTCTGCTAGATGAAGTATTAACCCTTAGCACTTGAGTAGTGACTCAGAGTCACCACTAAAAGTTGCTATGACTAATCAATGACTAAACATTTAAGTATTGTATGAGATACTATATCAATTTCATCTCCGTCAAATGAAAAAAATAATATAGAAGAAGAGTAATAACGTGTAAGGCAACAACCGTAGTCCCGTTGAAAGCACCGGTTCTCGTTAGATCACCGAAGTTAAACAATGTGGAACGTGAACGGCACTATGATGGGTGACCGTCTGATAAAAAACCGGAAAGTGACCCACCCGGGGTGTTTTTCTCACGTGTTGTTGGCAAAAGGTGGTACGGAACCCACCATAAACAGTAGGTCCCGCTGAAAAGGCGATGGTGAGAGTGGAAACGAGGGGGAAGAGGATTGGTAAATGAATTTGAAACCCTGGGGAACCAAATATCATGTTACAGTTAGAGTACTAATGTGTAGGGAGAAATGTTCAATTTTCGAGTTAAAATAGCTCCGAGTGCAAAGGGTTAAAATAAAAGTAGTTTCGTTGGAACGTTGTCTACAATTTGTATAGTGTGTACTCGCGGAGTCTGCGAGACACTATCTTGGCTGTTGAGAGCCAAGCTTATGAGAAGCGTAGCGAAACACAGATGTACAACTCATTGCAACCGTAAAGAAAACTGTACGCGAAGGGTAGGGGGTTGAACGGCACCAAGGCCTGTTCTCCATTGTGCCTCGGAAGAGCTGAGAGGAGACTGGTATCGCTATTTCGGTCGTGTCTCTTTCTCTTGGTGCAGAGCCTCCGGAGTGGAAGAGATTTGGTGGTACCCGAGCGACAGGAACGATCATCGCTCGGCCGAGATTGTCATCCAGCCAACAGAAATTGGCACGCGCTGGTTGCAAAGGTCGGGGTACACGGAGGTCGGAGGCGGCTAGCGGCTAGCGGCAAGCTGGAGGCGTTCCCCGGGATCCGTCGGGCATTCCGGAGCGTGGAACGAGCTGCACGCGTGACGGCATGCGTAATAATAGTAAAACCGAATGAATTCGGGCCCGATGCTCCGGTGTATCTCGACGGTGTCCTCGGGACGTGCGAGTCCGCGGAGGGCCACGAGATTTGGAGAGGCGAGAGGGGCCACGAAAGCGAGAGCGCAACGGGTAAAAAGCCGAGCTGCCGGAGCTCGAAGTCGGAGCAACCGGGGGCCAGAGAGCTCCGCGTCCGCAGCCGGTGCTCGAGTGACCGTGATGGAGACGAGGGGGTGGTCGGCCGAGATCAAAGGGGCCGCCGTGAGAAGTGGCCCGGCTGCCCAAGATTCTTGTCTGCCGGGACACGCTGGAAGCCCCTCGCGCACCAAGAATTTGTTTTAGTATCGCGACGAACCTACTACCCTTCTCTCGGTGCCACCACCCGATTCCTTCGAGAGTGCACTCTCTCGGGGTCTCGCGCGTTTCGAGTCCGACTCGGAATCGATCGAACGTCGACAATCGAACCTCGACCGGCTTCGGCTTCTCTCGGCTGGCTCAGCTGCTCCGCTGCTCCGCTGCTTCTCTGGTTCTCTCGGTTCCTCGGGTTCGGCGGTCTCGGAGTCTCGCGTACGAGTGGAAATACCGATCGTTAGAACGGGCAGGGACGAGGAGGACGAGCACGGAGCCGAAAGAAAGCGACGGGGCAATGCGAGGGAAAAAGGAGCAAGAGAAAGGGGGGGCAGGGGCGGCGGGAGTGTCGGAACCATTAGCGCGGATGCCTGTTCGTATGCGGTCAGAATCCTTTTATCCCGTACAGAGATTCCTGCGGGATTCCTGCGTTCGTTATCATCGCGTGCAGCAGCGCGCGGCCAACGAGAAACGAAACAAGGTAGAAACGTAGGAGGATGGAACACGATGGGAAACGGCCGCGGGGGAGGAAGGCCGGCCGGAGAGAAGAGGGGACACGAAGAGTTCGGGTAGAGATGGGGAACGCACGGGGAACGAGAGGCTGCCGCCAGGGAGGGAGCAAGAGGAGAGCTCGAACCAGTCTTCTTCGGGGCACGGGCCTCCCACGATATTCGCCCGGCGAGGAGTTATGAAGTCGTCCGACTCCGGAGAACCAGTCGACTATATTTCGCGCGGGGAGAGGGATACCGCGCGAGTACGAGCGCGAGTACGCTCTCGCTCGTCTCCCCGCGGAAAATCAGGACAGGGTACACAACACACACGCTTCCCATAACTCGTCAACTTTCAACTCGAATGCACCTTTATTCGCTTTCCATATTTCTCCTCTTACACGCTTCGTTCCGTGTAAATTACAAAAAGAGCACGATCAAGGACTCGTCGTCCTTATTGTGCGTAAAAATGCGTATCTTAATCACCGTTTGCTCGACGGGAAAAATTGTCGGGGGCTAACACTGGTCTAAACGGGTTTTTTTGTTTCTAAGCCTAGAATACAACGCCGCGCGATCGTCAACGGACGCGGAGTGTCCGCACCGAGGGGAACGGGGCTTGGGAGACGTATAAAAATAATTTATCCGCTCGCGCGCAGAGCGTGTCGGCTCTTCGTCCCGAGAACGTCGATCATGTATGTACAACGAGGCCTTCTAGCGCGATTGTTTCACGAACGCAGTCCTAAAAAATGTACATATAGATTTTTACATTCATCATATATATTTACGTTTTTGTATTTATATTTATATCTTCATTTATATATATATTTATTTATTTATTTATATAATCGTACTCTATACGTATATACAAGCACGCGGTCCCGAAGACCGGAATAAATAACGAGTCTAGTACGCCCCCCCGCGCGCGCGCATTCACGAGAAAAGGGGCGCGTGGCACGAGTCCGAAGCCCGGGATTTCGTGAGCGAGCGTGGATCGGCGCGGATGGGGGAATCGACGAAATCGACGAAATCGACGCAAAAGTTTCGCCTTGGCGGATGAAATCGCGAGCCCTGGAAAAACGCTCCCCATCGCTTCGATCGTCAGTACGTGTCCGTGGAACGTCGTAATAAATACATGAGAGAAAATACATAGAACCGTGATAGCGGTTCGTCGATAGTTTCGCGTAATACTGGGAGAGGAGAGCTCCCCGGTCGGCCGAAGGCTCCGCCACGCGACACGGCTTGTCGCCTGGCTCGCAGGGTTTCGCTGTAGGATCACCTGGACCAGCTTGTCTCGGACAATGGCGAGGGTTGTGCGCGAGAGACTACGAGAACGTCCTTCGCCGGGAAGGAGGTAGTCTCTTCGTGGAGTAGGGGCGTAGAGGGCGGCCGTCGTGGCGGGCTTAGTAGCACGTGTGTATCGTCTTCTTGATTCTGCAGAGCTGGCACTTGACCTCGCAGCACCAGTGGAAGGTGCAGGCGCACCTTTCGACCACCGTCACCTCCTGGGTCTTGTGGCCTCTGCCGCAGCACATCAGGTCGCAGCCGTCAACGCCCATGCTGGTGTCGTTGCACTGTCTACCGTGGGTCCCGAGGATACCCAGCTTCGGGTTCTTCTCGCAAAACGGCGGTGATGGCTCCAAGTAGACCAGGTCTTTGGGCCCCGGCGGCTTGTGCTCCGGGTTGTACGGTTTCAGCTGGAAATTGTATCGGTGTCGGCGACCCAAACCTTCCCGGTGGCCGTGCACCGAGTTGCTAGCCGAGTTGCTGGCTATCGCGTTCCCATTACCGCGCACACGGTCCGCGTTGCTCACCATCACCCTAGACGCACCGTCGAAACGATCCTTCAAATTGTCGCCGACCACGCGGAAGTTCGGCAACCTCATCCAGCAGGTCTTGACGGTGCAGGATCCGGACATGCCGTGGCACTTGCAGTCCTGTCTCATCTCGGAGGACACGTGCTGCAAACAAGAAAACGTCCAATGCGACTCTTGTCCCTTTACCATCTACTCTCCCTCTTTCTTTATTTCTCGTTGAAGAGAGGAAAGCTTTTTAATTATTAAGCTGTTAAATAGGCCTTTCAGAAGAAGTTGTTACACTACATAATTTGTTGTTACTTTTCAACAATGTATTAACACTACACCTACCACGAGGGGTCAAATGATCCATTTTAGATTTTTTATTTGACAATTATTGAGATTCTAATACATCTTTAACTCCAGTATATATTACAGTAAGCATCGCACAAAATAAAATAAATTTAATCTTGTTATTTTTATAATACCATAGACATTAGTCACTTCCGATGGTCGGTAGGTTTAGTGTTAAAAAATTCTTAACTGTAGATCCGCGACTTTGAAAAGGCTATTGAAAATTGACGGTAAGTGAAGCGTCAAGGCTTTCGGGTGTAAACTATGTCCTGTGGAGGAATTATTTTGCGAAACGTTGAGAAACTTCCATCCAAAAGCGTGAACAGTGGGAACTGTTTATACAGTTTATACTCGGAAATATTTATTTATTATTTATTTTAATGTGGTCGCATTAACAGCTAGGTCAAAGTTAGTGGCCAAATGATTTACAATCAAAAGTGTTTTACGAGTAACTTGTGGTGAGGGTTACAGTTAATGTTAATATCATGGTAGGGAGTAAGAAAGATAAATTTATAACAGCTTATATAAATCGATGGATTAAAAAAAGGGCAGGACGTTTCTAATGTTGTCTTCGCCTAGATTTGGCGAGCCGTGAAATCTTGAAATCTCCGAGGAGGCGACACTTACCGCTCTGCCGGCTTCGTTGTTGTGAAGATTCATCTTCTCGCGTAGGTTTCGGCCGCGTTCGCCTGTATCGACGAACTCGCGGGAGAACTTGAAGCCGTATCCGATGTTGTCCGAGCAGCCACCCCATTCCCAGTCCCGAGAGCCGGAAGGCGCTCGCGACTGATGAGTATAGTCGCAGGAGCACGACTGGATGCTGCCCTCGCTGCACGCTCTGGCGATGCTATGAGTCACCGCGGCGCTCGTGATCGCGTAGATGAACGCGGTCTCCCTACAACCTGCAATCAAACCGTTAACCTGAAACCTTGCGCACGCGGCACATTTCTACGATCGATCGATCGAGCAAATATTCGAGGATACACAGAGATCGCTTTACCGCTCGCTACTGGACAAAACTTTCGCGGTGGTCGGTATCGTGGGAGGTGAAAGAGCGAGCGAGCAAGCAAGCAAGCGAACAAGCGAGTGAGCGAGCGAACGGTGATCGCAGAGAACGTCTCAATCCTTCGGCGTGGACTACCTGCGAGGGTGCAGGTGTCGAAGGAACCCGCCACGGCCCGTGCAACCAACGAGGAGCAAAGGAACAGGAACGAAGACAGAACGTCGGAGAGGAGGAAGAGGAGAGAGGAGAAGCGCGACCTTAACCCCGAGTGGGCTGACCCGAGAGGCACCTCGACCTTATCTGCATAAGGCGCAGGTGCCTGCCGGCACCTTTGCGACCTGCCGAGAGAGCTATCGAGTCACAAGGGGGAGGGCGGGCCGTTTCGCAAATTGCCGCGTTTATCGCTCCGCAGATAACGTCGCCTTATCTCCGATGGGTCGCGTCGGTTTGTCGACCGGTATCGAGACGTCCATGTTCGAGGAATAGCTGAGGTCGTTGGGTCGTAGACTCGAAGAAGAGAGAGAGGGAGGGAGAAGACTGTACCTTGGGACACGACCAGCAACCATATTCTCTTGGACGGTAAAAACTGCGGCCCAGCCGGGAAAAACCTTCGGTGTAGGAAAAATGAGACGTCAAACGGCTCTCGGTAGCTGAGAGAGATAATCGACCTTGTCCAATTTCGAAGCGAGATCCTGGATTCGTCACGAGTGTTTTCCGCGCGCCTCAGCAGCCTCGGTGGGCCCGGTTTGCGTGCGCGCGCACGCAGGGTGCCTTCACGGCGAGTCGACGGAAGAAAGGCGCTGGGCACCCGAAGAAAAGAGAAGTGGAAAGAAAGAAACGATTTTCCCTAATCCCCGAGTCGTCCGAGGTGAAGACGAGTCCCTTCCAGGCTTCCGGAACGGAGGGGCGCTCGCGTCGATCCGGGGATCCAAGATTTACGCCGTTCCACCCTGAAACGTTGACCTGTCTGGTCGAAACGAAGCTTCATCGGTCCCAGATACATATTATTCCTCATCATCCCGCCGGACTGGCATGACCGAGAGGATTACACGGCCGGTGGGAGTTTTTCACGCGAAAACAGACCGTTCCCGGCAAGAAAGAGAGACCTCTCGAGTCTTATTCTCGGTACACACCTGGCGCGACTTTTTCCTGCCGAGATCTTTTCTCCGAAGCCGAGGGCTTTACGATCGTCGAACGGCCGAGATAAGCGCTAGGACGATTCCGAAGGTGAAAAATCGTTATCGAGAGAGGACGTGGAGTACCGAAGAAGAAAACCGTACGCGATAATCCCGTGGAGATCGGTTGTTTGTTCGCGCGGTCGAGTGGCGCGCGTTCTACCCCGGTCTTCGACTTTCGGCGCGTGATAAACGGTTTGACGTTCGGTTTATCGGCCCGTGCAAACAGCGCGAGCAAGGTGTAGACCGTAGGCTGGTTACCGCAGGACAAACATCATCGATGGAAATTCCTAGGCTAGCCGAGAGAACGGACGAGAGACGCTCACGTACCTGTTCGGCTCGGGCAAAACGCTCTCGGCGTTTCTTTCGAGACCGGGAACCAAGAGGAAACGGTTCGCGCTTGCTGCGAGATAAGACTTTGAGAACAGAGGGAACGCGATCCGGCGATACCTAGCTCGAGAAGAGAGCGCGACTCGTCAGCTTCGAGATCCAGCCGAGCGACATCGCGACAAAGGCGGACGTTTCTGTCCACGCTGAAATTCCAGGACGATTGTATCGCCGGAAATTATTGCTACCGCGAGCAGGATCGTACCGAAAGCGCCAAGAAACGAGAGAGAATCTCGCGACCGGCATGGAGAGAGAGCGAGAGAGAGCGAGAGAGCGAGAGAGAGAGAGAGAGAGAGAGAGAGAGAGAGAGCGAGAGGGAGAAAGAAAGAGAGAGAGTCGTGCGACCAGGAACGACATCGATCCACGAAAAACTGCATCGACCAGCTCGTGTCGTTCGAATGCGAGAGCGGTTCCGTGGTTCGCGCGAGGGGACTGGGGGGCGCGAAAACGCGACCGCCATATAGGCCAGCCTCTGTACCGCGGGAACTCGTGCGTCCAGACCGTGGAAGCAAACAAGATGTAAAAATCACGGAGTACCGATGGTCGGGGGCCGGCCCATTGGCTCGCGGCTCACGTTTTCGCAAGAAATCGTGGCGTGCCGTCGACACATGTAGCCCATCATAGGCCGCGATTTATGGCGGCGTAACGCCGTCGCAAAAACCCTGGACCGGGTCTCCGTATAAGACGCGACCCGCGCCACGCTGCTCCACTATCGATCCAATTTATTTATTCATTTATTTATTTACGCGCTAGCCAACCTCCATTGTTAACAACCGAGCGCTAATCTTTCGGCTCCACCGATCTGATCTGCCAAATTCGAGCACAGATTCGTCGTGCGATAATGGAACAGCCACAAGTACATATTGTAAAAGAGCAATCATAGTTCGTGTGTGACAGGTTTAGATACGACACGGTTCGTTTTAAATAAAGTATTTTGCATTTTTCAAAGTGTCGTTTCATTCGAGATTCGTTTAACTTCCGTCGTACATACTTGTATATTTTCTTGAGCAACGATCAAGTAGTTAAATGAATAAAAAAAACAGTGTTATACGCGGAACCGCCCCCGATGCGATTGCTTGGGGTGCGTTATACCGGATGCAATTTTCGATCGCACGTGACACATAATGGTCGTCTAACCGATGAATGCGTCCGATCCGCTCTTCCAACAACGAACTCGGTCAGACGGCTCGATCGCATTCAGACGAACGAGGGATCGTCCACGTTCGATCGCACACGCAGGTTGTTCAATTGATTTTGGTATTTTCGTGCGACGATGCGATCACTTTATTTGTCTCGATGCAACCGAGCCGTCTGGCCGCATGCGAAACGTGTTCGAGGGTTCCACTGTACTTTCGCGGCTCCGCGCCAGCTGCAACGCTTTTTATTATTATTCCTTTCTAACGCGGAAGAGTAACAGCGGAAATTCGCGGTGTAGTCACCGGTGAGGTCGGACGTGTTTACGTTTTCGTGCTCGCGTGTATGGCGTCGCCTAGTGGCTTGATCGCTTTGTGTTATTTGCTATCGCAATTCGCTTTGCTGAATAAGTGTTTGAGCGATAATTCTATTATCTGAGTGTTTCTTTTTTTTTTCACTGTGTTCTTACTTGTGTCTCTGCCGTCAGAGGCACTTGTATTAATTGTGCTCATAGTTCTTAGGATCCAAAAATGGCCAAAAATCCTGGCAAAGCGTCCTACGCGCAAATTGCCACACAAGTTCAGTTCCCTACCAAGGAGCAAGCTATTGTTTTTGATGCAGTTGAGGGTATTCCCATTCAAGATTATACTTCGGCTTTGAGTAAAGTAACCAACTCATTGAACATAAAATTCGTTTCAAGAATTTCTCACGGTCGTGTCTGTTTCTACCTAAACTCGAAAGAATCTGCGGATCAACTCACTGATTCTCATGCCAAAATTCAGATTGGTCATCACTCTTTAGAGGTCCGTCCTTTAATTTCTAAGGCCAAAAGGATAATTATATCGAATGTCTGCCCTATCATCCCGCATAGTGTTATATATGAAGAACTCTTGACAAGGGGCATTCGACCATGCTCTCAAATGACTTTCATCAGAGCCGGAATTAGTGGTCCAGGGTTTGCGCACATTCTCAGCTTCCGCAGACAGATTTACATTCATCCAGATGACGTCTGTAAGCTGCCGCCATTTTTAGAAATTAACTACGATGATACCAACTATTGGGTTTATTTGACTGGTGAGAAGCTTACGTGCTTCATTTGTAAAGAGGAAGGTCATCTTGCTAGATTTTGCAAAGGTGTGGACAAGCCGAGTCTAGGCTCAGACTATAGTGTAGAACAATCGTTTGTGCCTTTGTCTGGTTCGAGGACACATCTTGCCTCGGGTCACGATAGGGTAAACATCAACAAGCCCAGTTCTGATTGTGTCACTAATCCGCAAGAGGTTCTCACACCTGATGTCTCACCTTTAGATGAGAATCCTGTATTATCTACAGAGACTTTTAAACGTCCGCTGTCAATCTCTTCAACCTCCAGTGACCCTGCTACAAAGTTGGTAAAGTCTGATAAACTGATTACCGACTCCGCAACCCTCAAGATAAAGTCGGCTAAGAAAATAAAGGTTTCGTCTACAGCAGTTGTCAACGAAGATGATATTTTGAAGCAACTTTCACCAGCAATGGAATTGATTGTATCCAATTCGCACAAGTACCCTCTTAATTTGAACAGTATCACTCAATTTCTATTTGTCTCCTTTGACAATCCGATGATTCTTGATACGGCTTTAAAGTTCACTAACGATATTCCGGCTCTCATCACTATGCTCTCTGAAATTAAAGGCCTTATTGCAGAACGTAACCTAAAGAGTCGCATTGGTAGGATTATTAAAAAACTTCTTTCGTCGGATGCTGATGACAGCGCTAGTTCTGATACTGGCTCTTTGGAGGCTCAAGACACCTAATCCTTTTACACTTTTCTAATGACATCTACTTCATCACAACGCAACGATTCAATTAATATTTTGTATTGGAACTCAAGAAGCTTACGTAGAAGATTGCAGGATGTCCAGTCATCTATTCAGGAGTGTGATATTTTTGTTTGTGTCGAATCCTGGCTTACCTCGGCCAACAATATTAATTTTCCTGGATTTCTTGTATACAGAAAGGACAGGACTTATGGTTTAGGTGGAGGTATTTTAATTGCAATTAGGAAACATTTAATTTTTACGGAGCTTGATTATGTTATTGCCCCAGATCAATCAGTTGAGATCTGTGGTATTCGCATCACTAATCTAGATTCTCCTCTAGACTTGGTGGTCTGTTACAGACCTCCGGGTCTCACACTTTCGCTTGACCAGTGGAATACCATTGTTCAGAATGTTAATTCTTCACATGCCATTTTGCTTGGGGATTTTAACGCTCACAATAAAAATTGGAATTGTCGGAATACGGATCCCAATGGTTCTAGACTAGCTAGTGCTATTGAATCTAACAATCTTTTCTTACATAATGAAAATTCATTCTCGCACTTGGATATTCAAACTGGTCTTAAATCCAATTTGGACCTTGTTCTCTCTACTTTAGACATCTCTGACAAATTGGATGTGATAGTGGGTGATGAGACCTGGGGCTCTGATCATTATCCGATATTTATTAATGTTTCTGTTATGTTACACTTCTATGATAAACGCTCATTTAAACTAAAATCAGTTCGTACTGACTGGAGCAAGTTTAACGCCTTCTTAGAGGACTCTTATCAGAGCTTTTTCTCCGAGGAATATGTTAACTCTTCTCCTAGCTCAAAATACGACTTTTTTGTTCAAACGCTTACAAGTGCATTATGTTATAGCACTCCGGCTAAAGCTCAGGTTCCTCTTCGATATAGAAGAAATCCAGTCCCCTGGTGGGACAAAGACTGTGCTAGAATTAAAAGACTAAGGCGTGCGGCCTATAAGAAATGGGAATATACTTTAAACTTATGTGATTTGATAGAGTATAAAAAACGGTGTGCGGAAGCCATTAAAATTTTCAAGTCCAAAAAGAAAAACTGTTTTAGAAGTTTTGCCGAAAGCATTAATTTCCAGACAGATCCAAACTTTGTCTGGAATAAATGTAAGATATTTAAGAATTCCTGGATTAAAATTCGTCCTCAACATTCGGCTACAAATTTACCAGATTGTAATAATGTTAATAATGCTCTTGACAAATTATGTCCTCCTTGGGTTCAGACTAACCCTTTATTGCTTCCCGTCTCTCAGCCAAATTCTTTTTTTGATTCTCGTTTTTCAATCTCTGAATTTAATTTAGCGCTACACTCAAAAAAGTCTACTTCTGCTCCTGGTATGGATGGAATAGACTTTGATATTATTAAGAAACTCCCTGACATTTTTATTTCTGAACTATTACATATTTTCAATCTTATGTTCTCCGCTAACGATTATCCTATTAGCTGGAAAAAATCTTTTGTTATTTTTATTTCTAAAGCTGATGGGGCTGGGCTTCGCCCTATTTCACTCACATCTTGTTTATGTAAGTTGTTTGAAACCATTATCAAAACTCGTTTGCAGTGGTGGGTAGAAAGTAAGGATTTACTCCCTAAAAGTCAATTTGGCTTTCGTAAGGGAAAATCATGTATGGATAATGTCACTAATTTGGCTTTGAAGATTGATGAAGCATTCTTAGAAAAAAAGCATGTCCTTGCTGCCTTTCTTGATGTAAAGGGTGCGTTCGATAATGTTAATCCAGATATTCTTCTGTCTAGATTGGCTTCTTTTGGATGTTCAACTAGAGTCTTGAATTTTGTTAAGTTTTTGACACATGAAAGGTTCATTTTCACTTCAGATTCTGGTGACACTCCGAGACTCTCATTTAGGGGTGTTCCTCAGGGTGGTGTTCTGAGCCCTTTGCTTTACATTTTATACGTCTCCAATATTACAGCTGACGTCCAGAGGCATATTTCTGTTTCCCAATTCGCTGATGATCTTGCTGTATATATTAAGACTTCATCTATTGCTACTGGTGCCCGTTCTATTGAAAAAGCTATACAAATTTTAAATCGGAACTTGTTTAACCTTGCCTTAGATTTATCTCCCAATAAAACGGTGCTAATTCATTTCAATAACAAACAAATAACTCCAGGGCATATTAAAATAAAAATTCAAGATTCATTTATTTATTCTAGTGCTTCTGTGCGTTTTCTCGGAATTATCTTTGATTATAAAATGTCCTTTATTCCTCACATTGATTACATTATAAAAAAATGCTCCAGAGCTCTTAATATTGTTAAATTCTTGAGAGGTACATGGTGGGGATCTGATCCTTCTACGCTTACGGTGCTATTCAAAAGTTTTGTTCGCTCTATTATTGAATATGGTTGTTTTGTTTATTGCCCTAAGAGACGCAAAGACATTGAGCGCCTTGAGAGGATTCAGTACTCTGCAATTAGATTGGCTTTGGGTTATCGCAGAAGCACCCCCACCAATATCCTTATAGCTGAATCCAAACTACCGTTGCTAAAGGATCGATTTACAAATTTATGTCATCGTTTTCTAGCTAAAACCTTATCCAACAGCGGCTCCTCTAGCTATCATATAATCAAAAGTTATTACAATGCTGTTAGAAATAGAGGTTTCAGGGGGAACTTTTTGCTTAGAAGTTGTATAATGTATATGCTGTCAGAGTCATGTAAAATTGAATCACAACATAATTTTAATATTTATATTCATGATTATGATACGGTTACCACCTCTATTCCAGTTGACTCCACTTTTGGTATGTCCCTTAAGGATTTGACCAATACGTTGGACATCAATAGTATGGTCAGTGAAGTAATCAGTGATAATGCAGCTATCCCTATCTTTACTGATGGTAGCAAAAGTTTGGATAGTAATTGCGTTGGCTCTGCCGCTTTTTGCCCGTATTTAAATTGGACTTCACAGAGAAGCCTCGTTAAACAGGCTTCTGTATTTACAGCCGAATGTTTAGCCATTAATGATGCTCTTGATTTGGCGGTTATCTATAAGAATTATAGTTTTATTATTTTTTCTGATGCGTTAAGTGTTCTTTTGAGTCTTGCTTCTATAAAAATGGATGTCAAAAGTAATTCCTATCTCTTTAATATAAAAAAAAAATACAATATTTTCATGAATGAAAACACGCAAAGTTTCATTAAGTTTTACTGGATTCCGTCTCACTCCGGTATTTTTGGCAACGAAAAAGCTGACCATCTAGCAAAAGAGGCTTCTTTCTATAATGTACCTTGTATTCCTAGCATTCCTTTTTCTGATTTATTTGAGTCATTTTATAAAGTCATGTTTGATAACACCCTCTCTTCCGTTAAAGCTGATGGCCTTCTCAAGGGTAAGACCTATTTTCAGAAATTTTTTAGTGAGTCCCGACTTCCTTGGTTCTCACAGCTAAATTTACCACGTTTGACTGTTGTCACTGTTAATAGGTGTAGAGGGGATCACTATCATCTGGCTGCTTCCCTTGCACGAATTGGGTTTATTGATAACCCAGAATGCAGTTGCGGTCAGGGAGATGAGACCCTTAACCATGTTCTCTGGCAGTGTAATTTGTACGATGCTCAAAGAATGGTGCTTTTAAAAAAACTCTATAGGTTGGGTTTTCAGTTGCCTCTGGACGTCTGTTTGTTTTTGGTTGGGCCAGATATTAGGGCTTGCCGTTGTATAGTGTCGTTTCTGAATGACTGTGATCTGCGTGTGTGAGTGTTTTCCAAAAAGAATAATGTTGATTTGTATGCCATTTTGCTTGATTTATTTTGTATTTTTTTTCATGTATTACCGTCAAAAGTTGTAATAAATCTTTTCTAAGATTTTCTTCAATAAAAAAAAAAAAAAAAAAGAGTAACAGCGATTCGAAAGTCACGAATCTCGAATTTTCTAAATACAGGGGGAGAATCGATATCGTGATGGAATAAACGACGCGCCGTTTACCGATCGTGGCAACTGGTATTCCGCGGTTCCGCAGTATTCGTGAAATCGGCGGAAAACGCGAGCTGCACGGAGGCTCTTCTCGCGGGACTCGCAGTTTGCCGAGCAATTAGGCTACGGCTCAGGTTCCAGGCTTCCAGGGTTCGAGGCTTTCAGGCGTTCGAGGCTCGCGTGGCGCGAGGCGCGAGGCGTGAGGCGTGAGGCGCGAGGCGCGCTTCGCAGGCGCCGAGAAACGACGAACGAAAGAAAAGGAGAGGAGAACGAGCGAAACCGAGGGTAGAACACCGATGCGGTAGGTGGCTCTTGGCGGCGAAATGATTACAGGCCGCAAACCTACTCACTACCAGCTATAATATCGAGTACAAACGCCTCCAAAAGTATCGCGCCGCTCTCGGAGCTCGGACACGAGCCCGCGAAACATTCGGATCCTTCCGGGCATCCTTTACCCAAAGGGATGTTTCTTCGTGGAACGCGACGTAATTGCACGTGAAGCACGAACACCGAGGTCCGAAAATTCTTTTGTGGTTTAGGAGGGACGACGTGTGCGACACCGAGCATAATCCGGAAACGGCCGTTTAGACCGACGCGCGACAACCAGTTACCGCGATCCCCTTCTCGATCTCCAAATACAGATGAGTACGCGCGAGCGTTACGGATCGACGATAGCGATCTGCGTGCGCGAGCCGAGCCGAGGCTCGTTCAGATCTAATCTCGGAGAGATCGGTTCGATGACAAACGATACGGTCGCTGAGAACGAGAGAACAAACCGGGGACAAACGAAGAAACCGGTCCCCTACTCTCGGCGAGAGAATCGCAAAGGGTGAAAGGTCGAGGCCTCGCCTCGTTGCCGGCCGAGAGGAACGACGAATCCGTTTACGGCTCAATTTTCACCGGGACGCACGACAAAGACTCGAGGGTGTTCGCTCGTTGTTTGTAAATGCGACGCAACATTGTCAGAAGGGGATTCGAGGTTGCTAATAAGGCCACCGTTACGGTGGCATCTGCGACTATTAGACGTTTCACGGTCTATTCTCCGATCCCCTGATCTCATCGTGTTCTACGGGGAAAATCTATTAGGTTCCGACAGGGGGGCGCGAAGATCAACCCCTCGATTTACGGAGCGGCGCGGCGTTGCGTCGCGAAAGGGTTACGCTCTTTTACTCGGGCGCGCGCGCGCGCGCGCGTGCACGCGATCTCTGCTATTTTGTAACCCGTGCCTCTTTTTTCGGTTTTACTAGCGCGATAAGTGGCCATATGGGGACACTGGATGCGATCGTGGGGTGGGAGCAGCGGGCCGAGCGAAAAAGCTCGGCTTACAATCGCCTCGACGAGATCTAAAAGAGCCGCAGGGGAGCCAGAACTGGTACAAGAAGGTCCATTATCAGGTTGCAAAACATACATCTGGTCGGTGAGGGCACGTGCCCGGGGTCTTCGGAGCAAGGGCACGCCCCTTTCGACCCCCTCATCCTCCTCGGCGCAGTGGCGCGCCGATCCTCGTCCCCCTGTCCTCTGTCCCGTGTCCCCTGTCTCGGTTGCAACCCCTTCGACGAGCATCGACACCCTGTCGTCCGTGTCGTCGTCTTCGACACTCTCCCCGAATCCGTGGCATTTTGCAGAAATTCGAAAAATAGAGCTGCAGTTCTCTTCGCGATTCATGCCTCGCGAAATTATCGCGTACGGCTAACTAACCGTAATCCAGTTACCGGTACTTTAATTATGCGGCCAAAGGGTTAGTTTTCTACGGTGCTTCACCAATCGATCGACTAACGATATTACCGCGTTGAAACTCGAGCACGGTGCGCCGCAGGTACAACCCGTTCGCCGATATCGTCGCCGATTATCGATCACGTGCGTACCGCCGATCGAAAGAGACAACGACCCTCTTTGATGCGTCTAGTCGCGTCGTGTACGCGACGGCATGTACGTGTCCAGGCATTCTCGCGCGATATCACCGTCGACGGATTTGTCGGATACAATTTAGACGATCGCGGAACCATCCTTCTCTTCCCGTCACACCTTCTTCTTCTTCTTCTTCTACCTTCCTTCCTCCCCATCCTACTCCTACTCCTCCTTCTCCTCTTCTCATCCTTCTACTTCTACCAAGAGCGAGGTTCTCCGCGTCTCCGTTTCCACCGAAACTCGTCTCCTGTAAATCTCTATCGAGAATACCGGTTGTCGGACAATGGCTCGTTTTTTGGACACGAAACGAGTCCACTTCGTGGTCCTTTATTTCTACGTGTGTCGTATAGCGTACAGTCGGCAATCATTCGGGATGGTCGTGGCGAGGGAAAAAGAAATATGCAACGATTCCGAGAGCAACGCTCGCTCGCTCGCAAGAAATTCAACGCTTTCCCCGGGCAGAGTTCCAATTAGCGGTGGTGATCGCGTAATTCTACGAACGATGATTGAATTCGATACGCCGCGCCGCGTCGCGCCGCTGTTGCACCGTGCCATTCTACGCGAGCCATCGAAGAGCAACGGCGAAAAGAGAGGCCGCTGAGGAATGGAAAGGAAAATTCTAACTTGTTGTGTTCGCTCACCTCTGTCGACGATCTTGCCGAACAGATTTTTCCCACGAAGAAAATTCTTGGTGGAGCAGTTCCATCGGCGGTTGCGAAATTGGTGTTGGCACTCGGCGATTGCCTGGTTCGCGCCCCTTGCCACTGCCATCAGCACCCCTGGGTTTTCCCTGGCGAGCCGCCTCTGCTTTCTCCTCAAGGTCGCGTACACCGTGGGATCCATGTGTAAAGACGCCGGTGACATTGGCAAAAAATTGTTCGGCTCTCCCGCCTTGGCGATTCCCCTGGACAAAAAGAAAACGTTATCATTCCTACCAAACGAACAAGCACTCGCGAAGGAAAGAATGAAATCGTGTGTACGCGTTTTTCATGCATCAGCTGATTCGGAAGCTGATTCGGTTGGCGAGTGAGTGTGTCCAGGAAGAGATCCCTTTCGGAGCAATCGCGCGATCGGTATTTATCGAGCGTCCGTTCGACGCTAATTTCGTTCGCGCGTAAAAACGACACTCTTCTCGGACACTTGACGAGAGACAAGGAGAGACAAGGAGAGAGAGAGAGAGAGAGAGAGAGAGAGAGAGAGAGAGAGAGAGAGAGAGCACGGGAAAAGAAAAGGGAATCGACGACGACGAAGATGACGACGACGCCGGGAAGGGAGGATCAAGAGGAGGAGCGCGGTGAAGGATTAGTTCGAAAGACGAAACTGGTTCAACAGTTTCGGTCAACGGTAGCCTGAGTATATATAAATCAAGCTGCCGCGCGAGTCGAGTCCAGCCTGCGAAAGAATTCGCGTCTCGATCGATCGAGCGTCGCGCAGAAAAACGTTTAAGAGCGTTCTGCTCGCGTCCCCTCGTGGGAAGAACGTGCAAACTTTTAGTGGATGGTCTCGCGCTCATCGTTCCAAACGAAAAACCCTTCGAAATCTTCGCGACCCGCGGTACCAGTATCCGGTATTTACGATCATTTTAAGAGCAGATCGTGCGCGTGACAAACAACCGTTCCAACGACGCCTCTCCAGTAAATCCGATCCGTGCTCCTGCCGAGTGAACAGTAAAAACAGAAAGAAAACAACAAACAGAAAACGTTTAATTATTTTTCCTGGCCGAGTAGAACGCGCTCCGTTCCCGAAGTACCTCGACGCTCAAAAGTTTCGTGTTCGCTGGCGACGCGGCAGCATTCTATTATAGATTCGAAGCTTTCGAGAGCCGCGTTCGCGTCCTCCCCGGGACGAAGGCATAGTTGAGAGAAAAAGCAGTTTATAGCCTATAAAATGTCCGAGATTTTTGGAGGGTAGTGTAGCAGGCGCGTGTAGCGTGAGAGCTGGGATCGAATCACTCATCGCCGTCGATAGTAAACAGCGAATCGGAGTCGTTGCGACTCCGTCGTCGCTCCGTTGTCAACGACTTTCTTGATGTCTACCAGAGACTGGCAAGCTGGCTGGCTGGCAGACAGACAGACAAACGAACGGACAGACGAGAACCCGGATGGGATACGCCACCGCGAAAAGCCTGCCGAGCTTTCTCGTTGACACTATCGCCGCGCCTCGTCTAAATAAACCAAATCACCATACACGGTCCTGTCAAACCGTTAAACCGTCAACGAACACGCAACCAGCGCTAAACAATCAACGAACCGATCGTATCTTCTTCGCCGAAATCCGCGGCTATCGCCGCTCTTCGGATCGCTGCCATAATTGCTCGATTGCCGCGCGTCGATTTCATGGCGTCATCGCGCGTTGTTCCATCTCGCTTCGTCGATTCATTTGCGTCCTTGACGGAACCCGCAACGAATCACGAATTGTTCGCACGACGATGCGCTCGATAACCGATGCCCATAAACAAACGCCGCTTCGGACCGGTTAGGGTACGTTTATGTTGGAGCTGCGATAGAAGCTATAAAACCGTCGATCAGACCGGCGATAAAACACTCGAAAATATCTTTCCTTCGTGTATATTTATAGCGGTGTATTAATAATAATAGCACCGTTTTATTCGCTTATTAATTTCTCTATTTACGCCCGTAATAAAGTTACCGATCAGCGATAAAAACGGCGCTAACAGCGAAAAGGAATTAATACAATTTGATTCTCGGCGCTCCGTATCGCTGCTTATCTAAAGAGCGTATTGTAAAGCAACAGAGTGCATTCTTACATCGCTTTGATCGCTAATCGTGCTCCAAAATGAACACACCCTTAAGTTTTCGTCCCCTCGCGTCCCGTG
The DNA here is from genome assembly GCA_916610235.2 of Lasioglossum morio. NCBI lineage: Eukaryota > Metazoa > Arthropoda > Insecta > Hymenoptera > Halictidae > Lasioglossum > Lasioglossum morio. Next base: position 45,488,096 of record OU744323.1, read on the forward strand.
CTCCCCTTTTACAACACGTCCACGTGCTTTCGTACCACCGAAATAATTGAAAGACTAGACTAAGATCTGCATGGAATCGTAGATTGCATCGAAATTTCATGGAATGCTCCGAAACGATTCGAACGCCCCTTCCCCGGAGCTGCTGTTCAAGCGAGCGATCTGTCGCGTTCGAGACGACGACGTCGGCTTCAACCTGCTCCGGGATGTCACGAGTCCGAGCTGAATCGTCGATGTCTTTTTCAATCGGTCGACCGACTTGCTCTGCTCGTCCCGGTGCTTCTCCGGCACGACCTATAGCTACACACACACCTCGTTTCCGATGGCGAACGAACGCGATAAATCCTGTCCGATCGAAGCTACCGGTTTTTGTCGTGGTTTTTATGATTTTCAATTCGCCGATAGGAAAATTGTAGGGAGCGAGCGGATTCGTTTCAGGGAAAAGAGAGATTCTAATTAGCCCTCGAAGGACGACGCAAGAAATCGACGTGTCTCGCCTGAGGATGATGCAACAACGACGATATTCCGCAATACAAGATACATGTACCAGTTGCAGAATCGATGTCCTTTCGAAAGGATTATTCGGTGTCGTGTGACGGCTGACAAAATACGGTATGGAAACTCGTTAGCTAACGAACGAACGTACGAGCGACGTCGACACGGTCGATGAACGATCGGTTTCGAGTAGAAGGAGCGTACAGTAGCGGTTTAACGAATCGCCGCGTGCCGGTTCCGTTTTCCTTTGCAGCGGGGCGACGTTTCTATCGAGTCGCGATCTAAGCAAGACGGGACCACCCAGAATCGGCGCCGCTCCACGTTGGCAGGAATCGATTAGCGATTCCCCTGTTACCGCGAAATATATCGTTGATCCGCGCGCGATACGTCTATTTCGGGAACGCGACCGGACGGGCCGCTCGCCGACGTAAATCCACCGAAAAGTCAATCCGCCTTTCGCCCGTGGAGAGCCGCGGTAAATTACTCTCCCGACTGCGAAATCCAGGTGGCTGGTTTTGTCCACCGTGCACGCGTGCACACGTCCACGCGAATTTACCGACGTATTAGATTAATTAATTCGTAGGCAATAATTACCTGCGCGTGGCCGTGTCTTAAATCAACTCTCGAGGCTGGAAAAGCGGCCGAGCAACGGCTGATTTATCGCCGGCGGTTTATCGTTATGTGGATATTTCCGTGACTATCTCTTTCGGTTGTAAACGTGTCCGTTGGTCCGGTTCGTCTAGCCTACCCTGTGCATGTATGTATAGCCGGTGGGACAGCGCGCGCGCGCGCGCAAACGGGCACATACTTGCTTGATCGTGTACAGCGAGCATTATTTATTACCCGGCTAATGAAGTTAGCCATTATCTAACGTCCATCCAACGTTTTCTTGTTCCTACGAGAAATCATTCGGCCGATCAAGACTTATGCACGCGCCGCGATTTATGATTAATGGAGTAATAAGAAGGCGCTCGCTCGGTTGCTCCCTCGCTCAGACGCACGCCCGTCATCCCGCGCGGCCGATTGTCGGAGCCACCGTTCTCTCGGCGCAAGATTCGCGGGACAGGTGTTAACGCGCACACGGTGCAATCGAACTCTGAAAGCTCGATTACAGATTCGATCCGGGAAGAATCGGGGAAACTACGTGGGCGTCGCGTTGCTAAACGGAAAAGATCGTACATACTATGCGTATCGACTCACCACCACATGGATCCTCGTCCGCGGTTCTTGTTCCTGGTGTTCTCTGCGATGCAGGTATGGATCGCCACCGCGAGGGCGCCGATCATCACCCAGAGCCTCATCTTCCTTGTGGCGCGAGACGTGTCCGGGATGATCGCGATCGGTCTCGTTCGAACTCGGCGAAACACCATGCACCAGACGTCTCACTCACCGAATTAGGAACATCACAGGTTACTGACGGCGGCCGGAGATCGCGCACACAAATGAGACGTCGCTTGTCGTCCGTTCGAAACCGTTTTGTCGAAGCGACTGTTCGAGGACGAGTTTCGTGTTTGTCTTCGCGTTTACGTTCGAGGAAACACAGCCCGGAGTGGATCACCGTTGACGGACGGACGGGTCGTGCGGGTGCCTTTAAATCATCGCCGAGGACAGTCGCGTGGCCGTTTGCTTGGGGAATCCCGGCGGCGAGTAAGAAACGAACGTGCGGTGCGGTGCGGTGCCCCCTCGTCCAGAGTCGAAGCAGTCGAAGTAGTCGAGCAGCCGAGCGGAGAGCAGTCAGCTGTCAAAGCTGGAGAGTTCGGCCGCAAGAACCGTAATGCCGACAGTCCGACAGTTGAGTGACTGTAGTTGGTAGCGGACGACGTCGAGAGCCTCACGGAAACTCACCCCCGAAAGGGCTTTTTTCGAGGGGTGGGTGTCACCCTTGCTGAGATCTCGCCGAATCAGAGGTGGTGGGAGAGGCACGGTGCAGCCGCCGCCAGGATACCTGGCAACCCTCCTCGAAGCTTTCTGTAGGCCTGTCGGCCCGGATAATAATGGAGTTGCTTCGAGCCCTGAAATCGGTAGTCGCTGCCGTCCCGAGCACACGTTTCGGCCCGTTCCGTTTTGCCTGGTTGCGCTGTCTCCTCTCTCCCGTCCCGTCTCGATTTCCGTTTTCTGCTCTTTGGTTTACTCGCGGCGAGAATACGTCGACGAAAATCGGCAACACCAGCCAGCAGCCAGCAACCGGTGCGCTATCGCTCCTCGTATCGAGAGAGCCAACGAGAGAAGAGCTGCGTGCTGCGCACGGGCGCGCGCGCGCGATCGATCGACCGATCGAACGAACGGACGAACAACCGGCGGAGCGAGCGAACGAACGTCGACCCGCGAGAAGAACGCCCGCCAAGGGGAGTCAAAGAGTCTTGGTCGTTTCCTTTTCTTTCGTTCGCGACTCGGGGGGTACGGCACCGCGATTCGAGAACCAATACCCTTCGACGGACAAGTATAGGCCTCGGTTAGCGACTGCACGCGCTCGTCCGCGGAAGAGCCGATCTCTCTTCAGAGAGAGAGACCGAAACCTTCTCCCCTCTCCACCCCACGAACGTCCTCCGCTCCTTGCGTCTCTCCTTGCTCGCTCGCCAAGCACCACCTCACCACCGTCACCGCCTCCCCCTACCTCCCTCTTTGCCTCTTTCCCGACCGGTCTCAACGTACCACGCTCCTCGCCGTTCTCTCTTCCTCTTCCCGATCCTCTCTCTCTCCCTCCGCGCACACCTCCTCCTCACCGTTCCCTTTTCCTCGTCTTTTCCCTATTCTCGCCCGTTCTTCCCAACTTCACCGTCCTTTCCTCTTTTCTTTCGCCTCCGTTCTAAGGTCCTCCGATTCCCGTCATCCGCGTCCACGGAGATCGCGCGACTCCCCCAAGATCGATCGGATCTCGCTCCGCCTCTCGTCGTCCAGCCTCTGCCCTTCTTCTCTCGCCCGTTCTCCGCTCGACTATCCTCTTTCCTATTCGGACTTCTCTCTCTCTCGCTCTATGTCTATCTCTCTCGGTTTCTCCTCCCTTTTCCTGCTTCCGCGGCTGTTCGGTCCACGCGCCTATTCTTCGCGATGCGTCGAACGAAGAGGTGCGTGCGATTTCTTTTGCGTTCGAACGACGCGTTTCACGCGAAATGAGCAAGAATCTTTTGGAAATAGCCTCGACAACGGTGACCCTAGCATCGCGTATCAAGCATACAGATCGGAGAACGGAGAACCTGGCTGTGTCTCTCGGAGCGACTCGCCACGCGCTGGACCCGAGGGGAACAGTATCTGGCAGGTTCTAACAGACGTCTCCTCGTAAAGTTCTCTCTGGTTCTCGCGGACGAGCACGTGGCTTTCAAGGGGAAATGGCGGGCGGTCCTTATCAAGGCCACGCCTGTCGGCCTCCCCACCACGCTCCCCGTGGTCATCGCGCAAGGAACTTTCGTCGAAGCTCTCCCACTCTCTGAAAAACATCCCGGATGTTTCCCTCTCGCTCTTTCCTTTTCTCGCTTCTCTTCCCGCCCCTCGCGGTCTCGCTCGTCTTTGTCGCTCTCTCCTTCTCTCTCTCGCTCTCTTCCCCTCTCCGTAGGTTCTCGCTCAATCGCGCTCCGTCCCTGTTCGTCGCTCTGGACCGCTCGTCGATGCTCGTCATCCTTCTCCGTGCTTCTCCTTTTTTCATTCATCCGTCAAGAATCTCCTTCCTCGTTCCTCTTTGCAGCGTCGGTATGCTCCGCGTAGTGCGTCTCGTTCGATCCGTTTCCCCGGCGAAACGCGTCGCGTCGCGTCGCGTCGCGTCGCTGCCGCCACCACCCTTTCTTCGACGTCGAGGGCCGTCGAGGGACGTCGCGTCCCGGAGAATGCATGAATCGAAAGGCGGAGGTGCACATGCGTGCGTGCACTCGTCAATGTGTGGGAACCGAGGCAAGGAATGCAGCAGAGAACCAGCATAGCCATGGAACCGCACCGCACACCTTCCGATGCTGTGCGCTTTCGGAAGCTTTTGCCTCTCTCCCCCCTGTCTCTCCCTTGCTCTTACGCCCCTCCATCTTGTTTTCCGGAGCGAATCCTTTTCCATTCGACCGGATGCGACGATTGAATCCTTCGGATCACGGTTTCAACCCCTTCGATACGAAGATTCGCGCGTCGATGCAAAATGGCGCGTCACGCGGACCAAAGAAAAACGTCGATCACCTTGCGACGTGATTAGTCCTTGGTACAGTCAATCCTCTTATAACTCGGCTTCTTTGTAATTGTTTAGTTTGAAGCTAGTCCGAAGACGAATATAACGCGCTGCTAATTAATCTGATTTGCAGCGATTCCGAGTTCGTTAGAACGCGGTAAAAATTAATCGCGTTACGAGAGGGTTGACAGTGCTCGCAGGAGCGAGAGTCTCGGAAAGGTCGAAGCAAAGGTTTAGGCGGCGCGACGCTCGAGAAAGCGCGATTTACGAGCGCCGCGCAAAAAGACCGGCGAAAGAGACGGATATTCGGGAACGAGGTCAGGGCAGCTGCGAGTTCCCGGCGAAGACTTACGGAGATTGATCGGCGTAAATCGCCGCGGCGTGGCGCGATTACGTTTTTGTCGGCGCGTGCCCGTTCGCTCTCGGAGTCCTCCGGATCGCGGACCACGTTGGAAACTCGAGCAGGGAAAGGAGACGGGGCCCGAGTTTGTCGCTGCTCGGCAAAATCCCAGGCAATTATGTGTCCGGAATGCCCGAGCCGAGCAAAGCGGACCCTTCTTTCGCCGGTGTTCTTTCGCTCCGCGCTGCGCCGCGCCGCGCCGCGCCGCGCCGGCGAGATCTTTCGTCGTTCGCTGAAAATTGATCGCTTAACGACGAACCTACAACCAACAGCCGGTGTGGATCGGTGAAAAACGCGGTCCGCGAATCCTTGGTTTTCCGCCCGCGCTCCAACGATTTACATCGACGCGTTCTCGAGAAACGTGGCACGAACGCGAGAACAGGGAGGAAAACTGAACGGAGAATCGAGGTTTAGATCTGAAAGGTTTAGTTGTCACTTTTGAGACTTGCGAGACTGTTTAATTGTGCTGCTGAGCAGGATCAACAGTTGGGAAACGCTGGGAGAAGAATTCCTGAAGGACTCGGCTCGCACGCGAGAGCCTAAGCAAAACCGTGAGGCTGAAAGCGGAATTTCGTTTCGGGGTTTGATGACCCGATGATAATCGCGCGCGTGCTCCGAGCCGGGTCCAATTCGCTGATAGGTTCCTTCACGGTTTTCTATCGGCGCGGCGCGTCGAAAGAATGGCGGCCGCGTACCGAGTCACGGCCGAATAAGTCGTTAGCCGGCACGATTGCCGTGAGCGAGACGGTGGTTTCGCGTGACGGACAAGTCCGTCGATTGCTCGATCGAGTCGACGCTTTACGGTAATGACTTAATGCCGGTGCTCTCTCCGGTAAGGCGTTGCTCGGGCCACGTATTCCACGGATAGGGGCAAAAACAAACGGTCGGTTCGTGGCTGTTGGCTTCGAAGCCGCCTCGGTGTTGCGACGCGATACGACGAAAATAAGCGTCGGCGATCGAACCGCGGAGTGCGCCAGATAAAAATAAGCGCAGCCGCCGCTGTTCGTTCCGTTATCACCGAGAGTGGATCTGGCGCGTGGCTCGCGGAGCAGATACCCTTTCGAATGAGCGGACACTAAATCAAACGGTTATCGGTTACCGGTTGCCGGTCGGCGCGGCGAATCGGTTACAGAGTACCAATTTAGACGCAACGAGACCGCGAAAAAGCAAGACCCTAATACGCGACCTCTCTAGCTTCACCGAGTTAAAGCTGCCCGTTTCGCCAGGTGGTTTTCTCGAGTAACGGGAGCTTTCGGTGAGCAAAAAAGAGGACGGAGGGACGACGCGATCGAACTCGGTGGCCCCCGGTGCGATGTTGGGGCGAGGAGGTGGGCCGGCGAACAGAAGAAGATGGTGGAACGGCCGTGGCAAGATGAGGCGAGGCGAGGCGAGACGGCTGGAGGGAGGCGAGGCCAGGCGAGAGCGAGATAGCTCGTAAATCTAAAGGCCGTGTTCAGAAGGAAGGAGGCTGAATAGGTGTAAATGAAGTTGCGGCCTGTGGCCCGCCGCAAACTCGACCGGACCACCCCGCATATTTTGTCTCCCGTGCGTGCTCGGTCCCGAGGATCATCCGGCCCCGCACCGCCGCGCCGCACTGCGCCGCGCCGCGCGCCGATCGCCTTTCTCCGGCGGTTAGCACACGCGGTGGCACTACCTTTGACTCCGCGATAACAATGTCGTCGCACGGACCCTCCCCTTTTTCCTTTCCCTTTTCAATTCCCATCTCTTTTTCCCTTACCTTTGATTTCGCTGTCGGCTTCAACGTATGCGGTCCGCTCGCGAAGTCTCCGCCAGGCCGTGGCAAGACAATTCCGAATCCTTAAGCGGATAATCCGATTTCACGGTCGACAGTGGCCGCGCACTCCCGTGAAATCGATTTTTATTGGATCTACGGGAGACGGAGCAGGAGATCCTGTCAGTCCCTGAATTCGCGACCGAGGTGTTCTCTGCGAATTCCATCATCGCAGGCGACGACTTGTTCGCTGCAGGTGGCTGAGACCGAGGCTGCTCTAGCCCACGGAGGAAATCGCCAAACTCGACCAGTGTCGAGGAAAACGGCATGCCGCGGACGGATTAGCTTAATGTAGGTTAACGCTCATCCTCATCAACTAACCGTATAAACCGATAACAAAGAGACGCAAGGTACGGCCGCCGAACGAAGGGGCTCGTTTGTTTCGGATCATCCCGGCTCTGTTCCTGGCTCGGCCAAAGCTGCTCATCCTATTTTCCAGATTACTCTCGCGAAAGATCCATGCGGGCCAGATGCCTGGGGAGACACTCCGCGCAGGAAGCACAAGAAGGGTGGTCTCCGCCGGCCGAGCATCTTTCTTCGACGGCATTTGCCCGGAAGCGTTGCTCGCCCGATTCCGAGGAGCTTGTTCGGAGTCTAGGAATTCCGAAAGTTTTGTCGTAGGACGTATGCAAAAACGCGAGCGTCGACGAACACGGATCCATCGGTGCGGCGCGGCGGCGCGGCGGCGGGTCTCCAGGCCGCGTGTAACCCCGTGCACACCGTTGCTCGGTTTGGAAGGATTTCGGTGTGCGTGACCGTGGTATGCTCGACGACCACCCGGGACACCGGTACCGGAGGATTTCTGGGCGGAGTGCGAACGCGTCGGAGGACATCAAAGGACCCGCGAGAGCTAATTATTGTTTCTCGATGGTAGGCCAAGCGGAACCGTGAACACGGTGGCGCCTGGTGCACGATAGGCGCTGCCATTCTCACCCTTGTCCACTCCCTCTCGCCTCACCCCCCTGCCCCTCGCACGTTGACCGTCGCCCTCTCCTCCTCTCCACTCTTTTCCTCTCCGATCCTTTCCGATCCTCTCCGCTCCTCTCTGCCGACCGGCTGACAGCCAGCTTTCTTCGAGAGATATCGGCCAAGGACCGAGGGAAGAAGAACGAACCTGCTTCCCCGAGGCACACCTCCGACCACCCTTAATTAAGAGAACGCCATTCGACTCACGAGCGATTCTTCACGGTCTCGCATTCCTGCGTGATCCTGCGCGTCGCAAGGTCGCCTCTTCCTCCGAAGTCAGGGGCCGGGTCCTCCGGTTCTCATCGCGCGAATCCCCGTCTCCTCAGAATTTCGTGGCGAGAATCATTTCTGGTGATCTTCCTCGAAACGCGTTTTTGCACGGCCCATTCTCCGTGATTGGTCTTCGTCGCATCACGCCGCGCCATGTCGGTGTAGTTGCGTCTCGAACGCGTGCAAATGCCGGCACGTAAATACCGCAAAACTGCCGTATCGGTCTGATATTCCGGCACGAACGATCCCCGTTCCGTGATTTTCCCGCGGCGCCGACAATCTCGCAAAAACCGAGCGGGTTAGCGCGAACGATCCGCCGGAAACCGGGAACGTCGCGAGAAACGCTCGGTTCTACGTCCAGGCGTTCGCGGATGAAGAGATTCGCTATGGAGCTCCGGCCAAGGGAGAAGAAAGAGAACCTCCGCTTTCGTTCGATGCCCGTTTCTTACCATCTTTCCGCGTACCTCTGTCGCTTTTCTCTGTCTCTATCTCTCCTTTTCCCTCTTTCTCGGTCCCGAGCAACGTTGCGCTCAAGTTAATAAATACGTTACGCCGAACGTGTGACTCTGGGAGGCAAGGTCCAGGGCACGGATCGCTTCGACCAGAAAGAAAACGCGTGCCGTGGTTCGCCTCTACCTGCGAGGCAACCCCGCTCAGGCCTCCGACCAAGACCGAGGAGTACCTGGAGCACGCCACCCATGGGGCTTACACGCCGAATTATCCCTTCTGTTATGGGCAAACATTTATGTATTTATTGCCGGACAAACGGCTGGCATAATAACCTCACGGACGTGATCGATACGAGTTACTACCGCTTCGGGTTCCCAACGCCCCAGGGCCCCCACCGAGACCCCAGGACTCCGAGGCACCGGAGCTCTCCGGGGCCCAGGGAAAAAAGAGAGGATCCTGAGAACAGAACGAATCGGAGAAACAAGAAGCGCCTGTGAATCTCTTGTAATCGTGGATAACGCTTCACACCTGAGTTGCCGCAGTCCGCTTTCGTCCAGCGAGGAAGCAAACCGAGAAATACCGCGCGGTAGCTATCGGCAAACGTAATTAGCCTCTAAGAGCTTGCTACGTGGTCGACGGGAGACCTAAAACCTGACGACCAAACCTGGTAATTCGTTGGTACTTATCGTGATCATGAATGTGTACTTTTTCAGATTGTTCGAACTTAGCGAACAGGCTGAAAAAAATTGGAACTTACCGATAATACCGAAAAAATGCAAATATTTCGTATTGAAGTTTTGGAGGTACACCAGTTTCATAAAAATTCACTACTGAGATATTGTTGAAACAATCGTTTTTAATTTTTTCAGAATTTTTTATATTGTGCATCGTACTTGAAGAAAATAAAAATTAATTTTTTGATATTTCTTTGCCTTTGGTAGTTTGGTTAAAAGAACTAATTTTAAAAATATTCTATTTGACTTGTCTATATCTATATAAATAAAAATTAAATGCTGTTCGTTGATAACCGCAGCACTTGAGAATGGCTGAATCGATTTCGCTAATTATTTTTACTTGATAAGGTTTTTGGGGAAAGAAAAATTGGGAAAGTTGCCGGAAAAATGGAAAATTCGGGTAAGAATGAATGAGCTTTTTCCTATGGGATTTTTGTATGAACTCAAGATCATAACTCACGATTTGAACGATGGATATGCGTAATTCTTTTTTTGTTTTGTTCGTCATGGTCCTGGAAAAGTTTTCAGAAAAGAATTCGAGACAATGACAAAGAAATGTCGGAAAATTCAGGCAAACTGCAAAAATCATGATTTTAAATTGAATATCCATGGGCACAATCGTTAATAGATGCAACGATCCCTCAGAACTACGTTCTTTCTCATTTATACAATAGCTTTTTACAAATTTACAAAACGACCACAAACAAATTTATTGAAATTTGGACAGGACAACGTCTGTCGGGTCAACTAGTATTTTAATATATTATGGGGTTGCTACGTGTATTATATGTATGTGTGTGCAGCTCTACATATGACTGAATTTGTAATAACGGAGAATCGAAAATAACAGTAGTCATACAATTGCGATTGCGAAAATGTTTTCAGTGGTCGTGCTTGCGTTGAAATCGGAATCGTTCAAATGAATCGTCAAACCCGGTTAATCAAGCGAGGTGTCTGTAACCTGTAACCCATACTAACCCTAAGCCTAGAGAGAGAGAGAGAGAGAGAGTGAGTTAACCCGCTCCCCAGCTGGTTTTAGAGCCTAGAGGCAGCGGGTTAACCCGCTCGGGAGCGGGTTTTACTAGTAAGATAAGATTGATACTTTTAGACAGTTCACTTTTGTATTGCAATTTTCCTTTTTCATTTAGTTTTGAATATTTCTTTGTTTTTCGTTTTCTATTGTTTTAATTAAAATAAAATAAAATAATCAAAAAATATATTCAGCAAAATCTGTAACTGATTTGGTTGAATCTTTTAATGTCAACGTATTCAATTCTAATTTCGTTATTGTAACTGGCAAAGTGGAAAAATTAGCTTGAATAAATGTTAAATCGTCGATAAGATCTTCATTTCTTATAATTTCTCTGGGGCTGTCTTAATACATACCAAATACACTTTGTTCGTTGAAGGATTTAACAATATGGAAAGAAAAAAGAACTTGACTATTTTGCACAAAAATAATAATTTAATTGGTATTAATGAACTTGATTATTATCAAATATATTTGCTTATTTTCTCATCCTGTTACGGTTTTTTTTCATTTTTTTTTTCATTTCGGTATTATTTCGGTTTCGATACAGCATATTGTCGAGCGGACAGTCCTTGAATTTCGGATGGTGACCGGAGCAGGCAATAAAATAACGGAGGGCTTCGGACATAAAGCATACTGAGGAAAAGGACGCGGTTAATAAGACGACGAGGGCTGGTAAGCAGATGAGCTAGGTTCGAAATGTGTAAAGTTTGGAAAACAAAGTAATTATGTCCCATGGTTTCGAGGATCTATTGTAGCTACGCTTTAAAATTCAATAAGGTAGTTTGTCGAATTGCGGTGTCTAAAACAGACACGTCTCTGAAATAACATACAGAAAACATTTTCTGCGGATCATGTGGTGGACAAAAACACTTGCCTCGAATGCTATTAAAACGGGATGCTATAAACGGTCTGTAAAGGGGAAGGGGTGAACATGTCGCAATAGTCCTATCAAGATTAAAAAGTACAGGAATTGTATATCATAAACATTTACTTAAAAAATTTACAACTATGGTATTCATGATGCTACTGTAGTCTTGTGTAACCGGGTTAATCGGGTTAATCCTAACCCGAACCCGGTTTTCGTAATCCAAGGAACCCACCTAACCGGGTTAGGCGGGTTACAGAAGTCTCCCGTTACCCGATTAGGCGGGTTATTCCGGTTACGAGACCCGAACCGGGTTCGGGTTAGGATTCGCATTCCTGCAACGGTGCATTTATTAATCATTTTATTATTATAATCTATTATAATCTATTATAAATGTACACCAATCGTTGCACAGAAAATCAAAACATTAGAAGAATTTCAAAATACTATAGTTTGGACTCCGGATGTTATGCATTTATAGCAAAAATGAATAAGTGCAATTTCAAACAGTGAAAATATTTAAAGATTTTGAGAGTATTATTATATTATTTTCGTCACATTGAAATTATTAATAAAGAGTATAAAATATTTAGCCCCTGCATCTTGCACTTGATGCACAAACTTTGTACTTTGCATAAACATCCGTAGTCCATGTACGTTAGTTTATGTACTAATTATGTACTAATTGTTAATCGTATTGTTAATAGATGTGCACAATGATTGTAGGCTCACCGTGTCTAAATCCAGACCAGACCAGTTTCTTTAAATTGTTATAGAACTTTGTACTGTACCATTGTACATAGCTACACATTGATCGCCGCTTCTTATTCGATTGATTGGACAGCAACAAAAAAATTGGATCTTGCCTGAAATTCCGGTCTCGTTTTCGTGCAACGAGCGAGTACGTACTGTATAGCAGGTACCGTTGAAGAAAATAGACGTCGAAGGTATCAACTTCGAAAAAGAAGAAAGAAAGGAAATATTGGGTGAATAATTCAAGTTGTTACGACGCATTTAATATAAGTTATCGAGCCTGTCGTGCAACGGTTAATATATTCTTCCGTAGCTAACGGTCGCCGGCGACTGGATGACAGCGATTAGTCGAGATAGTCCTTTGCGAAAGTTTACAACCGCAAATAATATTCGACTCGAGTGGTCCCGACGAGCACCGTAGAATCATCGGCGAACATAATGTTTTCATTAGGTCGCGATCATTATCTGGCCCGGGCGAACAAACGAGCGAATGCCAGGGGACGCATAGCGCGCAAGTATTAAGATGAATGGCTGCCCCGGTACGGTAATTAATTACGGCCTCCCCCGGTGTTACTAATATTAATTAATCCCGGACAGTCGGCGAGGAAAGACACTGAGAGCGCCGATACCGCGCCGAGACCGAGAAGCACTAGTTTCCAGGACGAATCGAGACGATATCGTCCTCGATCAGGACTCGACTCGCGTACTCGCGTACTCGCGCGTTTACTTCGAGGTTGAATACGATATGAAACAATAACAGGGCAGCTCGTCACCGGCGCGGCGAGTAGCGAGGAACCGGTCGATAAATCTTTCGCGAGCTGCCGTCAATCGTGCGCGATCACGCTGGTGAATCGCCTCGCGGTGCGGCGCGTCTCGATGCCGGGAGAGGAGGGGAGGACCGATCGAGAAGGAAAAAACCGAGAGGAGAAAGGGTGGTGGCTGCGGCTCGCCGGAGAAAAAGAAATAGAGACGCGTCGACGCATTCTTCGCGTGACAGGACGCGTTAATATCGATCGGAGGATCAGGCCGATCTGCCAAGAAATGACGTATCGTCGAACGCAGCGGGCCTGCCGATTCGCGGATCGGCAGAAAAAAACTTTACGAGGCGGGCCCTGCCCAACGGGGTCCGTGACTGGGACTGAGGCCGGGAACAGAGCTGGAGTCGGAACTGCAGCCGCCGCCACCGCGCACCGGTACGAACCGATCTCGCCGAAAAGATTGCGCTTCTTGCGCTTGCGGCTGTTCGGTCGCTCGATCGCTCGATCGCTCGATCGCTCGATCGCTTGGTTGTTGGGTTGCGCGTGCCACGACGCGACGACGCGACGCGACGCGTCGATCGCCTGTCGAGCCGAGGCGAGGGCCGACTCGAACAGAAACTGAAACCGAACGAGTCGAGGAGTCGGTCTCGTGTCACCGGGGAGAAGGAACGTCTTCGTTTTGCGGCGAGGCGACAGCGGTCGCGCGCGGCTACAAAGGCGCGAGAACCGCCGCGATTCGATGGAAACCGTGATCGCGACCGATCGAGAAATGTCCTCGGCCAGAGAATCGATCAAAGGTTTTGTCCTCCGTCGCCGGGACCCTCTCGTTCTGCCCTGAAAGTCAATGAATCGACTGGACGCGTCGAGAAAATCGACTGTTCGGCGGAATCAGAACGCCCTCCTCCCCTACGGATCGATACCGCGTGATCGATGATCCACGCTCCGAGACCACCCTGTGGCGCTCGCCTCGATCGGATTTCTCTGTTCTCTTCCCTTCGTTTCCTCCGTGGACGCGACCTTTCTCCGTTTCAGCTCTGTTCGGGACTCACGGGGCTCCGCGTTTCCCTCCGGCGAAGCCCCGGGAAAAAAACTAACGAATGCTGCGAGCGCGCGCATTAATAAATCGGCGTGGACGCACGAAGCGTAGATCATTGTGTCGCGGGCCCACGATCCACGCGGGGATCCATGGGAGGTTCGGGTTCGAGCTCTCTCGGGTTCGTTCGTGCCGGGAACGAGACAGGGCCAAGGGGATCGGAGAGGATGAAGATCGAAGAGGGAACGGACGGGAGGAAAGGGCCACTCTCTCCTCTTCTCCTTTTAATTGCTCCGATTAATTAGCCACCAAGGTTTCGCTAGAGCTAATGGCCGGTCGTACGTTTCCCCGTGGCCCCGCGGACACGCGGATATATACGTTTTAATAACGTTGCGTTAATCACGCGACACGCGAGGCGAATCGGTGAAGCGCGAGGTTAGGACTGCAGGGTCCGGCCTCTGCCCTCTGGGCCCGAACCCGATCGGCTATGCGCGCCAGATTCGATGTTTACCGCAAACGTCTTCCTATTCGCACACCATTCTCTCCGGTGGGGCACCGTGCATCAACCGCACCGGATCAACGTCAACGCAGCTACATTATTACGAGACTGCGGATTTTTATTTATGCAAATTAAACATTGTATTAATTTGCAAGGTACATGCTCCCTTAAGAATTTCATTCTTTCTTCATTGACTTTAATTCTGACCTTTGTAATGTTACAAATTTTGCCATGGATTTGCATTAAATTTCATTTAACCCTTTATTCTCCATGATTTTTAAAATTTTATGGATATGAAATTGATACACCATCTCATACAATAACTAAATGTTCAGTAATTGATTAGATACCACGATATTTAATAATGTAAACCAAATTTTGAATAACGGTATAACAATTATTATTGGTGCAATTTAATGGTAAGTCTGAGTCACCGCTCGAGTGGTAAGGGTTAATTCGATATGATTTGTGCTAATTGTGAGTTTCATATCACGCGGTGCGCATTAATCGCGTTACGGGAGGCTTAACTGTGTAACTATGACTATGTAACAATTATTATTAATAACGTGACGGTGAAAAAGATGATGCTCGTGTGAAGCGCATCACATTGGCATGGAAGCGAACGTGTTAATAGGATGCGTGCTACCAATCGCATAGAGAAAATTCTACCAGTACGTGCCTTGCTCCCAGGGCGATTGCAGGGAACTCCCGGAGCAGAGAGCCCTGGATGCCGCGCTCTACATCGATCCGACCGGGGTATCTGGCTCCCCGCTTCACCGCCACGAATCTCGGATCACGAAGATCGTGATCGCGCGGCCGATCAAACCACCCAGGATCCATCCATTAGCGCTCCGCGGGATGCGTTTCTCCGCTGTCATCGATATCTACGATTCCCACAGTGGGACCGAGGCAGTCGAAAGGGTCGAAGACCCCCTCGAAGCACCCGCGCCCGTTCGCTGGAATCGAAATCGATTTTTCTGGAGCGGGCCCGGTCGGATCGATCGGCAATATCTAGCAGGGATCTATTCGAGATTCGGCTGGCCCGAGGCTCCGTGACGCGACGCTCTTCTGAACAGCGAAAGTTTCGAAGAAACCGGTGACGCGCGCCGTGAATCACCACTGGGGACGGTCGCGCGTCACTTCCGCAAACCGTTCGCACGGTCGGCCAATTTACGAGGCCGGGAGTCACCTTGACGAGTCATCTTCGTTAATGGAAATAAATGAGCGTCGCGTTTGATCGGCTCGCGATCGTAAAAGCGAATCGACGGCGGCGACGACGGTTGCGGCTGCGACCACGTAGGATTCGCGCGGAGGCCAGGCTTGAAAGCCGCGGACCTCCGGAACGTAACGACCGGAGCGGAGAGCCGATCGTGCTACAGCCAACAGACGAACAGGTACGCAATATGACCGAGGCAAACCGAGCAGAAGGAAACCAGGGGAAACCGCCAGCGTTCCCTGCGAAAACGAAACGAACGAAATCGGCGAAACGGTCACGGATGACCGGGATGACCATCTGCCGATCGGCCACCCGCGAGACCGCCGACATTAAGGCGCGTGAAAAATCGGAGATGCCTCAGCTACGTGGAATCCGGAGAACAAATAGGTGTAACTACGGGTTCTTCCCGTAGCCACCGGTACGTCGACCCAGCCTCCGCTTCTTCTTCTTCTTCTCGCCTATTCTTTCTGGAACGTTCCCGCGCGCCACATAATTGCACCGAACACGAGCGAACCTGCGAAACGTTCTTCAAACCTACCTACCTACAGCGAATAAATTGCCCGATTTTAATAGGTACAGATTTAATTAACTCTCTCCGAGAGTAACTTCGATCGTTTACGATCGCGTCGGAATTTCATTCTCTCCGATATTTATTCTGTCCTAATGATGCTTTGAACATTTCACGTTTCAACGATTGTATACTGAAATAGGGACTTCAATCCGTATTCCAGAAATTTTTTAGATTTCTCGAACGCCTGGAACAGTAAAAAAATTAGTCGTCAACATGAATCCAGATTAAGCGGCTTACAAAGCCTCATCAGCTGTAAAATGAGAATCAAAACAAACAACATTATACTCGAGATAAAAAGGAAATATAATATTTTGTTGAAAAATAATCAGAACAGCAATGGCATTAAATTCTATTGGATTCCCTCCCATAAGGGTATTCAAGGTAACGAACTTGCGGACAGTTTAGCTAAATCAGCCACAGAAAAACGCAATGCCTTAACTTTGCCAATTCCATTTACTGACTTGTATGAGAAGTTCAAGAGAAATGCGTATATACAAACCAAAAAGATTGTAAAAGAGCAAGGTTTGACGAAAGGGAAAATATTTTTCAATCAATATTATACTGGAAGGTCTAAACCATGGTTTAAAAATGAACGTCTCTCACGAGAATTTATTGTAACTATCAATCGGTGTAGAGCCGATCATTATAGTCTTAATGCGTTCTTATTTCGTGTAAGAATTATTAATGACCCGAAATGCGAGTGCGGTCACAGTAGTCAGGATATTAACCATATTGTTTGGCAATGTAGTCTCTTCGATTTACAGCGATATGAATTAATGCAACAGTTGCATAAAATTAAGCTTCAGTTGCCCTTAAGTTTGGAAATGTTGGTTGCCCGACCAAATATTGGGGCTTGTCTCCTTATTTTTGAATTCTTAAAAAAATATAAACTGCGAATTTGATTTGGTGTAGTATGGACTGGATAGGTGCGAATGTGTAAAATATATGTTGCGTTTTGTTATCATATTTTCATTATAATGTTTTTTGTACTTGCAATATTCTGCTGCGTAAAAATTTTCATATTGTACTCTCCACCATGTTAAAATAAATCTCGTATGAGATTTCCTATAATAAGGAAAAAAAAACATGAATCCAGTATGCAGACGGCGTCGATATAAATAAGGTTGTAGACAGAGGTTTAAAGTTACGAGTAACCGTTTCAGAATACGGGAAATCATATTTAGAATAAATTAGTATGGTGGTCGTTGCCGGGGCTCGTCTAACACGCGGAAAGCACCTAGATTTCCGCGGTCCTTGCCCGGCAGAGTACGCCAAAGTGGTTCGAGGAATCGAGTTATTAGGCGAGTAAGAGTCGGTCGAAGTTTCTACCCGGGACGAATCGGTGGCAATCGTTGCGGTAGGTAAGAGGAAACCGTGCGGATAGCAGTGCCTCCCAGGTCGGGGGAGAGCTGCTCCCTCCTCGGAGGATAATTAGACGCCCTGCTGTAATTTCGGCGCGAAGAAGCGCGTGAAACCGTGCTCGTCGGCCGATTTCTATAACGGGCCTGCAACGCTCATGCCAAATTGCTGTTAATCGCGAGTCCTCAATTATTTGTATACAACCAAATAAAACAATGAAATCCTTAAGCTTATATCGAGTCCATGGGACTTAGTACATATATAAAAATTTACATGTTACATCCGGTTACTACCGGCCTAATGTTTGTAAGAAAACCTGAATGCCTTTACAGCAACCAAGGAAGATTTATTTGTCAAAACGTTCACGAGCAGTATGTTTTACGTTTTGTATTATTTTTGTTTTATCAAGAAATGCGGATTTTAAAAGTAATTCCAAACTTCTGGCCGATGACACCATTAAAATATTAAAATTAACATTAACCCTCATAGTGTAACTCGTTCCTCAGGGTGGAAATTCACCTATTCAATATTTCCACAAACAGTCAAATTATTCATCCTTTTATGTCTACGTCGTGGGATCTATTTCTTTAAAATGTGACGTGAAAAATGAAACACTAGTCTCTTTTACGCAGCCATTTTCGAGGAGCGTATGAGGGTTAACTTACTTACGAAATTCTGTCTTGTTCAAATAGTATATAAGAAGGAATTACATCAATATTGTATTAACACTAATTAGAAGGTGGATATAATCCTGGCACAACGGTATTCGTCCAGTCACGGCCGCCACCGAAAAAGGCTGCCGAAGAAAGAAACGAAGGATTTAGTCCCGACGATCTGGAAGCCATCGCATCGTGGCGAGTTGTCGCGCATCGTCGGGGTCGAAGCATCGTCGTGGGCCTCGATTGTCAGGTACGAATTCCCAATTAGCTATCCTTGGTGATTTTCCATCGGGACCGTTCTTTTGGGAACGGGGACGCGCGTACTACCGGGTGCTCCACCTTCGTGGCGTGTCCACAAATATTTTTTGAATTTGTCATAGCCAGGTGAGAGGAGGCTAGCGACGACGACTCTTTTAGTGAACCTAGTCGATCCAGTCAACCCAGTCACCCCGGATGCACGGTAGTTAGGACTCGGTCAAAGGGGAATTCGGTCTGCTTAAACTCGAGTCGGTGACACCCACGGCTGCTGCCGTGGATCCCCGCCGGGCCGCTTACCTGACCATGAATGGACGGATGAACTAGTTGTCTGGTTCGTGTCGTCTCGGTGACAGTTTTAACGGGTCCATTCATTGCCGCACTCGAATCGAGCAGGCAAGCCGAGAGGGTTGAAAAGGGAAAAAACCTCGAGACCCCGAGAGAAAGAGAGATAGAGAGGGAGTAGGTAAGCAAGAACCAACGGATTGGCCCGATTCCTCGGAGAGAAGGCTTAGCTGTAGCAGCACAGCTACCGGCAACCTCCCGAAAGACGATCGATCGGTTTCCCATCGTTTCCTTTCACAAAGTACTCGACTATAAAGTATCCAATTTCGGTAAATTAATCGATCGTCCGTGGACATAATTTATCGAGATCCTCGGGCCGAGGTATCCCGAGAGCGGTCAGGCCGAGGGTATCGTTCGGTTCTCCGACGATACGACGATAAATTAATAGCGAAACGACGTTGACGGGGGACGATAAGGATCGACGCTTCGTTCGAGCGGCATGCAAACGATCCTGGTGGCAGGGATTTCGCGCAAAACAGCCGTACTCCCACCGGGTGAGTCCGAGGCTGGTCCATGGAGATCGGCCGAGTAGAGGAACCACCAAAGGCGACGCGACGCGACGGCCGCGGGAGGACCCGGCAGAAATCGAACGTAGGTCGAGAGAAACGCGGAGTAGTCTCGGAGGAGGTGAAAGAGGAGGCGAAGAAGGCGGTGGAGGCGGAGGAGGCGGAGGAGAAAAGAGTACACGAACACAAATCCCTCCGTGGAGGAGCACGACATTCCAGGTGCGCTGTAACCAATTTGTGAGCCGGACGATAGTGACAAATACACGATATTGCCATAACGTATCGCCGAGACACGACTATCGTTCGAATTAATAGTCAACGCCGCTGACTAATAGCCTCGTTAATTAACGATCCGCGGGGCCAGATTAGCCTAATCCGGCTTAATTTAGTGATCGTACCGTCGCCCTGCTATCCACCTACCTGTCTGCGAGCTCGGGAGTAGCCCATTTCTTCCGTGCAGGTAAGCTCTCGGGCGTTTCGTTCTCCCTTTCTCGACTCGTTCCCTCGTTTTCTCTTTCGTTCTCTCTCACTCTCTCTCTCTCTCTCTCTCTCTCTCTTGCTCTCTCTTTCTTTCGGTCCACTCTCTTTTTACTCTTTCCCCACCCTGTCAGCCCCTCGAACCGTCTATCCCGACGAGATCTACGAATCGAAACTAGCATCTGCTTTCGTGGCGATCACCGATCCTTCCAAGATGGTAGCGACGATCGTCCTCTGTTAACGCGACGCGACGTCCCCGGGATTGTGAAATCGAGACGGCCTAAAATCCGTAGCCTGGAAGCCAATGGAATCCCGTGAAAACAAAGAAGAGGATCTCGGTCTCCTCGCCGTGATCGGTCGAGTCGCTCTGGTCCGTGTCCTGGTTGCCGGAGATCCGTTCCCATCGATGAAACGTCGCCGCCATCGGCCGATGTTTTTCCGCCGCTGTGCGCGCGGACTCGCCCGGCTCCCATCGACTTTATCTTCCGGAATACGATTAATACGAATCGTCGTCGACGACTCGGAGGATCGAACGTGACGGCTGGGCCGAGGAGCGACGCGACGGGGGAAAAGACACGGCCGAGACCGCGAACGAGGGACCACGGATCGAGAAGGAGGAACCGAAAGCGAAAGAGGAACGCGCGACCGGGGAACACAGAGAAATCGAGGAGGATCGAAGCGTCAACAGGTTGGTCCGGAAAGTGGCACCCTCGAGAGTCGATCGAGGGTTCGCACAACTCCCTCGAGGAGGCTCGAGCCCGGCTTATACGTCCAGCCGGAGTTGTTTAAGCGGTTGTACAAATAGAATACAAAGCGCCGTGCAAACAACGGCTAAAAGGTTTGAGTTGTAACGCGCTCGAACGCTCTTCACGCAGGCAAACAGTTATCGGGACTGTCGCGATCCGGGCCTTCGTCTTCTTTGCCTCCGGACCGCTGCGCTGTCTCGCTATTTTGCTCCACCGGCTACTATAAATCCTCTGTTTGCTCAATCCTCCGCGCACCGTCGCGTCGGCCGGTGGAAATATTTTTCAAAACGTGCTTTCGTTCCCGTCGCACAGAACCGCCCGAAAAACTCGCCGGCGCAGAGCGGCGAAACGCGACGCGGTCGACGATCGACCGGAATCGAGAGAGAGATGGGATCGAGCAAAGACAGGTATCGGCGAGGATCGAAAATGATCTCGAGCCGGACCCGTGGCAAAACGCGCGTCCGTCTTCCATTATCGCCTAATTGGATGAAGATGCACATCCTTTTGTCCCTGGCTAGGGAGCCACGAGTTCGGAGTCTTAGCCGCTTACAGGTGATTTTGGCTCGTCTTTAGTGGGCATTAGCCGATCCGGGTAGCTAACGACGAGTCGCGTTTAATTGTTTTGCTCGCTCGAGGTAATTAGGGGGAACCGGTGCCTTGCCGATTGTCCGCTGAGATGACTTAAGGTATTCGCGGACCGTTTAAGTGCTCCATTGTTGCACGACATCTTTGAAAAGCAGAGGCGGAGGCGCCCCTTAAGTAAGAGTTAATCGCTACCATGCCCACCCTCTTCGACCCCTATCCTTCGTTAAGGCCTTCCGCTCGACCTCTCCCTCCTTGTCCATCGTCCGCGTTTCTGTCCTGACGCGTTCTCTTCGCCCGCTCGTGGGATCGGTATGAAGACTCCTCTCTGCTTTCTCACGAATTCCACGCGCTCCTTTCGGCAAACCGTCCTCCCACCGCACCCGACCGTCTTTCTTTGCCTGCCGGAAATTTCGAACCGCGAAAACGACCGAGATGCGACATGGCTACACACGCGTCTACAGCGACGTACACACACGCGTGTCGCGCCGCTTCCGTTAAGGGTGCGCCCTGCGATTTTCGAACTGCACGCATCGCGCGCTCGTCGTCTCATCTGTTACAATGCGTCTCGAATGCGTTTCCCGCGCCGAACCGTTGTTGCGACAACGCGCGAACACCATCCGGTGTGATCGATCGATGGCAACGGATCGATAGCAAGCTACCCCATCGATTCGAAACGTTGCAACGAGGGTTCGTAACGGAGCCCTTTTCACCTGCGACACAAACGTATAAACAGTTGGACGTCGCGTGAAATCACAGTGGATTGTGATCGATCATTCGACGTTACGATTCCAGGATCGCCTTACCTCGGCAAACGTTGCGCCGCGCGTGGCGTGTCTACTCGCGCGAATAAGTACAAGGATAATATTTGCACGTCCGCGAATCCGGTCCATCCACTTTAATATTCGATCGTCGATCCGTCCGACGTCACCGCGAGACAATATTCGAAATATGTTGCGCAATGTTTGCGTTGCACGCGAGCCATTATTTGGCAATGGTGATCGAAAGGCAAACGTCTCCGGCAAATTGGTGGGTTACGTGTTGCCGGTGGGGTAGGTTTCACCGTTAAAAAGATTAGACGCGTCCGTAATAGCTTTTATTGCATCCTCGGACCTTCGTGAAAGAAGATATAGAAGCGACCCCTTCCGTCATGAATGTCTTCGATTTGCCTAAGCAAACGGAAGGGCCATAAACGCGTGCTTGGCCCGTACGACCCGACATTAGCATCGCTATCGAGGAACCATCGGTCTGTGTGATTGCTTAATCCTGCGTAGCACGGCCGAGCGCTCGTCCTGGGAACGAAATACTGGGCTTCCCAGTAGCTCCTCTCCTCTCTCTCTCTCTCTCTCTCTCTCTCTCTCTCTCTCTCTCTCTCTCTCTCTCTATCTGTCTCTCTTTATTCTCCGCTCGCCTTTCTCCGTCCTCTTTCATCTTTATCTGTTGTCCGGACCAGCCACCAAAATTTTACCCGCAGCTTCTCCATCGGTTTTTCACAGCTAGACGTTTCAACGCATCACGATTTTCCTGTTTTCAGCCGGCACGATTGCATCACTCGTTCGAACCCGCGTTGCATCCCGTTTATGCCTCTCCGCGTTTTCCGTCATTACAAAGTTTATGGACTTTCGGTGTACACCGGGAGATCGTAAAGTTATTTTCGGTATTCCGTAGCGTCGATTGCTGCTAGGATTTCAAGAGGACCTCCTCCACCTTCCGGTAAATATTTGCCAGCACGTAGCTGGAAAAACCGCGAGGATGTTCTGCCCCTGCTGCACTTCCAACTGCAACACAAACATCCAGTTTTCCAGCGAACATGTCAATTTTTGACGACTCCGTTCCTGGTTTTCGTACCTTTCCCAGCTCGCGAATCTTGCGGGAGGTTTAGACGGTTTGTAAACCGCGCCACGCGTGTATCGAAATCAGCTGGAATGTCGAACAATAAACACGCTACATTTGTAACGTTCCTACGACGATGTGGTATTTAGCACGTTCTACGCAGGTGCTCAAAGCAAAGTGTACAGGTACGCGCACATATCCGATAATATTTGACTTGAACGAAAGAAAATGAGGCGCGCCTGGTTTGTTCCTGCTCAATCTCAAACACAGAGCCCTTCACGGGGTCCTTACACCTCTTCCACGCTGCCTTATCTTAATCCCCAAACAAAGGAAATGTCAGGAGGAGAGGCATTCCTTATCTGATCCTCTTGTCGCGTCTTGCCCGATGTTCCTGGCCACCCCCGATTTCGCTTCCGTGTTATTCTTTCGACCTTGTCTTGCCACCATCGGTAAGTACTCCAAACTGTGTCAAAGATTCATCGAAAATAGTCCTAATTCCAGTTATCCGTTTTAGAAGAAGCACCGAACTTCTTTCCGCTTTAATCCCTGTCTTAAAGGACCGTACCATTTTGAATGGTTCAACGTGGAATATTCCATATCTATTACTCCGTTTTACTGTTTAGGAAGCTGTTCTTAATGTTCAGGTTTCCTTGTGTTTTAAATTAATATTCAATCCCTAAAGACGAGAGCAAATGATTCGTGTCCATATTCCCGTAAGGGGTTGTGGAAAAAGTAGCACGAATCATCTGCTCCGGAAACTTTGAAAAAAGCGCCATTATATGTGGCAGTACAGACTTATAAACTGTTAGGGAAACGATACTAACCGTGTAGCTGACATCGGTACTGTCAGCGCCATCTGTGGAGCATGACTGACATTGTCTACGGTTCTGAATTACCGATTCTGTAGGAAATACCACCGACGAGATACTGTTAACATTATCTCGTCGGTGGAAATACTCTGGTACGACAGCGCCACAGACTTATAGCGGACTCTATCGAATTTCACTGATAAAAATCTCTTCAGTGGTCTTCTGCACCGACAAGTTGCCGTCGGTCGCCTTCTATTTCTTACTCCGGCTACAGTCACCGACGAGTTATTGTTAAAGACTGCCAGCCTTACGGGAGATCGTGTCACTCGAATAATTCGGTGTTTTCTTACGCCCTCTAGGATATATTCTGGCTGGAGTAAAAAACAGAAGGCCATCGACGTGATCTCGTCGGTACAGAAGGCCACTGAGGAGATTCTCGGCGGTGAGAAGTGGTGAGAAGGCAAATTGCCACCACAAGCATCTTGACAACTACGAGAGACTGTGTTTCTCCTCGGTGAAATCGATTATCATGAATTGTTACATTCTGCACCGAACATATTCCAAGTTAAGCAGATATTTCAGACGATGTTTTAGGGTTTGTTATGTAAGATTTACAATATTAAATGCAAAACTCAAGGACAAAAGATTCCTAGAAATATTAAGAAAGCATTGCAGCATAATTTTCGGAAGATCACCGATTCCGACTTTAAATTTTATATGAGATACCTCAATTTCTACTTTCAAAGTATTTCATAAATGAGAATTATTACCTTACACTTTTTCATACATACATGTTCGAACAATCTATCTGTGGAAAAGGGAATATGATGAAGAACAGAGTAAGGAAGAGTTTACTGTAAACAATTAAAATGGTAAAAGAATTATTATAGACATTGAACAGATAGAATCAATAAATTTATCGTAGTATTTATGTTGAATAAATTAATGCGAATGTGCATGGTTTAAAAGTTATTCTGTATCTCGAGTTCTATTGTCTATTTTGAATAAAAAATTAGATGGTCAGATAGTCAAGGGAGTGTTGGTTAACATCGTTGGCGAAAAGGAATTGTTATAAACATTGAACAGCCAGAAATAATAAATTTCTTTGTGAATTGTATCGAATAAATTAACGCGCGGAAATATTCATGTTATAAATGTTATTCTATATTTCGAGTTCTATTGCATATTTTTAGAAAAAAATTAGGTGGTCAGATGGTCAAGGGAGTGGTTGTGGGCTTCGTTGGGAAAAGAAATTGTTATAAACATTGAACAGCGAGAAATAACAAATTTATCAATAATTACTAACTCGGCGATCGAATCGATCGATGGTAGAGGAGTGGGGGGAGACAGCTAAGCGAGAGCACTTAGTCAGTGACACAGTTAGTCAGTCAGTCAGTCGGGACGGCGGAGTCGGCAGGGGCGGACAGGTTGCGGTACCGAGTGTGCCAGGAGGTCCTTGGAGACCAGGGGTGGACCAGGAGTGACCAGAGGATCCCTGGTGAGTTTTAATTCAAATATTCTTGTATGCTTGTTCCTGTGTCCACTTTCAACTGTTTTCACTGCACAATCATTTTCAATGTTTACCTCCAATATCCTTATTGCAATTTCCATCGGAAAAGAAACTTTCACAGTTCAGTGTTCGAAAGATTTTTATATTTCTGATGTTGGACTTGTGTTCTTCCTCCTGCTTCTGTTTGTCAAATTCGCACTTTTGCCTACCAACTTTCTCGATAATTACTCGATGTACTTGCGTAGTAAATTAGTATAAGTACGGTGTTGTAAGAAAGGGAGCCAGAAGGAATATCGCATTCGTTCTGACTTCTTTTCCGGGTCTCTTGTGCAGCAACCTCCACGTGGTGAGACCTGGGCAATCGGCATTATCCTCTATTCGTAAGAACTTCTAGTATCTTACGAATAAAGAGTAATGTCGAGCCAATAGCTGCACGTGTACGATTTTTGATAACAATGTGTAATCGAATTTAAGAATGCAAAATGTTACAACATATTTCATTGAATTGAATATGAATTTACTTGCAGCTAGCTCGTAGTTGGCCAAGGGTACATCGATGCTTTGATCGTTTACCCTTGGCCACCTTCGGTTCGTTATTTCGAAGTACTCGTTCAGTCAAGGAACAAGACAATTTTAATTTCTGTTTTAATAAGTGTTCGCAACGGAACTTTCACAAGTTTCTCTTCGAAAAATGTTCACATCTTCTTTAAAATTGGTATTCCTCCGATCGGAGTTCCCTCAGGGGCTCACTCACGGAGGGGACCGTGAGTGAGTACGGGGAGTCGCGTCCCTGGGGCTACCCGAATCGCCTATAGCTCGGTCAGGCCGCACTCGTGTGCGGGGTTAGTTTGGCTCTCGTGAGCTGGTCGTCTGGTTTGCTCTCGTGAGCTCGTTTTCTGGTTATTCAGGTTTTTTTGTTTGCTCTCGTGAGCTATACTGGTGGTCCAGTAAAAATTCGCACACGTGTGCGGCATTATGTGTTATGAATAATTATTATTAGTCTGTTTCAGCTAGAATACTACAGCCAGACAGTCAACCATCCATCCATTCAACCAGCCAGCCATCCATCCATCCAGCCATCCATCCATCCAACCATGCATCCATCCAACCATCCATCCAGCCAGCCAGCCAGCTAGGCAGCCAGCCAGCCAGCTAGGCAGCCAGCCATCCACCCTTATCGTTGAATGAAGAGGACACAGAGAAGGAAGAGAACCCATCCAAAGGAGAGTTGTCGGAAAACAGAAACAGAAACAGTACCAGAAACAGAAACGGACACAGAAACGGATCACGGAGACACGGTGTCAGAAACGGAAACAGAAACAGACACGGGAACAGCTACAGAAACAGAAACGGAAACTATTGTATATGAGTCTAAGATACTAAATGCATTAAGTACATGCAAATAGATATCAAAACCATATACAATCGACACAGATAGCGGAAACAGAAACAGTCACAGAAACAGTCACATGAAACAGAAACGGGCCCAGAAACGGAGACGGATAACAGATACAGAAACGTGAGACAGAAACAGAAACAGAAACAGAAACAGGAACCGACAACTCGAAGAAGAAGGACGATAGAGGAATGGGATAAGAGGGAACAAGAGGAGACAAGAGGAGGATTCACAAAAGAGAACGTGAGATTGTAAGTAAGATCGAAGTTCCCTCAGGGGCTCACTCTCGATCACATCCGTAAGGTGGGACGGTGAGTGAGTACGGGGAGTCGCGTCCCTGGGGCTACCCGAATCGCTTATAGTTTGGTCAGGTCGCACACGTGTGCGGGGTTAGTATGGTTCTATGAACTCGCTTTTTTGGTGTGCTCTCGTGAGCTCGTTTGTTGGTTTTCCTGGTTTTCTTCTATTCTGGTTTGCTTGCATGTAGCATGTAACAGATGTATTGGTACGGGAGTTCGCGGTAGTTTATATATTAATGGGGGGGGGGGTCGAGACGCGTGGTTTCGCCCTTTACCACTCATCGGTAAAATTTTTCCACCCATGTCCGTCTCTGGCGGCAGGTGGTTGTTGCAGTTGGTATCGGTGTCGGAACTCCTCTCGACCATTGCTCGCGTCACCCTCGAACCAGAGCCTTCTGCTCTGGTTTGCTTAATTTTTCTCTCTTTTTGAAAGAATCAGAGCCTTCTGCCTGATTCGCTTTTTGTCCCCCGTGAATCGAGGACTTCTTCTTCGATTTACACCCTTTTCATCTGCGATAATTACTCGACGTAATTGCGTAACTTAGTATAAGTCCTGCGTTGTAAGAAAGGGAGCCAGAAGGAATATCGCATTCGTTCTGCCTTCCTTTCCGGGTCTCTTGTGCAGCAACCTCCACGTGGTGAGACCTGGGCAATCGGTATTATCCTCTATTCGTAAGAATTTCAAGTATCTTACGAATAAAGGATAATACCGAGCCAATAGCTGCACATTTTGAATTATCGTTATATAATATTGCATACTAGAGTGTAAATTAATATCCACGATTATTTCAAACCTATTCCCTTCCATAACATTTTGCAATGGCACGTTTCATCAGAACAAAATATATTATTCAAGCTTGTTCATTTAAATTTTTTATTATCGCGCCTGTCAATTATTATTAAATGTTAAATTCTCCGCCATATTTCAGTTGATATTTTAATGTTATTCTTGTCGGTGGCACCGACGAGATATTGTTATTGTAATTTTTTCTAAGAATTATAAAATGGGTAATGTCAGCATTCTATATTTATTTATTAGCTGCGGTACTAAATCTATTTACCTACGCCACTGACGCAATTTCGCGTGGTTCACGAACAAATGATCTATTTATGTAGAGAGCGCTGAACCACCAACTGAATCTCGTCGGTGGTGGAACTTTTAGCGATGTGGTCTTTCAGGTCACTGTAAGTTCCACCGTTACCACCCCGCACATTGCGCCCACTTAGCCTGCCGCGGAATAGCACGGGCGGTGGCAGTCGTTAACAGTATCTCGTCGGTGCTACAGTACTGTCGGCCTGGCGCGCCAATTGTCAATTGGCCGACTATAACAACACGCGTCTAGGTCGCGCTCTGATTGGTCCGTGTTTTTCGTTAATAACTCCTTAGCAAAGCCGCGGACGTCAATTTTGCGAAGGAAAATGTTGCTTCAAATGAATTCAAGAACCTCCAATTTCCGGATATTAAAGAAAATTTGAGACACCTTGTATATCCGAGGTCACGATGTTCCTTAGGGCGTAGGATTGGCCTCTTTGGTGCATTTTACCGCTATGTGGAATGAACATATTTTCAGATTTTTGAAAGCAGATGAATCGGGAGCCTATGACACGAACCGCTTCCTAAAAAATAAAACGTGGAAATAGATATATAGAATGTTTTAGATGAAATTATTTAACGTCAGAGTAGTAGGGCAGCGGAGAGGATCTAACAAAGGGAAAAGGAAATGTAGGGAAACGAAGGGTTGGAGGGTATCTACAGAAGGGTAGAGGAGGAAATGAATTAAGAACGATTGGATTAATGTACCGGAACGTGAACTGAGTACAAGAGTGGGTTTTCAAACACTTAAAGCGAGATCTACTTATGGATTTAATGTGATTTACTACTAATGGACTTAATCTACTAATGGACTACTGGAATTAATCCAATGAATCGCATTATGCAAAATCATGCACTTTTTATAATCTTATTGATTTTTTCATTGAATCTTTGGAAAATTTTAAAATGCAACTACGCAGGATTATATGATAATACCTATCGACTGTACCAGTATTATATCATTATATTTTGTTTTTTTCTTTTTGTCCATGTCCCTTCTTTCTCATTAGACGAGTAATTTTGTATTATCTTTCTCTTTTTTTGTAAACATTTATGTAAAAGGGCTTCTGTCAGTCTATAATAAATAATAATAATAATAATTAATGATGATTGACTACCAAGGGAAGAATATAAGGGAATTCGTGGAAGAAGCAAATGACGATATTCAATGAGAAGAATGTTTGATTAACACTAAACCTACCGAGCCTTAAAAGTAACTGGTACACATTCCCTTATGAAAATGACAAGATTGATTTTATTTAGACTTTGTGCAGCTCCTATTGTAATATGTGCCCCACTAAGGATATCTATGCAATCAGTTCTTATGAAATTATTTTTATTATATGAATAATCGTAAAATAAAAAATCTGGAATCAGGCATTTTGAGCGGTGACGGTAGGTTTAGTGTTGAGCGTATCGACGAAGGAAAGAGGCGAGACGAGTTGACGCCGATGTCAGATTTTCCTCCAGATATATTGGACATACGTACAGATATAGAAATACAAATAGAAACGAATGAAGTGTCCGTAATATGTAGTTATCGTAACGGTGTGTTGGTCGGTGTTCTGGTCATTGTCATCGCTATCGATGTCCTCTTGTGGCGTATAGACCGGGACCAGATCGAGCCTTAAAAAACGAGCCTGCGCGATCGGTTGTATCCTCCTCGCCGGTCTCGATCCGGCGCGCGGCGTTCAAACGGAACTCTCGCTTTTTTTCTAGATGGTAACGATCAATATGCAGACAACGATGTACGACGCGCTAACAAGAACAGACAATAAAATTGGCGCGGTATTACAAGGATATAATACATGACGGCGCGCAGGTACAAGGGATAATATGTACGTAATAACATCGATCGAAGAAATCGCCTAATCGATAGGCTGTGGTCCGCATTGTGGGCATCCGTCAGCTTATCTGGCCGCGTGGGTTGTACCTAGTTTGTTCTAGTACCAGGACCGAAGCGGCGCGACGTGGCGCGAGCGGTTCTGATATTCGAAAAATAATACCGGTACCTAGAGCTAAGGAGACATCCGTCGAATCGTGTACACTACTTTGTACACCTTTGCAACCGGTGTACGATTATAGCTCCTGTGTTCAGGCCGCATTGTCCTCGAAACTCGCGTTATTTCTATTATTTCTTTCCCGAGTACAACGCGGACCCCGCTCCGTTCGGACAAGGATGTTCGGCTCCTTCGCGAAAACCAATTCGGCGCACGCGGAATCGCGCGTGCGCGATCATCAATTCAATTCACAGCCGCCTGACACGTTCACGAAGGATTTCTCGAGAGTTTAAGTAGGTGGACGGATAATCGTCACCGAACATCTTGCCCGCCCCTGTCGAACGGCAATTCGTTATTTGTTTCTTTCTTCTTCTTTTTTTTTCTTCTACATCGCTTTCTACCCTTTCCGATTTCCTCGCACACAATTCGTTTACCTATTCGTATCTTATTCGTTATCGGTTTGGTCCTTTCTATTAGATGGCTCTCTCGTTTTCGATTTTCTTTCAAAAAGAAAAACGCGAGCATGTTACCTGGGCGTGAGTTTAACGTCGCTGCTCTCGCGCGTTCGATAACGTTCGAAGGGAGTAGCAGAGGACAGTTTCGTCGAAACGTTTCGGAGGGGGGCGAGGGACGAAAACAGACGAATTAAATCAGCATATGTTTGTACACAGCGTACATACGCATTCGCTCGTGCTTTTCCAAAAAACAAGGGACAGAGGAAGGGAGTTGCATGTGTAGGTGTGTACGTGTTAGTGACCGTGAGGCGTGTCTGTATCATTTTCTGGGAAGGGCACACCTGACCGCGCGTCATTTTTTAACGTTCCGAATCGGTTACGGACACGAGTTTCTCGAATTCGCGCCGGACGATTGCACGCATTCGAACGTATATCACCGAATACCACGGTTCCTCGCAAGTTCATCTCGATCTCGTACCGTATCGGATACTATAAAGTTGGAGAATCGAACGTGCTACAGGACATGCCAAGCGAATATTCGATAAACTGTTCACCGAAGTTCCCGAAAGCGATCGTGGTTCTCATCCTCGAACGTTGCAATCCTTATCTGACTAGTCGAGTCGTGGCTCGAGTTTGTTAAGTTTAGTTTTTGTCGTAAGTTTGCGCTCTACGGGTTTTCTCTATTTCTAGCGTGGGCGGCAACCTCCAGCTGCTTTGCCCCAGGAGAGCACCGGAAAGCTCCCGGGAGCAATGTTTCGAACGCCATGTCTCGAGTGGGCGTGGAATCATTGCTCCCGTCGGAGTACACGGGCAATTTGCGCCCACGCATTCGCTAGGTTGTGTAAAGTTTTTGTTCTACTTGTTTAAAGAAAGAGAGAAAGTGTGTGTGTGCGTGTGCGTGTGTGTGTGTGTGTGTGAGAGAGAGAAAGAGAGAGAGACATAAAGAAATAGAGAGGAGAGAGAAAGACGCAGACAAATAGATCAAAGTGCTCCAAAGATCGAGTAGCATAAATCGTTGACGATCGTTATATGATTTCTATGATTCCATTTCTCTCTCTTCTGCAGTGCGCCGGTTAAGTGCAAAAATACATGCGTATAGATCGTGTGCGCTAAAAGTCTCGTACAGGGATTTCAGCTCCCACAAAATTTCAATGAAATCTACAATCTCGTAGGTTGCTACGCGACAGAAAAATTTTTGTGTGCGCGACCGCCGCTCGATTCGAATCATCCGAGTGCATGCTCCCGCACGAGTTTCTAATTCACAGATTCACATTTCGAAAACTACCGAATATACTCGCTATACTTTTTAAAACGTGCAATGACAGATGAGAGCGGTAATCGGAACAGTTACGTTTTTATCTACGGAAAAAGCGGTTCGAGGAGCCGGAGTTGCGTTTTGTTTGTATCGGTTCACGTTTGTGTCGGTGCGATCGGACAGTGAACGACATCGAACGAGACACGATACGAAAGAAAAACGTCCCAACGACAGTGCACTTGATCGAGAAAGGAAGAAGAACACGATCGTGGAAGTGAAACAGCGATGGAGAGCGCTACGACTGTTTTCTATTGTCGATGTTAGAGAGCGAGAGGATCTCTCATGGTATTTTTTTCGTCTTTCAGCTATGACACAGTGAAAATGTACGTTTCACAGCACGAACGTGCACCAAGGGATCGTCCGTTTCGCACGAAATACGTATTTCTCGAAGATCGACAAGAAAAATCTCGGTATGCCTCGGGTCCCAATGAAAAAAAAAAAAAATAAATAAAACATAATCTTTCTGTGCATTCTCGCGTGTAAAGGTGCGTGTGCGCCTGCGTGCATACGTATTGTGATGCGTGCGTGCGTTCGTGCGTGCTTGCTTGCGTGCTCAAGTGCGTGACGGCGTGCGTGCTAGCTAGCTTGCTTGTTTGCTTGCAACAATTGTGTGCATCGATGCGAGTACATACATGCGAGAGCGTGTCTGTTTGTATATACGAGCCTGAAATATACAAATGTAAAATCGATCGATCATGTCGATACGATCTATAGCAACGGCGTCCGTCAACGATGACCGGAACGGGTCGTATATAAAGTAGTAGTCGTGAAAAACACGTTTGCACCTGTGTACAACAAATTTGTCTAGCTTACGGCGCTAACGTCGTTTCGATTTTTCGGATTCGTTTCCTTGTTTTCACCTCGGGCGTATTGCGATAACCAGTTTTCGATAACGAGTTCGTCGTGGCGCGTTCTCTTCGTGATTCGGCGGGACTGGGAATCGAGAAACGTTTGCGTCGTACAAACCAGCATCGACGAAAGGAGCGCGACGTGAAGGAATGACGACGACCACGACAACTGTAGGAGAAACAGACGGACGATGGCGGACTCGGGGGAATCGAGAACGAACACCCTTGGAATCGTGACGCCACGGACAAGTTAGAGGACGTGCAAGTTCTCGCAGCTCTTCGACTTGCTGTCTCTCGCCCATACCTTGCCCAATAAGTTTCGCACCTTAAGGCTCGTGCTGGTGCGACTGCCGCGATACTTTTTCGGGGAATTGTTCTCGGAGCACGAACCCAGCGGCGACTTGCTGCGGTTCTTCCTCGATCTCTTCCGGAAGAGGTCCCTCGTCCTCTCGGGGTTCTCGAGCTTCAGTCGTATCTGCGTCAGCAGGCCGACGAGCAGCTCGTCGACGTTGTGGTTAATCATAACGGACGTCTCGATGAACTTGCAGTCGTAGGATGTGGCCATCGACTTGCCTTCTGCAATGGGACAGCAACGGATCCTTACGTACACGATCCGCGAAAGTCTAGGACTAGATAGCTAAAACTCCTCTCGGAGTTGACCCGATATATCGTCCTCGACGGGAGTGCAAAGTTGTCGATGCAATTTATCGATCGAAAGGTGGTAAAAAGGTGGTTGCGGACTCTCACCTGCGGTCGAGACCAATCGACTGCGCTCGAGATCGACTTTGTTGCCGACGAGGATCACCGCTCGCGCGGAGACGTGGTCGCTTCGCCACAGGGTTTGCAGAACCGCTTCGGCGACGCGCACCGAAGTCCGATCCGTTGTCGAGTAGACGACACAGTACGCGTGCGGCTCGTACGACACGATACAAGATTCCGGCTGCGAACAGAAAACCGTCTTAGTTCGAGGCGGCAAGACACGAGGAACAAGTCACCGTGCAATATTCAATTTCGTCGGCTCGGCTAAAGCTGAAAGCTAAATCGATCGTTCGCAATTTTCGGCTAGTCTTATCTCAGGTTTATTTCAGTCCAGCTCGCGGAGTCCGGTCGCTATACGGCGTGTAGCCGCGCACGAAGCTGGACTAGAGCGATCCTATCGAACACAGGCACCAGGGGCTTGATCGATCATCGGTCCCCGTCAACAATTTTCACGGTTGACCGGCCTCGTTACGGCTCGATGCTCGTCAATCGTTCCTCGCGATGCGATGGTTCGCCGAGCTGGACTAACGCGCTCTCGCTCATCGACGCGATGCGCTCCCGACACCGCTTTGCTCCCTTTTTATACGTTCCACCTTAACTCCAAATTAATATCGATTAACAAATGCGATTTATCGAAGCGACGGAACAGCAGGATTTTGCGTGTGATCGGCGCACAAAAGGATTTCAGAAACCGGTTCGTTCGAAACGATTCGACGAAATGAGTTTGGAGAAAGCGTGATCGGTTATAAGCGGGCTTGCGATTGCGGGTCGGTGCATCCAATCGTTCGATCGCACTTATCAGAGCATCGTGCGTGAACCACTCGATGGACCGCACGTCCTTCCGCGACTCACCGTCATATCGGCACAGGTGTGATCGATAAATGTCAGTTCAGATTCCTCCCCGGCTAGAAGCACGCTGACAGTCTTCTCCCCGGACTCGTCGTCTGCCGGAAACAGTAAATCATCTCATCATCGACAATCATACTTTGCCTTACTAATTTTTCATAGATAAAGCCGCGACGAATGTACGAACGCCAAACCTGCTTTTTAATTTGTCACGATTACGAGGGTCGTTCAAGGTCGAGCTTTTAATACGGCAACCTTGAACATCGATGATATATGTACAAGGTTGTTTTTAAAGCAAGTGAAAATCGTAAAAAACGGTTCACAATTGTTGAATCCTTTATAAATCGTAAACCACTTAATCGATTTCGATAAAATTTTCAGCACGTTATACAATAACATATACGAACCCAAAAAGCAACTTTTACTATTTTGGTCGTAATCCGGAGAAAGCGTAATTTTTCCAAAATTTGCGTTACATTATCTAGCAATAAATGTTTACAAAAATGTGTGCCATCAATTATGAAAATGATTGTACGTTCTTGCACGTTATTCTTGAATGTTCTTGAACGACCTTCGTAATATAGATCATGGCATTCGTATCGAAACACCCCACCAGGATATAAATAAAAAGAATACATCGTTGCATTTCGAAAAACAAGCTTGACCTTTGTAACTCGCTCGATGCGATACACTTCCGGAAGGGAAAGGTGGCGCGCACCCCCCTAGGCCGAAGCAGAAGAAGACGAGCAACGGGTCCCATGGAAATAACCGACACGGTTTTCACCGTCAAAATTTCACCGACTCCAGATTTGACCGACCACGAATTTGATCGACAACGAATTTGACCGACAACGAATCTAAAATCGTTGTCGATCAAAGTCGTTTTCAGTTAAAGGCGTTGTCGGCCAAAGTAGTTGTCGGTGAAAACCGTGGCGTTTAACCCTTTGCGGTCGGAGCTATTTTAACTGGAAAATTAAACGTTTCTTCTGACCTACAATATTTCTATTCTCTATGATTTTTTAAATTTGATAAATATGAAATTGATGTAATACCTCATAGAATACTTAAATGTGTAGTAATTGGTTAGATACTGACATATCTGATAGTGTAAACAATTATTTAAATAATAGTACAGGAATTTTTAGTGGCGCCGCAGAGGCTGCTAAGGGTTAAATTTGTGTCGATAGTTTCCATGGGACCGTCGAGCGACACGTCGGGATACTCACCGATGGAGGTATCGTAAGCGTGAAGGTATTCGGAAGTCATAAACTGAGAGACCAGCGAGCTCTTGCCGACGGCTGGAGCCCCCAGCATCAGAACATGGTACGGCGTTGGTCCCTGTGATGCGCTGCTCTCCCTCGAGCTGGCCAGCGATCCTGCCGCGGAGTTCCTCGCCGAGCCAGGGTACGAAGCGGTCAGGTGTTCCGTGCTGCACCGCCGTTGGTGATCACGCCGAAAGAGAGCGACAAAAGGACGGAAGAAAAAAAAGAAAGAAACAAGCATGTAATAAAAGATGCCGGGGTCCGGCAGATAGGTTCACGAGCTCGCAGATTCTACGCCTCTCTCTCGTATCGCAGATCATTAGCTTATCCTTGCGCCTTGATTCGAGAATTCGATCTCGACGATTCAAGGAAAGGATTGAACGAGGAGTCCTGGGCCAGCATCGGTGGTGTTGTCTGCGGCAACGTTGCATTTCGATCCTGCTCTAAAGCCCAACACGTGTGTCTACGTCGTCTAGACTCTTGAAGCGCACGTAAACTCACGCGTTCGATATAAAGTAGGACCACCTGGGGCTTCGCAGACCTCGCAGACTTGGTCATCTCGAGGACATCCTTGTCCCTCGTCCGACTGCTATCTCGTTTCGTATCAATTCGCTCGGTCTATCGTTTTCGACAAATTGAAGACAGTGTAGCCAGACAGGGAGAATTAAGGAATAGTGTTACCCGTTTTCAGTCATTATCTGATTCGTCGCATGACATTCCGGACAGGTGCACGACGGAGACGAAAGTGGGACGGAGTGGGAGAAAAGTGATAATCTGGCTTCACTGGTTGAAAGGGTGACGACAGGGTCGGTGGGTGGTGGCTGAGGGAAGTCTCACCTCGAGTTGCTCGAAGCGACGCTATTGTTGGACCGGGATCTCCGACTCTTCAGGGAGTCCCCTCTGTTTACCACCCCCTTCGCGGTTATACTGAAATGTCTCTGCCTGTAGTACTCTTCCTCGACGCCCGTGTTCGGCATGCTGGCGACTCTCGATCTCTGCTGCGGAAGACACAAGTAATTTGGCCTGCCCGACGAACGGCTGCCGGGTGTTTTCACCGACTGCGACCTGCTGTGGTGCGGGCTACCGTATCTAAGGCAAAACGGGACGTGCAGTGCCTAGCATGTTCCCTATTCGATCATCCGATAGCAAGGGAAAAGGACTCGAACAACCTCGTCAACGCGTTGGATAACGGGGTCGAGAACTTGGGAGTTGGCACGGACACGATAGAAAAACATCAATTGGATCGTCATTCCTTAAAAAGCAAATCCTGAACCAATAGCGGTTTGGTAATAAAGAAAATGCGGGCGACTTTTTTTTACATTGTGTGTACACGAAGGCGGTCCTCGATACGTGGAACCGATCGCAGACCGTGCCAATTCCGGAGCTGCCAACGACAGACCGTCCTTGTGTGCTCTGCTTCGAACAGCGGCGTAACTCTTGAACTTATCGCATCAACGGAGGCGGAATATATCAGAGTTTGACCTTCCCGTACCCAACGCGTTGGTCGTCGGCGAAACAAACCTCATCTCGAAGTCGTGAATCTCTTGTAACGTTAGCGTGTTCGCAACGTCCAGCAGCTGTCTCATGTTCTCTTCGCGACGCCTGACGTCCACTTCCGGGTGCAAGAGTATGGTCGCCGCTCCGGTGGACCCGTCCAACGAGAGCGACGGCTGCTGCACCACGATCGTAGCCGCCTGCGTGGTTCTCTTGCTGCCGGTCGTGTTGCCCCCTTTTCGGCATTAGAAAAGCAAAGATCCGTTACCTCGGCCCATCCAGAATCGTTCCTGTCGTACGCTGCGAGTTACCAAAAGACCTCCGAGCACCGGACATCGCGAGACCATTCTCGTGCTTTAACCATATCGTTCGAACCAGACTCTAACCGCGTCCACCCACCCCTTCTTTCACGCTTACACCTCGAAAGCCACAGCCCCTCTTTCCGCTTCGTCGATCACGTGCCCTTGTATTCGATCGACCGCGAATAGAAGGATAAAGAGAATAGAAGACCAAGCAGAAGGAGCGACGCGAAAAACAAGACGCGGTCAGTACGTTCGACGGTTCACCTTCGGCCCGGTTCTCCCATCGACCGCCCTCTTCTTCGTCACCTCCTTCTTCTCCATCGCGATCCTCCTCATCCGCATCGTCTTCTTCGTCCTCGTACGCCTCTGTGTTCCAATGTTTTGCAGTTTATAGCTCAGTTACCGCGTCTACTTCTGGCCAAATCGACATTCAAAAGAGACTGCAGAGCGAGATCGCGGGATCTGAAGCGGACGTTTTTCTGGGTGCTCGGTCGGAGAATGAACGTACGATGCCGGGAGAGTCTTTCTCGCAAAGGTGCTAAGCGTTCTCGGATACATACGCGTGTGCGTCTTTCCAAACAGAATTGCCGCTCGAGAGTGGATTGCTCGCGAATGACGAATTCGTATGGTAAGCTTTCAAGCGGAACAATGGTTTTTCTTTTTTTTTCTTTTGTTTTTTGTTTTTTTGTCTGGTTGCTCGCGTTGCGTGCGCGTCTCTCCATGGTCCCCGGTGTGAATTACGCGACGAGAAAACAACTGGACGAGAACGACACGAGGAAGAGGAGAGAAAGGAGAGAAAGAGAGCGAAGAGGGAACGATATTCGCGACGCGCAATCAACGATCAGTGCTTGCGAACGGAGCCGGCGGCAATTCGGTGGAATACTGCTACGGCAAACGAAGCGCTATCAACTACGTTAACACATCGACTAACGGCGAAATCGGTAGAAAACATGCGCTGCTCGGGACTGAAACGCATCGACTCGCAAAGAGAGTTCCGACAGAATTAGAGCTACGCTTGGTACAGATTGGAGATCGAGTGGCCTGCAGTGAAGTGACGGCTCTCCTCTCCTCGAGGCTGTTCTCTCGATCGACCGATCCCACCTTCCGTAACTTTGCCTAACCGCTCGAGAAGACTAGCCAACTCTCTTCGGTTGGTCCAACGAGAATAATCTCCAACTATTACGCGAAAGTGTTAGGCGAATGCAAAAGTTCGTGCCTGAATTTCAGAGGTAGCGGACACCTTGCATGGATGTTTGTTTCCGGTGTTATGTTACGTACCTCTCGAAAGACAGCACCGTTATCAGACGTTAGACACCGTTGGTCTACGTCGATTTTTATCGACAGGAGCTTCTGAATATGGAGAACGAAGAATGACACTTTCGCCATATTATATGATTCGACATTCGAAAAGAGGTGAATGTACGAAGTGCTTTCTGAACAATTGAAAAGTGATCCAATCTGGATCGATGTTCTGGAATTGACGGCAACATTGTGCGTGCCTTAGCGGAAGATAACTCAAGGATTACAATTAAGGAGGTCTTTGAGATGCTTTATGTTGACAATTCGTCTGCATTTCGCCATTGAAAGAAAATTCGAATTGAATTCCATTGATGGAACAGTTTAATTCAAATCTGGTACGGACTTTTGCACTCGATCAATATTGTGTATCATAAAACGTTGAAATTAACATGGTTGGTGTCCGGTACGATCGAGGAGAGAGAACCATACGGCTAACCGGAAGAGTAAGCATAGAATGTAAACGGGAAAGGAGAACGAGAAATCGAGGGGACGGAGAGAGATAGAGAGAGAGAGAGAGAGAGAGAGAGAGAGAGAGAGAGGTGCGAGATGAGCTCAAAGGAAAACGATAATCATTGGTGGTAATCGACACACGACAGACGACACACGACACGCAGGTGTTCGAGTAGATACAAACAGGTGTGTAATGCATGGCACCAGAAATGAATGTTAAGTCGTCAAATGAGTGTGTCCCGTCCGCGTCTCGTCTACACACAAGATCGCTGCGACGCGAGAGATCGCCGAGCCATTCGAAATCAGGATTGAAGCGTGGTCTGCGGTTGCAATAACCGCACAGTCCGAGAACGGAAGAACCGATCGGTGTTCAGAAGAAGGGACGCGGTTCCGATTCGTCGACATTGTCGTGTTTCGATAGACAAATTACGCGAGCCTGATGTGGGTTCCTCCCAGGTGCCATCTTTTCAGTCGTGAAGAAGAGCAATCTGGCTGTGATTTGGCGGTGCATCGAATTCGTTCGGTGATCTCTCGATCTCGATAGGGATCTCGAAGCACAACTCTCGAGCACAACCAGCAGTATACCTATTGCGCAAAACGGGAAAAAGAGCCTGACCCATGAATGAATGGTCGAAACGAGGGGATGAGATTCTGAAAGAAAACAACAACAATTGATTGTCTTAGCGAGAACAAACGTTCACGGGCGTTCGAATCGTTCTCTACGTCGCCCGCTACATCATCGCCCCGGCTCTTTCGCATCTACCTCGCGGATTAATCTGTCCTACGGTGTGACAACTAGAAACGCGTCGTCGCTAAAGCACCGATCATACGATACCGTAACAGTGTGTCGAGCTCGATCGGCCCCACTCACCGGTGCCTCTTCCACGGATCTTGCTGCCCCCTGTCCTACCAGGACCTTCCGAAGCTCGCTCGTTACTCGTGCAAGCTCCGACCAGCGAGATGTCCAACGGATTCGTCGTCACGTTCACGCTCGGCTTCCTCTGCCCGTGTTTACTCTCGCTGAACGAGCTGGTGCTCCGCCGAGAACACGATCGATCGGACGGACCGTCTTCGCGAGCTTTGCTGACTATCAACGTCAGCACCGAGTTGCCTGCATCCGGCTGGCCTGCGTCCACCGAGCCTCTTACGGGAGTGCTGCAACAACATCGAATAGGAACAACGCTTTTCCATCGATCAAGCATCGTTGCGAAATATCTCACTCCTGCTTCAAACCTCAGATCCGGCACACCTCGTTTAGGCGTCGCAGACTGCTCTTATTATTATATTTATAATGGCGAATCTGATCATTAGACTGTGGAACTTTTTACAAAATAATAATTTTCTGTTACGGGAAATTTATGCTTTTCAATTCTTAACCCTTAGCTCTCGAGTGGTCATTCAGAATCACCACTAAAAGTTGCTGTACATTATTAAATATGTTGGTGTCTAATCAATTACTAAACATTTAAGTATTGTACGAGGTATTATACATATCAATTTCATATCCATAACATTAAAAAAATCGTAAAAAATGGAATTTTTCTAGGTCGAAAGAAATATTTAATTTTCAAGTTAAAATATCTCCGAGTGCAAAGGGTTGAAACACGTTGATTATCTAACAATCACCCTGAAAATTATAATACTTTTATGAGAAGGAAATTTAAGAAGCATTTCTCCAAGGCAATAAACAGTATCAACAATGTTAATAACACTTGGAAATCAATGCTATCGAACAATCAGTTTAGGAATCTTTAAAAAAATATTCAAGCTCCCAGCACAGCGGCTCGATCGACAACCGAGTGAGCGCCTTTAGCTTGATACGCGACTGACGCGTGCGTCCATGACCTACCCGACGTACATCGCTGCACAGCGGTTTGCAACCCTCCAGGCGGAGTTTTAATTGTTACTAACTAAAACACGAAGTCAAAGTCGCAATATTTTTACACGCTATTGTTATGGAGAACAACTCTTTCAATTTCCTCCCACCTGTTGCCGAAGTGCTTGTATAAAATATCCATAGTTTTCAATCAGAGATGTATATAAGATGTATATAGTAAGCAAGAGATTCTATGGTTTCGATGAGCTTCGGCGAGGCACCGGATCCCAGAGCTTCAAACAACGAGGGTTAGACTGAGGATCTTCATGCGAAACAAAAATGTTCTGCGTCCATTGTAAGACATGAAAATTAACCATAGAACTACCGAGCTTGTTATTTTAATTCGTGAAGTTATAGAAATGTATTCTTCGAGTGCACCTTGCCATAAAACTCTTATGAAATCTGAATAAATCTGATACTGTTACTAGTATAAAGCGATACAAATCATAAATCATGCACGATTTATAATCGTATTGATTTTTTCATTGAATCTTTGCAAAGTTTTAAGCCGTTTGTCCACGGAGCGTCGCGTCATAGACGCGTACGCGACAAAACATCGATTGCTGTACATTTGAGTGCTGCAACCAATGTAAAATAATTTAGGTCTGTCCACGAAGCGTCATCGTCGTAATAATCGTAATCGTACGCTACGCGTAGCGTACGATTCTATGACGCGACGCTCCGTGGACAAACGGCTTTAAAATGCAACTACGCAGCATTATATGATAATACCTATCGATTCTACCACTATTATATTATTATATTTTGCTTTTTTCTTTTTTGTGCATGTCCCTTCTTTCTTCTTAAACGAGTGGTCTCGTATCTTTCTTTTTTTTTGTAAACACTTACGTATAAAAGGGCTTCAGTTCGTCTATAATAATAAATAATAATATAAATCGGCCTCGTTTAAGAGCTCGGTACCTGTAGAATTCAGTATTCGCAAATTCTTCTGTGGTTCTCGCTATACGGAGTTTAATGACCTCAGTTTCGTGATAAATGCATGAAATCCAGAGTCTAACAAGGAGGCAAATGCTGGAGCATGCGAACCTGAAAAAATCGGTTGCGCGTAGATCCGGTAAGGGAGGAGTGCGGCCGGAAGAAGGCAATCTGGTCTCGCCGCCGGTATTGTTGGCGGCGAGCATTGCCGTGGTAGCGACTGGCGGACCGTCGACGTCTTCGAGGAGGTTCGAGGTGCTCGAGACTCGAACGTCGAGGCGGGCGATGGTCTCGGTTCGCGAGGTGGCGACTGATATTTGGCCTGTGGTCGTGGCGATCCGATCCATCTGGGAATACTCGTCGTCGTTCGGCGGCGGTGGCGGCGGCGGTGGTGGCGTAGCCGGGTCAGGTGGTAGAGCTGCCGGTGCTGAAGCTGGCGGTGACATCTCCGAGGGGATGTCTATCAAATCGAAACTATCGTCCGGCTGTTCTCCATCTGTGGTAGTTACCTGCAATCAGTTCCTTTCTTCAAATCCTCGCCTCCGAGTCACTCGATCGTCGCGCAGTTACAATATTTTATACACTAACGTGAATGGGATGTACCATACTCTCTCGAAAATAGCTACCTAATTCCATTGAGACCTAAGTCAGGTTTTCGCGCATTAAGGCCCCTTTTACACTGCAGCTTGTATACTAGCGAAGAGAGCGTCGATTCTAGTTCAATTGATCGTTTCAATTGTTAAAACGTTGAACGCCATGGTGGTCACCGATGACCGGCACCATTGCATTGCTTAAACGTGATTGTCATCAAATTAATGGCATTGCGAAGAATTATAGATAGTAAATGAAGATTATTATTATATATTATGGGAAGGATTATACCAGAACATCGAATCGATGATCGTCGCTTTACTCGCTGCTTCAACGTAAACACGTTTCCATGGTAACACAACAAATCCTATTTCTGCGTTTCGCTCTTATCGAAGCTGCAACGTAAACGCGGCCTGAGCCATTGCAGGGTGCGGGAGCGAAACAGGTAGGATAGCGATCTTACCATGGTGAGCATGGTGTTCGCGCTATCGGTGCTGGTGTTGATCGTAGTCTCGGAGGCGGTGCTCGATCCCATAACAACGACTTTCGGGACGCTGCAGCTGCTGCGGCTGCCCCCGGTGGATTTGAAGTGCAGTCTTCGCAGCGCGGATGTCGCGTGAGACAACAAATCGGAATCGCGAATATTCTCGGTCCCATTGTGCCGATGCGAAGAGCCGCCTGCACGCGACGCCTGTGACTGCGACTGCGACTGCGACTCGGTTGCCTCCGTTTCCGCCGACGCCGCCGCCGCAGCAGCCACCGACGCCGACGCCGACGCCGAATCGGTCCCGTTGCTGCGCGAACTGCCGCCGTTTCGTCCATTCGACCCGCGACCGTCCAAACAGCCCTGCGAGCC
Source organism: Lasioglossum morio (assembly GCA_916610235.2). NCBI lineage: Eukaryota > Metazoa > Arthropoda > Insecta > Hymenoptera > Halictidae > Lasioglossum > Lasioglossum morio. The sequence continues at coordinate 45,531,227 of OU744323.1, forward strand.
GGAAGACCACATACACAATGCCGATCAAACATCGACTCTCCCTTATCTACGATTGATTCTGCACCCCGCGACAAATAGCACGACACACAAAATATACAGTCCTCTCTGTTAGAGAAAAATAACTTGCTTCATTACTGGACTGCGGATTTTAAATGCAAAATAAAAAGTCAATGTAACGAATCCAAAATATGCGAACAACAGCCTTCAATTCTTCTAATACTTTTACAGTTTTCTTTTCCACTCATCTATTTTCGTCACAAATGCATCAAATCCCCAGTCTATAGCTAACTCTAATGAGATAGATGATTCCACCTGTACATACACATTTACTGTAGAATATAAAGCGGTATGTAGTAATGGAAGTTCGAAGAAAAAGTTTCACGTTTCGAACACAGAATATCGTAGGACGGGTGATTCAAATAGGCATGGCTACGATTCTACATGTAAAAATAAGAAGAATCAAGTGATCAACATTTTTCAGTTGACGCTTCGTTTAAGAGATAATGGAGTTTCAAAGTTCAGCGGCTATGAGAGTTCTTGAACGACACTCGGCTGGCGCGTTTGACCATCGCGTACCGCTTCTACTTATTATAGCGTTTAGCATGATACGTGAAACTGACAGACTTTCCAACTCGTCTCTCTTGGAAAATGAAGATTTAATATAAGAAGGTCTCTTTTACGAATTATTTCTACGTATAGAATCACCAACCATCCGATGGTACCTTAGTTTCAGAAACATCCTGTATGTTTAGATTGTTTTCTAGGATGTTCTAGACATTAAACGTAGGTTGTTCTAGGATTTTCGAGGATGATTTCACTGAGAAAATGATAGTCGAAGATGTAGAATAAAACTGGTTTCAAAGCAGACTTCGTTTCCGAGAAAGTCGGCGCGGCGTTCAGAATTCGTCCCTGATCTCATGCATCAGTGTTTACAAGTAGAATCGACCGGTCATGAGTCAGACGCGTCAGCTGATTTCTGCTGCTACCGCGGTTCGGTTTCCTCGAAAACGAAGGGTAGGACGTGCCAACTCGATTCCACGTATTCGACGGATCGTTTCATCCGATTATCAAGCTGCGTGTAGAAAATCGTAATATTTTTTAAAGACGTGCTATCTCATCGCAGGGGTGTAGGTCAGTTGCATACTCACGTGGTTCTTGTGTTCCGGGCTGGAGGACGAGTTCGGTGTGTTTGGCAGAGAACCCCCCGTGGGGGTGCAATGCCGCAATCGCGCCAGGGCCGTACGAAGCCCCTCCGTCACGAGGCTCTTTTAGTCCAACTTCGTGATGCCTCCCCACACCTCGCCCTAGCTCCTCGATTCTCTTCCGATCGCCTTGTCTCCGATCCTCTCGGACTCGGGGTTCAAGCTTCTCGATTTAAAGGTCCTCCTCCACGTCGAACACCGTCCGAGAATTTCGACGGTGATTCTCGACGCAACGTCGACGACCCCGTGTAATCGTGGCCTTTTTATTGCATGTGACTGCGAGGAGCCGCGACCCCGGTGACTGACATTTGGATCCCAGTCTTCTAGCCGAGCTGCGCGTTAATCGCTCTGCGTGGTTCACTGATCCGTTCTGTCTCGAACTTTGACCCCCGCGTACTCTTCATCCCGTTTCCGTCCGACTATCTCCTTCCACCCACTCGCTCCGTCGTTTACTCTCTCGCTCTTTCTCCCTTTCTCTCTGTTTTTTTTTTCTCACTGTCGAACGGTTTTCGCGTTCGAACGATCTCGCGTACACTCGAATACGTCGAATTTCTGCGTCTACAATGCGAAACATGGTCGGCGGGATTAGAGACCCCTTTCGAATCGAACCGACCCGATATCTCGGTCAACGAATCAATCGACCGGGGCATTCGCGAGAAACGGAATACGACATACGATTCGCGAGAGCGTGAAAATCCAGCGGCGCGATATGGCCCGATCATTGATCAAACGAGAAGAAGCGGCTCTCTCCCGATCGAATTGCTGCCTAGAAATATCCTTCCTGTTTGCCGATATGAGATGTATATCGCGCGGCAATCGATAATTTCACGCTGGTTGCTAAACGATCAAACGACCATGCAAACTGGGGAATCTAGGTAGAAAGGTCGCCTCGGCCAAAATGCTGGTCAGGGATCGCAGTAACGTTCTCTCTCTCTCTCTCTCTCTCTCTCTCTCTCTCTCTCTCGGTCTCTCTCTCCCTGATTATATACCGGTTGCCAGAGATTCCAGTGGTCGCTGGAATTCCGTATCAATTCGAGTCGATCGGTTATTCGAACGACTGAAAAATTTAATAACCGTTCCGTTACCACGCCGCTTTCCATCGAATTAGATAATTTCCCGAAGCAATATAGACACGGCATTCTTTAGCTATCGGATCTCTCGAAAACGTCAACAATGCGACGACTGTGGAGGAGCGGTGTATAAAAGGCAACGCGGCAGCATTGTTCTCGGGTGGCCGAAGTAATTGCCGAACGGAAAAGCGTGGATCGAATGAACATCGAACGAGCTCTAATTGGAAACACTTATCGAAACGAATGGTAGGAGAGAAAGCAAGAGAGAGAGAGAGAGAGAGAGAGAGAGCAAGAGAGAGAGAGCGATATACCGAACACGGCGGAGTGTTTCCAAGAAGCCGAAGAGACTCCAGGACGAGAGACCCAGGACGAGGCTCCAAGACGATCACGCTGCTCCTTTTACACGGTGCACTGGAATGATCTGTTTGTTTTGCAGCGGGGGGATGACTGGGTGGGTAATTGTTTCGGGTCGCGATTAAGCGTGTTGCGTAAAGCGAATGGTGACCTCTCGATGGCGTGAGGCACGAGCGAGATACGAGAGATACGGCTCGCGCGATTGCCTCGGTGCATTAATGAAAATGGTCACGAAAAAACCGGGTGTTTCACGGGCATGGAAGTGGTGGACGGACGGGTTATAACTCGATTAGCGGACGAACTTTTTGTTCAGGGGGGACATTGGCAGCACGATAGTGGTGTGCAGCGTGCGAGAGGTGGTGCGGTGGCGAACACGATAACACCGAGGGGGTGCAACATGCGTCGATCTCTAGGTGGTGAAACGTGTGACGGACAGGGTTGCCTGATATCGTCGGCCGAGGTAATTGCGATGCACGAAAACAAAGGTTTGATCCAGATACCTGCGTCCTCTCGAGCAAAAGAGCACCGTTTACCTTCGCATACCACGGATAACTGGCGTGGAACACGACTGCCAAGAAAGGACATTAGCGCCTGCGCTTTTCTCACGAGGGGGTGAAACTACCAAACCAGCAGCACCGTCGCGTCGCTCCGACGACCCGTATCCTACTTCTCCCTTCCTCTTTCTCTCTCCCTCCCACCCTCTCATTCCCCCTTTTTCTCAATCTCTCTTTATCTCTCGTCTTTCTATTTTCTCCGTTCTCCTCTCGTTTGAGAGGACACTCTGCTCGTGCTTTTCTTCGCCGTGCATTTCCTTGCCCGATCCTCGAACGGCGAGAACGCCGACAACGCGACGACCACCGTGCGACTCGCAACTGCGCGAGAGGAGGCTTGGCCGGAATTGCGAAACGTCAACAACGATTACAAGAATGTAGCAACACGCTAATTGCTCGTCGCCCCGAGGGAAAACGGAGATCGTACCCGTGGAACCACGCTCGCACGGTCGCGTCTCTGTACACACGTTCTCGTTTCTTAATCGTCGATTTCATTCGCATCGCGTACTGCTGCGAAGATTTGTTGTTCAATCGAACGGACACTGGCCGAAGCCCTCGTCCGCGCGAATCGATCGATTTGTCGTATCGTGGCCATGCAGTCGTCAACAATGCGGGAAACGGTCTCGATACATTCGAATTCTCCGACGCCGGGATTCGCCTGTAGAACATAGAAATGTAGAACACGAGTTGCAAACGCGATCGATGTTGAAAATTGTAAAATGCGAAACGAGGATCATTAAAAAAGAAAAAGTGGTGAATAGCAATTGGGAGAACGATGAATTCACGTGTACAAAGTTTTGTATGTTTCGCGTATCGGTGGCAAATTATTGAACCTTGCGAATCTATACAACACCTGCGCAGATACGCAACCCTTTCCTAGATGCTATTACCGTTCACCCCGTTCATTTGTGTCCTACATTTCATCTTCCACCGTTCTACTTCTTTTTAGTCTCGCATCGTTCGCTCCTCCGGATCGAACCTCTACGCACACGAGCGTCCCAATAATTCGATAGTCTCCCTCGAAATTGGCTCGCTCCCCTGACACACTTTGCGACCAGGTAGAATTTCCCGAGCGAAACCAATTAGTCGAGAGTGAGTCTTTTTTCCCTTTCTTTCTCTCTATCTCTCCCTCTCTTTCTAGAAAGAGAGCAGAGCCGAGAAGGACACGAAAAGCGTGCACGGAAGAGCGTGTACACCGATTCGTGCTTGTCTTTCACTCGCTCCGACTTGCATACCTAAACACCGTTTAACGCGGATTCGATGCACGCCCTCGAGTTCACTGTTAGCATACCAGTTGATCGACCGCTTTGTCAAAACAGCACGCCTATCGATCCACCGTATCCACGTGGCTTCCCTTCCACATTTTACCGTCGCGTTTGCAATCAAACTTCTCTGTATGCGCGACAAGGCACAATTTCGACGCTCGTTATGCAACGCTGTTCGCGTATTTAGGAGACGACAGCGAGGCCCTGGAGAGAAATTCAACGTTGCGAATTAATCAAACAACGCCCAGTAGCCGATCGACGAACTCCGCAATTCTGCGTAACCACTGCGACAAACTGTTACGCGTTTTAAATGCCAGTCGTTCGGTCCAACAAGGGATAACCCGGTCGATACAACGTAGAACTTGAAAATCCATTAAACGTTTGTTTAAAATAGTTTTTTTTAGCAAGGAAATTGCGGCTGTACGTATTAGGTCACACAGTCGTGTAGTTTCTTATCGCGCTTCGCTCTATGTAGACCGTCACCGAACTTTGTTTACGCGATGTTTTCATAAAAACTTTTTCCTATGCCTTGTAATACTTTCCCGTACGATGACACCGACGCGACGCGGTGCCGCGTGCATTTCCACTACTATTTTCCAATCTATTTATGTTTCCGCAAACACTGCATACGGAAATTCTCTTTACGTTGAAAGCTCCATACACTCGCTAAAGAAAAAAAAAAAACGAGGAAAGTTTCGTGCGAGAGATGCTTAAGGCCAGAGTACTTGCATGAAACGCGCGAAGTGTTTAGAACGGTATTTTCTATTTTCAAGAGTCAACGAACGAGTTGAAAAACACAATGCAGTTGAAGATGTCATTTAAAGTATTTACGACGCATGCGAAGGATACGTATCAAGGTTAAAAACTAATTTTTCTATCTCTCCGATAAATCAGTTTGAGTCGACCAACGAGGATAGATACCGGTGGATGTAAAACCCTAACTAAAACTATAAAAGTTTCTTTGAAAAGGGATCGAAAGGCTAATTGAAAGTTGGAAGGACTTCGTTGAAAACAATGGTAACGATATCGATGATTAAAAGCGTCAAAGAAATGCATGAATAGTGAATTTTTTTTAGCGATTTCCGAGATGAAAGTCCTAGTCAATGTGAAAGAACATTGCTAAACGTTTATAAACTAAAATGGCATCCGATGCGAGAATGTGTGGCGGGATGTGTCGCATAGATGTCTGAGCAACGACGTTTTCTGTACATGAATGTGTATTTTGTCATATTCAAAATATAATAATAAACGTTACACACAGTGTAGCTTTTACTTATGGGTCACAACATTTGATCCATGGTTCTGGTGAATCGCAAACACCGACACCGGCTTTAGACTTGTCCGCCGAGTTGTTCGATCGAGTAAATAGGCCCTGTCGGTTCACGGTCCGATGCGTTGATCGACGGTGAACCGGTAGCGCGACGTCGATCGTTTATCGTTTCCGTGGGGAGAAGCAATTTCGACGAACCGATGACAACAACATCTCGATGCTGCGTCGCGCGTCCCGGCAGCGAATTGCGAATCGCGAATAGGGCTCACAGACTTCGCCGGTTTAGGAACGATGAGAAACAGTCGGACTGTACCGATCACTTTTCGAAACGAGGCTCGCCGCCGCGCCGTGTCTCGGTTAACACAGGTTCGCTTTCTCCCTTGTGAATTTTCGCGCATCGATCGATCATCGCGGCGATCGATCACACGTGTTTCGTTGCGTACGCTTGACCGTCGAGGCCAACAGCGCACGGGGTGTATATTCTTAAACGCTACTATTTTTATTCCGAATCGTACGCCATCTCTATCTCCGAGAGAGATCGTCTTTTGTCGTTATCGTCGGCAATCGTCGTTATGATCGTCGTTGTTGCGTTAACATCACAATAGTTAAAGAAACAATAGAGTATCGCGAATACGCGCACGAGAGTGCACGTATTTCTCTTCTTCTTTTTTTTTTGTTCATTTTCGTTATTTTCTCTCTTGTTTTTTTTAGTCACGCTTCATTACGCACGCACTCCAGGCTCGGTAACACGCACCCATTATACAAAATGTACAAAAGCGCACACGCGTACATGTACAGTTACACATTGTAAAAATTGTTGTTCGTGGTCAGTTACGTTTTACGCGCGCACGACTACTCGCAACCCTCCGCGTGTCTACGCGTCTCTCCCTTCTCTAGCGTGCGTGTCGCTGTATATGAATATGCCTCCGGAAACGTATAGATATATTTCCAGACATTTTTATCCATCGATCGAGTTTTCCCACTATCTTGGAAAAACGGGAAAATATCAGAGTAATCAATTAATAATTTCTTTGTTTTTATACTCGTTTTTAAAATGCACGCTATTTCGGTGGTAGGATCGGAAGTTTAGATTTTTCGGAAATCTGAGCTTTCAATCAACCCATTATTAATGGTTCAAAAAGTTTAAAAGGAAATTAAATCGATTCCTTGAAAACGACATTGTGTATAAAAGATGATAGACAGTTAAAAGGAAAAAAATATATATATGTGTCGTAAATTAAGCATTATGTTGTATTCTTCCTAATGATCGATGATGAAGTTCATCATCAATTACAAAATTTATTTGGAAATCTTCAACCACGAAATTAATTAAAAAATCCATAGGCATCGTTACATTGCTCAACGAAAAAATAACTCCGATGACACACCTAGTTGTGGCGTGCGTGATCAATGGAAATAACAAAATGTAGAATTGGTATTTATAGCGGAACAAAATGTACAATTCGTATTTATAGCGGAACACAATTCCATTTCCCCTTCACGAAAAAAGAAGTATTTTCAATGAGCTACGTATCTTTTTTTGTGATATTAATTATCTGCACAGTTGTAGTGAAAAAAACAAAGTCAAGTATTACGATTACGCCTGTTTCTGCGAAGACGGGGTCATTTCACGTAATTATGATTATCTATAGTACCCTCCTTTTTTGATTTCACTATCTTAGAAATACCGGAGAGTTTCGACTACGGGCTGCACACCCCTTGTCGGACCACGTCCATAATTAGCGACACGCACCTTCATCCCCCCCGAGACGTTGGTTATTACTTGACACATGTGACGCGGATCTGTCGCCAGGAACATCTACTCCGACCAAATGACAACGTGCATAGTATTTTAACTCTTAAGATTAGTACGCGCAAGACGCGGCAGTCGTTTCGTAAGAAAATGTCAAAGAAAATGTAAACGTTCTCCCGCTTGTTGAGAAACGCGTGTATACCAAGTAACTGGCTCGCAGAGACGCAGAGACGCAGAGACGCAGAGACGCAGAGACGCAGAGACGCATAGAAACGTGCTCTCCCTTTCTCTCTCTCTCTCACACTCTCTCGTTCTTATTCGTCGAAGGAAAATTCTTAGTGGACGCGGCCCACGTTATTCTTATCAAAATCGTATCCGAGTGGATATCGGGGAACAAAGTGAATGTGTATAAAAAACAGGCAGGCTTAGGTAGCGTGTACAGTGGGGAGGAAACAATCTGATCGGCCGTGTGTGGCGAGGGGTTCTCCGGAGGAGAAGCAAGTCTGAGAATGTCTGAACGAACGGGAATTGAACCAGGAACGATGATGGCTTTATGCGTATAAAAATAAAAATTTATCTCCGTCTTAAAAGTTCCTCTATCCTATGGATATTAGACCGACGCGCGTCAGCTTCGTTTCACCTCTGACAATTTTCGCTACGAACTAAAGTGCTGCCAGTGCGACGAGGTTTATGACGCGCCACGTATTTCATAGGACCTAACACGATTCGCTTGGCGTTTTTGCGAATGAGGAAACAACAAGCACGATTCGAGGATGGTTCTTTGAATTTTTAAACGAATCGCATCGCTGTCCGTCCAACCACTGGATAGAGTACTCGCTCCAAGAATGATCGAAATATGATTCCGTTCATTATCATAGTCAGTTGATCCGAGGTAGGATATCGGCGAGACAATGCAAAGACAAAACTATCTTTCTGTAGTTATTTCTTCGCAAAACCATCGCCAAGGTACTTACGAGATTTTCCTGATTAAAATGAGATTCGAGTTATGTCTGAATTCGTTTCGATCAGAAAAGTTTCACAAGCATGTTGGCAAGAGAGTCCTGTTTGCATTACAATTGTAATCGACTCGCAGACTTTTAAAGCGTGGCAGCTGCATTCGGTTTTTCTCTACGTTCTAAATAACGTAGTTCTCTACAATGATCATTAGAATGCGTATCGTTACGCATTTATCGAATTTCGAAATGTTTAAAATACTATAAAATAGTTATAATGACAAACGTCAATGGCATCTCTACTTCATTCTTGTGGCAAAAGATTATTTTCGTGAATGAAATGAATGTTAGCCTTATTCTTGTTTCTATTTACATAAAGATTCGCAATCTAGCGATCATCTTCAGTCCCGAGGTGTGTTCACTCTCGGAGCGAATACTGTACAGTATACTTGGTCTCCTGGTTGGATTTAGTCTAGTTTCGCTTTGCGTGCAAAGGCCATTACGCGAAACGACCGAGCGTAATCGCAGTTATTCGTGTCGTTTTCCTTGCATCAGTCTGATTGATGATTGCGTGAATCTGTAGCGCGCTTCGATGATCCGTCGCGATCGTTTATAGTGGAAAATCTTATACTCTTTAAAAACAGTCTTTATACAGTGCTTAAATTATTATGTACAACGTGTAGTCGATTAAAAAGTAAAAAAAGGACTCTCTTATTGTAATTGTTACGCGTTAGTCAAACGAAACCTCTAGTCGTAGAATCATATGGATCTCACCCGCGATCGATCGAACGTGGTCTTGACTTGTTATACCCTGCTTGTATCTACATAAGCCACGGGTGCTCGATAGTCTGCTGATTCTTACTCTTGTCTCCCAGACTCTCTCTTTCTTCGTCTTTAGAAACTCGCAAGCTCTCTTGAATAATCGTAACGTCTCGTTGCTCGCATTATCTTAAATTAACGTCTGTGGTACCTCTCGGTGCGACAGAGATCGCCTTGCTCTCGACACGCGTTCGAAAAACGATATAAAACGTCGAAAACTTGTAAATGCACGGGATAGAAATGTCATTAAAAAATTCTCTGTTGTCGCTCGGAACGGACGGTCCTCGCGTATAAAATCTAAGTACGTCCTTAAAGTATGCAAAGCGGCAGGTCCGTGACGAAAAAATACGTCCAATTAACAAAGGCTAAAATGTGGTTTCGTCACGGTCCTGCAACGAGCGGTGTGTTCAAATACCAACAAGCAAACAGGAAAGTCGATGGATCAAATGGGCTAAAGCGGACAGAATGAACAGAACAAATGTATGTGGAATAGAAGAAGTGGATCGAAATGAAAGAAATGATAATTATCTACGAGCTGCCGTTGAACCAGATTTTAAAATAAAAGTGGGAAGAAGAAGAAGGAAACGATGGAAATGATGGAACGCGTGATCCGTTAACGGCACAGTCGAGGTTCGCGGCTTTTTTCAACGATTCGCGTCGCTCGATCTGAACCGTTCTCGCTTAACACTCTTGGTCTCGACCTCTTCGAGAAGAGGAACACGAAAGCTCGAAGGGGTTTGCCGACCTTTTTCTTCACTCGTTTTGTACAAGAGTTCAGGGGAACGGTACCGCCTCGAGCATCGCTTCTGTTTCACTTGAAACACGCATATCATCTCAACAAATACTTGTAGGCCGCGCAATTTCCAGCAATTATAATAAATAAGATTTTCGATAGAGGAAGGAGTGGCGCTAAACTGGAAGCTGCCTTCGTTGCGTCCTCGCAAACACCTACAACAAAGAAAGCAGCCAACGATGATGCGAGAAGCACGACAATGATTTGAAAACGGCAAAACACCATCGATTGACGTGCAACGTACCTTGATTCACGAGGCTATGGGTCCACACGTCGTCTGCAGGTTCCCTGTGACAAACACAGTCCAATCTTGTAACCCAGTGCTCTTGTTCCGGCAGTTTAGATTTACTACTTGTTCCCGTTGACGATTTTCCCGCGTTGCCTTTCAACCGCATAGTCAAACAATATGTCTGCCCCAGTCCGGGAGTGGCCTGACTGGTTTGTCGAGACACTATGGTGTACCAGGCACCCCTTTCTTCCCAGCTTCCATGGCAATAGTACGCTGCGAGAAATGATTAATGTACCAAAATGATTAGCACTAGTGGTATACTTCTGCGGAGTCTCGCGTGAAACCAGAAATGAAAGGAACCGATGTGAGATAGAGATTTGCAGAAAGCAAAGGCGGTAAATGTTCTGAATCGTGACACTTACTCGTTTCTTCTCTGTCACACGATTTTCTAGTAATAATTTCACTTTGATCCGGGGAACTGCATCCTATCTCAACGTCAGTGTTGCTGCACTCATCTCCGTATTGTTCTTGCTGCTGTTGCTGTTCTCCTCCGTGTTGATGGTGGTGGTGGTGATGATGGTGTGGCTGTTGTTGCTGATGTTGTCGTTGCAGCTGATCGTGCGTCTTCGCCTGCTGCGGGTCTTCGTTCCACGTTCTTCTTTTAACAATCCTAGATGAACGCTTCTCGTTGCGACGCTGTCGACGGGTCGGGGTACCGGCCAGATGGAACGGAGTAAATTCGAGCATGGTGTATCTCCCATGGTTCGGACACTTCCTCTGACGTAGCGACGAGCCTGCGTCAACGAGCGATCGATTACGATCGACACTGGCTTTGTGCACATCGTGGTCATTGCTACTCCGAAGGTCTTTGACAATATTTAACTACATCACTTACTGATCAGGGTAGTGTATGGCATCGTGGATGTGTCCGAGAGTGAGCACGCTTCGTCCGCCATTATGGCCTTTTGATCTGCAGGCGATCATTGGTCAGAAACAAGGGTACAAAATGCACAAGTCGCGCAAGCGCTCGAAAAGTACTCACCCGACTGCTGCAGCTCTATAATGTTGTGATCCCGTTTGTGGAATATCATGCAAACGTAACCGATATCGCTGCAACCACCCAGTAATTTCATTAGGTTCTGCTTGAAAGCCCTCTCTGGTTCGAGATAACGCGTTTACTTACCAGCCACTGGTTACATGGGCAATTAATTGCACTTTGTGACCTTGCGTGCTGTCGGCGGAGTTGAATTTCTCCAAACTGTGGCAAACAATCTTCTCGTCGTGGAACGTGTCCCCTTCGGCGTTTTGTACTCGTACTTTCAGCGTCGCGTTTCTGTTCGTGAAGTGGTAGACCTTGGTGCCATCCAACGAATGCCAGTCGTGATGCTCGATGATCCACGAGGGATATTTACATTTGTTGTGCTCCTTATCGACTGTACATATCAGAAAGAAGAACAGTTGGAACAAGTGAAACGAAAAAACCGATTACCAGGACAAAAGAATTAGTGGAGACAAGTTTCCTACTTTTTGTCAACTTGATCGTAGGCGATCCTTCGGAAACTGTGGTTAGGCCGTTGCAGGTGGGTTCGCCGGATTGAGCTAGCAGGTAAACTACCTTTCCCTGATGATGCGGTTTCTCTTCGTACAAGAAACATCTATGTAAAACAAAGATCGCGCTGTTTATTGAAAAGCGAGAGACGATAGCACCATATCACTTCGTGCGTGAAAGCGACCGTACCTGTAGGTTTTCTCAGCACTGGAGACGCTTCTACCCTTCAAGGTTCCAACTAGGTACTTGTTACGGCCGTCGTTCCACACAGCGAGACACTGCAGTTCTTCCGCTAAAATTCCAAACAATTTATAGCAACTGTTCAGTTGAATTGAGACACACCAGTACCGATTCTTCAATATATCTTGAAATGAACTCACTGTTGCTTTCGCTCGTAATATCCGGGCAAGCTTGGTATTTCAGGAGCAATTTACTCTCGTCAGTGCACTTTTCTCCGAGGCTGACAGGAGACAGACACTCGCCATAACCCTTGTCGTACGAAAACGTGAACGACGACCCACTGAAGGGACAGGGTATCGGTTTGGAATTCACACGGAACATCGAGTAAAGGGCATCGTCCGATTTGATGGTCGAGCACATCTCCTCTAACGAAGTTTGTACTCGGTGACAGTATCCTGCAACGGGAAAAGATCGATTAGCGTAAAATCGGATGAATTTTTTTCGTACGGGAAACTTTTAGTCACGTCTGTCTTACCCTCGCGAAACTGTATTACATTCTCGTGCCTGTCGTTGACGATTAGACAGAAGTAGCAATTGTCTCCACTAAAACAAAAAATCAATGTAAACTCTACTTTACAAAGAGGCTCCAAGCATAGTTTACTTACTAGGTGATGTACGAATCGCCAGATCGCTCCACACACGTCCTTTCGCCCAGGGAGGTCGCGTTTACGGTAACCGATACTACTTTGCTATACTCGTACCATTCACCGGCCCAACTCGCCGGGAACTCGCAGGAACCTAGGACAGTTTCATTCACTGTACTCTTATCGTTCTTATTAATGAAAGACACTCGTTATATTACATTTTAATGAGCCCGCGGGACCTTGCGAACGAACTGAAGCAAACCGGTTGGTGGATTATCAATTCGTCGGAATAATCATGACCGAGTAAAGCAAATACGGTAATGTCTCTGTACACAGTGACTCGATGATCAAATACCTTTGAGAACATAATAATCTTCTTTTTACCGAGACCCTACTATTTAAACTTTTTTCTGAAACTAGAAGTTGTGTGGAAGTACATATCAATAAAAGACTCGAGTCGTTTCTCAAATAAATATTTCTTTTTTTTTTATACAGTTGACGCAATTTTCGAAAAGCCTCGACGAAACTAATTTGTGTTTCAAATCGGATTGATTTCAAATCATTCGACGGCCGCTACCTTGACGTACGCTTCTTCTATTGGACGGCATACGGTGAAGAGGGGGCGAGAGGGAGGGATGGTAGTGCCACCGGTGGCTCTACATTGCATGTTCACAATGCTTACCTTTCACGGAAGGTATGTCGCTTAAGGATAGAATTAAAAGCATCAGCATCGTCACAGGGCAAAGATTCCCTTCTCGGTGCGGAAAGGATGGGTCCAGCATCCTGAAATCAGAAAACCAAAAAAAAAATACGAAAACGAACGGTTTACGCGCGACACTCGAAACGTCAAACACTTCGCTATCGTTCATCTGCTTACGTAGCAGTTCGAAGTTGACAGTTTAGATCGCGGTATTTAAAATATGTCAATCGCACGTACGTGACCGACGATAATCGGTTGGCCCAGGATACTCGAATTACGTTTCGTCGAATCCCGCGGTGGAAATTGAGCAGCGAAGTGACAACGAACCACTGTAACACGATCGCGCTTATCGTTTGTTGGCTGGCCGGAATATCAATGACGTTTCTTTCGTTATCAGTGTTATCGCGGATTTGTTTGCCCGAAACGCAATCAGTGGACGCCTGTCATTCGGCGTTCCAACTAACCGCGGCGTAACGGAATCACCGAAAGTGAAAAAAAGTCTCGTTGCGGTCGGTGTCGTTCGAGGCTGTGCACTACTTCCAGAGGCAGCCAGAAAATGCAGCTACGTACAAAACCTGCGAGACGGATGCATTATTCAACAAGGTACACGTGTTTCTTTCCGTATCGTTCCACTCGTGCTCCCTTTTCCGCAGACCTCCTACATATCTACTACCCTTTCGTGTGCGACCGATGCGCGGATAGTCGCATCCACTTCTGCGCATCCGCTTCTCAAGGGGTTAGAATACCAAAGTCGGAAAAATTTGCCGATTTTTCCATAGAATTTATAAAAACAGTCAAACAATGTTTTGACACTTCGCTCACCAACAATAGCTTGATCCTTTTGCATTTTATCTTCGACGGTTCGAACTGGCATTCGACACATTGGTTATTTATAAGCTTTTTTAAAAATTAACGATACATTGCCAATCTTTTAGTTTCTCGATCGATTCTTCATGAGATACTAAATTTATCAATAAGAACTATTATTGTAAAGAGATCAGTCGAGGATCTTTAGATATAACAACTATTGAAAATCCTTCCGGGAGGTTTCCGGAAGTTGTACAGTACGTTAAACCCTTAAATTCCAACCCTCTAACCTTGATCTCCGATGTTACTGTTCGAGTTCGAACGAATATTCTCGTGGAACTAACCTTTGCGTGTTTTGAGATCCGAAACGCTGTGGCGAGGAAGGGGCGCAGAGTTCCAACAGACGAAGTATCACATAATGTTCTCAGGTAAATGTAAGCGCGAGTCGAGCAGCACACAATGCTTCGCCGTGATTCGAGTCGTTGGGAGATCACAGAATTATAGAATATTCGGCAGGGAACACATTATTTAGGGAGGAAGCTTTCGGTGACGAATTCTCAACGAAACGTCGTAGGTTCGCGCACAGCACGGTATTGTTCATCACCACTGTTACTTTCTTCGAGGCTGCGAACGTAATCCGGTCAAGGGAACGACCAAATTGCGTCCGATCTCTTCGGCGAAGCTGCATCGGCAGCGTCGTAGCACACGAGAGAGCAATGCTCCACGCTTTCTATCATGCCGTACGCCGTGACCGTCACTGTCCGAAACGGCCACATTAGTTAGGGGAGAAATACCGAAACGGTCTCGTTCCTCGTTCGAACCGCATTAAACAACTCCTGCAACCCTTGGTCGCCGATTTGCCCCTCGGACGATCGAGACAATAAACCGCACTCGAACGTGCGGAACGCAGACGCTTTTCATAGCTCGTCTCTCGAACCGGTTTTCAATTCTCAGGTATCTTTTGTACGCCCTGCTGGCCGTGTCTCGTTCTTCGTCTTCTCGTTTCTCGCCGTTCTCTTCTTCGTTTTCACGCTCGTATGCTCGATTGCTCGCCCATGCAAACAATGGCGGCGACAACGACCGATGGATGCCGACCGATACGCCACTCGACTACTTGTACGATAACGTGACACACTGCGGAACGCCGCGATGCACGCCTCCATTCATCGATCCTGAGACTGTGTTCGTATTATATAATGTAGATTGGGCACGTTAACGATTATAATTTTGCTACCTTTTTTCGTAAGTACCACTCCGCTCCCCCCCTTCTTTCAACGTTCCTGTTCCTCGTCACGAAGCGTCCGACTGCTCAGGGTCGCGTACCTCTATACATTTTTCTGTTAACGCGATAGTGTCGCCCCACTACGACATTTCTTACCACTAGCACGCGGGGAAATTAAAATTTCTTATATCTCATTCTTGTTTAGAAGTATCGTTCGATTGAAATACAATTTATTGAACGAATATTGAAAGAGACGTTTAGGATATTTAACAGTGGATTTATCCAGTCTCTGTGGAATAGAAAATACTTCTATCTTGTCTACTATTTATAATAAAAAACGTGGTAAAATGCCCCTTGTCTTTTTATGAAGGGCATTAAGCGCCATCTACGATAAAACGTCAAAGCTACACGACAATAACGGTATTGCATTCTTGTCGCAGGATGGCGACATGCTACTTTTAAATATGGCGGACGTTTTTAAACTTGACAGGGAGGATAACATAATAGACACAAGATTGTCTTGAGTTCTTTCACTTGTACAGATTTTTATTAAAATGTATCATTGTTAAAAACCGAGGTATCAGAGATGATAATACATCTCTGTTACCGTTGAGTGTTACCGATGAGCTACCAACTTATCCTCTATTTCTCCAATCAGATCGGAAAGAATCTAGTGATTTTAATTCTGTCTTTCTATTGGTTCATGGTGGACTATTGGACCTGAATATAGAGTGGGGGAACCGCCACAAAGAGCACTCAACTATAGACAGTTTTCTTTCGGACAACGCGCATTTAATCATACACCAATTAGTGCTATTTTAAATTGAGATCACGGTTTAATTGTGTCGATACAGGTTTTCAATTTCGTTTGATTTATTCCCACGTATTTTTAAAAACTATAAGCGGAGTGTGAGACAGCATTTGACTATTTGGCGCCAAGAGGTTTGTGAAGCATTCTATTCGGAATATTTTTAAAAATTAGTCAATTTATATATTACATTCATTGTCATTTTTTAAAAACGTGTAGTCACATTGCGATTCTCTCTTTTCTCCGACTCAACACTTTTTTCGGTATCCTTTCATTGTTAGATGTTTTGTCGGCGTGAAAAAATGACGCTTCACTGTTTATTCGTTTGAATTTCTTTAATTTTCCACACACCGATGCTTTATAGGTCACAGTGTTGCGACAAATAGTTGCACCAAGTTGAAACCTTCACAATTTCTCACAACATTTTGATTTAATCAGAGTAATTATGCTTTTTTCTTGACTTTCGTTGAGCGTCAGTCAGCAAATTCATCCGCTATTGTCTCGTTCAACCATGGATCAGCGAACGCAGACTCGTGTCACACTATAAAAATTCACTACGCAATGTAAGCGACCTCTATGAGGTTCCTATATGAGCTATTCAATGTCGCGTATCCTCTGTCGGTAAAAATATTTTGTTAAACCATAAAACACGATTCTCTGAATTCGCTGGCGAATAATAAATCAGGTAGCGCTCTCCTCCACCCTTTAGAATTTACTCTGATGATAATAGCTACGATACAGAGTCGCGTCTCAGGAATTGTACTTCGGAACGAGTTGATACCAACTCGATTCGATTCCTTTCCATCAAGTGCTTCGCCTTTATTGATTTCCGCTTACACAACTACGACCGATTTCTCCGAAGAATAGAGAATAAAATAACCGAGCGTAATCGATGCTTTATATAGATCACCGTACGTAGGATCGTTGCAGGTGCGCAGAAAAGAAACATGCATTAAAAATAGTCGTATCTCGAATGTGGATCAACAGATTCGCATCGGACAGACAGTAAAAAAAAACATGAATAGACATGCTGCGCAATAAATTCGCTCCTCAAGAATCCGCGAACACGCGAGAACGTGCTGAAGAGACGCATAAATTGTAGTATTTTCAGTCGTGCATATAGGGGAGTAGGCTAAATCGAACTTAATTGGTTCAGGAACCTCGTTTCGTGTAGCACCTGTTCGTCTTGACTCGTACCGAGAAGTATTTAGGGGTGATTTAAACCTTTGTCATGTGATATTCTTCACAGCTTAAATATTCAGACCCTTCCTGTCGCAATAAATTCTTAAAGGCAGAAGAGAATTTATATTTATTTTATGTGCATGATTTCTTTAACACTATTTCCACCACAAACTTCCGTATACTTATTTAGAGTTATTTTTTTTATACCGATTATTTTGTATATTCAAAAAAACAGATTTATTGTTTTATTTGCAGTGTCAATACACGTTTATTTAAAATTCCAAAATATTTCGACACCTTTAGTAGAAATAATGCTAAATATCATTAACAGGGGAATAGAATGGTAGTTCGACTTAAATAGCAATTATTAATATTTAGTTGATTCCGTTTGAAATCTTCATCACGAGTCGGATTTGTTTTCACGATACAATGGAGCGTTGCTATTTTTTACGTAGTGAAAACGATAAGAAAATACTCGATCCCTTTCGCAAGGACACGAGGCATCGAAGTCTAAACGAGGCGGGAGGCAATCGGACTAATACTCGCATGAATTGCTAATTAAGAGCACGCAAAGGATTTCGTATTGATTTCCGTCCGAACGAACAGCGATACCAGTAAACAGTGGATATTCCAAATAATACAGTTGAAATTGTTTAACGAGGGAAATTGGAATGTAGGGAAATGGTCGTGGGATCGTGGTTGAAAGTCGAAATTTATGTAGGACACGGCAAGCTCTTGAGCGCAAGTCCGTCGTAGCAAACGTGACTTTTCGATCGACACCATGTAGTCGTTCCGCAAGGTACGTCGATAGGTAAGTCAACAGTCGCAACGGCTGGAGCAACGTTCGCATTGCGAATGCTCGCTACCCAGTTTCTTTTCCGAGGTACGTTTTTACCGAGCCACGAATTTCTTATCGCAATCGTGCATTTTCTGCGACGACAACCGCCAGGTTCTGGTACTGTCTTCCATCCGCTTCTTTTCTGTTCTCCATCTTTGCGTTTCGATTCACGCGATTTCTTCGACAAACTTTATTCAAATCGGGAAATCTAGCAAGCAGATTTACACGTATTAGCTCATCATACCATTAGTCGTGTCGTGTTTTGATGCTTTAAAAGTAAAGTTTGAATAATTGCATCGTTTCCGAATGAACATGCATCTGCCACGCTTAAAGTTTCCAAACGTTTAACCCTTTCGCTGCTGAGTTAGGGACGATGAATAGAACAGAATAAAAATAAAAAACGTCAATTTAGGGCAGTAACACGTAAAACAGAAAATTTTGGAAAACGGATATTTACGGACGTAGCTGCGAAAGGGTTAACATTGAGCGAAATTGGACGAGCCGATCTTGCTCTAGAAAACCACATTTGACACTTTCTTGCACTCGAAACGTGTTTTCTCTGTGCGTCACAATTGTTTTTAAAAGCGCGATGAACTCTATCGTTCATTTTAAATTCATACAGCACGCGATGTTAGAAATGAATTTTTTAACACGTACTTTGACTTTTTCTACATATTAAACATCTTTCTACTTGCTTCGAATATTCATTTTATGACGATGAGAGGATTCTTGTAGACATAGAAGTTGCTATACAAATATAACCCAGGCAAAGTAGTGATTAGAAAACATACAAAAGTTGACTTAATATTTCCGAAGCAATCGAATCCGGTGGAACAATTTCATTTTTTAATCGTGTTCGTTCGAATTTAATTCTGTTCTTCGGGAAGATAGTTTTATATTTTGAAGTGTGAGAAAACTGTTGCTGACCTCGTCTATTTACTTTTCTTCAACGAGACCTCAAATGTATATCTGTGTCGACGATCTCAGCAGTACTAACAAGTGTTTGTAGAAAGCATACTGTTGATAGGTTCGAAGAACTTGTTTAACCGCTTGCAATTATTATTAACTGCGAACTGCAATAATATTGTATTCACTGTTATCGATATGTTTACAAGGAATAATCCCGAAAACCGAAATTCCAAACCTATCAAAACTTTAGGAATATGTATTACACGCGATTGTTTTACTACTCCAAATTCATTTTAAGCGGGTGAAATCGACCCTTGAAAATTCGTATATTTTTCAAACTTCAGACAAAAATTGTTTTTTATAATAAGGATTATCCTCTGAAACATTTGTCAATTTTTCAACGTCGAAAAACATCCGAATATTCAAGGGTCGTTTTTACTCGCTTCAACTGAACTTGGGCAGTAAAAAGGTTTATAATTTTTTGATCAGTCCTTGTTAATCTATATAGAGGATATTCTTCTAAGAAACTTTGAACGAAAAAGAAGATCCAATCGTCGTAGTTGAGAAAAGTAGAGCAAAGGGTTGACATGCTTTGCGAAATAAAGAACAGCATTTTCGTTTTAGCGGATCCATAGGGATGTCGTTCTTCGGCTGGAAGGGTAGCAGTCGTTCCGAAAGTTCCGAGCACACGGGCCGCAACTTGCAGGATGGTCTCTTTCAGATCGCCTCCCAAGCTTGTCACATCTTGGTACAAGTAAGCTTCTCACGAGTTTTACAGTGCTTACTTATATGAAAGACAACGACGAAGTCGTATCTGAATGGCGGTTATTCGATTCTCAAGGTGAACAACACGCACAACGTTTCGTACGGTGGGAACAACAACGTGAGGAACATCGCGTATTCGAAATGTTCCGTAAGGGATGAGGACTCGATAAATCCCGCGAACGCTACCGTCTCCAAAGGAGCTTCCTCCACGGTGAAATCCTACACGAAGTACGCAAAGGAAGCTGCCAAGGATCAGGATGTGGTCGTCTTGTTGCCGCATCGCAGGAACAAGACCGCTTTCGTCAAACATAAACTCTCTGTACGTACCAGGACGTGACACTTTCGTTTCTACTGCGAATTGTGATTCACCCCTTGCCCTATCATATCGTGCCCGACTCAAAATGTCAAACAGAAATGACAGAAACCCATTCCTTTTAAATCGAAATGAAATTAAACGCAGCTCTGAAAGAAATCGTAAAGGCTTTCCGATGATATTTTCACCCTTCGAGGACAAGGACTGTGTTCTAGATTCTGGTACGGTTACAAAATCGATCAAACAAGGTTCAATTGTTGAGCACAGTTCTAAAATTAAAGACAGTTATAGACTGCAGATCTTTAGGCAACATAAAAATGTTCTGCATCAATTAACAAAATTTGTTCCTTTCCTTACTAATTTTAATACATTAATATCAGTATATCGATACTTTTAAATTCCTACTGTTTCACGTCCCATCTATTCAAATCCGCAGTCTAGTTGGAACGAGATATTACAATGTTTAAATCGTCGATAGTTTATAACGGCCCGAGTGAGTCGAGAGGAAGTGAAATTTCACTTCGACTCCAATTTTCGACTGGCAGCTTTTCGTCTTGTAGCGTTAGCTAATTTTCTGTCGCCTCAGCCAATTTGTTCGACTAATTGCCGTCTCGCGTTTGCAGACGGTGTCCGAGAACGTGAGATTAGAGACGAATCCCTCGAGTTGCATCACCGGCGGCAGCGGGGTTGGCAGTGGCGGTGCGGTCGTTCACAACAGCAGCCTGGTGCCCGACGACGATTACGATTTATGGGACCAGTCCGGCTTCATGCTACGAAACGACGCCGACGATTCCCTGACGAACGGCAAGTTAGTAACCGTTTTATCTATCGTAGCGATCGTACGCGTATCGAATTGCTCACGGCGAGTCTGATGCTCGGTGGAGAGAGTAAGAGAAAGAGAACGATATTAATCACGGGCCTCGATTGTTTGCGCTTTTGGCGATGATAGATGGGGAGGAGCGCAAGGATGGTGCAGACCCAGTTGCATACCAATCACCATCATCTTAATTTTGATAGTGTTGGTCGTTTTATTGCCGTTGTTGGATCACACGGCGGACAAGTACGCCTCGAACAGCACTCGTTTCGGTTTCGATTCAAGTTGCATGGACGGCTGCAATCTGTCGTTCGTCGAGAGCATACCGATCGGTATGAATTATACCGGTGACACTACGTTCCAGCGAAGTACTTATGACTCGTGGGCGGAATTGATCTCGCTGGCAAGAGATAGAATCGAGATAGCCTCGTACTATTGGACTTTGAAGAGGGAGGACGTGTACCCGGATGACAGCGCGAAACAGGTAACTCGGACGAACCGACAAGGTGACTTTATCGAGAATCGCTCTTTAGAAAAGAGTATCTAAGTCTTGTACTATTACATCCTTTCATAAAGTGTCTCGTTCCTTCTTGCACGCTTCGCATACGCGAATGTCAATATTTTGTTCAGCCCTGTATTTGTATAGGCACTTCTGTCTGTGTCTTTAAGAACCCTCTTGTGCCAGTCTGAAATGTGTTTCTAAAGCGTTCGGAATGATATTTTCTGTTTAACCAAATCGAGGAACGGATGTTGACGAGATTCGTTTTTTCTCGGCACATACTTACGAATTTTAAACGGGCAACACAATTTCGAACTGTTGTGTAATCTTCTTATTGTTTTGAAGTTTACCTACATATTTGTTTCTTCCATAAATGCGTAAAATCTACAGGGTAACCGTTACTATCTTTGAATATGTATACTGCAAGATTTGCATACTCGTTTTGAGGAAGCGGTTTTTTGTACCGTGACTTCCGCATACGATTCGAACCGATCGTTTTCCAGGGCGAGGAAATATTTCGTTTGCTTCTGGAAGCGGGGAAAGACCGCAATATCGCGTTGCGGATCGCGCAGAACATGCCGTCCCAGGTCAGCCCAAACATCGACACCGAGATCCTAGCGAAGAAAGCTAACGCCAAGGTAAACGTTCGCTCTCCCTTTTTCGGAAAAACGCGTTCGTTTGCATACAAAGCGAACGATAGTGAAGAGACATCCAGATAGTTCATGAGAATTGAAACAGGTGAAGAGTCTGAACTTGGTGGCGCTATTCGGATCAGGAGTGCTGCACACGAAGCTCTGGCTGATCGATAGAACGCACGTGTACGTCGGCTCGGCGAATATGGATTGGCGATCGCTCACCCAAGTGAAGGAACTCGGCCTGCTAGCTTTGAACTGCAGCTGCCTGGCGAATGATTATGCTAAGATATTTGACGTAAGTCAGTTTTCCGCTGTCGAGGAAGTTTACGAAGTACTTACAAGGCCAGAATCTTTGAGACCCGACGTCACATTTCCTGTTACGCTCATCCTGCCTTGATGCTACGAGACTGTATTATCATTTCCCGTTATTCGAATTCGATGAAATCGCAAGTTAATGTTTCTCAGGTTTACTGGATGATAGCGGAAGATGGTAAAGTGCCGCCAGTCTGGCCAGAATCGGTCACCACCCACATCAATCAAAACACGCCGATCGATTTTACGTACAGAGACGATAGATATCGAACGTTTATATCGGTAAGTACGGCCAATCAATCGTAGATTTGTGTAGGAGGCTGATCCGATCGAGAAACTGAAAACGGTTTCGACACTGCATATGTTTTAGAGCGCGCCCCCGCCTTTCTCGCCAAATGGTAGGACCGAGGATGTCGACGCTATCCTTTATTGCATCGAGAGAGCGGAGAAATTTGTCTACATCGCGGTGATGGACTATTTTCCTTTGACGATATACACCACTAAACTGAGGTACGTAATGCAAGAATATTCGGACGATGGGTTACGAGAGGCTTTACTGTATCACGAGGTTATTTGAGCAGGTATTGGCCAAGGATAGACGACGCTCTGCGAGCCGCAGCTGTCGAGCGGAAAATCAAAGTGCGGCTGTTGATCTCCTCGTGGAAGCATTCGCGAAAATCGGAGACCTCGTTCCTGAAGTCGCTGGTAGAACTGACCGGCAGCTACCCGGGAGTGAAAATCGAAGTGGTTGGTATCGTAGGCAGCTCGGGAGATGGCACAGCCTGTGGTTGTCCAAATACCAAAGACGGTCTCCGTGCGCAAACACATAGAAAGAAATCCATCTCTCCCTTATTGACCAAACATCGAAAGCATATCTCGCTTATCTTTCAGTCTCTATAAGGAAGAACGATGCGAAACGTAGGACTATCTTCCATATTTTTCTACCGCCTCTGTGCCAATGCTTCCAGCTTCAAACGTTAATGTGACGCGACGAGTGACGTCTTATCTATTCAACCCTCGCATTCATTTTTGTTTCAGAGGAGATTCGTCGTGCCCACCAACTCCCGGTTCGACAAGATCCCGTTCGCTAGGGTGAACCACAACAAGTATATGGTGACGGACACCGCGGCGTACGTGGGCACCAGCAACTGGTCCGGCGATTACTTCACAACCACCGCCGGTGAGTAAATCTCTTGTTCTCTGAATTGTCCTCCTACTGTTTACTTTGCGATGACCATCGACTTTGCGCCGTAGGTGTGGGTACAGTGTTTGAGACAGTCGGAGACCAGACGCCGGACAATCTCCGCCAGCAATTGGAGAAGATTTTTCTCCGTGATTGGTCATCCCAGTACGCCTACGCTTTGAACAACAGCCTGCTGGACGCGAGAGGTCCGACAGGTGCCATTGGGGACGACTACTACTCGCGCTCGTCGAGCTACATGTTAGCGTGACAACGGTGGCTTCGTTAATAAGGGATCGGCCAATCGGAAAAACGAGGATCATTTCTGGCTGGTTAGCGTCCCGACACGGAGCTCCTAAATGCCAACTCTCTCGTCATTCGCAAACTCCTTCTCCCTCCATTTTTTTCTCTCCTCGTTCTACGAAACACTTGGTTACGGTTGTCCGAACTCTGCAAATATCGGCTTCGAGCGGACGTTCTGTTTGTTCCGCGTGCGTCGCGCACACCGATACGTGCACGCTCGTCTTCCTTTCGATGATTCCTTTATCTCCGTTTTTCCATTATTTTTTTCTTTGGCAGACCGTTTCTCTCCTTTCCTCTCATCTCCCCTCGACAAGCTCGTGCCCCCTTCCTCTTCAGCATCGTGTTTCCCCTCCCCGACCGTTGTCGTCCCCGCTCGTCGATCGCACGAGAGACGCACACAACTGAAATTTTAAACATACGAGTATTATCTTACATAACGTAACCGCCCGTGTGCCTTGGCTCAAGTGCCCTTGCAAATGTTTTCTAAGAGAGATCGGCTCGAGAGACGAGAGTACATCATTGTCCGGCGCGCACGTAAGCGCCGGCGAATAATCATAATCACGAAAGCAATGTTTAAAGGTAACGAAGGATTCTGCCATGTGCGCCCCCGCCGCCGCAAAAACTCTGAACCCGGCGACTCACCTGGCCGAACGGTGACGTTCACGCCTTCTCGTAATTTCATAAAAACCTCTCTGTTAATTTTGGAACGTAAGTTTTCCAATGGCAAACCGATCCAGTCATCATCACGTCACATTGTGTTTGCCACGAGCAAAAATCTACAATACATATACATATACAACGGTCCAACACCGCAGCTCGCAGTCTCAATCGTAAACATAAAGACAATTTGCGTGTGTCTCCGCAAAAAGCCTGCCACGAGTGTCTCAGCGTTACGTAAATTGCATGGAAGACTGCGTGACTTTTTGCTCCGAAAGAACTCTACAACCACGACATTAATGTAACGACCGCTTGTTTGCGAGAAATATCGATTTGTAAAACATGACGAACCCACTGCACGGATTTTTCCAATCGATTTTGTTCGGAGGATCGTTGTTTCCGAACAATTTCTTAATACGTATACAATATCTCGCAATCTCTCCAGGATACGGATCGCGGAGATTCGAACGCCTGAATAAGCGGTCTTTGCGATGTCGTAAAATTATCCGAACGGTTTTACGATTTTTTTTTTAAAGAAAATAAACGATAATTTGAACACGAGATGGGAACGGTTAATCGAGATCACGCACCCGACGTAAAGTGTATCGCTGACTCTATTCGCAGCGCGCTTGTCAGCGAAATATCCAGTACAGTCAATTCGTACAAACGGCAGATCAATACTGTGCAAAATCGAAGATCTTAGATAAAGATTACTTGGAGCAATCATATAACATTGACGCCAACACCATCGACGCAATTCTAAACGCGTCGAACCCGGCACGTTACGCTACCGTCTTCTGTTTCATTCGTTTCTTCTCCATTTTCCGCCGATTTTTCCAATTGGCAAGTTTTAGTATCCTGTTTATTACAGCATAACCGGTTATTACGTCCCGCCTTTGTGTTTTATTTGTGCTTCCCCTCCACGACCGCCTATTCGCACCGATACACTTATTTCCGTGTAATAAATGTAATAAGCGCGTATATGTATAGCAATCCGGATTCACGTAACGGAACGCGCGAATTTTGCTGCGACTTGCAGTGGTCTCAAATCAGGATTTAGCAGTTCAGGATCGGTATAAATATTCGATAATAATATCAGCAGCCATGGTTCAACCATGAATGATGAAGGATAAAAAATAAAACAAGTTACTAACGAAGTAGAATATAACATCAAAGAATACAGATTTAAGGTAATTTTATTTTTTATTATATCATAGTACTTTACTATTATGAACGGTAGACAACCGATAATTCTTACACGATTCCTTGTTTTGTTATACATCGGAAAACGATCTAGTTAAAAACATATTACATAAATAATCGGATCGTTTAATATCTTTCGCGTTGCAAGTAATTAATAGGTTAAAACGTTGCTCATGAGTGATAATTTAAACTGAATTATTATCATTAATATTCAGGAACCCCACTTACCCTGGAATTAATTCCGTTCAATGTGTTTCCGTGCACAAATGAGACTCTTCAACTGCTAAAACGATGTTGTGGACCGCTGTGCGACTGTGTCGGTGGAACTGCTTCGGCCCAGTGTTCGTACGATCGACGAATTATTCGGCCTAAATCATTGCGATGACGCAACCGAATGAAGCACGCGTATCCCAATAGTCGATCTACCTCCTAGCAGCCAGTGGCATTTTCAATATTTCCGGTTGAGAAAAATCCTGGTTGGGAAGGTTTCCAGCTTCGTCGGGACACCATCGCAAAATTGACATAAATCAACGCCGAAATACCGTCCGTAAAATTGTTTTGAATTACCGAATCAGAAAAATGTAGCCTTAGGACAATGACGTGGGTTACAAGCTTTTGCCGATGGGAAAAATTCCGCATTTTTATCGGTCGCCGTGTGGCTTAATTATCTTCGTAGTCACAGTTCTTACATTTATAAGTCTGTCGGGTGCGTCTCATCATGCATACATACGCACACACGCCGGATGAATTTGTATGGCTGATTGAACGAATAAATAAAAATTAATCAGCAATAAAAACGTTATAATCAGCGGACAGACTCCTCGAGCGCATTCCGTGTCGTTATGTCAACTGTCAACAAGCTGCGCACTATTCCCATGAAAGAATTGATAAGTGTTCTATGTAAATCGCGAACATCTCGAACGATTACTAAGCGGTTTGCTATATAATAATCGCGAACTGTGAAATTTGAATAGTGTCGAGTGGCACGACGCGATTATTTTGTGGGTTCAAGGTTTTCTTGATTTCCTAACACGCTGCGACCTACATTTTATATTATAAATCTGTGTAAATATGTATTAATCTTTGAGTGTTTCCAATGTCTCCAGGTAACAAAATGATTTTTAAGACGTACTTTATGCCTGGCAGTAGCTAGGAAAGACATCGGTTCGAGCACCCACTTTAGTTTGCAGACAGCGTATTAAAAATGATTTCATTATGTGAAGAAGTTTTGGACACGCGAAGGTCACTACATTTTTCCTCAGAATTCGATGCTATATCGATTTGTAATACAGAAAGTAGGTCACTCGATTTAAAATAATCAAACTGATCGCAAACTCTCTGAAACGCCTCCACCTACACAAGATGTGTCTTCGACACCGTTCAAGTTTCATATTATGTTCCATAACGTTAGCCGAGACTCCTGTTCTATCTTCACAATTTTTACCATGATCCAGAAGTACGAGCAATTGGTATTTCATACTACCAACCGCATTACCGTTAGAACGAGATGGAAACGTCGAATGAGTCCCTGAAAAAAGTCGCGTGATATCGAAAACGAGGCGTCGCCGCGTCGATGACGAAACGGTAGAAATTGCATAAAGAGAAGCAAATACAAAACCACAGGGAATTTCTGTGTCGGTAATTTTTGCTGACATTGCGCGCGCGATTCGTGTTCGATCGTCGGAGGCGAGCTCCATCAATCGTTCATTGGCAGACAACACGAATTCCAGGAGCGCGAATCGCGCGACACTGGCAAAGGTTTGATTGTAGCTAAACCTCGAGATGCGGGGGAGTGGTGTAGAGTACTAGAGTATAGTGTATGGTCGTCGCAGAAGCGTCGGTACATGTATAGTTGGCAGCGCAAATGACGCTTCTTCGACAGGTGCCGGGTGGACTTGGAACGTTGCGCGTCCACGTTTCGTTGGAACTCGCCTAGTCGAAAACCCGTCTTTTCAGTGAGCGTTTCGGCCGTTTCGCTTCTCGCGCGTGGCCCTACATTCTGTCAAATACGACGTCGCTTCGTCCATTGTCATTGATCGGCCATCGCTTTACACACTCCTTGCACACCGGTAAGGCCGTGCTCGTTTCTTAAGCTGCGAATACACTAGCAAATTATTTGCGACATTTTATTTCAAGAGCAACTTGCGGAGGTCTGTACGCTTGTTAAAAGTAAAATATTTTCTACACATTGCTTCGCTCTCGCGAACAATGTCGTAAGTTACTTGCTCGTATATTCGCAGTTTTGCCACAAAGAGGAATAAAACAGTAATGGTTTTTAAGTTGCATCTTATTCAAACTAAAAGATTCAAAGAATGTGCCTATTTCTTGTGAAGAATATACTAACGTTGGTACGAACAAAGGGACTGATGTCTTTATAAAAAGAAATTCGTTTCCGCCGCAACGCATCGTGAACAGAACGTGTAATTTAGGACATTTTTCGGCGTGCTTCGTTTCCTCCCTTTTCTCCGGGGGAAGAAAAATGCTAGCAAAGGTAAGGGGGTCGACAAAAGGTGCGATAAAAGGATAAAATGGTAGAAGGTGGCGAATGAGAAGTAGAAGAGGAACGAGAAGAAGAAGAAGAAGAAGAAGAAGAAGAAGAAGAAGCGTGCGAAAGGGAGGCATCGACTGGGGGGTCGAACGCGATCAGGCTGATCAGGAAGGGGAAGGAGAGTCAAAGGGTAAAGAGAAGGGGCAGCACGGTAAGGAGAGTAGAAGGAGGAGAAAGGAAAAGCGAGAGCAACGACGGCACGAGTGACAATTCCGAGGTGTATCGCTTGCAAAAGACTCGTGCAAGGTGGCATAAGAGGAGGATCGGTAAATTTGCGCGAGGAGAAAGTTTCCAAGGCATCTGGTGTGCGATCGTTCGTTCGTTCGTTCGATCGGTCTGTTTGTCGGTTGTTCGCGTCGCTCGTTTGTTTCCGTCCGTTTAATTGACGACTCGACGATTTAGCTTTTTTTCCCTTCGTTACATGGATGATCCGTTGAACGGTATTCGCTCGATCGGCAGTTTTATCGACTACTAGAAGTGTCGCGCCGGGCACTCGTTGCACAGAAACACCGGATAAGGTCAGTGAAATTGTAAACATTTTTCATTTGTCGGATCGTCGCTCGAACGCCAATCTGTGCGAGCTTCGTGAGAGAAGCCATCGAGGATTTTCTATCGGAAAGTTTTGCGAAACAGGCGAAGGACGCGCTGCCGTTTCGTTTCATCCCTTAACCGCGCGAGGCCTTCCGGTTCCCAGAAGTCGACGGATGTTCGCGTTTCGACTGAGTAAAATCGTTCTCAAGTTGAATCGCACGGAAAGAAAATAAACGTCCACACGGTGCACGATCGATCGTGTAATTTTTTAGTCGGGAACACGTCCGGTCCCAGCGACTCGCTTCGTTAGCGATTCACCCCGTGTTTGCCCGTTGAACTTCTTGCCAAAGAAAAGGAAAGGCAAGAGAGCAACGGACCGGACGGGAGAACAGACGAAAAGAGAGAAATCGCTGGAAATTTTGTTATTCGCGTCCACGGCTGTCCGGCGAAGGATACGAACCCGCGGTCTCCCGTCCGACCGTTGCGTTGATCGTTGCTGTGTCAGGGGATAACGGCTGTTCGTGAAATACCTATCAGATTCCGTACAGTTACGCGTAGTCGTAGTTTCAGTTTTCGTCGTGTTCTGTTCCGGGCCTACCAAAATTCTTCAGACCGAATCGAATATTTAACGGTGTATACCGTTAGCTGTATAACGTGCTCGTCCAGCATCCGTACCGTTACTTGGAGGTTTGACCCGAGTCGGGTCTAGGGCGCCTAAACATACACTGCGCCATAACTGTTCCATTCGAAAGACTGCTCGCGGCTGACGGTTGCCTCATCGCGGCTCGTTTTTTCGAAATAACAGACCCGGGATGCGCCGAACGTCGCGATACCCGTGCACCGCGCTCCCAACACCCGAATGTCAATCTAAAGAGACTCTGGTGGGAGGTAGACGCTCCTGCTAGACCGCGGAGCCTTGTGCAATCGTCTGCAAATCTTCGAAAAATGTTCTGCGCAACAACAGTCGTCAGATCGTGCTACCGTTTCGCTTTGTTTCTCGTTCCGTTTGCCCAATTAAATCGCGGCCCTTTCGCAATCTCAGCTGCTCGAAATTTGTCAGCGAATTTGCGCGCAACCAGCGCAACGAGTCGAGCACGAGAATCACTTTTCGAACAACAGGCAACCTGTAATGAAGAGGCAGCGTCGCGCGACCTTTGCACCTGTTCCGCAGAACTTCCTAGATCCAGCGAGCGAGACCTATCGATCGGGAAAGCCTCGAGTAAGAATGGCTATCGGAGGGGGACGGGAGGAGTGTTATGTCATAGTCGATCAGAGGGCAGAGGCGCTTCCTCGTCTGATTTGAGATCGACGGCAGAGTGTTCCTTTGAACCGTGCTGAACGCAAGGACGCAAGTTGACTTTCATGCGGAAATAGAGGCGCTACGCTTTTTTCTCCCGCTCTCTCTCTCTCTCTCTCTCTCTCTCTCTGTCTCTCTGTCGAGTGCGCGCGACACCTCGGCTCGGCATAGCCGGCATCTATCAAATGGATTTTTCGATTCGAGACACGAGAGACGCACGGACGAAGTTCACTATCTACTTTCACTCTGCGACGGTACGCGGTTTCTCTCCGGTTAACTATCGCGAGAGCACGGGGCGGCGCGGCGCGGCGCGGCGGAACGACTGGCAGGTTTGAAATCGGTACGTGCTTCGGCGCGTGTAAACGTTCCGTCCCGATCTTTTTTCCAGTTGTTAGCAGCGGGTGTTAATTGTTCGCGAGCAAACGTCAGTCGACCGTCAGCGACCGAGGAACGAAGCGATGGTCGAAGTCTTGCTGGAGTCCTGCGGCCAGGACGTGGCCGTGCTCGAGAACGGGTGCAACCTAAACGAAAACACGACGGAATGCACCACCAGGCAGGAGCGTGACATTCATTTGACCTCGGAGGAGACTAACCTCACACCGATACAAAAGTTCTACTATGGACAGAGTATCTTCGTCACCGGGGGCACCGGATTTATGGGCAAATTGCTGATCGAGAAGCTGCTCCGGGAGTGTCCTGGGATCTCGTTCATCTACATTTTGGTGCGTCCCAAGAAGGGGAAGGATGTGCATCAGCGCGTCGAGGAGCTCTTCGACGATCCGGTAAGAACGACCTTACTACTCTCTGTCACCGATTTACTCTGTCCTTTGAATCTACCCGCGATTTCTCGCAGTTTCGAGCCTGGTCTATTTTCAGTTGTAACAACGTCCACTTCGACTCGCGATAATACTACGAACCGAAGAAACTGCACCAACTTTCTCTCGACGTATCGAGCGTCCACCGATGTCGATCGCCGCTCCTTCCATTCCTTCTTCGGTGTCGCCACTCTTTTCCTCTGTCGCGTTCTCCACTTTACTGCAAACTTCCTTTTCAACCTGTTCCACTACGTTCCGAGACGTTCGTTGCGAGCATACATAGAACCCATTGACCTAACCGCGCTCCCGACGGGCCTACTCGACCCGTAGCCAAGTTTCTCCGAACCCGAAAATTATACCGTGTTTTATTTAGCGATATAAATCTTTGACGGTAGGGAGGAGACCAGCTAAATTTGGACTAACACCTATGCAGGTTTCAGAAAATAATGATTCCGATGTCGTTAATAATTTTGACAGGCTATTTTATTTTGGGTTCGGATTTAGTTGTGCATCTTGGAGAATAGAAGTATAATAGCATGGATTTTGGAGTCGATAACGTAGTCCTACGTCATCGAGAATTCTTCAGATACGGGAATACCGGTTATGGCTTCGTAGACGTCGTTATTTAAAATTTTTTTCCTAGTTATCTAAATCATCCTTAGTATTTTGTATTCGCACGAATTTGAATATCAATGGCAAGGTCCTACAGTGTTCAGCTACGGACTTCTGGAAATTATATGTGAAATTTAGCTGTCAGAGTTGCTCGACTATGAATTGCAAATTAGGTCTAATCGGTACTTCAAATCCGACTGCTTTCCATAACAGGGAGGAAGATAAGGCATCGTTTAAGGCCTGATCGCGCGTGTATAATCGTGCTCGTCTGTTTCTCCAGGTGTTTTGCAAACTGAAGGAAATGCAGCCAAAGTTTAGACATCAGACCGTCGCGGTAGCCGGTGACTGCAGTCTGCCAGGGTTGGGCATCTCTCCAACGGACAGAGCCATAATAACACGAGAGGTTTCGATCGTAATGCACGTCGCGGCGACCGTCAGGTTCGATGAAAAGATGAACCTGGCTGTACCTATCAACGTGCAGAGTCCCAAGTCTGTGATCGATCTTTGCAAAGAGATGCCGGGCTTGAAGGCAAGTGAACGATACATTATGCGACGTGAAAACGCTTTCTCGGCAGCGGTACGTGCCGGTAATTACGAAAGTGTTCTCACTGTCGGTTGAAAAGCGTCTGAAAAATCATCGAACGACCGAAACGAAAAACGCGGCTGAAGTTTCGCCTTGTAATCGTGCATGCAGATGCTAACAATTGGATGATTTCAGTCGTTCGTGCACGTGTCCACGGCTTACGCTAATTGTCCGATGTCAGTGATCGAGGAAAGAGTATACGACCCGCCGATGGACGCGGACAAACTGATGACTCTGATCGAGTGCGTGGACGAGAAGCTTCTCGAGGAGATAACTCCCCGGTAAAAACGTTTTCTGAACTTTCGCGACGGAAAGTCGCGCGTAAACGCTTTTTTTCCACGCGCGCATAAACTATTTCTTCGAACGTTACAGATTGTTGGGTATCTGGCCGAACACGTACACTTTCACGAAAGCGGTGGCCGAGAGTGTCGTGAAGAAAGAGGCGGGCAATCTACCAGTCGGAATATTTCGTCCCGCTATAGGTTGGTATTTTCACGACGATTTCGTTTCGTCGAATAACTCCCGTCCCGCCCGCCCCGCCTCCGTTTCCTTTCTTTTTTATTTTTTCTGTCTACCGTTTATTGCCGCGTTTCGGCTTCTACGAAAAAAAGCAGTCGACCGAATGTTAACGAGACAGTCATCCTGAAAACTGCAATTTTAGTGATCTCGACCTATCGGGAACCGGTGCGAGGATGGATCGACAATTTGTACGGGCCGACTGGTGTCGCGGCTGGAGCAGGAACCGGGATCCTTCGATCGATCCACTGTGACGGATCGAAGCTGGCCAACGTGGTGCCCGGAGATTTGACCGTGAATGCTCTGATCGCCTGCGCCTGGGACGTAGCGAACCGCTACAAGTACGTCACTCGATCGTGTTTCTATTGTCGACGCGAATTCCATCTTTGTCCGATTATTACTTTGATCGTCCTCTGCGGGTAATTGCAGGTCTACGACTACCAAAGAAGAAAAGCAGATCGACATCCCGGTCTACAATTACGTTTCGAAGGACAACCCCATCACTTACGACGATCTGAAGACCATGTCCGAGAAGTACGGACTCGAGTTCCCGACCGAGAAGGCGATATGGTACTATAGTTTCCGCAACACTAAGTACAAGTTACTGCACTACTTCTACGTCTACTTCATGCATCTACTTCCGGCTCTCCTGATCGATACCGTCACGCTTTGCGTGGGCAAACAACCCAGGTGATTTCATTCACTCTTTCTTTCGCGATTTGAAAAGATTTTCTTCAACATTTCTCGATGGTGTCGTAATGTTTCGTGTCTGTTTTCCCGGCGAAAGGATGCTCAAACTCTACAAGAAGATACACAAGTTCATGGACGTGCTGAATTACTTTACGACGAGACAGTGGACGTTTACGAACAACACATTCAAATCGGTCCTTAGTAAAATGAGTCCCGAGGACCGGGCAAATTTTGTCTGCGACATCACGAAAATCGATTGGGACCAGTACTTCCGAACGTACATGCGGGGAATTCGGGTCTACTTGATCAAAGATCCGTTGGAAACTCTTCCGACGGCGAGAGTCAAGTGGCACAGGTAATACACATATCTACACACGGATCCACTCGTGTGATTTTCATTGGAGGAAAGACGCGGATTGACCGACTTTCTTTTCCAGATTGTATTGGATTCATTTGGCGCTGAAACTTATCTTCGCGTACGCTATGCTGAGAATATCCTGGCTGGCGTTGTTCCATCTGTTTCGGTTAGGCGCGTCGCAATTTGCGTAGCATCGATGTACACGTTTCTCAATACAAATACTTAAAGTTAAGCAAACGCGTGTGCGTGGTCGCATGCGCGAACGCGAATATTCAGCGTCGTGTGGATTCGCTTTATCGAAGCGAGACAAAGTTTCTCGTCGAGCGAAGGCAATGGTCTCCGGAGACCTGCCCGTTGACGTTCTGAATAGTTCCAGAGCGGGAAATGAGAAGAAAAGGAAGAAAAGAAACGGCGAGGCGATTGACCAGAATTTTCAAGAATACCTGCTTGCGTCGCGTTTACTTTCGTTTAAACAGCGTCACCGGAACAACGTAACATCAACAGGACCAACAGCCCGTTTCCGGTTTGCCGATTCTTTTCCTTGCTCTACTTCATGCTTCCACGAGTATTCTCATAGGACAATTTTTTTACTGCGCGAACTACGCCCGACCTCCGTCACGCTTGGACGCGTACATTTGTTATACTTTACGCTTGCATTTTTAATAAAGGTCTACTCTTTTTGTACAGAAAATCTTTTTAAGTGAAGCAATTCACAAAATATTCGAAAATGGTGCCATAAAACATAATGGTAACATGTTTGGACAAATAGTTACTGTGATCTCTGTTAGATGGCTCTACCTATCTTTGTCGAAGTCAATTCGGTTTCAGTTTTCTTCCGCTAGATGGAGCCGTGTACAAATTTCTGTGCGACATACTTCGGTGTGACACGCAAACGAGATTTATATAGGGTGTTCGACTACAGGTGGGAGAATATTTAAGGGGTGATTCTCCATGACAATATAAGTCGAAAATGTAGAATAATGAAACTGCAATTTCCTTTATCTACACAATTACCTACAGATGATTCTAATTTTGATCGCTAGCACAGACACCGACGAGTTACTGCTAAAGACTGCCACCGCCCGTGTTATCCCGCGGCAGGCTAAGTGGGCGCAATGGGCGGGGTGGTAACGGTGGAACTTACAGTGACCTGAAAGACCACATCGCTAAAAGTTCCACCACCGACGAGATTCAGTTGGTGGTTCAGCGCTCTCTACCTAAATAGATCATTTGTTCGTGAACCACGTGAAACTGCGTCAGTGGCGTAGGTAAATAGATTTAGTACCGCAGCTAATAAATAAATATAGAATGCTGACATTACCCATTCTATAATTCTTAGAAAAAAATTACAATAACAATATTTCGTCGGTGCCACCGACAAGAATAACGTTAAAATATCAACTGAAATATGGCGGAGAATTTAACATTTAATAATAATTGACAGGCGCGTTAATAACAAATTTAAATGAACAAGCTGGAATAATATATTTTGTTCTGATGAAACGTGCCATTCAAAATGTTATGGAAGGGAATAGGTTTGAAATAATCGTGGATATTAATTTACACTCTAGTATGCAATATTATATAACGATAATTCAAAATGTGCAGCTATTGGCTCGGTATTATCCTTTATTCGTAAGATACTTGAAATTCTTACGAATAGAGGATAATACCGATTGCCCAGGTCTCACCACGTGGAGGTTGCTGCACAAGAGACCCGGAAAGGAAGTCAGAACGAATGCGATATTCCTTCTGGCTCCCTTTCTTACAACACCGTACTTATACTAATTTACTACGCAAGTACATTGTGTAATTATCGAGAAACTTGGTAGGCAAAAGTGCGAATTTGACAAACAGAAGCAGGAGGAAGAAACAAGTCCAACATCAGAAATATAAAAATCTTTCGAACACTGAACTGTGAAAGTTTCTTTTCCGATGGAAATTGCAATAAGGATATTGGAGGTAAACATTGAAAATGATTGTGCAGTGAAAACAGTTGAAAGTGGACACAGGAACAAGCATACAAGAATATTTGAATTAAAACTCACCAGGGATCCTCTGGTCACTCCTGGTCCACCCCTGGTCTCCAAGGACCTCCTGGCACACTCGGTACCGCAACCTGTCCGCCCCTGCCGACTCCGCCGTCCCGACTGACTGACTGACTAACTGTGTCACTGACTAAGTGCTCTCGCTTAGCTGTCTCCCCCCACTCCTCTACCATCGATCGATTCGATCGCCGAGTTAGTAATTATTGATAAATTTGTTATTTCTCGCTGTTCAATGTTTATAACAATTTCTTTTCCCAACGAAGCCCACAACCACTCCCTTGACCATCTGACCACCTAATTTTTTTCTAAAAATATGCAATAGAACTCGAAATATAGAATAACATTTATAACATGAATATTTCCGCGCGTTAATTTATTCGATACAATTCACAAAGAAATTTATTATTTCTGGCTGTTCAATGTTTATAACAATTCCTTTCGCCAACGATGTTAACCAACACTCCCTTGACTATCTGACCATCTAATTTTTTAGTCAAAATAGACAATAGAACTCGAGATACAGAATAACTTTTAAACCATAAACATTCGCATTAATTTATTCAACATAAATACTACGATAAATTTATTGATTCTATCTGTTCAATGTCTATAATAATTCTTTTACCATTTTAATTGTTTACAGTAAACTCTCCCTTACTCTGTTCTTCATCATATTCCCTTTTCCACAGATAGATTGTTCGAACATGTATGTATGAAAAAGTGTAAGGTAATAATTCTCGTTTATGAAATACTTTGAAAGTAGAAATTGAGGTATCTCATATAAAATTTAAAGTCGGAATCGGTGATTTTCCGAAAATTATGCTTCAATGCTTTTATAATATTTCTAGGAATCTTCTGTCCTTGAGTTTTGCATTTAATATTGTAAATCTTAAATAAAGAACACTAAAACATCGTCTGAAATATCTGCTTAACTTGGAATATGTTCGGTGCAGAATGTAACAATTCATGATAATCGATTTCATTGAGGAGAAACACAGTCTTTCGTAGGTGTCAAGATGCTTGTGGTGGCAGTTTCCCTTCTCACCACTTCTCACCGCCGAGAATTCCTCAGTGGCCTTCTGTACCGACGAGATCACGTCGATGGCCTTCTGCACCGACGCTCGTCGATGGGGAAAGCAATATCGTCAGTGGGGAAATGTATGTGTGTAACAAGGAGAGGCTATGGTAGTCGGGAACTGGATTTTCCTGAAACTTGCAGTATATGAAGATGACGTATCTAAACGTAATTTAGCGAAGCAGTAGCGCGTACTTTTCAAGATTTTTCGAGAAAATTGCATTTGAAAATCTCTACCCGTTTATAAAGAGTTCGCGTTAACATGTGAACAAGACCCGCAGTAGCCGAGGCCGTTGCGAGGTCAGAACTCGCTGAACCTTCGCAGGGGTAAGACGTGCCCAGTGAGTGACCTGCGTCTCAGGTACCGCAGGAAAATCCCACCCGTAAGCCGTCGTGAAAGTATCGATACGTGCGAAAAACAGTTCAACGAAAACAGTGCCACATATATGATATTAGCCAGTGGAGTTCTAAGTGCTTTCATAAAAATACAAAAATTTTAGTGATCAAGTGCTATTCAACAAACCCGCGCAATTGAGCGCGAAAGCGCCTCAATAAGCGGGGCGGAAGCCCGTCACACAGCGGCATTAAACCTTGGGCAACAGTTCAAAGACGATGAAAATTCAGCATTTACAATAAGTACACACGATTCAACTACATCGCCAAATAAGAAAAGAGACGAAATAATTATAGCAAACACAGTGCCATCAAAGTGCAACGTTCTAAAATACAGTGACATCGACTTAAAGTCGTTGGATTCAAAAACCGCACAACTAATTAATCAAATATACAAAACCAATAGACAAACAAAACGCGTAAATCCAACGCCAAATACAAGAAGTAAAAGAGTAACTCAACCAGTGAAATCCTCATCCCTATCCACAGAGATGGGTAAAATAAATAAAACAACAAACTCCACTCGCACAACAAAAAAAAAACAGAAAATATGGAAGACAACAAACTGGAAAATCTATTACAAATAATAGAAAATTTAAATGAAACAATTAAAAACCTTTCAAAACAATTGGATGATGAAAGAAGAAAGAACCGCCCCAACACACCGAACTCGTTTCTATCCGAAAACAGATTCGTAGCATTGGATTCAAACATGGAAGTTACACCACATACACCACCATCCACAACGCAAACAACCCATGACGAAAAGGAAAAAAATAAGCCGAGGGTACAAGGAAACACAAACTTAAAAAGACCCTGTCCCAGCACAGATAACCTAACGGTTATTAAAAAAAGGACACACCAGCAACAATAGCAGAAAAAGCAAACATCACAAACCAACCATCACAGACAACCAGCAGCAATACACACTACAGTGTAATTACATTACACACGGACACAGTAAAAAACATTATAGTAAATTTAAAAATCTCAATAAAAGACTTCAACATAAAACGAATAAATAACAATAAACATATACTACAAACACATAATTTACACGATTACAAATCAGCATGCGACGCGCTGAAAAAAATGGAAGTACATTTTTTCACTTACACACCCAAAGAAGACAAAAATATTACCGTCCTTCTCAAAAACATTGAAAGTAATTACGAACCAGAAGAAATACTTGACGCGTTAAATAATTTAAAAACAGAAGGCCTAACCTTCTTATCAGTAAAAAGATTTACAACAAAAAGATTTACGGTCGAAGACAGAAACCTACCAATATACATAGTGCAATTAACCGCGAATAGCAACACAAAGAACCTAAGTCAGGTAAAAGCAATACTATACACCATGGTAAAATGGGAGAGAATAACGAAAAGGGACCGCATCCAATGTGTAAGATGCCAAAGAATAGGCCACGTAGCTGCAAACTGCAATTTAAAATACAGATGTGTGAAATGTAACATCGAACACAACCCGGGCGAATGCCCCAGATCTGCTGCATCCCCCACAGAACTAGAGTCAACACCACCCTACTGTGTTAACTGCAAAAACCACGGACACCCTGCGTCATACAGAGGATGTCCAAAGTTAAAAGAAATCAAAGAAAAAATTGAAACTAAAAAAGCAGAAATAAAAGAAAAAAGAGAAATAAAACATAAATTCAATTCAAATTTCTTAAAAACAGGCATCTCATTCAGTCAAATAGTCACAAAAAACACAGCAAACACGGAATACACATCTCACACACAGACACACACAACACAACCAAATCCACAACAAACACATACTCAACAAGATTCGCAAACGCAAAACATTTTAATAACGCAATTAAAACAAATAATAGAATCAACAATACAAAAACAAACAGAACACTTACTAGAACAAATACAAATAAACAGCAACCACATCAACGTAATAGCGCAAGCTCTCGACATAAATTTCTAAATAGATCCAATCACAAATATATATTCCTCAAACAATTGTCTAAAAATACTCGAAATAAATGTTAATTCCATAATATCAAACGACAAAAGAGTAGCCTTAGCAGAATTCTTGGCAGAACACAAACCGGATGCGGTCCTACTTTGCAAAACCAAATTAAATAATAAGCACCGCGTTAGTTTTAAAAACTATAATTTTATAAGACAAGACAGACCAAACTCCAAACAAGGAGGAGGCACGGGAATCCTACTAAAAAAGAACACGAATTTTAAGGCCATCCAGCTAAACTGTAACAACAATACGTCACTTGAAACAACAATAGTTAAAATCAAAATAAACCAAAAACACCTATTCCTAATAGCAGCCTACGCACCCAACAGCAACAAAAAGGAATTTACAGCAGACCTCACAGAAATATTCGACAAACTAGACCTACATAAAAACGAAAATTATTATGTAACAGCAGGAGACCTAAACGCCAAACATACAGACTGGTGGTCTCAGATGAGCCCTCAGCGGCTCATTTATAGATATATGCTTGACAGACAATAGACTAAAATTGCACAGACTCCCCTTACCAGGTAGACTAAACTCTTACGATTACGACAGCGACCACAGAGCGTTAGAAATTATAATTTCCCTGGACACGGACGAACCACTTGAAATCGAAGCACCGACACCCTCATACAAATACAACTTCGCTAAGACAGACTGGGACAGATTCCAATCTGAACTCTTAAAAATAGACAACACCGTTATCGCTAACAACACAAACTTGACAAAACAAGAAATAGACAATTATATAGACAAACTAAACTCTAACATAAACACAGCCATAGAACGTACAATACCAGCTATCACCAACGATTCAACTTAACAGACAGATACATCACTACGACAATAACAAACTTACGAAAAACCAAAAGCACGTTAATAACAAGACTAAACAGACTAACTTCAGCTAGCAATTACACAACAGCAAACGACGATCATATCGCTATATTAGAATATCTCCTCAAAAACATCAGACAAAAAATAAAAAAAGAATTTTACAACTCAGTCAGCGCGTACTGGAAAAAGAAAATTGCCAGTATATCCACCCACAAACCAAAAGAACTATTCCCTTCAATAAACTCAATATTCCGACAAAAAGAACAAAACACAATAGACACACTAAAAATCCAAATCTCAAACACAGAAATAATCGCCAATTCAGACATAAACACAAACAACATACGAACAGACATAGACAACAACTTATTAATCACAGACTCAAACGACAAACTAAACTTATTAGGATCACACTTCGAAAAAGCACACACACAAAACACACACATGGGAAAACAGCAATTATCAAACTTAATCGAACAAAAAATAAACAATTTAAAAGCAGAAATGGACGCAGACAGACTAGACAACAGAACAATATGCACATTCTCCGACGAAAACAGAGCAGAAAATTCCGAATATCACAGAACTGCCGAAAAATTACTTCACAACATCATACGAATTAGGATTCATACTAAAAAAATTAAACAACAAAAAATCCTCAAGTTTCGACAATATACCAAATATTATCCTTAAACATCTACCACCACTATACACATTAAATTATGCAATCATTTTCAATAACTGTCTGAACAGAACATATTTCCCAAGCGTATGGAAAAAAGCGAAACTAATCGCTCTAAAAAAAAAAGGGGAAAAACAGCTCCGACCCAGCCAGCTACCGCCCTATAAGCTTACTACCAAACATAAGTAAAGTATTTGAAATAATAATTAACAACGCAATAGACTCTTTCTGTTTCCAAAACAACATCATCCCGGAAACACAATTCGGTTTCAGAAGAAGACTATCAACTGTACATGCAATATCGAAATTCACAGCAGATATTTGCTGGGCAAGAAACGCAGGTGACTGCGTTGGGGCGGTCTTCATAGATTTAGAGAAAGCGTTCGATACAGTTTGGCTGGATGGTCTTTTCTTCAAATTAATAAAAAAGAAATTCCCGCTTCACCTCATAAAAATGGTCTGGAGCATGGTACATAATAAAAAGTTCCAGGTGTATGAAGGGATTAACAAATCCTCCAAAACCTTCAAAGTTAGAGACGGCCTACAACAAGGTGCAGTAAATTCCCCTCTGTTATTTAGTATTTATATAAGCGATCTACTAACACTATTCGACCTAAACAACGACAGACAAAAAGGTGCAATTGCTTACGCAGACGACCTCCTCATTTACATTAGCGACAATAAACCTTCCATAATAAAGACAAAACTACAAGACATATTCGACAAACTACAAGACTTTTTTTTTCACATGGAAATTGAAAATAAATAAAAACCATGCATTTTCTATTTTAAAAATAATTGTTTAGTGGCAGATGTCATATATTTTAGGATTAAAACTGAAAAAAAGGTAAAAAAAATGTCAACTACAAAAGACACGAACCAGCGACCTACTGATTACCAGTGTTACGTCCTAAGGTGGACGTTTTTGATTGAATAAAAGATTTTAATTGAAATAATAATGAGATATAACGCAGTTTCGAACCTACCTGCATTCACCGGCTTCGGTTCGGGTAATTGAAGATTTTTTTTATATAGGTTGGTGAAATCGTAGTTGGGTATAGTCTTTAAAAATGATTTTAAATTTAAATTTGATTAAATACAACAAGAGTATTGTTCGGGATTCAAATCGAGGGGCTTACAAGTCGTTGCGAACCACGACAAGCGCCGCAATTTCTTTTACATAGACTTCGAATCGCGTGACAAACACCGTATTATTGTCGCGACGCGCGACGCCTCATTCGCAACGGCTCGCTCTCGTGACCCGTAAGTCACCTCCGTTTGAATCCCGAAAAACAATCGATTCGGTACTCGATCGGAGCTAATCGTGTAACTC
This sequence comes from Lasioglossum morio, assembly GCA_916610235.2. Classification (NCBI taxonomy): domain Eukaryota; kingdom Metazoa; phylum Arthropoda; class Insecta; order Hymenoptera; family Halictidae; genus Lasioglossum; species Lasioglossum morio. The sequence continues at coordinate 45,573,331 of OU744323.1, forward strand.
CGCGTTCGGAGAATCGATCTCCGATATAAGGAACCTCGCTCAGCGGCGCTACGAAAATCACTGCGACATACACACAACGTCTTTTTTCACGCATCGTTTTGTACTGATCTCATTAAAGTGACTTGTGCGATCTACATTAAAAATCCTCACTTCCCGCGATTCCATCACTCTCCTCGAGCACCGTTTGCTTTCCTCGCGCGCTCAATTCTGGGCGATTCCGGCACTCTGGCAATTCGACGCCGAACAAGTATATTTTAACTAATGAAATTCAAGATACATTTAGTTATTAGTTTTTACTATAATTGCGGGTTAGTATTTACCGATAGATGACTTTTCGCTTTGTTTTTCAATTCGCTTTCGAGATGTTGCGTTGATTTGTATTTGTAGTTGCTGCTGTTGCTGCTGCTGTTGTTGTTGTTGTTGTTGTTGTTGTTGTTGTGATTGTTGGTGTTTGTAATAATTCCAGCGGGTTAATCTCGTTAATTAACTTCACTTCACTGAATTTGAACTGTGTATACTTTTAACTGAATGGTGCTTGTTGGATTTTAGATTTTCAACTGCGGCTCCTGATGAGGAGCCATCCTTTTATAGTTTCATCAATCTTTGTTCTAAGCCATATCTCTGTGGGAATGGCTCATTTTTCTTTCGCAAAAGTTATCTTATCAAATTTGTCGTCTGCATTTTCAAGTCTTGCATCTTCCTTGCTCCTGGCTGGATCTTCTGTTCCGCACGTTCATCCGGAGTGTTCTCAGCAGTTTATATTTCATTTCTACTGCGTTCTGTCTTCTTGATATTTAATTTCGTTTAGAATTGGTTTTTCAATGATGTGCTGAATATCGTCTATGGGTGCTCTTGTTTCTTCGTCCGCTTCGCGTATTATTTCTAGATTAATTCCTATCGCTCGCGAATATGATATAACGTATGATAATTATATAATTTGTTTTTAACGTTTCCCACGCAACATTATAAGAGAAAATATTGAACGAAATTAAGAAATATATGTATATATGATTATTTGTATCAATTACTATCAATGGCTGGACCACCGGACGTGACACCTTTCCCCTTAGAAAGCAAAAGGGAAATTTGTTTAAACTCTTCCGCTGCTTTGTTGAACTCGGATGTACTTGGTCTATCGACCCTGGATCGGTTGTCGCGAAGGTCGTTCCTCGACTCGTCAGCTGCTAGGGTCTTGTTTCTTCGCTTATCAGCTCGGTGTACGAGCAAGTGTGTCTGAACTGCATGCGGCTCCACACATGGCGAATCCGCATCCGTATGCAGAGTGCAGCTGATATCCATGTATTATTGTGTCTAAGATCGTCTTTATGAATTTAAAGATGATATACACTGCTAGTACTCCTGCACTAAAAGATCCAAATGTAATGAATCCGTTCCAGAACCTTTTGGCTGCGCTTTCCGCTATTTCCTGCAGTGCTTCTTCGTTCATCATGTCCATTATGGAAATTGAATTTGCTGGTATGTTTTTTCCTGTCATGCTTCGAGCAACAGAATTCAACACAGCTGATTTCTCAGCAGGGAACATGATGTGATCTCGTAGATCATTAAGATCATCTTGAGTGTAAATTCCACTGGTAGTCAATTTGGATAGATTGACGTAGTGCCATCTGGGTTCCTTTAATGGTTGTAATGTTTGAGGTGCGATGACTTCTATTGGTTTTGGTGATAACCTATGCCAGTTTTGGTCAATCTCATACATTACTGGTACTCTGTATATTTCAAACTTACACTGAATTGTGTCGACATGGTTGATGTCAGATAGCTGAAGTAGTTGAATGTAAACTTCTTCCGTCTTCGTGGTGACGTCGTTGATGTTACAGTCATTGATGTTTTTAAGAGAGAAAGTTGTCACGTTTAGGTGGTGTCCATTAAAATCGTATCCGATAATGGTGCGCGAGAGTTGTATCAATATGAATATTAGCCAAAGGCTTAACATTTTTTTTTTGTAACAGATATTTGTTGTGGCGTGACACAATATTGTATTGATTTCGCGAATATTGGAATCGCTCTTATCTGTTATATGTTAGTATTTTATATTCGCAAATATGAAGAGTAACGAAAGAATATCATCATTAGTGTATTGAATTGTATTATGAGATTGAAATAATGTTTCTATCTTAATGATATAGAAATATATGATTTTTGAGCAACAATAGTATTCTTTCGTTAATTTAAAATGTAAACATACTTAAATAGAATGGTGTTTCAATTTCCTTAGTCTGTAGAATATTGAAATAAGGTCGAGATGAAAATAAGTAAAATCATGTTTGGGTATATATAAATATGTTTTGTGACATGGCGTTTTTGCCAACGTCTTCCGAAATTAAATATCGGAAGACCGGGTCATTTTCCGCTGCCGGAAAAGCGGGGCGAATTATGGCAAGCGCCCTCCCTGGGCACGAACGAGACCCATGGGCGACTCTTTCATATTTGTGAGCGTCGCGCCAATTTGCGCGACGCAAATTTGCAGGACCGTCACCGGGTCCCGGACCCGGAATACTTTTCCCCGTGAGAGAATGAAAGAACGAGCGGCGCCGGCGAGACTCCCGCACCGAGGACGAGGGATCCACGCGACCCAGGAGAAACAACCTGGAGGCACCGACGAGGACAAGCGGTACCGAACCAGGAACGTCCGCAACCTCGCCGTCGCACAGTGGTCGATTTACTCCAAAACGTGGCCAAAAATCCAAAAATGAATTTTGAAATCGGGAGTTTTTTATACGTGGGTTGGCTACCGTGATAATTGGGCTGTTGGATGGTTAATAGGAAAAGGGCCTGACTTTTCTACCTAAGCGAGAAATTTAGTCTGAAAGTGACCATCGTTAAGGTAGCAGCTACGCACAGTAAATTAGTGAGTAAGAAAAGTGTCTAGATGTGCATATATTTGTGTTATATCCTACTAATTTTTATTCTTCAATATGGAGGGTGTCCCTGGAGGTAAATAAATCATGTTTATACATTATATAAAATGCAAGTAAATTTCATATGAAAATTTTAGAAACCTAGGAAAATAATTATGATTTTCAGGGATTTTCAGCATGTGACTTGTACACACCTTTAGTTTGTACTATCACCTAGTAGGATCAACAGACATTGGGTGCAGCGAGGTGCATCCGTGGTTGTTATTGCAATTTTTGTAATGTACTGCATGGGCGGGAAGCCCGCTTTTTGTGATCTAAACTGTTGTAGCCTTATTTCAAGGTTTAAAGTAATATTATTATAGGTCGTTGAATTCGTCTCGATACCAGTTACAATATTATGAAGTAAAAAATATATGTTAATATTTAAAAAATTGAAGTAACTTTTTTATAAAAAAAGATTTTTTTCTCAATTTTTTATATTGAAATTTGTAGAAAAGTGAATACTGATCAACTTTTATTGGAAACATGTTTTTGTCAGATCAATCATATTTGAAAAATCGTGTTAAAATACCGGTATCACGCTTGTTCCTTCGCACGGAGGGGATTCTTCAAAACACATATTTAAAAAAAAGAATTTCTTCTACTACAATTTAATAATTACCCGACTACTGTGTGTTCTTTATATAATTTGATATTAGATTCATATTTCACAAGACAAAAAATCTTGAGGTATCATGTTTTAGCTGTATTTAATACTTTCTTACTACGTACATCCGCCATATTGGTTCCATCATTTTGTTTTCTGTTATTTTAATGTCAGATTCATAATTAATGACTTCAGAAACCCCAAAATACCAAGTTTTGTCCCATTCTGGCAGTTTTTATAGATTTAATCTCCATTTTACAGCCGCCATTTTATTTTTTTTACGATTTTGATTTTAGATTCGTAATCAGCGACCTCAAAAACCCCGAGATACCTAGTTTCGTATAAATCAAAGAAAGATTTGATTTTTGGCCACGTTTTGGAGTAAATCGACCACTGTGGCGTCGCCTCACCCGGAAAGGAACCTGATCAGTTGCCGGAGTGGCTCGCGTCGATCGCCGCCGCGGGAAACCACCAATCATCGGGCACCGCTGCCGGAGTACCGATGAATCGCCGGGCGCCAGGGACTGTTGCGCAGAGCGAGGCCCTTGCCGAAATTCGGACCATGATCGGTCGAAGCGTTCCGCGGGGAAAAGCGAGCGGAAAGGGGGGACGCCTCAATTGCGCGTTCCCGAGTCCACGCGTAAGAGATCACTTCTTCGTTGGCTACTGTTGGCTACTGTCGCGATAGTCCGTACTTTCTTGAGACAATAATTGTAATTTGCGACGCACGCTGCCGGAAGGAAGCGCACAGCAGGCTACAGCGAACTCTTCGAACACCTTGTGGTAAGCTTTTGTCGGATTTTCTATCGATTGAAGAAAGTGATTCTAATCTCGCGTTGGCTCGGTGTGTGTAACGAGTTCGCGATCGTGTCGCGGAAATTCGACGTTGCTTTGCGGCTGCCGGCTGCAGCCAGTTCGCGAGCGAAAACATCGGTTGAGCGACGGGCGTGCGGGGAAATAATTAGCGAAGTGCTGAGCACTATTTTCGAGATTGTAATTTAGCGAGGATCCGCACGTCGTCGTATTTTCACGCCAACCTCGTGTCGTCCCACGGTGGGACGCCGCCACGTGCTCGCGTCGTATCTTCGTGACCTGTTCCGACGACGAGAAGTCCATTGTAACGCGTATTCCATCGGAATCCGGGCGTGAAACGTGTAGATCGCGCAGGCAAACGTTAATACCACGTGCTGCCGGATTCGACGCGATTCAGAGGAAGTCAAAAAGGACAAGGCGCGGGCGATTTCTATCCGTCGCCGAAGAACTGTTACGCGCCGGTTAACTTCATGTTTCCTGCCGGTGTCGGCCGGCAGCGCGATTATAACATCTATCGCCAATAAATTTCTGTTAACCCAATTTCCGATAGTGATGATTTCGTGAGAAACCTTCCCGGCGCGGGGAACGCCTCGTATTCGTCCCGCGTAGTATCCTGGACCCATTCGCGGAAAACCTACGTCTATTGCCGGTTGTCGCAAGCTTATTTTTAGCGTGGCACCTTCCGTGCCTGGCGCCCGAATATTCGCAAAATTTTCAAGAAACATCGACGACCTTGCGAACAACTTTTGTCCCGGGTGGACCGCGTTTCGTGCGGCCGAACGCGGCCCGGCTTCCTAGCTTGTAAATACCCGGTGTCGTCAGAGTTCTCGCCCTTCTGGCGGGGTCGGATTGAAGACGACGTGACAGTTTATAAAAAAAATTTTATATTGTTATTTTAGAAATTATAGAGGAAAAGAAGAAATTTTTACGACTTTAGTATGCAAAAAAAAATTTAATGAAAGAAAATGTTTATTATTACCACGTTTTTATTAGCTCGCTTTCTTGTTTGTGTGTTTGTGAGTTTGTTTGTTTGTTTGTTTGTTTGTTCGGTGGCAAATTTTGCAATTGATTTTAAATTAACTTCCTGTTGAGCTAGAGACTTGAAATCGGGCATATGGCTCAGAACTGGATGACAATGCATTATTCAAAAAAAAAAATTTTTAAAAGTCTATCCGTTTCGGAGCAATAACGATTAAATATTTTTCCTCTTCACCTCCCCGCGAAACCTACGTCATCGCGTTCAGCGATCCCCACTCCGCGCGACCAACGTTCTCTACTTTACTATGCGTGCGCACTCTGACTCGTCCCCACTCCACGGACCCACTTCGCCCCGACGGAGCTCAGTATATGATAGTACGTCGCCGCGCGACGATTCGTAGTACATCATCGCTTCTTTTACCAAGTGAAAGAATCGTTACACCGTTACTGCTTGCATTTGTTTTCGATATGTCGCGGTCGCAATACTGTCTGAATTTCGTACATGTCTCTGTTATAATTTCATATCGTGGTAAAATTGTTAAAAATCGATTGAAAACTTTCACATACATAAGACTAGAAAGCAGAAAATAATTATGTAAATAAAAATAAATTTTTAAAAAATACCACGTTTTTAAAAACGAACTAAAAAGTACAAAATAATGTTTCCTAGTTCCATACAGATTCCCAACACTGTACTGATAGTCCTAAAAATTTGTAATTGTCAATTGTTGAATAGCTGTGAAAATACTTGTAAGATTTAAAACGAAAAACGTGGGGCGCAAGATAATAGTAAGGAGTGTAGAGAGTAGCTGCCGTTGAGAAAAGTCACACAACAGTCCATATCATTTGCAGAGAAATAAATTTTTTAGTGATTTAGGTGAACTATTTATGCATCAATTATCTATTGCATGCGCCCCACGTTTTTCGTTTTAAATCTTACAAGTATTTTCACAGCTATTCAACAATTTACAATTACAAATTTTTAGGACTATCAGTACAGTGTTGGGAATCTGTATGGAACTAGGAAACATTATTTTGTACTTTTTAGTTCGTTTTTAAAAACGTGGTATTTTTTAAAAATTTATTTATTTTATATGTGGTGTAGTTACCACCGTCTGATGACATCGTGGCAGACTCCCTTATAAGTCCACCACCATTCATTACTGGTCATGGTCTGTCTTGTTGTTTGTCTTGTCTTGTCTTGTCTTTCCGTTGTCTACGTTTTTCGTTTGCAATTCCTGTTTTACTCCAGATCGACTATGAGCTAGTTTTAATTTATTTATATGTACAGTACGAGGGTTACCATTAACTAAAATTTTAATATTTTGTTTTGGTAAAATTTCTATAACTTTGTGAGGTCCAGTATGTTGATCGCTGAACTTTCCTTTGAATGGTTCCTTCAACAAGTATACCAGATCTGCTAGTTTAAAATTTTGTGGATTTATTTTTCGATCATAATAACGTTTTGATTTGGCTTTGGCGGCGTTTAAATTTTTACGCGCAGATAATTGTAGTTCGTTGATTGTTGAATGTAGATCTCGGAGATATTCTGCGTAATTAGGTTCCAGGTTTTCCTTTACCGGATTGCTACTTGTTGGCTCCCGAGCAATTTTTCCAAATACTAATTCATGTGGAGAGAACCGCGTTCCTTCATGTACTGATGTGTTGTAGGAAAACATAGCCAAATCTATCCAATTATCCCAATTTGTCGCATTATTCACGTACTGTTTCAAATATTCCATTAATACATAATACGATCTTTCGATTGACCCATTACTTTGTGGGTGATAGGCTGTAGTTTTATAATGTTTGATTTTGAATTTCTTCGCTACCTGTTTCAAGATATTCGAGGTAAAGTTGGTTCCCTTTGTTAAAATTGCTTTTGGGGCACCAAATCGGCAAATAAAATTTTTAATGAAGCCATCTGCAACATCTGCAGCTGTTATCCGATTTAAAGGTACTGCTACTGAGTATTTAGTTAACAGATCTTGCATGGTTAATATGTACTTGTTTCCATTTTTTGTTTCTGGCAATGGTCCTATAGCATCTATACTGACTTTATCAAAGGCCATTCCCGGCGTATCTGTTAGTACCATGGGTTGTTTCGTTTTAATTCTTGTTAACTTCCCGATTTATAGGGAAGTTACTGTAATTACCCCGAAAATCGAAAATCGATTTTTTAGCAGATCTCCACGTTTCATGGTCATTGGAGTCGTTTGAGACTATTTTTATCAAAATGTCGGTATGTGTGTGTGTGTGTGTGTGTGTGTGTGTGTGTGTGTGTGAGTGTGAGTGTGTGTGCGCGTATGCCGTTTCTATGGTATCAAATTTTTCGTTAACGTTTTCTGAAAAAGTAACAACGCGATCAGAATGATGAATGATGCAATCGATGTGCCCCGCTGTAACTTAGAGCTGATTAGATTTTGGTCCATTTTGGTCAAGTAGTTTTTTAGTTTTTTTCGAAAGGAGTTGATTCAACATTGCAATTTATACAAGACGCGTATCCTCCGAAGAAGCAAACGTAACTATATATATATATATATTATTTTTATAATATATATATATATATATATATATATATATATTAAAAAAAAAAATTTTTTTTTTTAATTTAAAAAAAATTTTTTTTTCAATTATGTAACTACTGCTAATGTAACCGCTTACAATAATCGAAAAATATCCCGGATGCGCGCACATGAAAGTAGAAAGTAGAAAATAATGATACTAATATACTGCAACTAACGATTCGGGAAGTTCTTTGTGTGGCTCGTGGAGAGTCACACACAAAATAACATCCGTACCACTAACCCTCTCGTTTACTATTGAAATTTGTTTATAAAATTTATTATTATTGAGGGTAATATTAAATTATTATGAAAGATTTATGTACTATTGAAATTTGTTTATAAAATTTATTATTATTGAGGGTAATATTGAATTATTATGAAAGATTTATATACTATTGAAATTTATTTATAAAATTTATTATTATTGAGGATGATATTAAATTGTTATGAAAAATTTATTTACTATTGAAATTTGTTTATTTTAACGTTTCAAACCCCAGCTCTATACGTAGAGTCGTTCATATTTGATGCCGTTACAAACAGACAGACAGACACGATTTTAATATATATAGAGATAGAGATAGAGATTTGGTATCATCCTGCATTATAAAAATGCCACGAATATTTTGGTAAATGTACCGTAGAAAAATAATGAAACACAAATAGTTATTTTCTTTATTTGTATTTTTAACTTCTCGATTTATAGGGAAGCTATTGTTTTCATTTTTATTATTGAATATGTTTTATATTATTTTATAAATTGTCGTTAGTTATAAGCATGTGTATTTTTCCAGATTGAAGCCACGAACTTAAATAAGGCGTATATACGATTATGGAGCCTGCCGACAACGAGGAGTTATCGAGTAAGTATATAATATTTACACTCTTCATATGTCATGTAATTCATTTTTAACTCCCCGATTCATAGGGAAGTTATTGTTTTATTTTTTATTAACTTCCCGATTTATAGAGAAGTTATTGTAATTATATTTCATACATCAATGATGTTTCATATGATTTTTTTTCATTCCAGACTCATTAGTCGAAAAAATGGAGGTCATGTTGATGGGGACGCCGCCGTCAACAAGCGCCTCATGCGACGAACCACCACCAGGACCGTCATCCGAAACCTCGCACCCTCCAAATGTGGAGGTGCCCGTTGCAGTAATGCAACGGCTCCTCCAAGCACTGGAGACACTGACCAAAAGTAAGTGTTTCCTGATATTTTTTAACTTCCCGATTCTTAGGGATATTACTGTACTTCCGAATATACAGTAAATCAGGGCTCGGAAATTTTTACTCGCGACGGCCGACAATCGAAAGCTACGCCTCCTCGACCCGGCCGCGCGTCTCGCTCCCCGTAGCGATCTAAGTGCTCGGAGCTGCTCAGGCGCGTGCCATAACATAGGCGCTATTCGTGACGCATCAGGGCGATACTCGTGTCAATAGGTTTCCACATTACCATTGAGGTACTATTGCTAATGCGTTTTTTTTGTTAGTGGTATCCCCTGTAGGCCTATTCCACTATGTCGCACAATAGAATTAATAATTATTTTCAAAATTTATCTTACGAATTTTTAACTTCCCGATTTATAGGGAAGTTACTGTAATTACCCCGAAAATCGAAAATCGATTTTTTAGCAGATCTCCACGTTTCATGGTCATTGGAGTCGTTTGAGACTATTTTTATCAAAATGTCGGTATGTGTGTGTGTGTGTGTGTGTGTGTGTGTGTGTGTGCGTGCGTGCGTGCGTGCGTGCGTGCGTGCGTGCGTGCGTGCGTGCGTGCGTGCGTGCGTGCGTGCGTGCGTGCGTGCGTGCGTGCGTGCGTGCGTGCGTGCGTGCGTGCGTGCGTGCGTGCGTGCGTGCGTATGTCCGTTTCTATGGTATCAAATTTTTCGTTAACGTTTTCTGAAAAAGTAACAACGCGATCAGAAAGATGAATGATGCAATCGATGTGCCCCGCTGTAACTTAGAGCTGATTAGATTTTGGTCCATTTTGGTCAAGTAGTTTTTTAGTTTTTTTCGAAAGGAGTTGATTCAACATTGCAATTTATACAAGAGGCGTATCCTCCGAAGAAGAAAACGTAACTATATATATATATATAAAAAAAATTTTTTTTTTCCAATTATGCAACTACTGCTACTGTAACCGCTTACAATAATCCAAAAATATCCCGGATGCGCGCACATGAAAGTAGAAAGTAGAAAATAATGATACTAATATACTGCAACTAACGAATCGGGAAGTTCTTTGTGTGGCTCGTGGAGAGTCACACACCAAATAACATCCGTACCACTAACCCTCTCGCGAGCTCGTAAAGCGAGCTACAACACCCCCACCTGCGAAGCTCGCGAAGCGAGCGAGCAACAACCCCCCTCTAGTTCTTTAATAAATCTGTCAATGGTTTAGCGGTTGCAGAAAAATTTGGTATAAATCTTCGATAATATCCAGCTAATCCCAAAAATTGCTTAATTTGTTTCTCATTCTTTGGTTTCGGGAAATTCTGTACAGCTTCTATTTTCATATTAGAAAGATGATTTCGGCGCACAGGTTCGATCAAAAATAAACTATCTAATCCTTGTTTTATAACAAATTTGCAATTTCAAATCTCGACGTTTCGATCCTGATTGGGATCATTTTCAAGAGACATTTGCGTCTGAAAAACAAAATATAAATTTACAAAAAACTAAACTTTTGCTCTCAAAAGAAAGAACAAACCAATAATTAGAAAAGTGAACTTATTTATCTCACTTGTTATGTGAGGAAGAAATAACTTTAACAACCATATAATGATTCCATGCTGGTAGATAATGAACTGAGACCTTGTTGAAGGTTACAACGTAAACAGTGAATACGTAGGACAAAGGACTGGAACCTTGACCAATTAAAAGCAAGCGATCTATGTTTGCTAGGTCGATAATAGGCGCCAAATTCAAACCTCAACATAGTTCGTAACCATCACAGCAACCACAACTATAATACCTTCTATTTTCTTCGGATCAGGTTTTAAACCATTTTCGCTAATTACGTGTCCCAAATAGGTTACTTCATGACGTAAAAATTCGCATTTATCAGGTTGTAATTTTAATTGTGCATTGCGTGATAGATCCATTAACTTCTTGAATTTAATTTCGTGTTCTTGCAAAGAACTTGAATATATTACTATATCATTTAAATATACGAATAATTCAGATCCTTGAAGACCTGCTAGCACACTATTCATCAAACGTTGAAATGTGGCTGGGGCGTTTTTTAAACCAAAAGGCATCCTTTTAAATTGAAAATGACCATAGGCTGTTGAGAAGGCTGTTTTATGAGCATCCTCAGGTGCCATTTTAATTTGATGGAATCCAGATGCTAAATCAAATATGGAAAAATACTTGGCACTTCCAAGTTGGTCCAAAATTTCTGTTATATTAGGTAGAGGATATGCATCACCGATAGTTTTTTCATTTAAATAGCGATAGTCGATTGCGAGACGCCATCGGTTATTTCCTTGGGAATCTTGCTTCTTTGGCACGATCCATACTGACGAGTTGTAGGGTGATGTCGATGATTCAACTACGTCTGTTTCCAATAATTCTTGTACTTGTTTATTGATTTCTTCTTTATGAATTGGAGGGAACCGATATTGTCGAATATTTATTGGAACATCATCTGTAGTATAAATTTTATGTTGTAGCACATCGGTGCCTTCGAGGGTTTCTCTAGGGATATGAAACCTATCTTGATTTTGCTCAATTAATTTTAAAATATTTTTCTTTTCTTATTCATTGAGGTGGTCAAGTCTTAATAGTTCTAAAATATCCTTGAGTCGATTGCGACAGCTTACTGTCGCTATTTGACGAGTGCTGACTCTGCTGACTGACCGTTTTGTAATCTCTTCGAACGGCTCCAGTTTCACCATAGGTACGTCGAGGACGTAGTCTTTCAATGTCGCGTTCGTTACTCTTATGTATGCTTTCCCTTCATTATTACTGACTACGGTTTCTTCAATAAATATTCCTTTCTCTTCAGGATTTTGAGGAATGTAACCCTGCTGTATTTCAGGATTGATTATATTTACTATTAGTGGAATTGATGTTCTCTTTGGAACAGTTATTTGCTGTTCTTCGAAAAATGGTATATACGTATTTCCCCATTTTACATGTTTTTCGGAATAGTCAACATTTGCTTGAAAATGTAATAAAAATTCGGATCCTAAGATTCCGTTTTGATCTATCGGTATTCGGTTGCTAACAACATGGAATAATACTTGATGACCTGCTATCCTGATTGATGCCGTCCCTAGGGTGGCCAGGACCTCGGTCGAGATTCCTCGAATAATAATAGTCTTATTTGTGTTGATGTCCGCATTCGTTGGGACCATGAATTCCTTGATGAGGTTGACTTCCGAACCCGAGTCCACTAAAAGTGTGGTTATTCCTTGAAGGTGTGGTGAAGTGATCTTTATAGTGGGAGTATTTCTAGTTGAATCTAATTGAATATTGATAACCCTTCTAGGTCGAATTCTTCCTCTTCCGTCCTCGATTCTTTGATTCTGTTTACTTCCTTGGGGTGACTCATTCCTGGAGAGTCGTCCTGTTGCGTTGTCGTGGCTTCCATTGGTGAATATGAAATCTTCGGTGAAGATGTATTGATTTTCATTATCGATTGACGCTCCCTGGATTATATGATAAATACCTACTATTTCTACATTTTTATATCCTGCGTGCAACAAAGAATTGGATATACTTGACTGCTACAGCTTTTAGACAAAGGAAGGCCGTCAACATTAACATTAATTGATACTATATTGTTATTGAAGGAAGAGGTGTCGATGTAATTGCAAAGTTTTAAAATGGCATTCTTTATGCCGAAATGATAATATTCCCCCGGCTGAACTGGTTTTGTGATTATTTTGCTTCTACATGTTTTTAAAAGTGTTCTCGCGTCTCTGGGCAGATCTGAGGTGGACTTCGTAAGTATTCGGAGCAAATCGTTAAGCGCGCAATGTGGGATCTTATTCCGAATAGCCCATTCTGCTAAACTAGCAGGAACATTTGTTTCACTATTGTCTGAATAGGTTGAATTCCGACTTCCTGCAGCTTCCTCACACTGAAGATTTTCTGCAGAGAGTTCGTTTTCAGTTTCACTATCCGACGCTGAATCTAAATATACTACATTGTCCTTATCAGTACTTATGCTCGGTAGGCTGGACGAATCTAAATTAACTGCGTTGTTGTCAATGGGGTTAAAGCTCGATGAGGTAGAAGCTTCTTGATAAGAAACATCGTACAAAAAACGCGATCTTTTAGCACGCATGTAATACTTGCTTATGTTCATTTTACCCGTCATGTTTGAAGCTATTGAAATTAATATTAAGTAATACCTTTCCTGAAATCCCAATGATTGATTTCGCCTACACTCTTTTAGACACTTGTCACACTGTATCACAACCCTGTGACCGTAATGACTTGCCCGAAAGTGAACGTGCTGAAAACTGAACAGGTGTAATCGTGATCCGTGGGTCGTTCCCCTGAGCCGCTGGTTTACCCTTCCCTGCCCACTAATTCACGTATGTAGTGTTGACCGCACTGAGAGGCTGATCTAACGGTACGCGGGCTAAGCGGTCGCCGCACAGTAGTCGGAAAAGGAAAAAACCCAAAATTATGAAAGTCGTTATTTCAAATATCGACTACTATTTCGTGATACTATTTTGTATTGAAGTTTTAGAGACCTCAATTTTATATAAATTCAATACATAGATATTATTAAATCAATTGTTCTTAATTGTTTTATAATTTTTTAGAGATTGCATAGTCGTTTAAAAACAACTATACTGCTGGGAATCTTCTGGCCCAGAAACGAATCCCGGACCTTATAATTTTTTCCGAGTAAATACTCATTGCTTTGGATATCAATGAAAAAATCCACCAAAAACCTTCTTCAGTTGTCTACATTTTTTTCAATTTAAAGGATTGATACAGTTCACGCGGTCGACTTATTCCACCTTCTGTAATAAAAAAAAAAAAATGAAAAAACAGTTAAAGTTATGATTGCGAAGTACAGAATGAACCGAATTGTATCGACGATGAGTCATTCGATAGGGCGCACAGTGGTCGATTTACTCCGAAACGTGGCCAAAAATCCAAAAAATGAATTTTGAAATCGAGAGTTTTGTATACGTGGGTTGGCTACCGTGATAATTGGGCTACTGAATGGTCAATGGTAAAAGGTCCTGACTTTTCTACCTAAGCGAAAAATTCAGTTTGAAAGTGACCGTCGTTAAGGTAGCAGCAACGCACAGTAAATTAGTGAGCGAGAAAAGTGTGCAGAAGTGAATATATTTGTGTCATATCCTACAAATTTTTATTCTACAATATGGAGGGTGTCCCTGGAGGTAAGCAAATCATGTTTATACATTATATAAAATGCAAGTAACAATGGATAATGCAATATATAAGACACAACAAAATTTCCTACGAAAATTTTAGAAACCTAGGAAAATAGTTATGATTTTCAGGGATTTTCAGTATGTGACTTATACACACCTTTAGTTTGAACTATCACCTAGTAGGATCTACAGACATTGGGTGCAGCAAGGTGCATCCGTGGTTGTTATTGCAATTTTTGTAATGTGCTGCACGGTCTGGAAGCCCGATTTTTTGTGATCTACACTGTTGTAGCCTTATTTCAAGGTTTAAAGTAATATTATTATAGGTCGTTGAATTCGTCTCGATACCAGTTACAATATTATGAAGTAAAAAATATATGTTAATATTTAAAAAATTGAAGTAACTTTTTTTTTTTATAAAAAAAGATTTTTTTTTCTCAATTTTTTATATTGAAATTTGTAGAAAAGTGAATACTGATCAACTTTTATTGGAAACATGTTTTTGTCAGATCAAACATATTTGAAAAATCGTGGTAAAATACAGGTATCGCGCTTGTTCCTTCGCACGGAGGGTTTTACGACTGATCGTATTTCTATTGTCTAGACTAAGCTGATTTCAGTTACCGTACTTCTTGGGGCATACTTAGTACCTGAAAATCCGAAAAAGTAACGGTATTTTGCTAGTTCCTTTGTCATTTCAGCTTAGACGTTTGCTGTTTCTGTATCCGTCTTTCTTCCTTAACCTTTTTTGTTTTCTCATTCTATTTCTCACCTTTCGTATTGCCTTTTCTGTCTCTTTTCGACTCTAAAGGTATACATTGTATAATAATATCGGCTCCACACACATATTGAGTAATTACTTATGCACAGCAGTATACATTATGCATGTTTTTCCGTTTCAGCTTCCGGTGTCCGAGTTGTAGAAATTTCCAGGAAGGAACTTTTTCTTTTAATGAAGGATCATTTACAGGACAAGGTTCAAGTAATATTTTCACTAGTTGAAGAATTATTATCTGAGAATTTTAGAAGATCTTATCAATTGACGGACCATAAAAAAGAGACGCTTCAAAATTTGATATATGCATTCAGGAGAAAGTGGTTAAAAGTTCACAGGACTGAGGCAAGATTTTACCAACAGTTCGACCAATGGCTGAACGGTTCCCTAACATTTGAACAAATGTCGAATATAGAACTCGAAGAAGAGACACGGGGGAGTCGAGGTCGTCCCTCTCTGAATTTTTCGGTATTGAGCGAAAGATCTAAAAGAAGGAAGACGGAAGATCTTCGTTCCAATTTCAGTGTAGAGGAATTAAGTTACGCTACACAAATGAACCTTCGATCCTTAGGCCAATCAGAAGCTGCAAATATAGTAGCAAATGTTACGTTAGGGAACCCAAGTACCGCATTGGAATATAGAAAATCTATGGAGAAGAGACGAGAACAGCCATTATCTGTTGAACAGGCACTTTCCCTTATAATGGATCTACAATTGTCACGAAGTCAATACGAGGGATTACGTGCTATTAGCATCGCACATAACTGCCATTTGTTTCCATCATATACAGCTATATTGGAGGCAAAATGTAAATTTTATCCAGATCCAAGCGCATTCGTAATAACAGAAAGCAGTGCAGAAGTGGAACTACAAGCATTGCTAGACCACACAGCAAAACAAATTTTGCGTACGCAACTAGATCAAATAGAAAAACTGGATGAGAAAGATTTAGCAAATATGACGCTAATTTGCAAATGGGGCTGTGATGGGAGCAGTGGCCACAGCGTATATAAACAGAAATTTACGGATGATGATGGACAGAAAACAGATGAATATGTATTTTTGACATCGTTTGTCCCTCTACAACTCATTTCAGAAAATGAGAAAACAGTGGTATGGAAGAATCCTACACCCGCATCTCCCAAATTTTGTAGGCCTATACGGTTACAATTTGTACAGGAAAGTACAGAATGTACTATACAGGAGATTGATCGCATTAAGCAGCAAGAGAGTCAACTTATTCCTTTGCAGTTGGTGATAGAGGGAAAAGAAACGAATATTTTTTACAAATTGGCATGTACAATGGTAGATGGCAAAGTGTGCAACGCAGTTACTGCAACTACCTCTACGCAACGTTGCTATTTGTGCAATGCAACGTCAAGGGACTTTAATAACATAGACAACATGTTACAAAACCCGATAAATGAGGATCATTTAAGTTTTGGGCTTTCAACATTACATGCGTGGATTCGATTTTTCGAATGTTGTCTACACGTTTCGTATAGGCTGGAAATTAAAAAATGGCAAGCACGCACTGCGGCAGAAAAAAGGTCAGTTGCCGAAAATATTACATAATATATTTTTAAGATTCAGCAAAAAATAAGTAGAATTTGGGAAACACGCCGGAAAAAATGGTTTTTATTTTTTTGCAATCCTGGAAATGAGGCTACCTCCTTAATATGTAAATAAAAATAAATTTTTAAAAAATACCACGTTTTTAAAAACGAACTAAAAAGTACAAAATAATGTTTCCTAGTTCCATACAGATTCCCAACACTGTACTGATAGTCCTAAAAATTTGGGTTAGTAGGGCGCATGCATTAGATAATTGATGCATAAATAGTTCACCTAAATCACTAAAAAATTTATTTCTCCGCAAATGATATGGACTGTTGTGTGACTTTTCTCAACGGCAGCTACTCTTTACACTCCTTACTATTATCTTGCGCCCCACGTTTTTCGTTTTAAATCTTACAAGTATTTTCACAGCTATTCAACAATTCACAATTACAAATTTTTAGGACTATCAGTACAGTATATCGAGGTAGTTTTGCGATCGAAAAGAATTGATATTGGAAAGATGATTTCGGCGCACAGGTTCGATCAAAATAAACTATCTAGTCCTTGTTTTATAACAAATTTTATAACAAATATGCTTTGCCAAAAACTCATAAAAAAGAATTGGCATGGAGAATTATTGTTTCTTCCATTGGCGGACCAACATACAAACTTTCAAAATTTTTATCATTAATTATATCTAAAATTATTGGAAATTCGCCATATCACACTACTGACAGTTGGCAGCTTGTAAAGGAACTTAGAAACGTTCACATTCCTGATGATATTCAATTGATTTCATTAGACGTTACTGCACTATTCACTAATATACCCATAGAATTAGCAATACAGGTATTAGACAAACGTTGGAATGAAATCAGTCCACACACTTTAATACATAAAGAAGAATTTCTTGAAGCAGTTGAATTCGTTTTAAAATCTTATGTTTTTTCTTTTAATAATACATATTATAAACAGATTTTTGGAACAGCCATGGGATCACCTATTTCTCCTGTAATAGCCAACATGGTTATGGAGGAACTTGAAAGAAATTCCATTTCTAAGTTACCGTTTGAACTGATTTTATACAAGAGATATGTTGACGATATTTTCACATGTGTAAAACCAGATCAAATTGATACATTGATTGACACTTTTAACAATTTTCATCCTAGACTCCAGTTCACACATGAGATAGAATCCAATTCCAGCTTGAATCCAATTCCAATTAGAGCAGATAACAAATTAAAAACAAATTGGTACCACAAAGATACCTGGTCTGGTAGATACATAAATTTCCATTCTTTCCATCCATTACAACATAAAATTGGATTAATCAAGGGTTTGATTGACCGTGCAATTTTGTTATCCGATCCTGAATTCAGACCTAACAATCTGACACTTATAAAGAATGTCCTTAAGAATAATGACTTCCCTGTCACTTTTGTATCTAGTATCATTAAAAAACGTGTGTTTGAAATCTACCATCCTGATTTAGTCTCTCAACTAAAAATGGAAAGATTTCAAAGAACAGGTCCGATCAATTACAAAAACACAGTAGTCATTGTAACCAGACTGTTTAATCCCTTTTTCTTTTCTACTTAACCCGTTGGATGAAGGGATAAATGTAGACAATACAGCGTCTCAATCGGTACTGCTGTGAAACACAGGAGTGGCAATTGATCCCGTATGTCAGGAAAATGTTCTCAGTTGCATACAGATCTACTTACACAGAATCGGCAGAGCACGATAATGTGGTCATGGCAATTCTATGGCAATCTGAATGCTCCTGGAAGAGACTTGTTGTCTTCACTTACTGCAACTAACAATTCTCAGCAGGGCAGGTAAACGTGCCGTGGAGAGATGTCCGTGGAGCAAGTGTTCTAACAAGTTAATCTCTCTTTCCTTCTTTTGTTTGAAACGCAGGATTCAGAGCAGACAATACAGCGTCTCGATCGGTATTGCTGGATGATTCCAGGAATGGCAATCGATCCCGTATGTCAGTAAACGTTCACAGTTGCACGCAGACTTACTCACTCAGAATCGGCAGAGCACGGTAACGTGGTCGTGGCGATTCTGCGGTAATCTGGATGCCCCTGCTAATTGTATGATTGAATCCACTGAGTTCTTGCTAGAAAATCCCACTAGACACTACAGCGTCTCGATCGGTATTGCTGGATGATTCCAGGAATGGCAATCGATCCCGTATGTCAGTAAACGTTCACAGTTACACGCAGACTTACTCACTCAGGATCGGCAGAGCACGATAACGTGGTCGTGGCGATTCTGCGGTAATCTGGATGCCCCTGCTAATTGTATAGTAGAACTTCTTGGATAGTGACAATATAAATCTAACACCGGGTTGGTTACGAGACCCGATGTCCCTGTTGAAAAGGATTCGTGCCTCCAGGCACTGGATGGCGGAAAGGTGATAACAAAACTAAATAATTGTTGGAGATTTAAATCGGGTAGAACAAAAATATATTCTATCAATTAGGAGTATACAAGTGAGATCCACTGGAACCCTTCCACAATGGATTGTACTGTTATAATAACAAGGTCGTTGTCACTCGCTATGACAACACGCGAGTATATAGCGACGTCAACACCTAAAAGAAAGGCGACGACCGCGAGACGGATACCCAAGCTTCCTCGAATTGGAATGGTTATAAGAAACCGAAATCGCATGTACCAGTGCACGAGGTTCTCATTCGTTTTTCGGAAGATTTTCACACTATCACTCTTAATGTTGCACACATTTTGAGAATGCGTTATTTAAATACACATTACAGATCAAATTAATGAACATAGACAACCGATCGGTCTTGCCGGACAATTCCGGGAAGGGCAATCAGCTTCTACTCACTAAATGATTGTACTTTCGAATGAAAACAGACAGAGAGTCTAGGCAGAGCACAAAATCGTGGTCATGGCGACTCTCCCTGTCCAAACGAGTATGCTCTTAGCAGGATCAATTGAAATAAACCTCGTTAAGAACCAGGCTAGCAAACTCAGGCAAACGATCGGTCTTGCCGGATATTTCCGGGAAGGGCAATCGGCTCCTTCTCTACTAGGCGATCACAAAACGTGGCGGAATAAATTACAAATATCTAGGCAGAGCACGCAAGCGTGGTCATGGCGATATGTGAATTTTTCCAACTGTCCATTCCGAGCAGAATTCACTATGTGAATTCAGCAGTGTATCTTTCGATATTTACTTGATTATAAATATCAAATAACACGAACCCACTCTGGATTCAATGCTGATGTACCGAATCGAAGTAACGCACTGCGTCGTTACTCTCACAAACTATAATCTGTGCCTATGCCTCCTTCCGACAAATGAAACCTCTGAGCGACTCTATTCGCAATTCTACTTGCCCTCGAAATAGCAAGAAAAAACCATTCAACAATATAATTCGGGTGTACCAATAATTAACATAATAAACTTTTCATGACATGCATGGAACACAATCACGGCAAACTGCCTTTCTCTCAATAATGTGCAAACCGCAAAATAAGTAGAGATATGTTGCTCTATAGAACAATCTCGAATTTTAAATTAAATCGCAATATCACACAAGATAATACTCGTTAAATCTTTCAATAATACCACACAACAGAACTCAAGTTGCCCTTCACATGGGCTTACACTGTAATCTTAATGTATTGTATTCACACAACGTAGAATACAATTTCTTCGATTTTCAATCTCGAATGAAATCTTCAATGTAACGCAAAACTATCTGCTCTCACGTTAATTCGCGATTTATAAATGTTGAAACTATTATAATTTATTTATGATAATTTCTTTGCAAAATTATTGCAATTACAATAACTTCCCTATTAATTTGGAAGTTAATAGACTGAGAAATTCTTTCGTTATACGAACTTTTGGAATAGCCTTTGAAAGGCTTCAATTTCAATTTTAACCGATTGCCTACTTGGCAATGTACAAAGATTTAATATGGAAACTACGCGACTATGCGAGAGCGCTCTGACTAGAGCGTGTTATCTGGATCGTATCCAGTCGCAGAGTGCCGAATCTACTGCTCGCATCGACCTCCTTTGATCGTGATCGAGAGGGGATCGATGCGTGCGCATCTTATTAAATGTATATCACATCTGCGGTCCTTATCTATGACAAGGATCATGTACGACGTCACAGCCATCGCGGTGGGGATCGATATTAGATCGCACGATCTCTGGGTGTGTAACCAGGACGGTTACATCATTCCATTCATAAAAAGTATTTCTCTTGACATACGTAGGATATTCAGGAAAGTTGGAATCCATACTATTTTTAATATACCTTCATATTTAAAAAAAAATGGTTTCCACCTATAAAGGATAAATTACCACTTTCTAAAAATTGCAATGTCATTTACGAAATCCCATGTAAAGGTTGCAATAAAACATACATTGGACAAACATCTAGACATTTGGATACACGTATAACAGAACACAAACGTAATATTTTTCAACCTCCGTCACAGCACACAGCATTGACGAAACATTCAAATGAATTTGATCATACATTTGATTTTGAAAGCGTTAAAATTTTGGACAAGGAATCAAACTTACATCGAAGATTACTATTAGAAACCATTCATATGATTAAATAACAAAGCGTTAATCTCAGGTATGAAACACCTAAGATTCATGACTATTACGCTACATTACTGAGCCAGTAATGTGTTATGATGAAGTTTCTAATTCTCAATAGTATTCTTGTTTATAGTTCCTACTATAACATTGATTCTAATTTATTCACTTGTAAATCTCAAATGGTTTTGAATGTTAAATTTCCTTCTATTACCTCAACATTATTGAGGTATTATATTTGTGGTTGCTGTGATGATTACGAACTATGTAGAGGTTTCAATTTGGCGCCTATTATCGACCTAGCAAACATAGATCGCTTGCTTTTAATTGGTCAAGGTTGTTTATTTGATTTATTTTTATGATTTAAAAAAAGAATTATTAAAAAATATTGAGAAATACCGAAGTTATGAGTTTTTTCCATTATTTCTATAGGTTCCGACCACTGTGCGACGTACTATCATATACTGAGCTCCGTCGGGGCGAAGTGGGTCCGTGGAGTGGGGACGAGTCAGAGTGCGCACGCATAGTAAAGTAGAGAACGTTGTCGCGCGGAGTGGGGATCGCTGAACGCGATGACGTAGGTTTCGCGGGGAGGTGAAGAGGAAAAATATTTAATCGTTATTGCTCCGAAACGGATAGACTAAAAAATTTTTTTTTTTGAATAATGCATTGTCATCCAGTTCTGAGCCATATGCCCGATTTCAAGTCTCTAGCTCATCAGGAAGTTAGTTTAAAATCAATTGCAAAATTTGCCGCCGAACAAACAAACAATAAAGCGAGCTAATAAAAACGTGGTAAAAAGACGATAACTTCTTTGGAAGGTCAGCCGAACGAAACGGTGAAGCCGATCGGCACATTGTTCGCTGTCTCGTAAGTTTAATTGCACGGTCCCTGGTAGGGCCGAACAATGAAACACAGCGACAGCAAGTACCACGTGTAAGGGGGTAGGGTACCCACGTGACATTACTAGAATCTAACCAGAATCTAACTAGATTTTGGGCCCAAAACAGGGGTTTACGCGGGGTCGTTTCACGTCCTCATATGTTTATATTTTGAGCTGAGTGAGGGCTCATTTGAAAGAGGAAGGTTACACGCAGCTGGCTCTTCTCGATATTTTCGCGAGAAAAATCTTTTTGTGAACGAAAAATACATTAGAATCTCCGGAATTTTTCTTCATTTTTTTAATCTAAAAAAAAACATGAGAAGAGCCAACTGCGTGTAACCTTCCTCTTTCGAATGAGCCCTCACTCAGCTCAAAATATAAACATATGAGGACGTGAAACGACCCCGCATAAACCCCTGTTTTGGCCCAAAATCTAGTTAGATTCTGGTTAGATTCTAGTAATGTCACGTGGGTACTACCCCCTTAACAGATGTTATTTGAGCACCGAAAAAGTGTTCGCTGCTCTTTTCACTACGTTTGTCAGTAAATCAAACAATAGCATATCTTGACCGATAATTGCCCTAACCCAGTCCTTCATACTGCAATGGGAAAAACCCCGCATGTTTACTGGTAGTTGAGGAGAGAGGTGCAGGTTACAGCGTGACGCGGTCCTAATCACCGCGGCCCAAAGTGGGCCGAATAAGAGAATGTAGGAATACAATACACGAAATATTGACTCGCGCGGAAAAAATTAATTTTTTAACATGCAATACATCATTTTCCGTAGATTTTTTCACTCTGAATGCAAATCTGGTATCAAAATTTGCCTAGACCTCAGGATTTTGCAAAAAGTCGGTTTCTGTGAATAAAACTAATGTCATCATTTTTCCGTTGAAGAGATTCGATGATCCACTTGTTTGAAGGTGTTTTGTATTCTCATACATGAAACAGATTAAAATTAATCACAATGAAGTATTTGAACGTCCACTTTACGTATATCACTTGACGAACGATCACTTGATGCATCGCTGCAATTAATTGTCGCCGGCACTCATTGTAGGTTCTGCGTGACTGTAATGTAATTTAAAGTAGGTACATATCTCTTTTCCATAATTATATCTTTATTTACAGAGGAACTAAGGTAAGTATTTCATCATTGCAATTGCTTCTCATCAACGAATCTTCTAACTTTTAGTGGTAAAAATAAAAACATAAGGTATCACCAGTAGTTAAAAAATTCGTTGATGAGAAGTAAGTTACAATGATAAAATACCTTACTTACTGTGTAAATGAAAATATAATGATGGAAAATAGACATCTACATTAAATTACATTACTATTAAGTGCTCACGAGATTTGAAAAGTGTTTCATGCTGCGTAAGTAGTTTTAAACGTTCAAATATTTCATTATGTTTATTTTTATCGTGTTCCATAAATAGTAATACAATACACCTTCAAACAAGTGGATCATCAAATCATTTCAACGAAAAAATGATCACATCTGTTGTGCTCGCAAAAATCGATGTTTTGCAAAGTCCTGAGATCGTAGATAACTTTTGAGAAAAAATCTACGGGAAACAACGTGTAGCACGTAAAAAAATTTTTTGCCGCGCGTGGGACTGGAAAAACCACAATGTTCTTAAAATTGTGCAAGTTTAACGAATACTGTCGACGTTAAACAATGTTCGTGCCACAATTTCCACAATTGTCCCATATTCTGCACAGTTTTTTTATTGTTTTTTTGCACATCCTGTAGCTAACAAATTGCACTACTAGCTTCCCAAAAATGTCCACATCGCATAATAAAATATTAAAAAGGTTATCGTTTTTATGAGCATCCGATTATTAGTGGGAGTTATTGTATCTCCCGAACTACTAACTTCTCTACATACAGAGGTTGTTACTTTTTCTTTATAACGAATGTCCAGCTGCATCGATTGATTTGTTAAAAAATCCCTCGTTTCATTTAAAAAAAGCAGAATTAACCTTTATACAGTCTTTGCGCGTCCACTCTCGGGAATCCTAATGAGATCAGAATACAGGGTGTCCCAAAACTACCCTAGGAGCCGAAAATGGGAGGTTCCTTGGGTCATTTGAAGCTAAATTTTCCTTTGCATAAATGGCGTCCGCGGCTTTGTTTAGGAGTTATTAACGAAAAACACGGACGCGCGGCACCGGCAGCCGAGCGTTGGTGGTACGCCGTGACATCGCAACGAACAAGAGTTTCTCCATGATGTAAATTGTAAATTCTCTCCGATTTCAACGAGCTTTGGATATGTGGTCAAGACCATTATTCTGAACAACATTTCTCTTTAAAGTTTTTGGCTGTCGGCTTTAGTTTACGACATAATCGCGCAAAAACTTTAACCGAACGAGAGAAGAAGCAGAAACTGGCCCAACTGCAAGTGCAACCTCTACCCCGAAGACTTGGATCATGTCCTATGGCAGTGTCAACTATACGACTCCCAAAGAACCAAACTAATGAGCAATTTACGTAAAATCAAGTTCTTCCCCCCACTAAAAGCAGACATATTCTTTGCCAAACCAAATGTTAAAGCCTGTGAATTCATCTATCAGTTCCTAAATGATTGTAAACTCCATATCTAGCGACTACTAAGACTATATATGTACTAAAAATGTAAATCTATTGTACAATTGTAAAAGCCGAAATAAACCTAAAATAGGTTTCAGTGGCTCAAATAAAAAAAAAAAAAAAAAGCAGAAACTGGAGTTCGGTGTGAACCGTCGTCGAGTAAGGACGTGTTATTGTGCGCGCTGTCGACGAGTGTATACATTCTTGTGGCTATTCGCTATTTACAGCGGATTTTCCGCTTGCTTCTGCCTTGTGGCATTTAGCTCGTTCTGTTAACAGGGGCACCCGCTTATATTTTGAGTTTAAAGTTACAAAGTTATTGTTCATGTTCACAATGGAGCAAAAAAACAAGTCCTACGCTCAAGTTGCGCAACAAGCGCAATTTCCTGCTAAGGATCAGGCTATTGTCATAGATGCAGTAGAAGGTTTACCAATCCGAGAGTATACAGAACACAAAAATTATTGATCCAAAGAATATTCGTTTTGTATCAAGAATTTCCCACGGGCGTGTATGTTTGTATTTGAACACCAAGGAGAATGCTGACAAACTTACAGACTCACATTCTAAAGTGGTTATTGGTCAACACAGTTTGGATATACGTCCTCTTATCTCCAAGGCTAAGCGCATTATTATGTCAAACGTGTGCCCCGGTATTCTGCATGAACCCAGATAGCCAAATGTCTCGTTTCTGCCGAAGGCAGATATTTCACTGAGGGCTCGTAACGTACCCTCGGCAGAAACGCGGTACGGGCTACCCTCGGCACGTCGTTCCTCGTTTCTGCCAAGTTTTAAGTAGGTCCGAGATTGTAAGAGGGCAGCACGGTCCCATTAATGTGGCAAATGTCGTTATGTAGGGCAAGTCGCACTAGTGTGGCAGCTGTGGGTAAAGAAAATTTTGACTTATTTACTTTTCAACAGTTTTCGCTTATTTTACGTATTTGACACGAGTAGGGAAAATGAAATAACAAACCTCATTCAATGATATATTTGTTTCATTTTATTTTAGACACTAGTAAGCAAACGGCTTAGTACGACAGTAATGATATTTTATATTTTTTTAAATTGAAATATCTCCTGAACTACTAACTTTTCGACATAAGTTTATTTATAACGAATAGGAGTGGATGAGTGATAGAGTGGATGTATTAAAAGATATCTCATTCCATTTAAAATAAATGAAGGTGGTCTTTATTTATCTAACATAAATTACATAAAAACAAACATTGTTTTGAGCTGTTAAGAGCTATGTGGGCCACCCGCTGTATACAGGGTGATCCACCTAAGTCAGGCCACCTAAATATTTCCCCTAATTGTGGGGGTACAAAAAATATTTTGTATGCTATTTGAATGGTTTGAAAAAACCATTCTATTGCAAAAAATGTTTTTTTTCTAGGGTAATTTTTTTCGGAGTTTACAAGGTTATCGATGTTTTTTTGCGTATAATTGTATAATTTTTATTATTGCATCGTGTAGCTGACGTAAAAATACGTTCAGTTATGTACATTACATGACCTTGAAATGACCTTTAAGTTCAAAAATTAAATGGAAACGATGTCAGAAGTCATTCTTAGAGTGTGATGGTAAACATGTTTATTTACTCTTACAGATTCCCGAACGACGTCTTCGTCTCTAAAGTGTCGATGGACATAAATTATTCGTTTCCATTTAATTTTTGAACTTAAAGGTCATTTCAAGGTCATGTAATGTACATAACTGAACGTATTTTTACGTCAGCTACACGATGCAATAATAAAAATTATACAATTATACGCAAAAAAACATCGATAACCTTGTAAACTCCGAAAAAAATTACCCTAGAAAAAAAACATTTTTTGCAATAGAATGGTTTTTTCAAACCATTCAAATAGCATACAAAATATTTTTTGTACCATATAAAATAAAACTGTGCTATCGGCGCTAGGTTCGATCACTTTTAGAAAACAACAAATATGCAAATTAAATATTCAAATTTCTCAACGTTTCGATCCCCATGTGGATCATTATCAAGAGACAAAAATTTTTGCGTCTGAAAACAGAAAAATAATAATACAGATTTTGAAAACCAAAAATTAATATATTGTTAACATACGTCAGTATGCAGATCTTGCCTACTTGTGCACATTCATGAAAAGAGACTTGATGAGGGACCAAGCTTTCACTGGTTACCGTGGGCAAGTCGGAACCATCTGTACCCGATCAGAAGTAGAGCTACGACAGCTAGCAACAGCCATTTTTGAAGTATCACGTGAGAGAGTCGGGACCGATATAGACATCAATTCGATTTTCATGAAGGCTGTTGGAGCTAACGCAAACAGGTACAAGATTGTAGGTGATCACATCTTCGAGATGCCCAACGCAGCAGGAGCAGTTGAGGAGCAAGATGATGCTCCAGATGCTATACAGCAAAGGCAGGAGAGAAGGCAGTTAGCACGTGATCTACAAAATCAGGAGAGAGCAGGCTGGCCAAGGGCAGCCCGGGCACTCCCACCTGGTGTCAGGCTTCTTGAAAGACAGGAGGTATTCAACATAATGGATGAGCGTCTGAGTGCAAAATTAAAGGCTTTTAATCTGATCATGCGGAGATTATTTGCTCTTCAAAGCCAAGTACCCCTAACACTGATGCCGGCTGCGGCTATCAACCTACCTCGACCCGAGCGCCAAGTGGCGCGTGACATCACAGAGGCATTAGCTCTATGGGAGATCATTGTTCCTGCTGAGTGGGGACAACCCGTGCCTGATTACGTTGCTGGAGAAGTTGATGGTGATCTCGGTGAGGAAAATCATATACTGCGACCGAGGGAGACTGTAAATGAACTTGTTCCAGCTCCCGAAGTAAATGCTGCTGCAGCTGCCGATGAAGACTAAATTGTATTACTATACTTTCATTCTTATATTTACCTATATATTATGTTTGCTTGTGTATTAACCACTTATCTAGTTTTGATTTTTAAATTTTGACGGGAAAATCAGTTACTTTTTTCAATTTTATGTTATTTAATTATCTTTAGTTTTGAGGGTTAACATCATCACTAGGTCAGGAGAGAAATAGTATCATCCCTTTCAGTGGACAGATAGTAAGGTGGATTAGTCCTTGTACCATCCATAACAATGCCTGGGGCAGTAACACGTGCAAGCTCAAGACAACGGAGATCATCAACATCTCACAGAGCCCCTAACATCAGCCCTGATCATAATGATGATCTAGACTGTTGTATAGGATGGTTCAAAGGCTTGGTGTGGAAGATTAATAACCATTGGACTATAAAGTCAATATTCATCTTGTTCAGATTATACAACAACTATGTGCATCCTATTATCTGCCCTTTTATTGATGCATCCACACTCTATTTGCTATGGGCCCACAGGAGGTATCTTACCCATGATGATGTCTAACCCTGAGTTTATGTTATTATGTTCAACAATTAATGGTTTCATTGTCTAATTTATGGTGTTTGCTTATCAGTGGATAACACTAATATATTAATCTTATATCTGACTTATTAACCACTATGTTTGAGTTCTATGGGGACATTCAAATCTCCGAATTAATCTCACTTATGTAATCATTCTATAACATTGTTCTAGTTCTTGTTCATATTCAAAAAAATACAAAAAAATAAGAAAAATATGTATATATGATTATTCGTATCAATTATTGTCAATGGCTGGACCACCGGACGTGACAATATATTAGGTAATATAACACAGCCATTATAATTACCAAGAATTAGTAAAAATAACAACAAAAAAAAGGAAGAAAAATAAAATACATACTTGCTGTGGAAAAAGAGGACAAAAACTATTAAACACATATTGTGAGGTACAAATCAGCTTAACCCATAGCTGGCAGAAATGTAACTGAAGCACGAAAACGTGCTAGCCCAGAAAAACAAAACAGAATTGTCTTAGATATGGAAGACCTAAACTGATTGGTCGATCAATATCGATCAATGGTGGCAAGCAAAATATGCTGGCGGTAAAATTTGAACACCAATGTAACAGAACCATTTTATTTTAAACCAGAAACTTATGAAAAGATTCCGAAACCTTGGCATAGAAACAAAAAAATATGTTTAAGAAAATAAACTAAATAATTTTTTTAATAAACTTTTCAAGAACTGAAGAAAAGTAATAAGAAAAATATAAAGGCAGAATCTACTGTTGATTTGGAAAATACCCATCATAAACATTACTGTCTCAGTAATGCCGCGTAATAGTCATGAATCTTAGGAGTCTCATATCTGAGATTTACGCTTTGGTTTTTAATCATATGGATAGTTTCCAATAATAACCTACGAGATATATTAGATTCCTTGTCAATAATCTTCACATTCCTGAAATCAAAACGATGATCAAATTCTAATAAATGCTTTGTTAAAGCCGTATGCTGTGTGGTAGAAAGAAAAATGTTTCGCTTGTGTTCTGTCACACGTGTGTCCAAATGCCTACTTGTCTGTCCAATATACGTTGTATTACAGCCCATACAGGGTATCTCATAAACAACGTTACAGTTTTTGGTTAACGGTATCTTGTCCTTGATGGGAGGGAACCATTGTTTTAAATAACATGGTATGTTGAAGATAGTGTGAATGCCCACCTTCCTAAAAATCCTTTGTATGTCAAGTGAAATATTATTAACAAACGGAATAACCACCGTATTCCTAAAGTTGATCGGACCTGTTTTTAAAATCTTATCCTCTTTTAATTTACTAATCAAAAGAGGATTATAAATTTGAAAGATCCTTTCTTTGATGATATTCTCAACTAAAGGAGTAGGGAAATTATTACCTTTTAATACTTTTTTGATGAGATCTAAATTTTCAGGTCGAAATTCAGGATTAGCTAGCTGGATAGCACGGTCTATTAAACCCTTAACCAAACCTATTTTGTGTTGTAAGGGGTGGGCTGAATAAAAATTTATATATCTGCCAGACCATGTTGGTTTATGGTACCAATTTGTAATAAGGGTTGTATCTGCTCTAATTATTTTAATGTCAAGAAAGCTTATGCAGGAATTAGCCTCAAGTTCATATGTGAATTGAAGTCTATTATGAAAATTGTTAAAAGTGTTAAGCAAAATATCAATTTGATCAGTTTTTATGCATGTTAGAATGTCGTCAACATAACGTTTGTAAAAAACCAGATTGAAGGGTAACTTGGCAATAGATGAGTTTTCCAACTCCTCCATCACCAAATTAGCAATCACCGGTGATATAGGGGAACCCATGGCTGTACCGAAAATCTGTTTAAAAAAGGTTCCATTAAAGGAAAAAACATTCGCTTCCAATACAAACTTTATAGCTTCGATAAATTCATTTTTTTGGATAGAAGTATGTTCTTTAATTTCATCCCATCTATGGTCAACCACTTGTAAGGCAAGTTCAATTGGAACATTAGTAAATAAAGCAGTGACATCCAATGAAATCAACTGCATGTCAGTAGGTATAGTAATAGATCTAAGTTCCTTAACCAACTGCCAGCTGTCAACAGTATGAAAGCTTGATTTACCAACAATCTTAGCTAGGATTGTTGCAAAAAACTTTGAAAGTTTGTAAGTGGGTCCACCTATAGAGGAAACTATGATCCTCCACGCAAGTTGTTGTTTATCCGTTTTTGGTAAGGCATAAGCTCTAGGTGTATTGGAATTGTATGTCTTTAATCTTTTCCCTAATTTTTCATCTAACTGCCCTTTTTTAACCAGATTAGAGATAATAGAATTGGCTTTTTTTTCAAATGTAGTGGTATATTGATATTTACTAACTTTATACGTATTTTCATCTTTTAACATTTCACTCACCTCTGAAATATACAAATTTTTATCTACAAGAACTGTCGTATTCCCCTTATCAGATTTAAGCAAAAGTAGGTTTTCATTATTTTTTAAGAATTGTTTTGTATCTTTTAAATCAATTTTAGAAGGCAAAAAGGAATTAGAATTGCCAATGTAATTCCTAGTCGGTATATGTGTAGTATGATTTAGAACTTTGTTTATTATGCGTAATCTGGTTTCTGACTGCAAATTATTCGTTTCAGTGATTTTTTCTAAACCTGCTTCGATTGAGGCAATATATTTAGGTGATGTAATGAAATTCCTAGGGGGTTCTAACGCGAATCTAGGACCCAATTCAAAAACTTTTTTAACGTTACACGGTATTTCAATATTGGTTTTTAAACCAAGACAAGTTTTCAGAATCCAAAATAACATTATCAGTAGATTCATCCTGACAAACTACCACATTTTTAACTCTCAATAAGTTAGCAAACTTTCTTAAATTTTGTTTTTTGCGATCATTAAATAATTTTTTAAATTTTTTATATTCAAATTTATAGAATTTATCAAGAATATGTTCAGGAATGAGGAATTGTAAAACCTCATTCAATTCATCAATTTCTTTTAGAGCATTACAATGTGATAGATGTGTATCTTTAATGGTGACATTTAATACTTTCCTCATGTATCTATTTTGTAAATGTGATAATTTGTCATGAGTGAAACCAGAATGTGTAGGAAAATTACCTTTCTTTTTTATAACATTTTTAAAAATGAACAATGGGATAATGTTATTTGTTCTGCACTTTAGTAAAAATAATTTTTTGTTACTTATCTTAGCTATAGACAGGTTAATACGTGACCAGCTCTTGAGTATGTTGGCTATTTCCTTGCTAAACATCCTTGACATTGACGCAAAGAAGTTTTTTTCTTCAGTGTTTGTAATTGTTTCGCCATCCATGATAAAGGAAAAATTCTTATCGATCGAAAATTGAAATATAAAATAAGAATGTGTTATCGGCGCTAGGTTCGATCACTTTTAGAAAACAACAAATATGCAAATTAAATATTCAAATTTCTCAACGTTTCGATCCCCATGTGGATCATTATCAAGAGACAAAAATTTTTTTGCGCCTGAAAACAGAAAAATAATAATACAGATTTTGAAAACCAAAATTAATATATATTAGGTAATATAACACAGCCATTATAATTACCAAGAATTAGTAAAAATAACAACAAAAAAAAAAACAAAGAAGGAAAAATAAAATACATACTTGCTGTGAAAAAAGAGGACAAAAACTATGAAACAGATATTGTGAGGTACAAATCAGCTAACCCATAGCTGGCAGAAATGTAACTGAAGCAACGAGAACGTGCTAGCCCAGAGAAACAAAACAGAATTGTCTTGGATATGGAAGACCTAAACTGATTGGTCGATCAATATCGATCAATGGTGGCAAGCAAACATTTGACATATTGTTTATTTTGGCGATTATTTCACTCCTTAAGGCAAGTTTTCAATATTTTTGGTTTCAAAATGTGGTATATACTTTAGAGACCCTACATAATTTATGACTAATAACAAACGATTACCATAAAAAATTGGAGAACACTTTTCATTGTTTAGCGAATATGAATTTCATTCTTCATTGAATATCGAAGTTGTGATTTTACGTAGGCAGAAATGAGAAGAAAATTGTATTAATGTATTTGGGATCATGAGAGTTCTCTTTCGTTTTCAGAATGTGTTCTAGTATTTCTAGAGCCACCTTATTCGACATTTGGTGTTCAAGCACAAAAGAGGATCGACTTAATGCATTATATTCTTTTATTTTACGGACATATGAAAATGCATATATGACTGAAGAAACCACAAAATATATTAAGGAAACTTGTAGAAGCCTATATCAACAAATTGAGTTGGATTTAGTTTATTAAAACTTTGAATATATTTATATAAGACTGTGTTTGCAACTTCCTTATATCATTTAAATCAAATACCCTTTCAAACAGTAATTTGCAAGAGTTAAAATACGTATTTTCGGCCAATACAACAAAAGTAATGTTAAAGTGCTTAGAAATCATCATATTTTGAGTAGTGTTAGCAAAATACATGATAAAAAAAAGAAACGACATCATTAAGAATTAAACGACCCTAAATGATCTAAGCGTCACACTGTGCGCTGGTGGTAGCTGTCAAGTACGCGATCGCAGTCAAATCCAAGGGCTGCAAAAGGAGGAAAAAAGCACGGCAAGTGCATCCAGGTCAACGCATCTGTCACTTAGTACGTAGCAGGTAGTTCCTACGTTATTCCTGCGTTAAATATTTGGGGCCCTGAAAAGGGTCGTTCTCTGACGGAAGTCTGATACTTGGACGCTCTCGTTTGATTCGCCTTACAGCGGCAGCAGCATTGAACCCGCTGCGGACGTACGCGACAAAGATGTAGAAGTTCTCTTGCGACGTGAACATTATGTGGCAGAGACTTGGACTGACTGCAGTTTCCCAAAAAAGCTGCGTACACCCCCAATTATCCCCACCACGAAGTAAAACTGAGGATACAGGAACATTCTAAAAAACACGTGGTTTGCAGAAGTTGAAAGTTACGTTCTACCCGATCTCATTCAAGCGTCTGTTGAAATTTTTTTAGCTACAAGTAACAATAGAGAGAAAATAAAGACGAAAAAATCAGGTGAGATACCCAGCACAAGCTGCATCTTGTTTAGGGATCTGGAGTGGGGGGTAAGTAAGGGGCGAGGATGACTCCTAGAATAAAAAGAGCGCGCCGGACTGGTCACATAGTGACTCGGGCGCCTGCAACCCTCGAGGGACACGCACTTTTTTTCTGCAATTCTCGTGACATCAGTTGGTGTAGTGAAGTTTCATCCACCTTATTTTTTTCGAAAAGAACATCTTTATAAAAGTAAGTACTTTTACTGGTATTATTTGTAGCCGTTACTGTTTCTTGCTGATGCCCTTCCGCCATACATTTATTTAATTGCTACAACTTTTCTCAATAATTGAAATACCCCTTTTTTTCCTATTTACTCGAGGACACTGGTGAGGGCCCCTTCTCGGATTAACTCACCCGTTTCCAACCCGAGTGCGGCCACACATGTTCTTGGCTTTAAATAATTGAAATACCCCGTGTTTGTGTCATAGAGAAAAGACAACGCGAATCTCGCACCTTCGTAATCCGGAAAACGAGTATACCGCCTCAATGTGTGAAGTTAAAAATAAAAAAAAATTGCCCTATTTACATTTGTTACGCGCCTACCGCGTAACGTCGAGAGCTACTACGCCCTTGCGCTACGGGTGGATTCCATAGGCGGAACGAAATAAATGTTATAGGAATTCTTACACAACACAATCGATTGGAAAAGGTTTCGAATCCCTTGAAATTAAATCACGCACTTTAGAGTATATAACAGTAAAGGAAACAAATATATTCTCTGTTTTGATGTAGACACAATAATCAATCGTTACAAATAAAAGAAAAGAAATGCCCAGCGGCTTGAATAACACGTGCTCTAATGATTCGCACTACGATGGGTAAATGTATCCCACATAATTATATATATGTATATTATCAAAGATAATCGTTTTATATTAACAGGAAAATATCCAACTAGGGAGATCCCACAGTTCAGAATGAACTATTGAATATCTTTCTGCCGCAATAACGGTATTACATACATTATCAAAAGATGGTTGAGAAGAGTGTAACAGAAAACAACTTACCCTAGAGAACTATTCTCTATACTATACAAATAGATATATATATGTTCGTGTACTAGTAACAACACACAATCGATCCCTTTTTAATTTCGATTTAGCTTTCGCTAATCTGGATATCTGGAAAAGAGGAAAAGAACGCACACGCACGATTATACTACAGTAGCAATGGCGTTAAGATGCCGATAATATTCGTGATGCGAACGCGGACAAGGTATTTATACTAGGTCGCGACAAAACTCGAAAGAGATAAGAATCAAAATTCTGATAATGAAAACGAAAACGATGAAAGTTAACGAAAGGCCGACTCCTTTGTCTAAATACATTAATGTACGACAACTCCCGGTCTATTAGCCTTACGGACTACTGCGACACGCACCTCGCGATTATACGTCGAAGAGTGATCGCGATTTGCGATTTTTCGGCAGAGGTGGTAGCCGTCTCGAGAGCCGTCCCCGCTACGCGGTGCGCTCGGACCAATCAGATATGCGAATTTGGTGCGCGACGATGTTCTCCTTATCGTGCCATGTGCTCTCCTTTTCTCTCATTACATTCTATGGTTTTTACCATGTAGGTATCCGCTTCGCGCGTCGCGACTTTGCTACGTCCTTATTTACAGGCTACGCGTTAGTTTACGGTTGCCAAGGAAAGTACAATTCCTGTACGATGTACGGTACGTATAGCTAGGGCGACCCCACAACGTTAAACGTTGCTATCTCGTTCCGCACAACAACATTTGAACGGAACTTGTCCTTTCCTTGATGACTAGTATATATGGTTTTTATATACATGGATATTGACTGGCGTGTATTCATGGTTCTTAACAATACCTGATACTGACTTTTAAATTACCGATTTCCCGTGATTTGGGACGATGTTGATTTCAAGGAGAGTATGCGTTAACTATGTATACATCACTCGCGTTGCTAAAAGAACTAATATTTAACACATCAAGGACCGTGCTGCGATTGATTAGGGAGTTCCCACAATCCTAACGCATTATCAAGCCACAGCACAGCCGACGGAAAGGGCAAAATTATATATATTTGTTCGGAACGTAACACATTCCTTTATTCTATTCGTTATTATTCTAAATATATTTCTTGAATTCTTTATATCTACATTGCAATTAAAGGTTTACAATTAATTTTTACCGTACTTTCCATTTTTTAGGATATACGTATACAATGTATACGTATCATGCCGGCACATGGTCAACAAGTGTTTTGTTGAAATGTTAAATTCAAAGTAAATTTGTTACTAAGCAAACGCAATTATATTCTTGAAGATGGTCTTAACCTAGACCGAAACGTTGAATTATAAATTTGTACAATTGCTTAGGAAATTAGTAATATAGGATCGAACCTGTGCGCCGAAATCACAATTTCTATTAAAAATTGGCGATCGAGATAAACAAAACCTTTATACGTATACAATGTCGTGGACTGTTGTGCAATTTGTCAATGACAAAACGGTGGAAGCGGTGCCAACTTGTTGGCTGGAAGGCAACCGTTGTTATTGGCCACCGCTGAAAACAACCAAATTGAGTAACGCAATAAAGAAGTGTGAGCAGCTCCAACCAACGTGGAAACAATTTGTTATTAAGCCATTCAAAAACAGCATTTTTGGTAACTCAAAATAGTTATACACCACGCATGTTCAATTAAAATAATAATTTTATAATCCTTCTAGACGGCTATGCTAAGGCCAGGAACAAAGCGAGGGCGGCTGAGGACACCTGCGACCTACAGTCGTCGGAGACAGAACACGACACGATCAAGAAACGAAAAATTCAGCGCCTACCCTGGTGGATCAGCACCAGCAGCGAGCAGTCTTCCGATAGAGCTATTTACCCACTAACCCAAAGATGGAGGTGAAACCCGATATTGGTATGTATAAATACGAAAGAAAGCGGCCAACACATATGTAGAACAACAAGTCTTACATTCATAACTTCACACCTCATTCCCTTACTTTAATTAGTATATCTTTTCTCATAGTATATTTCAGAGTATTCTTATCTTAAATGTGTTTTCACAGAATATTTCATTTGCAGACGCTCCCATCGACGAGGGATCGCCGTCACCATACGCCAACGAGGACCAGGAATTGGAGCAGCAGCATATACGTCGCAGTCAGATTGGTACGTTAAAATAAAAAGAAGCGCTCCGTGGTACTGAACATTAAATACTACATTCGTAGCTGTAGATTTCATCCACTTCCTGTGATCAGCATGTCTTTTTTCATCAAAATATATTTCATTTGCAGACGCTCCCATCGGCGAGGAATCGCCGTCACTGTTAGACGAGGGCCGACAATATCGAAGATGGCACCGAAACCACGTGCCCACACGTCGCAACCAGATTGGTATGTTTACACAAATAGAACCAATTACTTTCCTGTAATTGGCATGTCTTTTTTCATGTAAATATGTTTCATTTGCAGACGCTCCCACCGGCGAGGAATCGCCGTCACTGTTGTACGAGGGCCGGATATATCAAAAATGGTAACAGAACCAGTTGCCTCCAGGTCGCAACCAGATTGGTATGTTTACACAAATAGAACCTATTACTTTCCTGTAATTGGCATGTCTTTTTTCATCAAAATATATTTCATTTGCAGACGCTTCCACCGGCGAGGGATCGCCATCACTATTGGACGAGGGCCGGATATATCAAAAATGGCAACAGAACCAGTTGCCTCCAGGTCGCAACCAGATTGGTATGTTTACACAAATAGAACCTATTACTTTCCTGTAATTGGCATGTCTTTTTTCATCAAAATATATTTCATTTGCAGACGCTTCCACCGGCGAGGGATCGCCATCACTATTGGACGAGGGCCGGATATATCAAAAATGGCAACAGAACCAGTTGCCTCCAGGTCGCAACCACATTGGTATGTTTACACAAATAGAACCAATTACTTTCCTGTAATTGGCATGTCTTTTTTCATCAAAATATATTTCATTTGCAGACGCTCCCACCGGCGAGGGATCGTCATCACTATACTCCAACGAGTTCCAGGAATTGGAGCAGCAGCATATACGTCGCAGTCAGATTGGAACGTTAACATAAAAAGAAGCGCTCCGTGGTACGGAACATTAAATACTACATCCGTAGCCGTAGATTTCATCCACTTCCTGTAATCAGCATGTCTTTTTTCATGAAAGTATGTTTCATTTTTTTGTCGAATATCTAAGACGTCGTTATCAGCAACCTACCAACTCGACGCGCGATGGGCAGATGACCATAGTGCTCAATAACCAACATCTTCTGAGGTGCCTAAATACCGATGTCCTCAAGCTGTTAAACCAGATGAACGAGGCGCAACAGGCAACGGCCGCAGAGAGGAGGAGTCGCGGAGTTTCCTATCCGGGCGGAGGAAGAACTTGAAATATTGGAGAGAGCGTTGGAAATTGAACAAACCTTCAGCGACGGAGTAAGCAAAATTTATTTATATTGGAAAGATGATTTCGGCGCACAGGTTCGATCAAAAGTAAACTATAGTCCTTGTTTTATAACAGCTATCTGTTATAAACTAAGCAGTTCATTACCTACCAGCATGGAATCACTATATGACTGTTAAAGTTTAAATTTCTTCCTTACATAACAAATGCAAATGTCTTTTGAAAATGATCCCAGTCAGGATCGAAACGTCAAGATTTAAAATTGCAAATTTGTTATAAAACAAGGACTATAGTTTATTTTTGATCGAACCGGTGCGCCGAAATCATCTTTCCAATATCAATTCTTTTCGATCGCAAAACTACCTCAATAAAAATTTATTTATGTAATAAATATGTGGGATTTTGATAGATTTATTTATAAATTACAATTAAGAACACGGCACGGACGAAGGACACAAAAGACGAGACACTGATAGACAAAATTATAACCGCTCTCGCGCTAAATCGCTCTGTTTTCTTCTTAATCGCTCTTGATCACTCTTTCTCTCGCAATGCTCGCACTCGCTCTGCTCTCTAGATTCGCGCTCACTCTTGATATTCTCTCACTCATACATCCAACCATACATACACATACAGTTAAAGACACTTTACCCTAGGTCGTTAATGTCTCTTTTGTTTCGGATCGTGTGTAACAAGTGTAACAACTCGTGATCGGCGGTTACGCGGCCGAAATAGGTAACGGTCGCCGATCACCTTCCGCGGATCGTACACATCGATCGCTCATCGTACATACGCGTTGCTGCTTCGGAATTCAAACCCACAAATATACTTAAAGTAGCTGACATTTATCTTTCATTTTCATCGTGTAAACAGAATATGTGATACGCTAACAACTTTTTTATTTTAGGTAGAAGAAGTTCACAAGACCGGGGGCCAAAACAGCTACAATTTTGTTCGACGAGCACTGGGCATTATTTTACACGATAATCTGGGGCTTCAATACAGTTGGTTGGGACGAAAGGGCAAGAAGCGATTTGAAAAACATCGAACGACCAGGCTTATCATATGTAATTATCGCCTTTATTTTAATATTATTGTTATTATTATGATTATTCATGTGCAAATTAATAAACGAAGAAATTCTTGTCCAAGGTGCTGCAGAAAAAGTGGGAATGTCCGGCAGCCGCAAGCAGCATGAAGAGTCTGTGCAATTGTGGCTAAGGCGGGGGTCGGACCGTCAGAAGGGAACGACCAAAAATTTGTAATTTTAATTTATGAATTATTATCTTTCATATCTTATTTTCCTGTATTTAATTTTAACTTTAATATTTTAATTTTAGTATATTAAGTTTAATGCTTCGAGTGGTTCGTTTTATTTTAATTTGTGTATTAGTTTTAAGGTTTGAAATGTAATATTTTATTGTAATTTTTATATTTCAATTCTAGTCTATTAGTTTTAAGGTTTGAAACGTAATATTTTATTTTCATTTTGGTTGTCTAATAATGTACTTTAATTTGAATATATTATATGCAATATTTTATTTTAACTCCTGTGTTTCATTTGAATTTTTAATTTTAATATTTTGATCTGAGTATACTAATTTTAAGGTATAAAGCGTAAAATTTTAATGTGATCAATTTAATTTTTTAATTGTAAAATGTACTTTGATCTAAATATATTGATTTTAATGTTTAAACAGTATTCCATTTTAATTTTTATATTTTAACTTTAGTATATTATCTTTATCCGCGTAAAATATACGTACATATATACAAGCATATACCACCAGATCGCGGTGTGCCAACGGCACGCTCTCCGAGTGCCCTATGTTACCGATATTACTGCATTACTGTGTGGATGAACGTCCTCAAATAAACAAGCGTGTCTCTTCTTACTAAGGTTTATTCAAATGTGTTGTTATTTTACACCGATATCACCGATGAGATACTGTTAAAGACACCCTAAAAAGTCACCCGATTATTCCGGCGCTCTCTTACGTTATTTGGGATATATTCAGCCAGAAAACAGAAGGCCTTCGACGGCATTTCGTTGGTGCAGATATTTCACACGATGTTTTCGGTGGTGGAACTTTTAGCGATGTGGTATTTCAGATCACTGCAACTTCCACGTTATCCACGCGCCCATTTCGCCCATTTTTCGGTGTCGCAGAATAGCACAGGCACTAGCACTCTTTATTGTCTCTCGTCTGTGCTATCTCGTCAATAAAACTGTTCACATCGATAAAAATTAGCGTTATCTACATTATCTACTGAAAATTTTACCCACTCCTCCAAGTTTGGGGAAGAAAACCAACATTGGTATGTAAACACAAAAAGTAGCGTCCAACATATAGAACATGAAATTATTACATTCATAGCTGTACATCTCATGCTCTTACTGTAATTACTATATTTTGTTCAATAAAACATATTTTATTTGCAGTAACTACCACCACCAAGGAATCTGCGGTTCTAAACAGACCAAGAGAATA
Source organism: Lasioglossum morio (assembly GCA_916610235.2). Classification (NCBI taxonomy): domain Eukaryota; kingdom Metazoa; phylum Arthropoda; class Insecta; order Hymenoptera; family Halictidae; genus Lasioglossum; species Lasioglossum morio. The sequence continues at coordinate 45,613,414 of OU744323.1, forward strand.
TGCATGGTGTCAGCAGAAACAGGAGTGAACAAATCGCAGCACGATTGGTATGTATATGAAAAAATAAGCACTCTCAGATACTGAATTTACTGTAATTACTACATTTCGTTCAATAAAACATATTTATTTTGCAGTCACTGCCACCAGCGAGGAATCACTACTCAGAAGCAGACGCAGAGAGTATGAAAGAAGGCAGGAGGAAGAGGAGTCAAGAAGCTGCTGCAATTGCCACTCAAGGCAGGATGCTACGCTAAAGGCGCTTATGGACCACCACCAGCTTTTGCGAATTCAAAATTCTCCAGCAGGTCCAATGTTTGAAGAAGGCGAAACAGATTGCTGCCACATATATTCTAATTATCTTTTTTACGTATAATAATATAATTTTAATTAATTTGTGTGTATGTATATTTTGAAAAATATATTTGTTCGTCTATTTTAAACATGTCTTTATTTTACTTTTTTTTTTATTTCTATACCTTTTCCCTAACCTAACTTATAAATCTAAGGGATACTTGAATGTTGCTAAAAAGTCTCGCGAAAAACATCTGGGACATGTTTCTGATATGTACTCCTACAACATGAGAAAGATATTAGACAGACTGTTCAAATAGAACCACAATTAACGGGATTATATAAGGATTACGAATTAGAAATATCGTGGAAAGAGGATGTTCACGCTTTATCACACTCGTGTGTCAACGGCTAACAACCAACAGCTACTGACAAGGGGAAGCCACGGTTGAGGGGTCACGGATTTTTCTGAAACTTTCAGTATTTGAAGATGTAAGTAAGGGGCGAGGATGACTCCTAGAATAAAAAGAGCGCGCCGGACTGGTCACATAGTGACTCGGGCGCCTGCAACCCTCGAGGGACACGCACTTTTTTTCTGAAATTCTCGTGACATCAGTTGGTGTAGTGAAGTTTCATCCACCTTATTTTTTTCGAAAAGAACATCTTTATAAAAGTAAGTACTTTTACTGGTATTATTTGTAGCCGTTACTGTTTCTTGCTGATGCCCTTCCGCCATACATTTATTTAATTGCTACAAATTTTCTCAATAATTGAAATACCCCTTTTTTTCCTATTTACTCGAGGACACTGGTGAGGGCCCCTTCTCGGATTAACTCACCCGTGTCCAACCCGAGTGCGGCCACACATGTTCTTGGCTTTAAATAATTGAAATACCCCGTGTTTGTGTCATCGAGAAAAGACAACGCGAATCTCGCACCTTCGTAATCCGGAAAACGAGTATACCGCCTCAATGTGTGAAGTTAAAAATAAAAAAAAATTGCCCTATTTACATTCCTTCATTCTATTCGTTATTATTCTAAATATATTTCTTGAATTCTTTATATCTACATTGCAATTAAAGGTTTACAATTAATTTTTACCGTACTTTCCATTTTTTATAATATACGTATACAATGTATACGTATCATGCCGGCACATGGTCAACAAGTGTTTTGTTGAAATGTTAAATTCAAAGTAAATTTGTTACTAAGCAAACGCAATTATATTCTTGAAGATGGTCTTAACCTAGACCGAAACGTTGAATTATAAATTTGTACAATTGCTTAGGAAATTAGTAATATAGGATCGAACCTGTGCGCCGAAATCACAATTTCTATTAACGTGGAAACAATTTGTTGTTAAGCCATTCAAAAACAGCATTTTTGGTAAGACAAAATAGTTATACACCACGCATGTTCAATTAAAATAAAAATTTTATAATCCTTCTAGACGGCTATGCTAAGGCCAGGAACAAAGCGAGGGCGGCTGAGGACACCTGCGACCTACAGTCGTCGGAGACAGAACAGGACACGATCAAGAAACGAAAAATTCAGCGCCCACCCTGGTGGATCAGCACCAGCAGCGAGCAGTCTTCCGATAGAGCTACCCACTAACCCAAAGATGGAGGTGAAACCCGATATTGGTATGTATAAATACGCAAGAAAGCAGCCAACACATATGTAGAACAACAAGTCTTACATTCATAACTTCACACCTCATTCCCTTACTGTAATTAGTATGTCTTCTCTCATAGTATATTTCAGAGTATTCATATCTCAAATGTGTTTTCACAATATATTTCATTTGCAGACGCTCCCATCGACGAGGGATCGCCGTCACCATACGCCAACGAGGACCAGGAATTGGAGCAGCAGCATATACGTCGCAGTCAGATTGGTACGTTAAAATAAAAAGAAGCGCTCCGTGGTACTGAACATTAAATACTACATTCGTAGCTGTAGATTTCATCCACTTCCTGTGATCAGCATGTCTTTTTTCATCAAAATATATTTCATTTGCAGACGCTCCCATCGGCGAGGAATCGCCGTCACTGTTAGACGAGGGCCGACAATATCGAAGATGGCACCGAAACCACGTGCCCACACGTCGCAACCAGATTGGTATGTTTACACAAATAGAACCTATTACTTTCCTGTAATTGGCATGTCTTTTTTCATCAAAATATATTTCATTTGCAGACGCTTCCACCGGCGAGGGATCGCCATCACTATTGGACGAGGGCCGGATATATCAAAAATGGCAACAGAACCAGTTGCCTCCAGGTCGCAACCACATTGGTATGTTTACACAAATAGAACCAATTACTTTCCTGTAATTGGCATGTCTTTTTTCATCAAAATATATTTCATTTGCAGACGCTCCCACCGGCGAGGGATCGTCATCACTATACTCCAACGAGTTCCAGGAATTGGAGCAGCAGCATATACGTCGCAGTCAGATTGGAACGTTAACATAAAAAGAAGCGCTCCGTGGTACGGAACATTAAATACTACATCCGTAGCCGTAGATTTCATCCACTTCCTGTAATCAGCATGTCTTTTTTCATGAAAGTATGTTTCATTTTTTTGTCGAATATCTAAGGCCGCTATTACACGAGGACAACCAAGTTGCGCCACCAGTGTCTCATCACGTCATGGGGCATTGAATCATATGGAGCCTATTACACGAGGACACTAGTGGCGGACACCAAAAATTGTTGCCGATCTGGTGGCAATTGACGTTCACATACTGGTGTTACCACCAGTTGCCGATTCATTAAATGTGCTGAGACACTGGTGGCGCAACCAAGTTGCACCACCAAGTGTCCTCGTGTAATAGCGGCCTAAGAAGATGAATAGCTGAGGGCGTAGCGAGGATTACTGGTAATCGGTAGATTGTTGGTTCGAGTCTCGCTGTGGATTTTTTTTTCTAGAAATTTATACCCCTCCTCAATTTTAAGCCTAAATCTATTAAATCTATTTATTAAATCTATTATTTATAACTTATTTTTATTTTTTGAGTAGAAAATGCATGTTTTTTATTTGTGGGCATTGGGAAATAATTCGAACATTAAAACTAGAGGGGGGTTGTTGCTCGCTCGCTTCGCGAGCTTCGCAGGTGGGGGTGTTGTAGCTCGCTTTACGAGCTCGCGAGAGGGTTAGTGGTACGGATGTTATTTGGTGTGTGACTCTCCACGAGCCACACAAAGAACTTCCCGAATCGTTAGTTGCAGTATATTAGTATCATTATTTTCTACTTTCTACTTTCATGTGCGCGCATCCGGGATATTTTTCGATTATTGTAAGCGGTTACATTAGCAGTAGTTGCATAATTGAAAAAAAAAATTTTTTTAAATTTAATATATATATATATATATATATATATATATATATATATATATATATATATATATATATATATATATATAGTTACGTTTGCTTCTTCGAAGGATACGCGTCTTGTATAAATTGAAATGTTGAATCAACTCCTTTCGAAAAAAACTAAAAAACTACTTGACCAAAATGGACCAAAATCTAATCAGCTCTAAATAATAAGTATTATTATTATTATTATTATTACTCTAATCCCAACCGTATGTGAACGAAATAATAGTTCATTAACTCTTACTCTAATATACAAACAATTATGTGCACCAATTTTTAAACCTATGCTGGAATACGCATGGTATGCAGCCGGATTAACAGCAGAGAGACAAATTTTTCAAAACGTCAATCAAATCTGCTTTCCCGTGGAAGTGCAAAGAAGCAAGTGCCAATGCAATAATACTGCACTTATTCGATGTGCAATACGTTTGTTCTTTAACTTGTAATAAATGTGCAATCTGTTACGAACAAGTCAATGTTACACAGCGAATAAATAATATAAATAAATATGAAAAAAAAATTTTCACCAGACGAGAATCGAACCCTAGCCCACCGGGTGGAAGTTTCGTACGTTGCCGATACACCAAGTCTTATTCGTTGTATACCTCCTCTACAATAGCAGATGTAAGCAGTAATGTAAGAACTTTATTTATGAATATCTCGACAACTATTGAGTATTAGCGTCTATAATGGTATATATTCGTAAATGGGAGATCGAGATCTATAAGTATACAGAGTCTCAACTAAATCGGTGAGACGTCGTTGGTGCACTCTCCTTGTAAGTTACAGCGGGGCACATCGATTGCATCATTCATCATTCTGATCGCGTTGTTACTTTTTCAGAAAACGTTAACGAAAAATTTGATACCATAGAAACGGACATACGCACACACACACACACACACACACATACCGACATTTTGATAAAAATAGTCTCAAACGACTCCAATGACCATGAAACGTGGAGATCTGCTAAAAAATCGATTTTCGATTTTCGGGGTAATTACAGTAACTTCCCTATGAATCGGGAAGTTAATAATTAAACCATTTTAAGAACATATTAATTCCCTTACTTAAACGTTATAATTCCACTAACCTCTCATAAATGTAGGTAGAGTTATAGAGCCATTGAGCCAATCATGATTGTCTTTTTCGAATATTAATTTTTTTTTATGCGCTGCTAGCCATCTGAGTTTAAATTGATGCTTTACGATAGATAGAATATGCTTCAAATCTTTTCGTTCTTCTTTGTCCAAACAATACTTATGAAGAAGATATTTTTGCATATATTCCAGTTTTTTTCCAAAATTTGATATATGCCTTCGAGTTATAACTATGACATCTGAAGGTCCTGGAAGAGATACCCAACAATAATTGCATTTTTGTATATTTCGAAAAATACCACATGCTACAGAAAAAAATTTATAAAAAATACATCTGCGGTTTTCCGCGGCTACTTTTTTATGGATTATCTTCTGCAATAAATATACTTCAGTTTGAATTGTATTTGAGGACTTAGAAATGCTTAGAAGTATAACAAAATGCTTATTATATGCATCAAACTAGCAACATATATCTCTAGCACTTCTATGAGCTATAGCTACCTAAATTAAACATAATTATTGTAATAAACGTGTAGGAATCATCAACATACCTGGTTCTGAAGAATCCATAGCACAATCTTCGTATATTTATACTCACACACAAACTGCGACAATATTTCTTAAAGCACTTTACAATAGCGACGGCAGAAAACACGACCACTTTAAGTAAACTGTATCTTTCGACTCACTCCCCAAGGTGACACGAAAGTCAGTGGAAAAAATTCGGTTGTATCAAGATTCGCAAACCACTTAGGTACAAAAAGCAATCGCTATTCCCGACTGATGGTAAATTTTACAAAATTGAGTTTTGGCCAGCTTTTTGGTCAATCTGCCCCACTGTGCGTCGGAGGAAAACTTCTCACGAGCTCGTCCGCGCGCGAACTCGGAACCATGGCTTGTAACAAATATTGAAACTTGTCTTCCTTTACAATTTCTTCGTCGTCGTGAATTTTCTTGAAGACACTCCAGAACGGTAACCACTCGCGTACACTTCCATCAAATTTACGCAATTCGATCCTCGGCAATTTGAAGGTTTTCTTATTTTCGGTAGATTCACTTGGCATATTTATTACCGACGGCGGCATCGTTATCTGTACATTAGATAACGCTGCCGATAATTCTTCCATTTCTATTCTAGCGCCGATGAATCTATTCTTATATTCATCCTCTTCTTTGTATTCTTGCTCGATGATCTCGTCGGTTGCTTCCGCTGACTCGAACAGCAGTTCCCTCATTTGGTTGTCGGTTTCTTCCAAATCTCTCATTTTTAATTCTAACATTTGGAAGGCGACTCTGGTAGCCCTTTTGTCGGAAGCTGCACCTAACGTATCCTGGAATGCTTAAGGCTCTGGTAAAACCCGCACGATTTACAGCCCTCTTCCTTTTCACTTTATCCATTGCACTGATAATTCGTAATCCAATCAATTGTACACTACACTAAATACTATAGCCCCGTTCTGTCACGGTCGCCAATTGTTCAAATAGAACCACAATTAACGGGATTATATAAGGATTGCGAATTAGAAATATCGTGGAAAGAGGATGTTCACGCTTTATCACACTCGTGTGTCAACGGCTAACAACCAACAGCTACTGAGACGCGTCTCGGACGCCTCGATCGTCACGCGCTCACACGCACACAGACGCACACATAAGTCCCCTCGGAGACACCTGCTTCAAGAAAAAAACGTAAACAAACGCTCTCGCCCAGTCTTCTGACTTCGGGGAAATACATACACGAAACACGCGCTTGTCGTTCGACCCTTCAAGGAACACGCAATTTAACACAGCATTCTCATTTCTCGATAATACAATAGTTTGATTTTTCGGTAGTCAATAACGCTAGATAAAAGATCGATCTAGGCCGCGATCGTTCTCGAAAGTCCTATTTTTACGTTTCCGAGTCGCAATTTGCATCATTCGGAAGCATACAACTGCGCATATATAGCTATTTTTATGACATATATGCTGCCGAATAATGCAAATAACCCTTGTATACAAAAAAATATGAGTTTTGAATGCGCTTGTGGCCTAGATTGATCTTTTATCTAACGTTTTTGACTACTGAAAAAACCCGTGCTTCTATTGTCACGAAATAAGAACGCGAATCCCGCACCCTTGCAAATGTGCAGAATACCGGTCCGGCCTGCAGGGACTTTTTTTTAAAGTGAAACTTCTTTGCTGAGGGTAACAATTTTCTGATCCAACGGAAGTCGATGTTACGGAAGTCGAAAGTCGAGAGTGCAAATTTAAACGGAGAATAAACGGTATGAATAAACAAATAAACAGTACGGGAAATGCTATGAACTATGTCTCTTTCTTTCTTCGCTCTCCTTCTTTGCGTCGCAAATTTTGATCGTTCATTATGTTTGAAGTGAAACTTTTTCTATGATTTTTCTATAATTTTATGTTTTTTTTTTGGTTTTTTATTAGTTGTTCCTGATCTTGTTTTTTTGTATTACTTGTTCCAGATCTTGTTTTTTTTGTTACGTCCTAAGGTGGACGTTTTGATTGAATGTGCAAGTTAAAAGATTTTAATTGAAATAATAATGAAATATAACGCAGTTTCGAACCTACCTGCATTCACCGGCTTCGGTTCGGGTAATTGAAGATTTTTAATATAGGTTGGTGAAATCGTAGTTGGGTATAGACTTTAAAAATGATTTTTTAAAATTTGATTAAATACAACAAGTGTATATTTTAACTAATGAAATTCTAGATACATTCAGTTATTGGTTTTACAATAATTGCGGATTAGTAGTTTTACAATAATTGCGGATTAGTATTTACCGATAGATGAAATTTCGTTCGAAATGTTCTAGTTTGTTGTTGCGGTTGTTGTTGTGGTAGTTGTTGTTGTTGCTGCTGTTGATAGATGTACCCAAGGTTAGTTTCACTTAACAGTTCACCCTCACTCCACCAATTTCAACGTGTGAAGTAATAATTATCACTGAACCGTACTGAAAATTGATTTGAACTGGACTATGATTTTACTGAATTGAACTTGTTGAACTGTAGTTTTTAACTGAACTTGCTGGACTGTAGTTTTTAACTGAGGCTCCTGATGAGGAGCCATCCTTTTATAGTTTCATCAAATCTTTGTTGTAAGCCATATCTCTGTGGGAATGGTTCATTTTTTCTTCGCAAAAGTTATCTTATTTTGTCGTCTGCATTTTCAAGTCTTGCATCTTCCTTGCTCCTGGTTGGATCTTCTGTTCCGCACGTTCATCCGGAGTGTTCTCACCAGTTTATATTTCATTTCTACTGCGTTCTGTCTTCTTGATATTTAATTTCATTTAGAATTGCTTTTTACAATGATGTGCTGAATATCGTCTATGGGTGCTCTTGTTTCTTCGTCCGCTTCGCGTATTATATTCTAGATTAATTCCTATCGCTCGCGAATATGATGTAATGTATGATAATTATATTATTTGTTTCTAACGTTTCCCACGCAACATTATAATAGAAAAATATTGAACGAAATTAAGAAATATATGTATATATATGATTATTTGTATCAATTACTATCAATGGCTGGACCACCGGACGTGAGATTTTGTATTAGTTGTTCCTGATCTTGTTTTTTTTTATTTAACATTTCCAATCTTAATTTGCTTCTAAACATTACTGGACTGCAAGAAGTTTCACTTCTACCGCACGTGGTTTTTCACGCGTTTTTTTTTAAGTGCGGAAATGCGTTACGTATACCCCCAGCCCCCCTGGGGGGAGCCGGGGTTATGTGAGCCACTGGCCACCCCCTTAGCTACATGCATTCCAGGGGGAGTTTTACCTGCCAGTTGAGTTCCGTAGAGAGCCTGGCCTCCCCCTTACATTTGCTTAGGTGGGAGTGCGGTTTTAGTGGATAGGCTGGCCGGGGGGTCCTCTGGACAGCTCCACATAACCTTGGTCCCCTCCCAGAGGGGCTCGGGTATGCGTAACGCATTTCCGCACTCAAAAAAAAGGGGGGTTTTACCGCCCGGGGGATGTTCATGAATGGACAGTGGGGGCCCAGTTGAGTACTTCGTGATCCTGGGCCCCTGCACTAAATGTCTAGGGACGGCTATTGGGGTTTTTAGTCGGTAACAAGTATAGCGAGTCCGACATTGGTCATCCTTGCCTTCGGCGGCAAGGATGGTTATCCGTAATCGGATTTTCCCATTTAAAAAAAAAAAAAGAGGGAGTTTTACCTCCCCCAACCTGCTCTATAAGACCCAAAAATGTAACTACACCCAACTGCTCTCCTGCTGTGGAATCAACAGAATTACAGAAAGGCGACAGTTTGGAATTTACTCTCACAGACTGAATCTAGCACAGATTGTTAGATGCAACAATAAATGCCGGAAGATCTGTGGGGGAAAACTCGAAATGATCCGAGAAAGTCGAAACCATGCGGCGGTTGGTTGTCTTCGTCGGGATTCGAACCCAGGGCAGTCGTGACGGTAACTTGACGCTTGGCGCGCACAGCTACTAGACTGTCGTCGAATGTAGGGCCTGGGCTTAGGAATTTAACAGTTGATCTGCGCTCATAGGCGCGCACAGTGGCCCTGCAGAAACAGAGCAGGCGTGCTGACTGGAATCTGTAAGAAAGGAAGCCAGAAGGAATATCTGATTTGTTCTGACTCCCTTCCCAGGTCCTCTTGTGCAGCAAGCAACCTATTCGCAGTGAGACATGAGCAATCGGCATTATCCTATATTCGTAAGAACTTCTAGTATCTTACGAATTAAGGATAACATCGAGCTAATAGCTGCACACTTTGAATTTTTCGTTAATATTGCTTACTAGTGTGTATTTACACTTAATTTTAATATCCACTATTATTTCGAACCTATTCCTTTTTATAACATGTTATTCAATCTTGTTCATTTGATTTTTGTATCAACGCGAATAATGTTGCTTCGAGCCTTGAGCTATTATCGTTCTATCACTTTCCTCAATGACTATGTAACCATCGTGTGTTATATAATATTGTTTTTTTTGTATATAATTGTGTGTTTTCTGTTCCTAGCACTTCAGTACGCACTAATTATAAGTTTCACACCTCTCTCGAGAGCAGCCACCTACATTCGTATTAGCTTGGACAATTTAGGGTGGACCTTAGCTATACTTCACGAAAATTATTTTGCAACATTTTTTTCGGGACACCCCCCAGAATTGTGACAAATGTTGATCAAATGATGTGGAAAAAATTTGGGCCCGATTGGATCATGGGAAAAAGGTGCTCAACAAATTTGAAAATTTTAGAGTTTTTAAATCTCGACATAAATAGATGTTATGATATATCGTTGAAATTGTCTTTTTTTCTCTTTAAGAATCCATATACATATAGCATAAACAGTTGTTTATAGAAAAAACATCCGTGACTTTGAAAATTTGTAAAAATGGCCTTGAAAAAAAATATTTTTCTCAGATACTATATTCTCCTCCTTATATACTAGAACGTTTGTAGGAAGAGTTTTTTCATATATAAATAACTGACAGAGATATAAAAGATTTTAATTTAAACATTCATATATACATATGTCACGTCCAGTGGTTCTGCCATAGATAATAATTAATAAACTGAATCATATGTAATTTCTGATTTTCTTTTCGTATTTGTTCCATTAATATTGCACGAGAATTATAACGAATTATAACATCAAATATTATAATTAATACTTGAATTATCGTATTTTATACTATATTGCGAGGGATAGAATTAAAAGAAACCTATTTTAAACAAATGAAACAATTCAAAATATAATATGCGCGAGCGAATAATGAAATCAAACATCCGTTGAAATTATTCATCACTGAAGAATGGAAAAATAGTAACAATAGACTGGTGACTAAATAGCCACGAGGATGCGTAGAGCCATTTGATCCACCAATATAAAATCAACGGCAAGCCAAACGCCGAAAAATTTCGAAAATTCAGTAATACATTTGAATATTTTCTCTCAGCTGTTACTATGATGCAGAATCTAGCGAGAGTAGAGTAACACGGGAAAAACTGTACCGAGAACAGCGAAATATACTCTCTGCTGTAAATTATAGAGTAAACAAGAGAATGTGATATTTTTTTAAAGTTTTACATGGGAGAGATTATATTTGGTTTATACAATATATTAATGAGGAAGGACTTATAATAAAAAGTAAAAATGTTTCAAATCTATGTTATAAGTATTGTTATAAAATTTGTATTATAGTTTACATTTTCTACAATACTTACAATACAACAACGCGTGCTTTGATTTTTATTTCTGTCTATAATGACATTTTATAAAACAACACGATTGTTGTTCGAACGTCATTTTCAGGGTCTACGATCCGGTATAATGTACAATATTATTCTTATACATATATAAAATCTGTTTGTCCTAATCGCGAGGGCATTTTCCTCTTTGACCGTTCCATACGAACAATCGAAATATATATGTATGTATAATTTCTACACCTGAAAATGGCATGGTGAGTATTTGATTAAAATATTCGACCCGTTCAATAATTTTGCATCAACTTCAGAATCGAAAAAAATACACCTCGATAATTCCGAGCTCTCCGTACATTCTATGTATGTACAATATGCATTTGAAGGCATTTTAGACATTCGCACGCGCACACATACTTGGACACGTTCCATTCTGCTTATTTCGTTATCGACAGAGTTTTGCATTATCATCGTAATGTACAACTTTTCTGGCCAGGGTTCATATTTTATGACACTCCACTTGCAAAGAATAATACTAATACGTTGCTCGCAATATTTCGATTCTCAGAGAATGCAGCAATTGTTACTAAGACGATACACATATTGAATGCAACACTATTTCTTTAAACGTGAAAACATATTTACCAAAGAAGAGACAAGTAAAAATTTCTTTGTATCTTATTACAAATTATTTTTAACAAAGTATTACTGCATTCTAGAACTATCCTTTACAGTACCATCTCTCGTATACTATTGTTTTAATTGTAGTCCTTTCGTATTGACTTCAATCACCTTTCTTAAATTATATATAGTGACAAAATCGCTTTACATGTCGGAAACAATCTTGTTGGTACCTTAAGCTGCGAAAAATGCAACTTCCTCTATTCGTGAACGGATTTCAAGAAATATGAACTTTAATAAATTGCAATTGCTTCGATGTATGTATAAAAACAAGTTAAAACTGAATTCAGTTATATCGAATTTTTCTAATCATTCTTCATGAATTATAAATACATAAAAATCCGCAGTTTACTTATATAAGTGGCAGTTATTTACAGTCAGCTAATCAACTTGTTCAATACTCGGTTTACCGATACTATCGTGTATATTTTATGCCAATGATAACAGTGCACCGGATATTTGTCAGTAAACATCGACGTCGAAATGCATTTTCGTGGGAAAAATTATTAAGAGAACAGGAATAGTTGTTAAGAATATCACATATACAAGTTTGTTTCCTACACCTGTACCCTTAATAATACCGGTGATCGTTTATCCATAATTGACATATATCGTAAATACACATTTTCAATCACAAATTAGGCGAACATCTGTCGACAATACATAATATACATAGTACTATGTACATTAATAATGTACGATGTAAGCCATGCAAGTTTCAGAAATCATCTTTTCCATTAATGTAACCCTCTTTCTGTCTTATCATCCCTTACAAATCATTGCAAGCATAAGCTCCAGTAGATTATTGTACAAATATAAACAGTAGATCTGAAAAAATTAACATTATTGTATAGTTTACGAACATACCCCTTACGGTATTGAATGTGTACAATATTAATATTCTTTGTACAAAATGATCAACCTCTGGTACGTTCAAGAAAACTACAGCAATTCTGGTCTTAACGTATACGTAGTAGTCTTAACAATGGAATGTAATAAAATTATTATCAAATATGGGAATATCGTAACTCTATTGTAACGAAATAATCCCAAAACAAATATTATATATAGTATTACGAATGACTATACATGGTTTCTTGTGAGTATAAATACAAGTAAAGAAATTGTTGTCTTTTCGTAACTTTGCTACATCTCTTAATCGCGATATCGCACGTTTTTACATCCTACGTAGTCGGGATAAGATTATGCTCAATTCATCTAGAATCTACTAAATACTTGAATTCCTAAATAGGTTAGTTATGTTTAATAATCAAACTCAGGTATTGTAGAAATAATATTATAGACGATGAAATCCAAGTTGGTGCAAATTGTTGCATAAAGAATTGCCAACTATTAAACACAAAAGTGTTTGAGCAAAGATAATTAGATTTTACATATTGCGATTTTGTTAGTTTGGAAAATAATTGAAACATCGATAGTAATTTCAATTGCAAATATTTTTAACAAAAAAAAAAGAAACCAATAGCAGCAACTAGATACCTAAAAAATCGTTGTAATCGCGAAGATATTAAAAAAAAACATGGATACGTAATCTGAAATCATTGTGCAGATACATGATTGTAAGATGTTGGCAGATAATATTGGCACTGACATAATTTAAAACGAATCTCTCGATATAACTACCACTGACTCGTCGATAGTCAACAAAATAGTGGTACTCGTAATGGTGAAACAATACTGTCGCAATAGAATGATAAGAATCGAACGGGCAGCGTAGTCGAGTGGGCATAAACGTACATATTCATAATACTAAAAAGTATTGGCACTTCACGAATGCCTCGTCAGATACCTTAATATAAATATAAGGCGTTAACAAGTATATTTAATACAGTAAAAATGCAGTACGAAGGAATTAAACGTTTATCGATCATCCCGCTCTGGTAGAATCTTAACAATTGATGTCAGTATATCCTACTCGCCGACGCGATGCACAGTGCAGTACTTTGATAGGAATTTGGAACAAAAATAAAAAAATTCGTATAGCGTAACAATAATTTATATTATTATGTTCGGATTTGTTTTAAATGCACTAATCGAAGATTTGTAATACTATATTAGAATTTTCCATATTTTACACTACACAGATTTGAAAGAAACAGTAAGAGGCATGTTTTATGTATAATGGAAAACTGAAATATGAACAAATAATACATATATTACGTGTAGAAAACAGATAAATAAATATCGATAAAGAACAAGCATTCATAGCCGAATAGAAGAGTAGCATTCGCCGAGGGCTAATGTTCAATAACTTTGAGTGTAGCAGTTTGTAGCAGGAAAAACTTGTAGGAAATTGAAGTATAATGTCTACTAATTACAAAAAACCAAAACCTACAGAATGTTTTGAACCCTTCTTGAAATATCTCTATTTAAAGGAGAAAGGATGAGAAAAATTATTTCATTTGTATTATTTACTAGTACTGTAACAGATTAGCTGTACTTTAAGCTGTCATATCCCATAGGACATATTTCATTCATTCTTTTTCCTGATACCATGAAAGTAAGTGACACTTCGATTCAATAAATTGCTTGATATAGAATTTTTTTGAGAAAAAAAAACGCTTGTAACTAATCACCTAATGAATTATTTGAATTTTCTATTGTTAAACATGATAATTTAGATGTTAAAACATAGTTTCAACATAGAGTCTAATGGATATTAGACAATGAATTTTTAAATTTTTGTCCACAGGGTACTGCACTGTGCGATGGCTGTCACGATAAAATATTAAAATAAAATCACCACCTCGGCTTTCATTAGGTTTAGGAAATTACTATTTGGTTCCAAAGATAACGCTCGCGTCATTAGATCCAAGAGTTTGCGATTGGAAAGTGCTTTCGAACGACGATTCGATGGTTCCCTATAACAATTCATCGATCTAATTTGGACGTTGTTAGAAATATTGCCTAGGTTCGACGACATATCATCTAAGTACGAGAAAATAGATCAGTATTATTAACGTCGACAAGCTTGTCACTCTTCCTGCGGACGCACAGTAAAGGTGGTCTCTGTGATAGTACGTCGCTGGAGGATGCTCATCCCCTGGCTTACATTGTTCATGCTTTTCCATTAATTCGGCCTGGAAGAAATAAACATTCCGGTCACAAACGTTGTTAGCAAGTTAGAAGAAATTTTTGTCGAAGGATTCAGTTTCTTTTTTTGTATTAAAGAAAAACATACTTGTGAAGTACGTGAATTAAAAGAGAAATTAATAGCAGTTCTCACCTGGCATATATCTCGACACGGTGGACAGATTAAAGCACCCTTGTGAAGCCATCCATTTTGTATTATCCTGATTGCTATCTCTTGACCAGCATGGTAGCAAGTATAAGTATAGTTTGCTACCTGTAAATAAAACGATTAGTCGTCTTATTGTACATGTCCATACGTAATAATGTTTTTAATATTAATTTTAAAGATGAACTAACCATGATGTGCAATCTACCAGCTTCGCATTTATACTGATAACATCCGGAACCCCAATGCCGCCATTGTCGTGCTTGCTTGCATGTTTTCTCTTCCCACATTTGATTAGTATGATCGAAACACCTCGAGTGTGGACCGTACTTCTCCAAAGCGAAGTTCTTGTCTGGATCTAATCCGAGAAGCAACGTTTATAGTCTCATAAAAGAAGAAACAGAATAAAAGATTTGTGTGATCTTTCACTCTTTATCATGATTTATTGACACTATTTTTTGACGATAATCCTAGTATTGATTCAACTAACAATTGCGCGTGTATTCAAATGTTATTAATTTTATAATACAATTAAGGATCGGTTTCTAATATTCCACTGTTTTATAAGAACTCGTAGAACATTTGGAATTGACTCACTGTAGAGAAAAATATTTCTGTACGATGTTAAGTACTTACTTGGATTATTTTCTTCATAAAGACAATGAGATCCTCTGACTACAATATTCAGTGCCCTCCACGTGAATTCTTGAATGTATGGGCAATAGTCTGCAAAAGGCACCGAACCGCCATAGTATTGCACTTCTTCGGGCGGCACGCCAGGAATGGAATCGAAGTTCTGAAATCGAAAAATCAACTGTTCAATAAAATACAATCTATCATTCATCGAGCTGCAAAACGTTCGTCGAACAAATTAAATTTCGAGAAAAAAAGAGACAATAGAGTTCGCACTTGATATTTCTTAGGCAACACTTGTTGATGTTTGACCAAGTTGCACAGGGCAACCGAGCTTCGATCGTCGGTGCATTCGGTTTGTAGTGGATCCTGCTTCACCTTGTTGCAAAAAGGATGAATCGATTTTCCCCTGAAATAAAATATAGAAAGACGTGTAAAAGTTATTGCAACGGATCGAGATAATGCAAAAGGTAAAGTCTCGATAAAGATATTCACGATAAACGAGATGATTTAGACGATATCCACTCTTTGCAGGATTTCATTGCGAAATTGCAACCCAGATTTTTGCCCCATCCTAATTCCTGAGCCATGGAATAATTCGCACTGTACCAACCAGTGTCTTCCATCAGAGCGAGCGTTATTCTCGAGTAAACTGGATTTTGCGTGTGCGTGCCTGTCATTGCTTCGTTCTAAATAATAACAGTAATTAATATTATTAAACTATATTATATTGGATCTTCCATCCAATGAAGGATTGATGATTAATCGAATCGAGTGGTGAACCATAAATCTAATTAGTGAGTACGCACTGACTTCGGTGCGCCGCGCGCGGTTACACCGTTAAATTGGGAACTTACTCGTTAATTGCAATCGACACTGTTATGTTACACCGCGATACCGATTGTGATTTGATTTTCGTTCTGTAAAATACTAGATCGTTACATAAATACGTTTGGTATAAAATAAAGATATTCGAATTTTCATGACTCAGTTGTGATTTATCGCAGATGCATGTAACTGTAATTAAATACGAGTCATCTATAGTTCACGGTTTTATAATTAATTGATTGTGTAATTTGATAAATAGACTGCGGATGTTTATAATATTACAACTCAATACGAGATCATGATGGTCACCCGTATGCTACGGCTGGTAAAATAAACAAGTTCAATCTTCCATGACGGAATTCGAATCTATTTTGATCCAGAGTATCAAAATCTTCGTTCAAACCTCAAACACTCGCTTCTCCCAATGTGTCAGAGCCGTGCCATCCTCCCCTTGATCTTCTAATTCCGCACCCTCCAACTCCGGACAATTGAAATGTGCTTGCGCCTCGGCTCGAACCTTCGGTGTAACTATCATTTGGATCGATTTCTTCACATAGTCATCGTGCACTTGCCAGTGCGGTCTAATCACCGTCTTGACAGTGTTCTCGCTCCATTGGTACGTCTCCAGCCTGTCGGCATATGAAAATATTGCTTTATTTCTATTGGTTACCCTTAACATTTAATAAAACAAACCGTGAAAGAAGTCATTCAGTTTTCATTCATTGTTCAATGGAAGAAGGACCTACGAAGGGTAATTTTCAGTTGGTTTTTATTATTAAATATTCACGTTTGAGTTGAAAATTGCGCTCCAATAAAATTTACAAAAAAAAACTGACATAAGCCCTTCTTCCAGACATCCATTAAATTCTGTAATCCGATCGAAGATAAGGAACGGGTTGTTTCACGTTCTTCTGTTATGAAATTCAAGATGCGCCAATTCGATTATTATTTGCATCCGGAGAGACCACGCAGAAATGTTTGGTCTGTTTCGAAGAGGTTTCGCCGAGGATAAGAAAATCGACCGATACATTGACGGTCGGTTCGTTCGATATTCGTATTGTAAGAAAATCTGCTGTAGCTCGAGAGGTGGCGGAAGGTGAGAGAATGCAAACTCATGGTCACATGTACCGAAAGTTCGGGAGGCGGAGGGTGGCAAGGAATAGACGGGATTCTTGCCACGCTGCTAGTTAAAGTAAAACGAAGGGTGCGAGGGAAAAAGGATCCGTGAAAAACGAGTAACACACCCACCTGCCAACGCCGGAACCGGGTTCGTTACGGTCCGTCGACCCGAATAAAACCCAAGGACACAAGGAATTTTCCAATTTTAAAGGCAGATGCGCCAATGCCAAGACGGAGCCCGGACGGCTAGCATACGTGAGGAGAAAAGCTCCTCCGCCAGCAGAAAGACGAGAGACAAAGTACGTTATTGCTGTCTTTCGAATCGCCGTACGAACCGGCTATCCTCACGGGTCAAATTAATTTCACGGCCCCACTAAATTAACACCGAACACCGGAATTCGATCTACAGAAGAATCGCAATTAAATCCAAGACGTGACCCAACAATAAGTCCAGTGCTTCCCCATCAATCTTTTTCTCCAGAGATCCAAATAAAGAATTGTCTCGTCGTTTCTAAATATTCTTTTCCATCTTCCGTGTCTGGTTTAGAGGAAAATAATAACTGCACGAAATTTTTTAAGAAATATCACCTCCGGGAACTTCCTGAAAACTTATTTTCATGGAGACAGGCATTTCGGAAGCTCTATAATTACAGCACTGTGGAAATTTTTTATGAAAACGGCCTCCACACGGAAACACAATCTTTATAGTGCGAGTTCATGAAAACTGGGAAACAAATGTACGTCATAATCTTATTCTATATAAATATAAATTAAATGCTGCTCATCACTTGGTAAGCACATCACTTGAGAACGACTCGACCGATTTGGTTAATTTTTTTGAAAAAATGTTCGTAATATAATCGAAAGAAGAATTGGAATAGTTGCCCGGAAGAATGGAAAATGCGGGAAAAAATGAAAGTGCTTTTTTCTATGGGAATTTTGTATGAACTTAAGACCATAACTTACAATTCGAACGATGGATATGCGTAATTCTTTTTGTTGTTGTAATGATCACTCAGAAATACGTTTTTTTCTCTTTTACTTTGTTTACACATTTCCAATAGCTTTTCGCAAATTCACGGAACGACCATAAACGAATTTATTGAAATTTGGACAGGACAACGTCTGTCGGGTCATCTGGTTTGTTTTTTATAATTCTATAGAATTACTCAGGTATGCTGTTCAATCTCTATTTAAATAGAGAGAAGCATCTTTTGTGTGGTAAAAGCAGGTTTAACGAACGATGGTAAACATTATGAAAAATTGACTTACGTCTCGTTCAATGCTGGTTTACCGGTATCGGGTCGTCGAGGAGTTCTCGGCTCGCCGTTCTCATCTCGATAAAAGGCGTACAGGCTCACGGAAAATCCTAAGGCGTGCAATATCTCGTGTTTTACGGTGCTCAGCAGCGTTTCCAGTTCTTGAGGTTTCGTGCTGATACTTTCCGGGCACAGATTGGCGTGACCGGCTATCGGCCTGAAACCCGATTCGATTCCGCTATTAGTCTAACGCCGGGAACCGATCGAGAACGTACACGTAGTTAGTTAAAGAATTTCACCGGTCCAACGCTGCTTCCTGTTGGCAGTGTGCGGCGTACGCTACAGTTAACCCTTTCTGGCATTTCTTCGTTTGCATCGCGGACACGTAGAACACGAAATCTGCACCGTCGACTCCGCGACCGGCTCTGCTGCCTTCTGCTATTCCGCAATCATGACCGGTCGCGTTGCACGTTCGACAAACCTAAATTTATACGTTTATACATGTACTGTACGAAGAGTAATCGTTCCGGCGGGCATCCTTCTTTACATTGTCAAAACGTCTCTATCGTACTCCTAAACTATCGCAATTACAGTGACTTCCACTAATATTCGGACACTCTTAAAAAGACGATAACTTTTTTAATATTGTACTATACGATTAGAACTTTTTTGAGAAGCTAGAGCAATTAGTTTGCAACAGGATGTGAAAAAAGGTAATTATTTACAAAAGGTCTGCGTACTCCGATTTTGATGAAATTTTAATAAGTTATGCAGCAACACATTCTGAACAACTTTTTCCTTTTCCAATATAGGGGGTCGCTTTTAGTTTTTGAGATATTTGCAAAAAAAGAGCTTTCAATTTTCAAAGACATTTCCTGGATTTTCGAGCAGCATCTGTTTATTTTCTGTTTGTAAACACGTTGTGGAGATGAGAAGCGACAATACCACACACACCCACCCAGTGCTTAACACGCAGCCAGTGTTTCTAAAAATAAGGTTCTCACATTATACAATATAAAATCAACTGAGACCAATACAGCATACATCCTAACCCAGTCGTAACCCAGTCCTAACCCAGTGTTTCACATGCACCCAGTGTTTCTAAAAAGAAGGTTTCCGTTATGAAATTAACATTTGCGCCAATTTTCACTATCATATTCGTAATCAGCACGTCAAAATACGTAAGAATCTAGAGTATAATTTAGAAACACTGGGTGGGTGTGTGTGGTGTCAGGCCGGCTCTTTCCGTACCCTGGTTTCTCTCTCATCTCTACAGCGTCAAAATGTAAACAAACACCGCACCGGGACAGGCTTACGTTGCTGCGGAGCGTGCAGGAATACGAAAAATTCAATACAGTATTAGCGATAGTCTTTTGAAAATATCTCGAAAACTAAACGCGACCCCCTCATATTGAAAAAGGAAAAAGTTGTTCAAAATATCGAAATCTATAACATATTAAAATTTCATGAAAATCGGAGTACGCAGACCTTTTGTAAATAATTACCGAAAAAAGTTTGTCAACAATTGTGATTGATCGGAATTGTAGAAAAAGTACTAAAAGTTGCAGTTTACAACTTTTTTCTGTGGGCCTACATTGAAAATTTAAAAACTACGTTTTGTAGATATGTATCAATTAAACATATTCTGAAAATTTCGTCAAAATCGGGCAACGTTGAAATGAGCTACAAACGTTTAAAGATAATAAAAATTGCAGATTTTCACGATTCTTGGCCTATAATTGCAGTAAATCTAAGGATTCTTACACCTTTCAATGCCTGTTGTTTTTTCCGTATCAACCGATTTCGATGAAACTTTTACGGTGCGTATAATTGACATAGATCTACAAAATGTAGTTTTTAAATTTTTGATATAGGCCCATATAAAAAAATTGTAAAATGCAACTTTTTAGTATTTTTTCTACAATTCCGATCAATTGCAATTTTTGACAAATTTTTTTTCACTTCCTGCAGCACACTAATTGCTCTAGCTTCCCAAAAAAGTAAAAATTGTATAGTACAATATTAAAAAAATTATCGTCTTTTTAAGTGTGTCCGAATATTAGTGGGAGTCACTGTATGTGCCCACAAGTTTTGCGGATCGCGCGAATAAACTTATCCCGAGAAAACCAGAAATTTCGAAGGTAATTATTGCGAAAGAGTCACTGTACTCAGATTTTGATGAAATTTAAATAGATTATAGATGTCGACATTTTAAACAACTTTTTCCTTTTCTAATGTACGGGGATCGCTTTTAGTTTTCAATATATTTGCAAAAAACTATTGATAATACTGTATTGAATTTGCTATATTCTTGTACGTTCCGTGGCAACGTAACGCTGATCCGCGCGGCGTCTGTTTACTTTTTTTTTGTGAACACGCTGTGGAGATGAGAGAGAAAACAGGGTCTCACTCTTTATATGGTGATACATATATAGAGTAAGCTTTCAATTTTGAAAGACTACTCCTGGATTTTCGTATGCGTGGTCTGCTCACCACCCACTCCACGACCTAACCACAACTCATTCTATTCGTATGATTTTTCCATTACTAGTTCAAATTCTGGATGACAGCTGCAATGCAAAAATTATGCGATCAGAATTGTGGTTAGGATGTGGAGGATGCGGAGAGGGCCGGCCTGACCACGCATACGAAAATCCATGAGTAGTCTTTCAAAATTGAAAGTTTACGTTTTATACATCATATAGGATGTATGCTATGTATATAATATACATTATACATATATACCACCCTATACATATACAGGGTGTCTCAGCCAATGCAGGCCACCTAAATATCTCCTTTATTTTTAATGACACGAAAATATTTATGGCATGATTTAAATGGTTGCTGCATAACATATTTAAATTTCATCAAAATCGGAGTACAGTGACCCTTCCGCACTTATTACCATTTCCAACTTCGTAAAATATTTTTAGGAATCTACTGGGTCAAAAGTTATCTGTCTTTAAAGTTCAGCGATCTTCACAAGTTCTGATGAAGCAAAGATGCCGCTCAACTTCAAACAGTGGATTCCTAAGATCGAAACTTGGATTATCGTCATTTTCTCGTGAATAATCTACAGGATTGTATAAAAAGACAGTTAAAATTGTCTAATTTGATTTAACACCGGAACTGTCTGGCACCAAATGTGCTTCATTGATATTGATTCAAATTTTCTACAAAATTGTACAGTTCTTATGAAACAGGACTAATGATTTCGTGCTTACGTCAAGATGATCTTCAGGAACAACTACGTCGCCGCATATGGTGGTAGGTCGGCAGGTGTCAATGCAGTGTATATGGTGATCTTTGATGAAGACCTGGCTGCTTTCACATTTCCTGAATCACAAGAAATTAACGCGCCGCTAAGTTAACGCTTTCACTGTCGAAGCGAAATGACTGTGGGAAAGACGAAATATTGCATATTCAATCCTATTTCCTATGAACCATTGCACCGGGGTCTTTCTAAAGATTCCGCGAAAGCTGGAAAACTTACTGTAAAGTCTGAATGTTCAAAGAAAGTCGAAGACCTTTCAAATTTCTTCGCAATGCACCAGCGGAAATTGGTACACAAATTTTGCTGATTCCGCGAGAAAAATCTCCAGACTACCATTTCAATTCTAAAATCGAGTGGTCCTCTCGGCGTCGATATTCGCGATAATATGAAAACCGTAAATTCTCGAATATTTGAAGAGCTCAGTCGCGAAAGTTTAGTGGCGTTTATGGTAGATTTTTCAGATCGAGAGACAGAGCGCGAGTGGCGAGAAAGTCGGACAATTCGAGCCAATAATGAAACGCAGTGCGCGGGATGGTGGACCCCATAAAAATGGGAGTTACGACGAAGCAGGCGCAGGATCTCCAATGATTCAGACAACTGTCGTCCGAGAATCGCCGACGGAATCGGCGTGGTTTTGTTTCTCTAAGCATAACGCCCCTCGCGGCTCGCGGTAGTGGAGAAGCCCCGTAATCTTCGAAGCTTATGTTGGATCGGACTGATTTAGATCAGCAATTTTCGAGTGAGAAAAGCCTGGAAATTATTTGGCTATTATATAGTTCCATATAGAATTCGGTGCAATGCGATTAATGGATTAGGTACTTACCACTATCTATAGTCGGGGGATTCGAAGAGGAACACTAATTGCGTAATCCGATGGGATACGTCTGAATTTAGTCGGGGGAAATCGTGAATAATTTAAATATTAACGGAGGGTAATAGTGTTGGCTGTGAATCATTATTTGCAAAGTTCATCGTTCATGTCGGATCTGTATTCTGCAAACAAAATCGTTGCGATTGACTTCGATACGCTCCGAACCAATGTTTCCGTGTAGCCGCGTCGCGTTGTATTTCCAACAAAATCGCTGGAAGCGCCGATGGCGAATTTTATTTAGACTCGTTGCGAAATACGCATAAAGAATCCCGCACTAATCATATGGAAAGATCTATCCCGGTAAAATCAGTTGGATTTTTCATATCTTGTAGCTTGTGTTCTACTAAAGAAAAGATGTAATGGGCACATAGCTCAATTGTAATGGACAGTTATCGAGTTATAATCGGTGAAACATGAGAAATTCGAGCTGCCGAATACTCAAATCTCAAGATGAAATGAGTAATACATAATAAGACCATTTTTTTATTAACCCACACACACAAACACACAGCAGAGAGAGTTTGGAGTGAAAAAATACTACGGGAGTGACGAACCGTGGAGTCCTTATCTCTGCTGTGATACGCAAAGATTTCTGTTCAGAGACCTTTTCAAGGTCATTCAAAATTCAAAAAACAAATTATGACACCACCTTACAGATTTCGTGAAACCCTACTATTTATGTTTCAAACATTTTTCCAAAAAATAAATACTTACCGTGATTTGAGTATTCGGCAGCTCGAATTTCTCATGTTTCACTGATTGTAACTCGATAAGTGTCCATTATCGAGTTTTGTGACCATTACATCTTTTCTTCAGTAGATCATAAGCTACAACATATGAAAAATCGGGTCCCATGGAAATCATCGATACGGTTTTCAACGACTCCAGATTTGACCGCCAACTACTTTGGCCAACAACGCCTTTAACCGAAACGACTTTGACCGATGCGACGACGAATTCGATCGACAACGATTTTGACCGACAACGATTTTAGATTCGTTGTCGATCAAATTCGTCGTCTGTCAAAATCGTTGTTGGTTAAAGGCATTGTCGATTGTCGATCAAATCTGGAGTCAGTGAAATGTTGGCGGTGAAAACCGTGCCGGGGAAATTTATTTCGGTGATTTCCATGGGACTCGAAAAATCCAACTGATTTAACCGCGATATATTTTCCATATGATTAGTGCGGGGTTCTGTCCGCAGACCTACGCCGGCTAGTAATTACTGTCAAACTTCCCTAGCCTACGAAGCTTCGAATCGATGTCGTCCGTTGTTACATATATGCGCACACACCGATTGTTCGTCTTCCTCCAAGACAGATGACGATCGTCCGTTACAAGGCACACGCCGCGACTGACACTAATTGATGCTAACCAACGCTGCAGGATAAGCATATATTAATTAATTGCGTTAATTAAGACGTATCCCGTTTCGAACGGGCCGACGCGACGATCGCGTCGTCGACACGACGACGCGGTTCAGCGTGCCGAGCCCCCGTGTTTGTAAAACACTTGAGCCGCGCTCGAACTTGGGAATCTGTGCAAATTAACACGTTCCTGCGAGTGACGGCTGGGGACACGTCAAATTTTCGCTAGCGCACTTAGTCCAGTCAACGAAAACTTGTAGAGGGAAATAGAAGGAACACAATTTTTTACTTTGGCACTTTGTTTCGACTAGTTAGGAGGTAAAGCACTCCTGGGAGGTGAGCGGGGTACGTAGAAGGTGCCTTTTTTCGGTTTTTCGCTTATATCTCGGAAACTATGCGCCCTAGCGATAAGACTACTCTATACAAAATTAAATCTGCCAAAGTGTGCCACAAAATTGATTCGAGACAGTTCTTCGCTATCTCGTATAATTTCCGAGATATCCGCGCTTAAAACTCACTAATTTTGAAAAAAAAAGTTGCCTCACGTGTTTTGCCTTATTAAAACGCTATATTATACAGTAATATAACGTTTATATCATAACCGGTATTATATTTTGCACCACGTTTAGAAATTTGTTGGTGGTTATCTCCCATCCATACATCTGAGGAGGTAACTCATGTCCCCACCACATCTGGACTTGATGATATGTTCTGAGAGAATGATGTTTCGCTGCCCCTTCAGTTGGTGGGAGGCATGAGATATGAGATGTCCTGTTTGATATTTGCTACCGATTTAACAAAGGATTGGTAACGGTAACCGTCAACCGTCAACCGTCTACTATGAGAACGGTGCGCGTACTCCAACATCCCCCACTAAGTCCGTAGACTAGTCACGTATTAATCTGGTCATCAGAGAGGGAGTAAACTTTATTTCCCCTCGACTTCCTCGATCTGGCGAGTCTGATTTTGAAATATTTCTTTTTCAAAATCAGTGAAATTTGAGCGCGGATATGGTACCAATATTGTGGTACGTTCTGTCAGCTTTAATTTTGTATAAAATAATCTTATCGCTGGGATGCATAGTTTCCGATATATAAGTGAAAAACAGAAAAAAGGTCCTTCTACGTACCCCCCCCCCAGCACTCCGCTCACCTCTTAGAAGTGGAAATTTTTAGAATGACTAATCCGAACAAAGTCCCGAAGTCAAAAATTGTGTTCCTTCCATTTCCCTCTACACCCGCCTTTTAACCCTTAAAATGCTGTATACTTTTTGGCAACACTAATAACGATGTGGGGTCCTCAAGGGACCCCACGTTAAAAAATTGTAGAATTGAAAATAAAAAATAGATATGTTTAATATGTGTAGGTATTTATTGATAGACAAATCATCCATAATACTTGACGATGAATAAAGAGAAAATACATAAAACATGAAAAATTACAAATATTACTTGCAAAGTTATTATAAGGAAAAATACTGTCTGAGGTCCCTATAGGACCTTACGCAGCATTTTAAGGGTTAAGCATTCATTGACTGGGCTAAATGCCAAATCACAATTGCTTTTTCATCTGATAAACAAACAACAGCTACAACCTCGCGAATTTCGTTTTCAACCTGCTAACTGGATGACCCTTTGATTACGAACACTTACGAGGAGGCAACGAAAGACAAAATTGACACAGTAAACGTGTCATCAATTATTAAGAAGATAGTAGATTAGAAGAATAATTAACTTGGCAGAATTTGAAAGTCGAACCTCCACGTGGAAGATTATTGAGAATAACGAACGACAATAGCTTTTCTGGCATATGCACGATACGGTTTGTAGGATCAAAAATCAGGGAGTAATTTTTGAGAATCAAATTCCTACGTAATTGATTATTGGGAATTGCGTCACTGTTGATATTTTGGACAATTAAAAATCTTATTAATGAACAACACTGAAAGTAGACGATTGACTAACAGGCGGAGGAACAAGGTAATAATGATGGAATCTCGCCAAACCGGAACGTGATAGATTATTAAACGATATAATATCAACAGCACTTTGGTAAGAATGGCTCGAATCACGGTCGACATTGATTGAATTAAAAATCTAAAAATTGAGTAAATCGAGCAGATGTAGGTAATGGTAATTGAATAATTGAATCGCGCGGTGATGGGTCAGGAGTCGAGTTTCCAGATAGAAACGACGGTTTCCCGAAAGGGGAATAAAAGAGAAGGAAATATGATGAAACGAGATAGCCGCACGAAGAAATCGAAAAACAGGACGCGTGGAGGAACTCGGAGAAAGTGGCAAAGCCGTAAAGAGAGAAGTATAGGGGTTCCCGAAGAGCTGGTCGGTAAATGTACACCGAGGGTAGTCAGGTCCACGTGAGACTTTCGAACGAAATATTAGAGGCAGGGAACATTATGGGGAAAGTTAAAGGATGTCACGGGTAAAATTCGAAACGAGAGAAAATACGATGCGCTATCGTCCGGTTAAACCGTCGGACAACTTTGTAATGAAATCGGTTTCAATAAATGAACAGTTGACTATTGATACCGACGAAACTTGAATAATTAGCTCTCGATATAAATAGAAACCACTTAATTTTCTAAAACATTTCACCGAGCCTTCCACAGAGTCTTCATCCTAACAGAAGTATTTTTCAATAGTTCATCTATAATGATTTATAATAATAATTATAATGGTTATGATAGGTATTCATCCGTATCGATGTTCATAAATATTCCCGAAGACTGTTTTCGTTATCTCGCTAAGTAAACGTTCAGTTCCAGTTATTTTTGACGTGGTCGATGGAGGGGACAGGTGTAAAATATTTGTTAATATTCCAGATCCGTACGAGAGTTCATGAAAATCGGTGATTATGACCTCGAGATGGTTCCGTGTAAGACAAATTCTTACTGGCAGACTGAGCAGAGTCCGTGAAAGTAAGAAACGTTCTCTCCCTGTACTGTACATTCAGTGGATGCTTGTTGAATAATGCAACGAATTCTCTCCCGAACCACGGAAGCTCACTCACTCATCCACCTATACTTCAGTCGAATTTTCCTGCCTTCGAGGTCGGGCTAAGCTCGCGTAGCATGTCAAAAATCATTGAAAATCCCACTAGCCTCGTGAAAGATTGATAAACCGGGATCTCCTTATTTCAGCGTCACTGGGAGGTCGCGGATTTGAACAGTCGAAAGAATTGCCCAGAGCTTTACCACTTTATACGATTTTAATAATAAGTGGTCAACTTACACTTAGGTAATATTATATTTAACGAATAAGTCGAACACTTATTAAAATTACGTTATTAAATTGTGTTTAAACGTATTTGAAAACACTAATCGCTCGACTGATATCGGGATGAAATTCCCACTAAAATTCATTAAAAAATTATTCCTACCTACTATCGTAATAAATATATTTTTTCTAATCAGTTTTTAATTAATTCTTTAAATTTTAATGCCTTAAAGTAAAATTTGAAATTGTTCATTTCTTACCTATTTAGTAGTTTAGGCAAAGTAAAACGGTTAGGTTACCTGTTTAGCCTAATAGTGTTCTTCGTTTCACGGACCATGAGTGCACGTTCCCAGAAATGAACAGCTTCTGGAAGGATCGTATTCTGAAAGAGAATAAAGGATTTTGTTATTCAGAAGTTTGTATTATTTCGACGTACGCCGTGTGTCGTACAAATAGAAGTTCAACTTCGAAGAATCAGGCAAATGATGAGTGAAACCCGATCTCCCCTAACTCAATAATCTGCACGATGCGATGTATTTTGTTCCTGACAGAATCCGAACAACGCAACGGATGCGATAGACTTCGAGTGGAGTGACCCAGAGACGATTTCCTCCTAAAAGTGCGAAGGGACGGAGGAATCGATTCCACTCAGAGTGCGACGAGATTTATAAGGATTGCTGCAGATCCGAGAAGATGATGTTTTTTCGAATATCTGTTTTCAATGCGTCCTGGGAAAAGGTTGCTCGAGTAAAGTCGACTAAATAAAGCGACAGCGCTGACCCATTTGTACTCGAACGTGGCAAATCCTTTGCGCCGATCCCGAAGGCGGTATATTTATTTAAAAATAAACGATCTTAAATACTTTTTCAGCAGAAATAAACGGAACGGATAATACGAACGTAATAACGGCACCGAGCGGAATTATGGAGAGAAATATAATGAGAATATTCAGCAGAAATATTTGAAATACACAATGAACAAAAAGTCGATATGTTTGCGTGCATGGGGATCATGTTATTCGAAATTTATGATGTTTCTTTCATTCGAGTTACCAGTTCCTATTGATTTAATTTTCATTCGAAGCTTGCCGGAATTTTATTTTGTGCACGCGTGATACAAGTCCAAACAAATGGAGCCGTCCCCCTGTAATATCTACATTCTTTGTTCCCGCGTTGATCGATAATACATTTCGCCTGATATTATACAGGAACGACTGTGGAATTTTTTCGGACCGGATTTCCGTCCACCGACAGCGGTTTAAATTAAGCCCATCTACGTATGCAGAACCCGTGCCCGTGCATTTACTTCTTCGTTCCAATTAATGCCGTGCATTATTTCATCTACAACCTGCATATGAGTACGTTTATATTTCGGCGAGATTGCTTATCTGGACGGTTGGCTGATTAAAAAATGTAATTACAGTTCCAAATTATCTTTTAAATTATTAAACCAACGGCATTACCGAGCACACGCGAGATTCCATGGCGAAAATAAATCTTGGAAAATATTCGGTACGTTTCGAGAAGTATCTGATTTTCATGAATTACTAGCTGACCCGACAGACGTTGTCCTGTCCAAATTTCTATGAATTTGTTACGTGGATAATGTAAATTCCAATTGAATAATTGATTAAAAGCTGCGACGTTCGTTTTTGTTGTTGTATTGAAATATGATTCAAAAAGCACTTTTAGTATTTCCCGAATTTTTCATTTTCCGGGCAACTTTTCCAATTTTTCCTTCCCTAAAACCTTATTCGGGCTATTACGAACATTTAAAAAAGAAAATTAGCCAAATCGGTTCAGCGGTTCTCAAGTGAATGCACTTACCAACGAACAGCATTTGATTTTTATTTATATAGATAGATAGATAGATAGATAGATAAATACTTTCAGTCGATACAGTAGAGAAATTGTGAATAGTTAAAGGAGAATAGGTGTCTGCGTGTTCTTGTAGAGAATCTGAGAAGAAGAAACGAGCGACACTATTTTCGTCTGGCTTAAATAAGTAATCGTTACTTGGCTAAGCTGTTCAGCTGTTCGCAGGATGGGAAAGTTACGCTCGAACGAGAGTGCGTCATTAATATCGGTCTAATGGCAAGCTCCTGATAATTAAAACGGAGCCACTTGAATGGAGCCATCTGAATGCCGAGAATGTGCGAACGCTTAATTCCTTCTCGTCTTACACTATTTTTCACCAATTAAACTCGCAACGACCCTTTATTTCACTTGTTCGAATTGAATTGTTCGCGCATTACAATCCTATAAAGATTTACCATAAAGCTACTGGCCATAAAGCACACGTTCAATGTACAAAGCCAACAAAGATTAAAGAATGGGTAGCTAACTAGGAAATAGTGCAATCGATTAATATCTATTCTAAATTGCTGCTACGTAACTTTAAACGACGAGGACCTTATTCATTACGAGGCGTGCAAAAGTTAGACAAAGAGTGAAAACAAGAAATGGTTCGGTAGATTAATTGAAAATTCCCACTTTAAATTACTGCAGCCCTGTGTAACTTTCAGCTAATATTTCTTTAATGTGTGTTTGCGAAACGGTTTGAAAAGTTGCACGGGAAGATCTTCAAGCCGGAAATTCAGAGAATTATGAAACTTCCAGGATATGTAGAGCACATATGTACAGGTGAGTACATTGTGCAATCTTTTGTGTGCTTACATTCACTCTAACAAGTTAAAATTAAGTGAAAATTCGGTTAAATTACCTCTGTAACTTGCAAACTATAATGCAAAAGACAAAAGAGAGGTTCCAACACGGAAGAAACTTGATTTCCATTTAAAAATTCAGCAAAAATCAACATTACAGAAATCAATTGACTAATTGCGGTTTCCAAGTCTCTTTTCAAGGTCCACTTCAGAGCTAAATATTATAATTAACGTTAGAACTACTGAGCGAACCTCGTACCGCTTGAAAGCCAGAGGATTCACTCAAATTTCCGCGATTTTTCTCGCAATCACGAGCCCGCACGTTCAACTTCCCATGTAATCAATAAATCAATCGAACAATTGCGTTTCTGAAGTCCAATTCGAAGCACCATTTAGAGATATTAATTATCATAATTACCACTGAAACTAGTCAGCTCGTGTCGCTTCGTAAAAGGTTAGATTCACTTAAATTTTCTCCATTTTTCAGATAATCACGAGTCTATTTGTCCCAGATTCCATATCATTCAATAAATCAATTTAGTAATTGCACTTCGGAAGTCTAGTCCAGAGGTAATTATCATGATTAATACAGAAACTACCGAGCGAAACAAGTATGGCGCACAGAGTCGCGTAGAAGCTAGAAGGCCGCGTTCACTCAAATTTTCGCGATTTTTTATGTAATCACGGGTCCGTACATCCAAATTTCCTTATGTATGCGTTAGCACGCAGCTCGGCGTGCATCGTCCATTATGTCGACTCTTTATTCTCGTTAGTTTCGTTGCGCTTCCTTTCCTTTCTACGTGCGACCTTCTCTCCAAACACTCTCTGAACATCGCGTGCGTCCTTGCGCGTCGAGACGCGCCGCGCCGCGCCGCGCCGTCTCGTTTATCACTACACGGGAGGGACCGTGTTCTCCTTTATCACAATATTGCTAACTTGTGTTTGTCTTATCAACGTCGCATAAGTCGTTCAACCTTATATCGTTTTCCGGCGCGTAATAGGCAGCCGCGCGAAAATGCTCTCTCGCAACCCTTCAAACAAATTGCTATTTAACCATCCTCGTCTAACATACCACTTCGAAGCGCAAGGCTCTATCAATCTTCAGAAACGATCTCAATTCTACCATTTTATGTTCATCGTAAAAGACGTCAATTGCACAATGTGTTCCACCGACTCTGTCCTCTTGAAATGTCCTCGCGATTTTAAACTATGCTCGATTATATCATGATTGTTTACCCTTTGCAGTCGGAGCTTTTCTAACTCGAAAATTAAACACTTCTTGCCGACCTAGAATAATTCCATTCTATGTGTATGATATTTTTCATTTTACGGATATGAAATTGATATAATATCTGATACAGTACTTAAATGTTTAGTAATTGGTTGGATACCAATATTTGAATAATATTTTGAATAATGGTACATCGATTGTTGGGTGGCAAGTTTCAATTAATTTACAATGATCTAAGGAAATCAAAATCTGAATGGGAGCTTGAGTATCCGAATCGAATGTTACCGGAATGATTTGTTCGCAACGCATTCGTTTGCAAAACTGTATTGTTACAAGAAAGGGGTAAACATCGAAGACGAAACAGAGAACGAGGAAAAGGTCGGTCTTGCTTTATCGACCCCCGCATGGCTAGTTCGATGTCGGTATTAAATGCAAATGCCGAGTCCTATTTAAATTTCAGATGCAATTAGATTCATTTACTTTCAGGAGCCAGCAATTATTCGACTTACAGGGGAAAGCTGTGTGCCGGAATACTATCGCGGTGAAAATTTTCAGAATAAATCAACTGTTGCTGCCGGCTGATGCACAAATCCTGGCGAACCTCGCGAGAGCCCTGCGTTTCTACTTTAGATTCCGGAGGCCCTCGTTCTAGTTCGCCAAACGATTTACGGTCTCGATAACTAGCATTTTATTCATGAAACGGATGATTTTTTTCTCTGCCACGGTTAACTAACCAGCGATCAATTCCTGGCAGATCGGTTCCCACCCTGAAAAAACTTGATCGACCGGTACACGGTATACTTAGTCTTGCTGATGCTTTTCAAGTTTATTTCGACATTAGAAATTTCAGTGGTACGCAATATTACCGGAATGAATTCTTCTTACGAATCTGCAACTTTCATTTCTGTTCTGTTTTGTTTGAAATAAAGTATACCCGAGCATCGTGAGAAATATAAGACTCCATTAAGTAACCTCTTACCGTACCATTTTCTTCACGTTACGGCAGAAGAGAAAGGAAAATTTATATTATCTGTATGGCTACATTTATGTTAATGCTTAAATATTGTAGATAACAAACGAATCAAATGTTATTTCATCGAAAAAGAAACGCGTAACATCTATATTTCTTAGACTTCGTTAAAATCTTCATCACGAGTCTGACTCATTAAAATACGGCAAGGGGTGAAACCTGGCTAGTATCACATTTCGCCAGTCTTTCTATAATTTCAAGAATGTCATTCCACTCGTAAACATCGAATTTTGATGTTTCATGAAATTGTTCTAACGATATTGCCTTTCGTAAACGAATTTCGTAACCGATATACAATAATGTCGAACAAAACGTTCGTCATCATATTCTCCTGATTATGTTCTCGTTTACGAGGACACAGGATCGTTTTAGAAACATCCGATCCCCGTCATAGCGCGGAGAGCAATAAAGCAGAGTAAAATCGTCTGAATCGGAGCTAAGAGCCAATATAGAAATCTGAGCGGCGTGTAACACGGTATTACAGCTTACAGTCAACTTTGTGAACGAATACACAGGGAAGTGTGGTAGAAGGAGGAGCGGCTGGAGAGAGTGTTTGAGGATCGATCGTTCGCGACGACAGGTTTGTTAGAGAACGAAGCAATCGATTTTCAGAGGTTGCTCTCCGGCTCGATTTGCGAGATTATCATACGGCCAGGTATTATGCGGAGTAAACGATGGTCCCGCGTGTTCGAAGCTTGCCGGGTACTCTGATTGAAATGCCCCCGGTAATTTCCGGTTATTTGGCGCATACAGTTATGCCCACGACGCGGTGCATTACACTGCTATGACGCCGGCAACGTTTGATACGACGTAGAACGCGTCCATTTACCACGCTCCATTTCCAGTTCCTGCCAGATGCGCGCCACGAGGAAAGGGAGAAAAGCTGTCGTAATTAAGCGTACGCCTTGCCATGCCGATAAATACTCTTGGCCTCGGATCGTTCGAAAAATCCCCAGCGGGAACGGCTCGAAGGTTCTTCGATCGTTCCTGCTGCGAGTGCAAATCGATCATTTTTTACGTCCAGGGGCGGAATATTTTCCAAAACCAAGTACACGATGTACAGTCGAACCTTCGATAACTCGAAAACTTTTGTAAGATGAAAATTTTGTTCAGTTCTCTCCGCTGCACTTTAAAAACCTCTATAATATCGAAATAAAAATCCTTCCTTACACTCGTATTATTTTCCACAATCGTGGAAATTAAAAAAAAAAACAGCAGCAAGTGTTTTACGAAGTTTGGCGTAGAAAAATGCGATAATACTTTAATATGTAAGAGCATAGTAGATTATATTTTCTGTATCTATAAAATAAATAATGCATTTCCAAAAATTGAACTTTTCTTCTTTTAAAACTATTACAATCAGCAAATCATTAACTCTCGTACAAACTCCCTGTGAGTTGAATTTTC
This sequence comes from Lasioglossum morio, assembly GCA_916610235.2. NCBI lineage: Eukaryota > Metazoa > Arthropoda > Insecta > Hymenoptera > Halictidae > Lasioglossum > Lasioglossum morio. The sequence continues at coordinate 45,647,238 of OU744323.1, forward strand.
GTAGGGTAAACCTCTCGTACTCGATTGTAAACACACAGTCGAGTTCAAGTCATAATTTCTCCGATTTCGAATTCGTTTATATGTATAATACAGGAACAGAACTATTAAGTTCGATAATGTCTTCGTCGCCCCGGCAATATGAAATTGAAATTAAGCTCGCGGCCAATATTTTTGTCGATTTTACGAAAAATAGAATTTCACGCGTGCACTTAATATATTCGTTGACAATAAAAATGAACAGAGAAGAGAAACGGCGTTGAAATATGTAATTTAATCACGAGCATTTGCATGCAACAGTACGTCAATAAAATGTTACATTGGTCAGTTTACTGTTTCGTGGTCAGAGTATCAATTCGGCGAGGTTGGACAGAAATATTTTGAACGCGAACCATTTTTCCGTAGCTTTTAAATAAAATATTGTTTTTATTATTGCGTTATTACAAGGGTTGTATGCGGAATTGATAATAAAACAGACGATTAACTATTTAGTACGTGAAACAGTATTTTATCCATCGCTGAATCGACATCCGGCCCGATAGTCGGCCGCGCCGTAACAAGTAGAAATAAACGGGAATGGTCAGACAGATTAGCTAAAGCGTACTTTTATGTGCGCACACAGACCGTAGAACTTTCCCGTTTAATTCTTTCAGCAGAGCTACGTTATTTCGTTCAAAACAATCCTTCTGTACATTCTCGATTTAATCATGCGACTGTTGTATATTTATTAGAGACGTTCAGTTTGTCGAATTTACCGCGGACAATGTTGAGTTACTCACATTGATCAGATACAGCTTCTCGTCGTCCAGCCTGTAACAGAAAAAAACCAACATGAACACATTGCAAAAAAGAAAAAACGTGAATTTTTTGATTATTTAATTTTCAGTTCCTTTCTTCGACACTCCAGCCAGTGTAGCTAAACTGGAAACATCATATACATATACAATATATATACATTTTGATAAAGTTATAAGAAAAAATTGTTACTGATATATCCACGTGACTTCAAACGACAGCTCAAGTTAAAGTCATATAATATAGTTGACAATTGGAGTCTCGCAGCATTGAATCTTCCTTATTCTTCTTCAACCAAACGCAAGATTGCCGGCCCAATTGCGCGATTCGCCTTGAATAATAAGTGACGCTCATAAGAAAATTGGTCAATTGTTATCATCGAATCAATAACGTTACAAGTGTGATTCGCTGGGATTGCAGCACGTGACGGTCCTAATTACTCCCTCTCTCTCTCTGATTGCACGGACTATTTCTTTTCCGATAGTAACAATAACAAAAAAAAAAAAAAGAGAAAGAAAGGCGATCGTCGTGCACCGGTATACAGGCAGGCACTTACATGGACTCGTGGAAGCTTAGCCGTGAGTTATGACGTAGGTTTGTACGAGAACCCAGGACGGTTGTTAGTGGTTAATTATACGGTGGGATTAGCTTGGCCAGCGCTACTGCAAACCAACCTCTATAATTTTCTCGAGAGCTCAAATTCAAGCGTAAAGCGTGCTACTACACCTAGGTTTAAGGTATAGTGGAGCCCGAGAACGGTCAGTCGGATTTTCCTCGACGACTGGCTCTGTGTTGATCATCCGTCCCATTTCGAACACAATTCCTTGCACGTTCCAACGTCTTCGTTACATGTAATACTATTTGTAAGTCATCCCATAAATTGTCTCCTTTCTCAGTGCACTTTAGACAGTGTGTGTGCGTTGTTGGGTCTTGTCAGCGTTCAACTGTAATTAGCGAACCACTGGGAAACACACCTCATGGAGAGGTAATGAACTAACTCGATTTAAAATCGAACACAGCGTAGACGCAAATTGAGACTCGCGTCGGAAACACGCAAATTGTAAGCACTTTAAGTGACTTGCACGACATTTGCGCAGACAGCAGTAGCGGATACATCGACAGAATTTTGTCATGAAGGAAAGGAGCGACCGCAGTTTATTATTCGGGAAGAGATCGCGAGGCGTTCGAAGTTGGCGAGGGAATTTCACGAGCTCGGGGTGTAAGATTTGAAAACGCGAATGAAATCGAGCGTTACGCCGCGGAGAGTACCAGGAGTGTCACAGGGCGAGGCCAACTATGGAATACAAAATGAAATAAACTGTTGTGAACCGTGGACGAGGTACGAGCGGCAGCCAAGTCATGCGCGGCTTCTATCCTTTTCAGAACACCGCCGGGTTTTGGTGGCAGACAGGTACCCCGGCACCGTGCCGAAGATCCGAAGCGTCACTTTGCCATGGCCAAATCTATTTACCGCGTGTCACGAATTCAAATCGGCTGCTCGGCAGTCGCCACGCGATCTTCCGCTCGGTGGAACGCTTTCAATGCTGTTTTCTATACTAAATTCCGTTTGTATTTCCATATTTGTCAGCCTGACTTCAACGTCCATCCCGTTATTCTCTCTCAGTCCTACGATGTGCGAATTCCCTTTTCATTTTCATTTGTCAATTTTCATTTCAGTGAAAACTTTACTGTGCAGTGAATGAGTCTGATCCGTCACGCTCCGAGGTGAAACGCTGTTCGGATAAATTTCTCACTCATTGTTTACACAAACAGCTTCACATCTCGAAAAAAAGTCCTCAAAGAATTCGACTAGCATTTTGCGCATTATTTTAACTAGTTTGAGATGGATCTTTGCTGAATCCAATCACGAAAATCTTTTTTAACGATTTTGCAGACGGTTGAACTTGAAAAAAATAAGAGGGCCTAGAGATTTTCTTATTACGAAAAACACATCGTCGTCTTCTATCGAAAGGGAACTGTAAATTGATTTACCTGAGTGGTTATAGTCGTTGCGGGTTTTAGTCGTTGTCAGATCCTAATCAAGTTCAATATCGAAGCCGGCAGAGGAGTAGAATTTTTCAGCAACCTCCGGTTGAAGGTAGAAGGACAAAGAAGGGAATTTAGCGGGAGGGAAGTGAAAGGGAGGAGGTTGAGACTCTTTATTACATCATACCGAGAACACAACAAGAGGAATAAGGGATTGAGTAAGGAACTGGTGAGATTCCGAGGCGAGAGAGGGAGAAGGGGGGATACACAAGAGAGAAGAGGTCGCTCCTCCCAGCAGGTTATATTGCGCGTAGGATTAAACTTATACGAGCAGCTGTTGTCTCGCGGGCGTATTTCACCTAACATCGGCGCTCTGTCACCAGTTTTGCTTGATGTTTGCAGCCGAAACTTTTCCCCGATATCTTCGCGCGAAACGTCTTGTTAGACGTTACGGCGACGAAAGATTGCTCTCGGATTCGAGGCGAAAGGTGACGTTCGCCTAATCCCTGCCATGTAATTCGCCGCAATCGCGAAAATTCGCCGTCCTCGGCGCGTTTCAATTTTCAGAGCGAAATTAGGCAATCGCCGTAAACGAAGAAAAACACTTTGCCCGCGTAGTTTCTGAACTCGCGCAACCGTTCTGCACTTGACCGTAACAATAAACTGACAATACGTCTGGTCTTTCTTCTTTAGAACGTCTCGTTTTCAGCTGCAATTCATAGTAGCGAAACGAAATAGTGAACAAATAGTTGTTCGGCAGAGTTTCATAGGAAAAAAAAGTAACGAAGAACAATAAATATTTTGCCATTTGATTAATACGAAAATGAAATGTCACGAGGCCGCGCGCGATAGGGAGATAGGAAAATTCAAAATGCCTTTGGAATTAGTGAAACGATTCCACGTTTGCGTCGGGGTGCCTTGTCGCGTTAGCCCCCGTAGTGGCAGTTGTGCTTGGGACTCTGGAACAAAGCTCTTAACTTCCGTAATTTCAATTTCAGATTATTCGACCTGGCATTTCCATGGCACGGTCTCACGAACATTGTCACCTGTAGCCGTCACGGGACTCGCAATCACTGCAGCTCAAATTGAATTTCCATGTGGATGCTGACTTGTTGATAGTCAGGCGTGTTGTTCCGCCAACGAGACACCCGACGTCAGGATGAATCTACCGCCATCAAATTCCCACGATTCTTTGCGCAACAAAGACGTTATTACAGACAGAAAATTATATCGAAAAGCCACTTTCATAAATTGACGAGCTCACATTTCAATCGTCCACTTTCAAACTGAAACTACTTATAGCAACGCTGAATTTTGACTATCTTCGTAAACTGGTTTGCGAATAGGATTTGCATGCACTTACGGCAGAAATATGCAATTCCAAACAGGAAAAATAAAAAGGATTTAAAAATCATCAACATTACGATTTAATAAAATCACTGATGAGAGAAATAAACTTCTGCCTGGTTCCCATCATGTCTTGCATTTAATGGAAACAATTTTTATTTCGCATAAAGGTTCGCAGTTTATTTATGAAGCATTGAATTGCAAATGGTTTATAAATATATCTTTCCTCCTGTGACTCCAATGATTTGATTAACCACTGCAAATGCACGTTTTCCGTGGTTTCCAACAACAGCGTGGCTTAAATGCAAATATATAAATTCATTTTTTTGATAAATTACTCGGTCTGAATTTTGTAGTTTTAAATACAACCTCATTTATTCTTTTATTTCTTAGGCATGTAAAATGTAGATGGCACACAACAATTTTTGTATTTAATTTTACGCGAATAAATATTATGCGTTAAATATATTCAGTAAAAATGATTCGGAACCTCGCGAAGTGCTTTTGTCAGCAACATTGTAACTCTAGACCCACTGCAGAGTGGTTCCACAGAGAAACAATTTTTTGTCACCGCCCTAAAATCGGATTCGTAACGTATCCGTTTACTGATACGAGTTGGAACAGAAGTTTTCCACTTATTCGAAGCGATTCAGATTAAAACCTGCACTGATTAAGAGAATGTGGTAATGATCAGACGCAGGTGGAATCAAAGGGCCCGGCCTCTAATCACAAGATTAAAGTCTGTGAAGTTCAGCCTCGGATTAAGAGATAACCGACTCTCGCTTCCTCACAACGAGAGGAATAACGAACCGAGTTCGGATCTTATGAACCGTGCGATTCCCTCGTAACTTTTAGATCCGTTAAATCCGTCCTGATGCTCTTTGACATCCACTGGGTACCTCGTTGCTTTCCCACGCTCGGGCCACTGTCTACACTTTCGCCACGCTGACACCGAGCGTTCGTTATAACGGTCCCAGTCATTTTTCACCTGTACCTCGAAATTCGGTAATTCGCCGACCGTGCACGGATCGTGTTATGGACCTCGCCTAAACGAAGAGAGAAACCATTTTACAGTAAAACTATTTTATACAGGGTGTCCCGATATCGGTGGTACAACGCCGTGGAAGGGGTCATTCTAATAAGTCGAAAATAAATTTGTCGGATTCGATATCTCGTTTCCCAGAAATTCTTTCTATTAACGAAGGATTCTCGTGTAACTGTTCCGAGAATGGACTTCTCAAAATTGTATTTTTTAAAAGTATGGGATCATCGTAAAGTCACCTGAATTATCCGAACTATGTAGGAAAATAGACTTCGAATAATGGAACGGTTGCTTAATTTGTTGATTAATGGAATAAATAAACTATGCACGTGTGAAGTGGAAACAATAGAGACCGCAGTAACGTGCTTGTAAAAAAAAGAATGAAAAACGGGAAAAGCTTTAGAAACAATTTTTCCACGATTTTTAAGGACGCGTCTGAGACATTAATGGAAGGGTGTTACGGGGTGTCAAGCGAACTTATAAGACAGCCATTAGTATTCAGGCGTGTTTATGGATTTTCTAGTGTTGTAAATTCCGCGTGGTTATCGCGTTCGATTCGAGCACCGATGTTTAACATCGATTGGTTGCACTTAATCTCCCAATTACTCGGCATACGCGCGTTTGTAGTGCGCTAAACGAGCCCACGCTGTTTTCAGCTTTCTATCCCTGCAAATCACCAGCCGCTGCGCGCGCGCGCGCGCTGATGCCTGATTCGAGCACAGCAATCACCGTTCGGTGAATTACGGTGTCATCATTATCGGCATTTCAACGCATTAGTCGGCCCGACATATGTAGACAAATATTATCACCCCGCGTGTCATATAGACGCTGTCTTCGCTACGCGCGTTTCGTATTATGCATCGCCGCAGCCAGTATTATGGATTAAAAGTTAATGCGACGTGACGGCTATCGAGAAAGACATTCGACGGGTACAGACTAACGTTGAATTCACGGATCAGAAATCACCGTTTTCTCACTTTTTTATTCCGTAATTAGCAAAGTTATAAAGGTTTCGCGAGATTATTCCATCTCTTTGAATTGTTCATTAGAAATAAATGTGTACATTATAAATGAATTCGTAGCATAGTGCTTTTCATTCATTCTATAAATAAATTAACCCACCACCAGTTTCAGATGTTACGTTAGAAATCATTAAATAGATTTCTTTATTCAAGCTTAATATTGTCATAAAAGTCATGAGAAAATACAAAGTTTTATGAAGCAACGTATTAAATCAATTTAATCTTGTTAATTTTATAAAGACATTGCACATACTAGTTACGTTAGAACATCCATGAGCGATTCAATGGTATTTTCCAATTGCCAGAAACGTTTTCAAAAGCGAATAAAATCTTAACAAAATGCAAATTCATAGCGCAAGATTCATTTTATTAAATTCAGTATTTGTGTTCGTTTTTTCTTTTTTTTTTAATTAAATGGGATAAGAGAAATTCTGTAAATAATGTGTACGATTGGAGCATTCGTGACAGATCCCATTAATAATGACATGTATTGATTCCCTAACATAATTAAACGTGGCGTTGTGCATCTATCATCGGTGTTTAACAGTAGCTCTAGAGAGCCCTATTATTCTGTTCACCTATTGCACTGATTTCACGTCAATGTCAAAAGCTTATCATCTTCCCCCTAATACAGATTAGGTGACTCGGGCTTGCCAAAGTCTACCCAAACCGAATCGATAGCCTTTGTAATGTGTACTCGTCAATTAACTATGTTTAGTGGTCACTATCGTATCAAAGGTATTATGTGTGCACAGTGTCTGGCAGTGGGATCCGTGTCTATTGGAGGAGCTGTTAACAATTTTATTGGGACAACTACGATGACAACTTGGGAAGAATCGATCATTCTCAGAACCATGTATCACTCCAAAAATCATTTGAAATATATTTTTCTGCCATTATATATAACTATAAAACTCTAAAACCGATTTAAATGTTTTACCTTACAAAAATGACAAGGAGCCTGGGGGCCAAGCCCCCTGAAAAACAAAACACTGGAAAATTAGCCAAATCGTATACTGCTTCCTCTCTGATTTCGATGATTTTTGGATATGTTATAAGTAAAACTAAACATTTTGACCAAATTTTCCCTCTATACATATATGTATAAGTAAATATGTGTGGCTACCGTTGACAGATATTTTTGCTAAAAAAAAAAGGTCATTTTGTTCAACTCGCCCCCCCCCTCCTAAAGATTAAATCCTAGGTGTGCCACTGCAAGGATCTATTTATTTAGATCTCCTGCCATTTTTATCACAATAAGTTATCGAATCACTGATTATATATGCAACTTTATAATTTCAATAATTATAAAATGATAAATAGAAAACTGGTCGTTTTACCAACGGTGGTAGGTTTTGCGTTAGATTATACTAAACTCAGATGTAAAATGGTTCAGAAGAATAACATTCTTACATTCTTCTGCAGTTTTTAACTCTTTCGTATCTGTCAACTTTGTTCTTGAATAAAATCCGACAAGAAACAGGGAAAAAGCAGCTGTCAATTTTCCCGTAAGAAATGTGCAGCTGAGATTGCGAGCAGCAAAAGAACGAGGACTCGAGAAAACTGAAAATGCTTCGCGAAAACGCACTTAGCGAAATGTAATTACCGATGGTGGAAAATAGAATTACTCGGCTGGAGTCTAGATCCGAGCTGTAAAGGTGGGATATCCTTTCTGCGTCTGGACGCAGCGTTTTGTTATGCATACTTTATTTGTCGTAGCTCTCTGCTGTGCCTCTGGACGCAAAAGTTTGCGTTCCTATCATGCGATTTCGTATGTCTTTCCTTGTTTTTCACTTGCGAAGAAAAGCGAAAGTGCATCGTCCAACCTTAATGCAATATTGTTTCTTGGCGTAGACGCAGTGGCTCGCGTCTAGACGCAGTGCTGACAAAGTACGACGAATGAAGTAGAAAATGCGCTGGGATAACAAAACGCTGCGTCCAGACACGCGCAAAGGAGATCGCACCTTTAAGCGATTTCTATTTCTTGAACTGTTCATTAACCTCGAAATTGTAAATCTGCCAGAACGGAGTTCCGACAGCGAATGTTAATGCGAGCTTATGTAAGTAGGATCGCTATCTCAGGGATATCGATCGCAGATCCAAGGATAAGGCCACCTATCGTAAAGTGGTTGCGAGGAACACGGACCGCGTTTTTCGTGGCGCGATATTATCTGCGACAATTCTACGTGCTATCAGCTATCGATTTTCTCTCATACTATCTACAGAACTTCTCCTGCTACGTAACGACCGATTTTTATGGAAAGTACACCTTAATGCAACACCGACATTCACTTGATTAAAGGACTAGACCAAATTATGAAAATTCAAGTATACAGAAATTCACATGTCTCTACGTGAATTCCATACACATTCATTTCGTAATCATTTTAATCAGTTGGAGATACACCGAAGATATTTTTCAATTCTTGAAATGTTTCCATTGCTTTGTCTGTTATAAATGTGCATGAAATCCGCAGACAGGAAAATATGCACTAATCGAATGGTTGCATTGATGTTCTTCAAAATTTAATTGCATAGAAAATCTATATGAACTTCCCCATACGTCAACTGCATAAACATTAATTTCATTGTGTAATAATGTTAATGAGATTGAGAAATATCCGAAAATATTTTTGAATTCCTGAAATGTTTTCATCGTTTCGTACTCGATTCCGCTCATCCCTGTCACAAATTTTCAATATCCATAGTCAGGAGAATTTCAATAATACACCGATCGACGCGTTCGGTTAAAACGAAAGCAATTACAATCGTGTGCGTGCAGAGACGCCATGTAAAAAGGGGAACGGATTTGTTGTTCGCCTGTGTACGTTAAAAAATGGGATAATATCTCTATCAAGCTAATGGTACGGCGAACAACGTGCATTATTGTTTTTCACGAGATTATGCGTCGTCCTATGTTTGCCTAAGTATGCTCCCCGAGATAACTGGAGCTTCGTTGAAAATACAAAGGTATCTAGCGGTATGCGGAAGCCTCCGGCACGGACCGTGGGGATGGAATCTGCCATACAAGGCGCAATTATTCCAGCAATAATGTATTTGCCAGATACATTTATTTCCGAGATACTTTATTTGCAATTTCGAAGCTTTCGCTAGAAAGAGTTCCGAGACCATTGATTTTTAGTATACGATTGCATCTGTAATCTTCTTTTATTTATACACGACGCACGGCGAGAGATTGTATATTATTAGTCGTTTGTGGAATTTATGCATTTATCAGAAAAACGAGTAGATGAAGCAGAAAATATAGTGAAAGCAGTGTTGAGGCAAATTTTAATTCAAATAATAAATAAAAAACCACACGCGGCAGAAGTGAAACTTCTTGCAGTCTAGTTATTGAACGATCAAAATTTGCGACACAAAGAAGGAGAGCGTACGGGAAATGCTATGAACTAGAACTATATCTCTTTCTTTACAATTTCACAGTATCACAATTTTCTACTTTACAATTTTAAAATTGTACAATTTTGCAATTTAACAGATTTACAGTGTGCAACTTTAGAATTTTACAGTTTTACGATTTGCTGCTTTGGAATTTTACAATTTCATCGTTTCACACTTTTCTACTTTGCAACTTTAGAATTGCATAATTTTACAATTTCACCGTTTTACAAGTTTCTACTTTTCAACTTTAAAACATGACAATTTTTCAATTTTAACATTTCCCAGTTTTGCATCTTTCCGAATTTACAATTTTACCATTTTCAATTGTAGAACTTTAGCATATTAAAAGAGACGTTAAGAGTAAGCGTACAGGGTACGTCAACAACTATGTCCACTGTGAATATCTCCGTTATTTGTAACAATACGGAAAAATGATATAAACAAAATTTGCGCGGTACAGATGGGGGCATGTCGTAACATAAACATTTTCTGCGTGGCTGGAGGTATGGAGGACATTTCAAGGTCACCTTGAATTTTTTAAATGAAAACACCTACTTTCTGTATCATGAATCGATACACTATCGAATTCTGAGTAAAAATGTATTGGCCTCCATATCTCCTAAATCTAATAGTTAACGAGATATTATCGAAACAATTTTCTTTCTTCTTTGGATAATATCTCGTTAACTGTTAGCTTTAGGACACACGAAGGTCAACACTTTTATACCCTAAATTTGATGCTCTATCGATCTATGGTATAAAAAAGGACATTCCATTGAAAAAAATGGAGGTGACCTTCAAACGTCCGAAGTACCTCCACCTGCGAAAGAAAAAAAACAATTATCGCCATATTACAGCCTCTGTTGTCCCATGCATCTTTTGTTTGGAAAACTTTTCTGCTACTACCATACTTTCGGAGTTATTGTGGGTGGCAATAGTTACTACCTCAGCCTGTCTAGGACAGCTGGCAGCGACGGAAAAACGCGTAACGCGCTTGCTTTAGTCACCGCTTTGAATGGAGAGAAGAGGGGGTATAAGTCACGACCCCCACTTTTGACCGTTACGCTTTTTCATGTCGTGAATTCCGTGATGCGAATTAGGCTTACACCCTGCCAAAAGAAGTATCACTTCAATAAATAAACGTGTGAATTTAATTTAATAATTTGAAAATTATTAAAAGATGAAATAGATGTATATACAGTTCCTAAAACCTGCTGTGGATGCACAAAATTTTTATTCTGCATAAAAAGACACGTAGCTTAGTTATTACGTGTGAAACACACCTCCATAGAGCTAATTATTTCTGTAGAAAGCCATGTATTGAACAATGAGGTTCTTTTATCGAGATGTGCGCATCTCCTTGACTAATTCAAAATTAATGAGAATGGGAAAGAAAATTGGTATTGCTCATGCACATAAGTTTGTTATTTAGGTGGACAGTCATAGATCCCCGGACAAAATACGAGGAATCCAGGTTGCATCAGAAGGGTGGTTTACAGTATTCCAATGAATCAGGAATCCAAGTCCGATGAATCAGAAATCCGGCAGTGATTTACAGCTGTATGGGGATAGAGGCAATGTGGACAATGCGCAGGTCTTGCCGGGCTAAGAGTAGACCATAAACCTTGCACCGTCCTGGAACTTTATGGACATTATACAGAGATCTATCACGATCAGCGGATTTCCGGAGACGTTTAGGAGCGATCACAGTTGCTCGGTGAGCCCGACTCACCTTAACACTGACATATTTAGCTTCTAGGCTAGAACGATGTTCCCTAACTTATGCTAATTACATTCATGATCTACCAATAAAACACGCTTCGAAATATACTCCCATTGAAAAATATCAGATTTCATATCTACGCAAAAATATTCTTCTAAAAAAATTCTCTGAGATTAATGATACGGACATAATATTTGATGTAACGCCAAGGAAAATTACCGGTGGTTACTGATGCAATCAATCACTTCTATGATGATCATGAATTCCATTCATAAATCAAGAACTTATCTCGGAATTAAGTGGTCAAATAAAATCTTTCAAAATCAACGTTCAGCAAAAGAATTATTCAACTGTATTTCAGTTTGAAAAAAATTTCAACAAACTGAATTTGAAAACAGAGTGAACACGCCTGCGAGTGATGTTACGAAGCAACGTTAAATAGTGGATACGTGTAATAAGAGAAGCGGAGATAAATCATTTTCGTTGATGATTCCTGTAGTAACAAGCGCGACGATGAACGCCACGAGAAAAACAGCCGAAGATGAAACGGCCGGAAGTGCAGGCGCAATAAATGAGACACCGTGCAGAAGCATCGATCATCGTGTGGAAAGAGAGAGGGGAGGGGAGAGAGAGAGAGAGAGAGAGAGAGAGAGAGAGAGAGAGAGAGAGAGAGAGAGAAACGGAGAGCGAGTGCAAAAAAGAAGGCAACAACAGCAGGCAGAGGAGAGAGAAATTTAACAAATGGAAAATGAAACGAGAGCGCCTGAACTGTGCAGGACGTACTCGTCCAGCAAAGAGTAGCGCGGCGTTGCGTCGTCCCTTCCGCGCCGTTGCATTCGGGTGCAGGTGTAGCTGCAAACACTTTAATTCTGGAGAGTGCATCATTTGCATCGCGGTCGACTGGCCACGTCTCGTGGAATCGCCGGTCGTAATCAAATACGAGTAAAAGTAAAACATTACCGCGTAAACAACGGCCGGTTTGGCCAGTTTCACCGTGATCAACGGGAACTTGAACGCTGCGATGATCTTACGAAAATTTTAGCAACGGCTTCCGCACCCTGTTACAACTTCATCCACGGTTGCCAAAACATACTCGTGTGCATCCGCGGACATCGATTATATGTATACGAATTCGCCAGACAGTTCCCATCAGTTTTTTCGTTGGTACGTTGATTTTGTAACTCTCGCTAGTAATTATACATATATTTTATTGAACTACAGAAATTCAGAAATTCATTTCGATGATGATGTATTTGGATAAATCGATTTTTAGGACTTTCATTTTATGAATTTCAATTTTAATTTGATGGGTTCGATTCCATTAAGAAAATTACTGCAACTAGTTAGATGTTCAATATGTTACTTTACGTATCGTATTTAATTACTACAGGCTGAAAATATTTTATTCGTTTCACATACGTTTTCGAAATTTATGTTCCTAATTATTTAAAGAGATGTTACACTGATTTTTTCATTTCCAGTAGTTACCATTCGCATTACGGCGTTTCGTTTGTATTACTGTTGCAATTATTTCTAATGTAGTCCGACTGCCTCTTTTTTCAATTAACAACTAATGTTACTTCATTTCCGTAAATATCCGCAATACAGCGAATACAATACACAGTAACAATGGTCCAGGCGAACGTATGTAAATGCAACACAGCGATTCACAATTTCGTTCATGCATATTCTACAGAATATAATTTCATTCTGCTTCTATATGAACATTGTTAATGTCACAATTGTATACGTCGCGCGAAGCACTTTTACACTTATTACCTTGCATTTATCGCGCCATTCGTGACATAATTTTTCACAGAAACGACCCATTGAAAAATGATTTAATTCAGTCCTCGATCCAACAGCGAAACTAACAAATTCTGAAACTTACGAACATTAAGCGAAATAAACTAAATGCTTTTTATGCATTTACGTTGTTGGTGAAATTTCAAACAATAAAAAGATTAAAAGAATTTAAGAACCTTCGAAATGACTACCGTATCTATCTCGCAGTTGATACTTTTGCATAAAGGTGTACAGTCTACTTATCACATTCCATTATCAATACACCGTAACGTCTTCGCTCGTAATCGTAACAAGAAAAGGTGCTTCGCTTCGACCGTCCAAGATATCGGCCGTAAAGAGTCGGGATTTACGATTTGTTCGAAGGAAGATCGCATTAGGGACCATCAAACTTCATTCGCGACATAATCAGAGGAAGCACGGCCGCGGATAAGTTTCGCTGGGAAGCGTTTAATTTTTAGTTGGGCCAGTTTCGCGCGTCTGCGCCGAATAATGACGCTTCGGGGCGGCGTGCAATTCGTTGACTTATTTAAATGTCGAAGTAAGTTGCCGGGAATAATGTATTCGGATGAATATTCAAGAGGAACGTTTGTGTACCCACGTACCATACATACGTAGATAGATATACATACGCGTACATAGACAAAGGGAGAGAGAAGGAGAGCGAGAGAGAGCGAGAGAGAGAGAGAGAGAGATATGTATGCCCGATCCTGCCGCAGGTGTCTGCAACGACAATTTCGCTGATTCGGCTCGAAGCAGACTGCGCACGGTGACCGTTCGTTCCAAAGTTCTGCGATTTTTACATGCATATAGAAATTCTGACAAATGAACGTACGGCCGCGTGGCCGCGATATCGTGTGCATTAATTTCGGCCCCGACATGTGCACTGGTCGCGCGATATTTTGCCCGTTTGTTTGCCGAGGGTTAGCATTAAAAAGGATCAAGGGACGTTGATCGATGCGCCGCCATTATCGACGTCCCCCATGCACTTCCGTTACAGAACCGACACCCGAATGCAGCCTCTGTGTTTCGTTTTGTCTGTTCCCCGTCGCTAATGCGATTGCAAGCCTCATATTTTTCGCAAAAAACGCATCAAACGGCCGCCCGGCTGCGGAACATCGCTCATTCGCTGTGACGTCAAGCTCGACGCTCGAATTAAAAACTTGTGTGGATACACGACGAGCCTGTAGGATTTTAAATTAGTAGAATGTAAATAATTTAATTCATAAGAAAAACATATTGCAAAGTCCACTGGAGCAGATATTTCAGAAGCTGCATAATAAGACTGGAAACAAAGTATGTAGAAAAGTTTATCAAACATGGCTGCACAAAAGAAACACAAACAAGCATCGAACTGCGAATAAGTTGTATCGATGCTGGAACTTTTATTTTCGAGAACTTCTCGTTATCTGCTCTGATCGAAACTTATGAAACTTGTATCATTATCGGAACGTATTTTTTAATTATCTATAATTCTAGTGGACCTGCGTCATGGAGAAGAATTTCTCGCAACGTTAAAGTCGACTCGATATTTTCAGATTTTTCTTTTGTCGTTAAACGAATGTCGAATAAATGATTTTCTTTTCTAGTGCAGCGCAGTTGACAAAATTGTTTGAGTATTATCATTCGAGATGAAAATATTGGCTTGTTTTCTGACGTGGTGGATGATAATCTGTTGGAATGATTATTCGAGAAAAGAAATGACGGAACGTTGTCCAACAGGTTTTCCGTAAAGCGTTCGTTTAAAAAGGAAACGCAGAAGCTCGGTTTCTTACATATAATTACGGTTCATTGCGATCCCCGTGTAAGTGGAAATTAATTACCGGTGAGGAAGACTGGCGGTAATATCAGTGAACTGCATCTTCGAGTTCACTGATACGTTTCCGGCGCTAATTACGCATTTTACTTCCTGTTGGTCCAACTTCGAAGTTCTCTATAAAATAATGGATTTAATTAGGGCCCTCCCCGACCGGCGCGGCGCAGAGACTGGAGACTCCAATCGAACTTGGAGCACTTCCTAAGATTTCGATACTGATTTCGTGGTAAGTAATGCTCCGATACGAACTTCTGAATCCGCGTAACTCGAGTATTCTCTAACAAATTTCTTGCCGGCTATTACCGTCTCGAATAAATCAGGGCCCTGAACCGTACAAAATTCGAGTGCTTTCGAAGACGAAAGAAATTGTTTGTAATGTTAGGCTAACGCTAGAAAAATTGCACGTTGCACCAAGACATTCATCGTCGTGTCACCGCGAATGATGTACGGCCGATTAATAATTCCATTCGATAATTTTGACAAGCTCGGACAATATATCGTCTATCATATTGGAAGACTGCATGCCGTACTTGTATAAATAACGGGGGAGGGAATGAAACATGCTATTTATCATGCGATATTGCGATTAACGACGTTGCGCGTACTACTATTGATTTATACACAGCTGTGGAACATCTTCGTCCGTTCAACTATGGATTACACAGTATAAAATGAACGCATATTCTGCTGTACAGCGAACTTGCCAAACATTCGAACGTAACAACAGGGGGAACAATGTTAATTTGAAACGCGGTATAAATGATACAAAATATATATTGATCGGTTCGATACCGAAGATATAATGTGTTCAACTAGGGAAAGAAAAATACTGTTTGCTATTCGATCTGCAATTTCATTATGCATAGTAAATAGTTTCCGAGTTTTCTGCAAGAAACAATCAAATTGGAATCTTATATTAAATCTTATATTTGTTAAAAGTGCATAAAATTTTGCAACCGTCCATTTTATGTCCTGATTGGTCTAATAATAAATTTTAAATAATCAATACTTCACGATCAAAGTAAAAATACACCAAGGACCTGTAGAGTAGAGTAAATAAATAGATTTTTACCTGTGTGATAAAACGAACTGATTCACTTTCGTTTCGTCAAGTTTTCGAGATCAGGTATTTCATGGTAACAACGTTTACGCTACACGTTGGAATGAGCCCTAGTATAATGATAGACAGGATATAATAAATATTAAGAATAAACAGATAATATAATGAATATTAAAAATGAATCGATGTGTCAATGATTGCAGCCTACATACATTGTATATGCAGGTGTTACCCTCGCTTTCGTAATACAAGTGACACCATGCTACGCTTTCTAGGCTACGTTTCAATGAAGTGAAAGTAGCAACACTGCAAAAGTCAAGTTGAATGGCATGAGAATCAGGTGTACCGGCACGCATGCTATGCGATCATGCACAATATGCGCCATTACGCGGTCTTGGTGCAGTTTCGTCATTATTTCAAAGAATAGATGCGCCCGAGAATAGCAATTTCCTTGCATTATCAGCGACAAATTAATAGAGAAAGAGAGAGAGAGAGAGAGAGAGAGAGAGAGAGTCATATTTTTTTAAAATTTCACTGTTAATGTTATTGTTATTTCACTGTTACACTTCCTTGAATCCATCCGAGGAAATAAAACGGCAGGAGCACCAAGCAAAAAATGGAGAATCGCGGCGAAGAATGCACTAGCATTCCTAGTAATAAATTGACCTAGTTAAGCACGTGTAGGAAGACGTAGTATAATTTCAGCGTCATGCGAGCAACGACCAGCCGAGGAGAATTGTACCAGTGGATCTTGATAGCGTAAAAATTTATTGAACCGTGACAACTTCGCATTAACCCCCAGGAAAATGTGGATTTAAAAATTCCACGAACGCATGAATATTTATCGAGAGTGTGTAATTAATTCCGCGCCCAACAAAGTTAATTAACGCTTCGTTGAAGGAAACGATTCCTTATTTGTACGAGTATTTTCAGAACAAGAGCATTTCTTTGAAAAGAATCCCGATTATTATTAATCCTCGAATGATTCACTCGGACTACATAATATTTCAACCACTTTACACAAATTTTTTAGGTGTACAATTGGAGACCGAAAACCCAAATCCTGTGAAAAGAGCTAAAGAAACTTGTCCTTCATTATTGTTGCGTGGTAGAAAAATATTGTTCGGCTCATGAGAGACTCCAGATTTGGGCAATAATCGATTAAAATTTTAATCATAATTGATTAATGTGTACGATTAAAAAAATTAATTGTCGAAAAAACGGCGACTGATTCAATCGATTGATGAAGTTAATCGTTAATCGTTGACTAAACGAAGAAATCATCGAAAACTCGGAGACTGATTTAATCAATTGTTGAAGTTAATCACCATACGGTCTACCCATACATTGTAATATGGAGGGAGAGAGAGACAGAGAGAGGGAGAAGAGAGCGGATGGAGAATTGACAGTTAATCATTAATCAATTATCCGATTTACGATTAATAATCGTTAAGCGCAATTAACGATTAAAGTAGAAAAAACGTTAATCGCAATTAACGATTAATAAGTATTTAATCGTTAATCGCAATTAACGACTAAACTAGGAGATTAATTGTTAATTGTGATTAACGATTGAAGTAGAAAGGACCCCGTAATAATCATATGGAAAATCTATCCCGGTTAAATCCGTTGGATTTTTTATATGTTGTAGCTTATGATCTACTGAACAAAAGATGTAATGAGCACAAAGTTCAATAATGGACAGTTATTGAGTTTAATCAGTCAAATATGACAAATTCGAGCTGCCGAATACTCAAATCTCGGGAAGTATTTATTTTTTGGAAAAATGTTTGAAACAAAAATAGTACGGTTTCACAAAATCTGTTAGGTGGTGTGATTATTTTGTTTGAATTTTGAATGATCTTGAAAAAGTCTGTGAACAGAAATCTTTCAGAAAAATCTTTGCGTGTCACAGCAGAGATAAGGAGCCCACGGTTCGTCATTCGCGTAGTATTTTTTCACTCCAAACCCTCTGTCCGTGGTCCGTGTGAAAATCGAAGGAGTGGGGTGCGGCAAGCGTGTTAAGTAAATACACTTTCCGAGATTTGAGTATTCGGCACCACGAATTTCTCATATTTCACTGATTGTAACTCGATAACTGTCCATTATTGAACTTTCTGCCCATTACATCTTTTCTTCAGTAGATCATAAGCTACAACATGTAAAAAATCCAACTGATTTAACCGGGATAGAATTTCCATATGATTAGTGCGGGGTCCTTTAGTCGTCAATCGGCGATTCATTTTTCCCCCAACTCTGACTCCAAGATAACATTGCAGAGGTAAACAGTGGAACAAAGGGATGCACTTGAAAACTATAAACGCTATTTCCGGTACATATGAATTTAAGATGATTAAAGTTCATTTGTACGCGATTTCACTTTTGCGAATGGTGTTTTTCCGTATTCGAAAATTCCCGCATAATTCAACAATTGCATTCCAGGCTTCCGAACAATTCCACATGGATTGAAAATATCAATTATCCCATAGTCGAACGCCATTTGTATTTTGGCACGGGGAGAATGAGGTGCACTCGTCCGATAATTAAATTGAAACTTCGAAAAATATGGGCGGCATTAATGCTCGCTTATCGTCAAACCAATACCGTTCCGTGCTCCCGAAGGAGATAATCTATCATGCATCGACTGATTAACGAATCCGAAAAATAAATAATGTAGAATATCGACCGATTAAAATAGGATAGAGAGCACAATCCGATTTACGCCGTTTTTAGCCCGGGGCGGATTCGGGAACACGTGCGTGCGGGCACCAGATGGAATAAATGACTGCATACGGATGCGGGGAATTAATCAAAAACAGTTGGAAATATTGGAAATAATACAAATTACTGTAATTACAATAACTAACGAGTCCAGTTTCGGTTATATCTGATAGCACCATTAATTGCACGGAAAATAGGGCATCGGGTTTCCGGCGAACTTCTCTGTAACAGTTCGTTCTACAATACTCGATTCTATTATCTAGTATTTAAATCGGGAAGAATTACGATCTGTTTAGCCCTAAGTGATTTATTGAAATTAATTTAGCTTGGGATGTAACCGGATTAATATTCAAAGCAAAAAGAATTATGATTTACTTAACCTTAAGCTGGAGTTGATTTATTGAAATTAATGAAGTCCTGAACATGCTAGAATATTAATGTCTCAAGCAAAAGAAATTGTGATTTATTTATCCTTAAGGCGGACGGATTTATTAAAGTTGACTGCGTTCTGAATATAGTATAAGGAATTATTTTGTAAATGTATAGTAGAATGAACATATAAAAGAGAAAGAACGATAATATTCTTAAGGCAGATTGATTTATTCGATCTGATTGAATTGCAAACGCGATAGAATCAATATCTAGATCAAAAAGAGTTATTTGTTCGATCTTAATGCGTGTTCATTTACTTAAATTATTTGAGTTCTCGATACAGGTGCATTCATAAACATCCCAGTGAAAGCAAATTTATGTAGGCGATGTTACTGTGGACTTGTCCATACGAAATATCGAAAGCAAACAAACATCGTATGTTTGGTTTACGGTCTTGTTAGTTTAAAGTTAATATTACATGTGCGTACAGTGTTTATACGGTTGGGGGATTGTACAGGGTGTATAAAAAGTAATAGTCATACGTTACAGAAATGAATCTACACCTCTGAATCGATCGACATTTGTAAGAGAAACTTGCCGGAAAATTGTTTATGACAAAAAAAATATTTGGTAAAGTTAAGGCGGCGGTTTAGTATGGTGACAACGCCTGCGGTGGTGGAGATTAGGCGTGTATGGTGAGGGGGGATGAGGGTAATACGAAACCGAAAGAATTATTGTGCGGAAATGAACGGTTGCCGAGATATTTGCAAAAAACTATAATTATTTAAACATTCTGTATCTATATAAGTATTCCACCGATTTTGATGAAATTTAAATATGTTATATATCTACACATTTTGAACAACTTTTTCGTTTGCAAAAACGTCGTCCGAGGCTTTGTTTAGGAAATATTAATAAAAAACACGGATCAGTCAGCGACGCCACGCTAAGAGGGACGTGAAACTAGACTCCGTTCACTGTAACCGCGCTCTAATTAATCCGTGTTTTTTGTTAATATATTCTTAAATTTACCCTAACCTAACCTAACCTAATGTTTATAAAAAAACCTAATCTAACCTTTAAAAAAAAAAAACTTAATCTAACCCAACCTAACGTTTAAAAAAAACCTAACCTAACCTAATCTAACCCTAACCTAACGTTTTTAAAAAAATACCTAACCTAACGTTTAAAAAAAAAACTAAGATTTTTACTCCGCTCTTTATAGTTATATCGTCAGGAACGGCGCATCTGATAGAAAAAGTCATAAGACATAAATTGTTGGAAATTCAATTTCCTAAAAAAAAGGTCTCTTGATGTTTTGCCATATCTCGCATAGTTTCCGAGATATTTGCAGTTTTATGAAAAACAAGAAATCTACTCTGATTAATCCGTGTTTTTTATTAATATCTCCTAAACAAAGCTTCGGGCGACGTTTTTGCAAAGGAAAAAGTTGTCCGAAATGTGTAGATATATAACATATTTAAATTTCATCAAAATCGGTGGAATACTTATATAGATACAGAATGTTTAAATAATTATAGTTTTTGCAAATATCTCGGCAACCGTTCATTTCCGCACAATAATTCTTTTGGTTTCGTATTACCCTCCTCCCCCTCACCATACACGCCTAATTTCCACCACCGCAGGCGTTGTCACCACACTAAACTTCTGCCAAAGTTAAAAAATAGAATTAGTAAAAGAATCGAAATAGTTCGAAATTTAAAGGGACATTCAAAGGGCAATTTAATGTGTTATAAAATACTCAAATGTCAAGTATAGGTACTCACAAATTTTTCAGAATCTTCTGTTCTTACGTCGGATCAACAGGACACTGCCATTTGCGCGAATGCGTCTTAATAAGTGTGAAGCACAAAACAACACATATTCCAAAATTGTGACAACGAACGGGAAGAAGTTACTCCGAACACGGTCAAAATAAAACTGCGGTTGTCACCTCGGTTTTTCGTGAATAGTTAAGGGTGGTTTTAGGTGGGGAAATGTAGCGTCTGTTAATTGGATGGGGGTGTGTCGGAAGGAGGTTAGGTTGATAAGTGGGGAAACTATCAAAGGAATTCCTTTTATTGTTGTTTTTGTTTGTCAATAACGAGATTTATATTATACTATGTATCATTATATGTGTGGTGTTTTTTGCTTTACGACGAAGGTCCCTTTAAATTTCGTTTGCTCGAGACACACACACGATCATGTTCTGTCTGATCGACACGGTCGTGTGAACTGTAAGCAGTAAGCTTTTGTCTATACATATAATTCTACACAAACAAATTTTACAAGAACTTTAACAGCTTATATCTCAATAACTGTTTGTTTGCGACAGGTGGCTCCTTTTAAACTTTTTCAAAAAACAAGTGAACAATGTATAATCAAAGTGTTCACGCGAAACTGAATATTCAAGAAAATTAAGCTTCAGAATTCGGCGAGCACGCGTTAGTAATGTTAGTATATACGGCAAGTAGAAACGGACAGCCACGAGCAGACGCGTTGGTTGGTCCCTACTGATAGCAGTTTTATAATAAAAATAGTCGATCACACCGTGTTTAAGATTTGCACAATATTGCCATCGAAGCTGCCTCGACCAATTGCTACGCTCAATCTCTGCAGTTTTAGACAAATTTAAGATGAGCGAAATGTTCTTGCACGCGGTGCTCGCTAATTCCAGAATGGCTAATTCGTGAAAATAAAAGATGGCAGCTCCCAGAGGTAGGCAGTGCGCAGAATGTTCTGAACGATCCAATATTAAAGATCGGACATTTGCGCGTGGAACAACCTAATACATTTCGACCTGTCGATTTCCTGGCGGACTCGTTGGCAAACGTCGACCGTTCGAAAGCTATAGCTTCAGCCCTTAGAGCCATTAGTGTGATGTAATTAACAGTGTCGATAAGCATATATGAATATTATGGTTAATTTACGATCGTGTACGCGGTGTAGGTGAATTTACGTGGACGGTGCAGCGCCGCTCCGAGGCATTTCAACTAAAACCGTACGGTTGCAGCTTACCATTGCGCCAGGGCAAACATTGACCGAAACGAAGGCTGAGGCGGTGGAAGGGAGCGCGAAGGGAGCGTGAAGGGAGCGCGAAGGGACGGCGAAGGGCGAGAGAGGGATCCATGGGCAATGTACAATTTACACGCGAAAATGTAAACGACCAATTAGGACGACCCTTTGATGCTGTTGCAACCAGCGCCGACGCCGCGCCGCGCCGCCTGCGCTGCCCTACGAAAAGCTGCAGCCTTTGAAAAACATCGGATGCAGTGATATTTCACAAACGGTTGGCCACGGTAACGACTTTCTCACGCCCCGTAACTAAACATCGACTTATGTTCCTGAATTGGTTAATGTCTGTCCTGGAATTCCGAAAGTTTCGCAACCGGCTCCGTACTTCGACGCTCCTTTTTCCGGAAAAATGTATATCAAGAATTGCAAGAGGGATTCTCGTGTAAAGCAACTAATTATGGATACAACTATTTGCGGAGTTAAATGAAATTATCTCACTAATTTTCTATTTACCATTTCAACGGAGAATAAATATTAAATATTAAATATGATTTAATGGAACCGTTTTATTGCTGTTTAAGTGGTTAGGTAGTGCTATTAATATTTTCCTATTCCCGTGGAAACGTGATTTCGATCAATTTTGTAGAACTTTATACAAAATCAAAATGTTCTGAAGTCGAACAGCAACTCATTTCTTTTTTGTTTTATTAATCGTGCTTGCGTTTCTGAGGTCCCTTTCGGATCCATTTTTTCGTTACATTTTGCTTTCTGTAACGAAATAATGATACTGTTTGAAAATTCCATGAATCCAGAAGGATCGATCGAGGGTGATGCTATAGACAAGAGCGAGAGTTAATTAACTTTGTTGGAATTGTTTGCCAGGCTCGCTTCGTCATGATTTTAATATATCCATTTTTCCTTTCGTCAAATTATTTCTGACACAGAGTTGAACTTCAGCAGAGATATTTTCAATGAGTTGGAAAGAGTATTCACGATGGCGATGGAAATCTTTAATTCTTTGACTCGGTTCTGATTTCTCGAAACTCGGAGCACGGTAGTCCGTTATGAACATTGTGGCCCTGTATTTTTTCGAGATTAGCGTTATTGGTCACGAGTGTTGCATTCTTCGAAACGAGTTCGTTGCATATCGTTCGCAAGTGCCGTCGTTTATTCGTAGGCACATTGAAACGGTGCAGGTATCGCGTGCGTTAAACGAGAAGTATTGTTATCAAGATTCGTAGAAGAGTGCCAGTAGAACGCAAATCCCTAGAACTGCTAATAACGCACTGCATGCTAGCGGAAATATAATTCCGGTAACAACGTCCTCTAGCACGACCATAACGACCACATATTCTGCATTTCATTATAACTGGCAAACAGTAAGTAGAACGGTCCCCGTGATGTCAACAGTGGGCGTATAGAACGGCCATTTAAACAGAGATAGCATCACCGCCACAGTGCAACGTTCAACTGCGACCACACACCAGCACGGTCACGATACTTTGCAATATTTTAAGGGGTTGCAATTATGGCGCTTCTTTCGGAGAGAATATTTTTAATGAAATTAGAGGTGAAATGTCAAGATTTGTCGTGCTCGTTGCTACACTGCGGATTATACGGTAACAAAAAGCAGTAACACAAATTGAAAACGTCGAAGGAATTTAAGAATGTCTCTTGTTATAATACGTTTCTAGAAAAATTACTAAAATAATCTATTTAACGACGTAAAAATTCATACCTCGAGATTTTTTGTACCTGTTACAAGATTACAGATTTTCTTTATTTTTCAGAGTGCGAAGAAATAAAAACACTAACAGCAGAAGCGTTAGAAAAGTTTAAATGAGATCAATTTATTAAAATTATTTAGACAAATATTCAATGTAAATTAATACAATTGTTCGCTTGATATCATAACAACGACTCGTTCCACTTTAAATTAACTTCATATTCTACCCTCCATATTCGCGTAATCTCGCACCTACAGATTATTTGCTAAATCCTCACAAAACCCGCGCGATGATAAAAACTTTGATTCCCCGGAGACCTGCAAAATGCACCTGTCGAGGTTTTATGTTAGAGAAAGCGGGAAGATGGAATTATGAACACTGGCAAAAAGTTCTAAATCCAGATTCGTTTTCAAAAAACTAATATCAATGGTCTCCGTGGCGTGTACACAATATACATATACAATTGAAAAAGAAATTACACGGTATAATGTACACGAAATGGTCAGTCAAATACATCCTAATTTTGTGTATATTATATAAAACAAACCTGATAATAATTACAGTAAAGCCTGGATCTAGGAAAACCCTTATATGCTACATCGTCTAGTATCCTATTTTATGCGGAATCTCTGACCTCGACAACTGATAAACATTCTTGTCTTTGATGCTTCGCGTGTCCACGCACGTGCCCGACGCAAATTAAACGCCACGCAAATGCCAATAGTTAAAACAACTATAACATAACTTAATGACGGGTTGGTCTACGGGGTTTCATGTTAAGAGCCGTTGTCGTAAATTCTCGAGTGAACTCGCGGCATGGCATGTCGTGAATAGAATATGTTCCGCCTCGAATAGGTTTTATGACGGTTGGAATCCCCGCGAAGTAACTCTCAACCTCCGAACCGGAAGTTCAACGGCTCAGGGAGGTAAAACTTCGAGAGCATTAGTCCACAAGTTTCTAAACTGCGTTTACCATGATTCTTCCACCCATGGGGCACCTTATTTACCCGTAAACAACCCCTTAATATCATCCAACAGATTTTCCATTCGTTCCTGTTGAATTACTCGAATGAATTCGTTCGAAGGAAACACCGGAACAAACAAAAAATCCGGAGAAATCTAAACGAACTATTGCAACGATCTCACGTAACCATAGAAGAATGTTTTCTCAAGGTCGCCTTTTTATCGAGATGTCAAGGTGAATGTGCCACGACAGAGATTGCTACACGAACAAGTTTTCTTCGTCTTGATATATGGACGAATGGTACGAAGATAATCAACGCACACTCTTTTTTTTATGCTCAGATTGATATAACTGTGAAACTTATGGCAATGTTTAATTGGTCTGATGCAGATACGTTGTCCCGTAGAAAGCACTACGCGAAGAAAATGAAAGTTGTGGGAAACAGTACATACAGTAACTCCCACTAATATTCGGACACTCTTAACGAGACGGTAACTTTTTTAATATTCTACTATACGATTGGATTTTTCTTTTGGGAAGCTAGAACAATTAGTTTGCTATAGGATGTGAAAAGAACTTTTGTTAGAAATTGCAATTGATCGGAATTGTAGAAAAAATACTAACAGTTACATTTTACAACTTTTTTATGTGGGTCTGTATTGAAAATTTAAAAAGAAGGATGTAAGAATCCTTAGATTGACTGCAGTTATAAGCCGAAAATCGTGAAAATCTGCCATTTTCACCATTTTTAAACGTTTGTAGCTCATTGCAACGTCGCCCGATTTTTACAAAATTTTCAGAATATGTTTAATTGACATCGATCTACAAAACGTAGTTTTTAAATTTTCAATATAGGCCCACATAAAAAAAGTTGTAAAATGCAACTTTTAGTACTTTTTCTACAATTCCGATCAATTGCAATTTTTGATAAAATTTTTTTTCACATCCTGTTGCAAACTAATTGCTCTAGCTTCTCAAAAAAGTTCCAATTATATAGTACAATATTAAAAAAGTTATCGGCTTTTTAAGAGTATCCGAATATTAGTGGAAGTCACTGTATGTAGACCTTGTTTTAAAAGGAGACGAAACGGACACGTCATCTCATCGTGGTGCATAAAACACCATAATGAGGAGACCGAAACAGTTCACTGTTGTTCAAAAAAACGAAAATCTTGAATGTTTTTCGCGCATTTACTTCATATTAGACCAACTTACACGTTGCCATAAGTTTCGTAGAAAAGTTTCGGTGTTTCTCTAGCTTGTTTTTCGAAAGAAACAACACGCACACACTAATCATCATAAAAGCTGTCCACCGCGGTCGTGTTCACTTTAGACTGGCAACATAGGAGTATAGGGGGACCAACTATGAGGTACTTGCGTATGGAACGTCAGATTTTTAATAGTGATATTAAACAAAACCATTTTGCTAATGGATATACATATTATAACCAAACAACACATTTTGTGAGATCAAAATCTCAAAAATCATCTTGGTACAACTCAACATGATAAACCTGTGGAACATAATGGTTATTCGACATTCGACAACCTAATATTCTAACAACGAGGATGTTTCAGGTATCTTCTTTTAAAAAATCACCGCGTAGAAAACCACGCGCGGCAGAAGTGAAACTTTTTGTAGTCTAGTAATGAACGATTTTGCGACGCAAAGAAGGAGAGCGTATGGGAAATGCTATAAACTATGTCTCTTTCTTTACAATTTCACAGTTTCACAATTTTCTACTTTACAACTTAAAAATTTCACAATTTTAGCATTTCCCTCATTCCTCACAATTCAAAACTTGAATTTCCCTCCATTTAAACTTGAAAATTCCTTCAATTTAAACTAGAAATTTTCCTCAATTTAAACTTGAATATTTCTTCAATGTAAACTTGAAATTTCCCTCAATTTAAACTTGACATTTCCCGCAACCTCCACTTTTGACCGTTACGCTTTTTCATGTCGCGATTCCGTGACGCGAATTAGGCTTACACCCTGCTAAAAGAAGTTTCACTTCGAAAACAAGTGGTAATTCGCACGATCGCGCTCGGTTGAAAACTATTTGTCGAGGTGTTCGTGCGCGGCGATATCTCGCAACGTAGCGAAATTGATTCGCGGAATATGTTCCATTGATCACGCGCCCTAATAAAGCGAGATTTTCATTCCAGCTGATCGGGAACTGTAACTTCCATTCTAACCGATCGGACTGTCCCCGGTAATTAATTGTGTTTCCTCGTTATCGATAATTAATCCCGTGTCGCTCATATACAGCGAATGAAAGAGAGAGAGAGAGAGAGAGAGAGAGAGAGAGAGAGAGAGAGAGAGAGAGAGAGAGAGAGAGGGAGAGAGAGAGAGAGAGAGAGAGGAAAAAGAACCCGATGCCGGAGAATTAACCGGCGAAGCCGGATCCATCGATATCGTCGGTATTTGCACGTTCGGGCGATGTCTCCCAGGAGATGGGTGATAGCAGCATCCAATGGAACAGAAAGCGTTAAAATTCCCGTCGAGCCCGTCGGCCGAAAAACTTGGCCACGTGCCAGACGAACCGCGGGCTCCATTCGTGTGTACGGTTCGTTTCGAGAGTGACGTCGCCTTATTCAATTTCGAATTCACCTGTGACCGTTCACGATATTTGTAAAGGGTCCATGCCATGTCGGGGCTCGAGTGGAGCCATGCCAAATGTTTGTATCTGTTCCGGATGGATCCCAATATTGAATAAATGTACCGATGTGTACGTATAAATCTACTTAGACAGTGCGCAAATTGATATTGGCCGACACGACTTCTATCCAGTTGACCGAAGAACAATGCTGAACTTCCATCGATAATTGTTTAGACTGCGGATTCTATGTATTCATTAATTAAAAGAATTTAACCCTCATCCGTCCCTCAATTCTACTATGTATTTATATCTTCCTGGGAACTGGTTACACGTTCGAATTATTATCTCGGAAGCTAAATGTTCTATTCGCTCAGTCTGTTGCATTATCACGAAAGATTCGGCGAATCGAATATTTTACTTCTAGCACAAGACACCATCCGTACACGTGCTCGTATAATTTTGTCAGACTCGAGATAATGAACGAGTGATCTCTGTTATACAGCTTGTTTACACATAGTTCCGTTCTCGTAACATCTGCTGGTTATGTACGAAACGTGCATACACGCGGAGAGCCGGTGTATAAACTGCACAACTACACACTGTCTAAGTTTAAACAGTCGCTAATCGGTTATCTTACAGGCGGAGTCGGAAAACGTGCTCCTTCGGGTGCTTGTTGGTCTATATTATAAAGGCCAAAGTATGCGCGTGGCCAAACCTTATGAACCCGAGCATAGCAACAACGTAAATGCTAAGTGGAAAGGGCAGCGCTCGAAATGCTCGTGAACTTCCGATCTTACGAATCGAAGTTTCAAAACCGGACCGAAATTATTCCAACACTATATTTCTATAAACGATAAATTCTTCTCGATCGAAATTAAGACATATATAATAAATTTGATGATATCGGCGCTAGGTGCGATCATTTATAGAAAAAAAAAAACAAATGTGCAATTATAAAATCATGTTTCTACGTTTCGATCCCGATGTGGATCTTTTTCAAAGAGACATTTTTGCGTCTGAAAAATATATAGAAAAATATAATATGATCAATATTTTTGAAAAACCGTGTAATTCCAACGGAAAAAGAGAACAGAAATAGTACACATACATGTTGTATCAAAAGTGGACAAACATTTAAACAAATATTGAGGAGTTACACGAAAAACAACTTTAGTCCATTGTGGCAGATATGTAACTGAAACACGTGCTGTTTCAAAGGCAAGAAGGCTATGGCATATATATAGGTGATGTTCAGTGATTGGTAGATCGATATCGATCAATGGTGGTACGTAAAGTGCAAAGCGGCAATTTTGAAACAACGCCGCTGAAACATATTCGAAATACAGTTCTAAATGTAACACCACTGTATAAAATATAAACAAAAATAACAAATTTTGTAAAAAGAAACAAAAAATATCCATTTTTATCATGGTGTCTACCATGTTTTAATAAAAACTAAACATATCAATGTGTGTAAAACTATATTTCTATGTCCGAAGACACCTTAAATATTTTTATATAAAAATTGATCGAGGCTGGGAAGTTGCATTAAAGGTATTCAATAAATTTTTCAATATACAGGATGAACTGGTGTTGTTCAAGAATGGAAAATGTGATCCTAGAGATAAACGCGGCGGAACTAGAGTTAAAATACACTATTTCTATGTCCGATGACGCCTCTAAAATTTTCAAACGAAACTTGATCGAGGCCGCGCAGATGCATTAAAGGGGAAGTATTCAATGAATTTCTGATTATACAGGATGAACTGGCGTTCAACAATGGTGATTCTATATAAAAACCCGATGGTAATTGTGTTAAAATACACCGTTCCATGCAGTGAAACAAGCGAAATGTCACAACTAACAAATTGAGCTCTTGTAACTTCACCTAAAAATATTTTGCAGCGTTCTGCCTGTACCCGTTTCGAAGGGCAAAGTCTCTGCTCGAACATCCTCGAAAACTTTACGGTTTTTAAAAGGTTATTTATTATCTATGACTTTAAAAGCTCTGACGACTGCGAGGATATTCAAACATTTTCCCCGGAAAGGTTACATCGAAACGAGCACGGAAACCGAAGTTGCATTTTTACTTTTCTCATATTACGAATTCAAACGACTCTGCTCTTGTCCCACGTGTGACCACTGTGGAAAAAAGTTTTTCATACTACGTAGAGTTGTTTGAGTTCGTAAAATTGCAAAGGAAGAAACGCAGCATCCGTTCCTCTTCATTCTATTTTACTACAAGAAAAGGATTTTCGAGAAAACTCCATTCAAAAGTGTCGTAGCAGTTCGGGAGTGAGAGTCATCCTTTCGAAAGACCGAAGGTTGGATGTTGTAATATCTTTTGCACGAAGCTACATTAGCGAAGTTCGGGTATCGACAATTTTCGCGCACCTTCGACATTAGCCCTTAAGAGAAATTCGAAATTGAATGTTAAAAGTGCGATATCCCAATTAATTGATTGGACATCGAGTCTTACCTCTATCGTCACTTGTTAAATAAATAATTACTCGAAAGTTACAATGATTTTTTCAAGAGTCAGTTGAACGTGCAGAACAAAAATGGCGGGTGAAATGCAACGCCGCGCCGACATAACGGCGGCGTCAAAGGTTTAGTTGGACGATATCGCAGAAAAAATGCTAATATGCATGTTTATGGTTCGTTTATAGTTTCGCACATTTCACGCCTGTGGGCAGTGCGCTTTTAATATATTCCATTTGAAATTCACTGTGCCAGAAGCACGGATCCTGGACGCGAACATGTAACGAGGGAATCCGTGATCACGGTTTAGATAATAGCGAACACTGCAACTGAAACAGGTCACGAGAGCGAGCGAGCGAGCGAAAGGCCAGACCTTTCCCGGCGATATAGTTGTGTCAAAACTGGGATAATAGCAGCGGACTGGCTCCAAGGTCATTTTTCACGAGAAACGGACCACTTTTTGGGAACGGTGTCACGCGTTTTGATGAAATTGAAATATGACGCGCGATCCCGAACAGAGAACGCTCGGAAAGAATTATTCTCGTATCTACCAAAAAGAAAAATTCGTACCGTTCCTATATTAGCGCTCCGAGCATTTCTACTATAGCGAAGTTTATAAAACTTCAGAAATTCTATTCTGAACAAAAACGTTCTTTTCTTTATTATTTCGCATTATAGCAACGTGAATGAATTAGACGATAACGAAATAATACAATGTTTCCGTCGTAACTAGTATTTTTAATTCTACGCAATTGTTTAATTCAGTTTTAGTACTCGTACACCATCCTGTATAATGAAAATCTTTTTTACTCCTTCAAATCTCGTCCGTATTCATGTTTGTCGTAACTGCATCGAATCCGCAGACTAGTAATTGTTTCAGATCAAGGAAATCGAAATAGATCGAGCACAGCTATTTCAAAGCAAGTTTAACTACGATCGTGTACCGTGAAGCATGGAGACAGATTTTTTCTATGCTCGAGGCAAGTGGAGAATCATCGATATAAGTAATATGTATTCGCAATGTCACGCTGCAGGTGGAAACACACAGGGTTTTACGTAAAAACAAGGGGAAGTTTTGGCAACAATAGCAGTCCAGCAAATTCTCCGACATCCTCCGCGATACTGCTGGCATAACAAGAATGAAATTCGAGCCAAATTGCTGCATATTGTCGAGGCTCCGGTACATGCACGGGATAATTATAAGTCGTAAGTAACAAGAAACGCGTGCAGATGGTACTAGATAACGCGATGCCATCCTGCTATTGTATTTATTAGAAACAAGAACAGTGCTGTTGAATGGAATGAGGGAACTAGCAGTTTTTTTTTTTAATATTTTCCCTTTTTCTTAAAAAATATTTCTAATTAACTCTCCCCTATGTTAGAACTTCGAGTAAATCGAATGCATTATGTGAAATGAAATTTGTATATATATGTATGGTGTGAATATGTAAATATTCAAGTTTATATTCTCGTAAAAATAGAACGCGCGTGCTTGTGTCGGTTTCGTTTAGGAAAAATAATTTGGGACGCTGTTCTACCATTTTACGATATTTTTGATTATAAAAAAGTGAAGTTTACCTGAAGACGCTCTCGTCGTATGATAAGAGGATCCGAAGTGGTTGGCTGATGCTACGTTTTCTCACTTCGTGTGCAGGATCCACGTGAACGCCGTGGACGACCTGTAAGATGTAAGAAAACAGGAACACTATAGTCAACGATATCGGTAAAGAAATACGTAGGGTGCGCCCGGACAGTTTCCAGAAAGTACAAACAACGGGAAAAATTCTATATTTTACAGTAAAGCGGATGTAGTAAGTTTAAGGAACGTTAAAAAGTGTTGTAGAGAGTGCCAGTAAAAATAATCAAGAGGTAAAGGAGAAACACAGGAAAAATTAATAACATAAAAATCATTCTGTTAATAGGGATGACTTCTTTTCTATTGAAAAAAATGAATTAAGACATTTGTAGCTAATATTTTTAAAGACTATTAAGTCACTGGCATGCTAAAATATTGTCTAACTGGCGAGTGCAAGTGCACCCTCTGGCCTTCCACGGTTTGAAAATGCATCAATGCTACGACAGATGCAGGTTGGTTGACATTGGATAAGGTGTCTCCACCCCAGGCTCATAATTAAGAGCATAACAATCTACATAATGCGCCTGCGACCTCGTGATAAAGCGGATCGAAGCGAGGTACACGTGCATGGTTCCGCTAATAATCAATAACCAACAAAGCAAGATTGTGTTTCGCACTACACGAGTTATTTCCGAAGTAGAACATTCCCCTAATTACTCCTTCCAGGGAATCTCGTGACACATTCGTTCAAACGCGTTGGTTTTCTCGAGATTTTTGCATCAGGCGAAGCATCAATATTCTTTAATTACTTAATAGTGCTGTCGATAGTCTTCGAGCAAATAAACTATTAAAATCAGGTTATCTCTCTCGATTACAATCTTTTAAATAAAAAATTCCTGTCGTTTCTGTTCAGCGTTGCCAGATCAGGGAAACTAACTCGAATTGAGGGGAATACAGTTACCCTCTTCCTCTCTCTCTTTCTCTCTGCCAGTATCGGAGTAAGTATTATAACTAAGCACGTAATCGAACGTGGCAGAATTTTGGGGGAACACCGTTGTAAAAGAAGAAGATCAGAGTGGGTTGTGCTCTGCTTTTGGTTTCCCAAATAAAAGAATCGAAGTGATTCGAGAGGAGAATGTTACAGAAAATTCCAAGACAAGTCGCGCATATACATAGAAGGGCTGAGAAATCATTGGAACGAAGATGAAAACGAAACGATGCAAGAAAGTTAAATACTTTCAACGAATTCTATTCTGTTCGACCGGAAGCATTCGCGCCGAAGAGTTTCCGCTGCCGTCGATGATAGCGCGGATGTTAACGGGAACGATTCAAATCCTATTTGACATTTCCACAATAATGAAGGATTTCGATTTTCTTACTTCGTCTCGCCTTTGACATTCTTCCCTTGTCGAGAAGTTACAGCAATTCCTCTTGTTACGACCGGCGGCAGATAGAACGTCGATAACAACGCGGAATTTCCTGCGAATCCTCCATCAGAAATTTCGGTCCTCGCGTAGATGGAAAGCAGATTCGAACTTTTCCCCCGGGAAACTTCTACATTTCATTTCTGACGACAATGCAGCCCGGCAAACTTTTAAAAATTAAATGGCGGCATGATGACGCTTTGAACGCGAGTTGAACCCCTTAAGAAATTATAATTTGCGTAATAGGTCGATTATATTCGATTATAACGGTTTTGGCGACTCGAAACAAAAATAGCGAGTTGCTTTCTGAGAACGGAATCAAATTTGGGAGTTCGTTCGGAGCGGCTGATTTCAAAATATCGCTGAAGAGTTCGCGCGTTAATTCGATTCGGGGATAGTGACGAGCCAGTCGCAGCCACTTTGACAGACAATCGTTAAGTAAAGAACAGTCGATAAAACGA
Source organism: Lasioglossum morio (assembly GCA_916610235.2). Taxonomy (NCBI): domain Eukaryota; kingdom Metazoa; phylum Arthropoda; class Insecta; order Hymenoptera; family Halictidae; genus Lasioglossum; species Lasioglossum morio. The sequence continues at coordinate 45,680,575 of OU744323.1, forward strand.
ACAGATCTGGCCATTAGAATTCGAAACGATTATTTCCGATAAATTCGCTCTTGGAGTAGCCGATCAGTCAATAAATGGGAATAGATACGACGGAACTGCAACTTCGAAATATTATTCTATCCGTTTTAAGACCACTGGCCCTGGAAGCACTGCTAACAATCGCTTCCGCGAGAGCAAACATCGTGTAATTAGAAGAAGGCTGGTTTCATTGTCACAAGAGGAGACTGTTGGAAACGCAATTATGCGGAGATCCGCGTTAAGTTTTAATCCGATCCAATTTTGTGCTTGCAGAAAGTTTATGACCTCGGTGGAAAGCTTCTTATCGATGGCACGATATCTTGAGCAGATAAGATCAGAGGGAATTCATTGTGTTGCCTAAGGGCGGGTCACGGAACCGAGATGAAGGATCGAGCTGGGAAAAGTAGAAAAATATGCAGGATACACATGTGCAAACATTTTCAAAGAACCGAGTCCGAGAACCTTCGTACGGTCAATAGCTGAAATGCGATAGTCGATTGTAGAATTCGTTCGAAAATACCTGATTCTCTCTTATAAAACAAGAGAATCAGAGTGATCGTAATAATTCGCAATTTCAAATCCAAAAGACGCGAAACATATTTCCACGAAACAACGGCAGAAAGTTGTTCAGATAACTTTGGTCTACAGTCTACGGACTAAACAATAGAGTCCTCTCCGAAACCTGACACTGTCGCGTGTCACACGAAAGAAGACGTTAACAAAAATAATCTCACGGTCGGCCAGAAGAATGGTTAGCAACTCGTCAAACTGACGGAAACACGAAAATAAGTTCACACGTGCGTAAAGAATGCAAGAAGCTAGAGAGACCCAAGTTCGCCAATAACGAACGGTTTCACTTGTCTAAAGAATATTCGAGTGGAGAATAATAGTACGACAGGTTTCCTTTGTTTAGAGAGTTATTAGCTTAATAATGATGCTCGACTAGCTTCGTAAGTCTGGTTCACCGGTGTTGGAAACTGCCATCGCGTTCTTCTGCTATTGTCGGTGCTTTGTTCGATCTTCCTGAACAAGTTTGACGATCCACGTCTGTTTCAGACCGTCCGCTTAATTTCGGCATAACGATCTTCTAATTGGTTGCATGAAAGGAACGACATTTCACTCGCGTTGGCTTTCAGAATTTTGCGCAGGCAGCTCCATTCACAGGCGAATCCTGAAGTATCAATTTTCGCTGACTAAACCCAGCTAATAATTTGATGCGGCTACTGGATAAATGGAGATCAATATTACAAAGATCTAATAAACTTGTTACTGTTTCTCTTCGCCTAAAATGTTGTTTATATTCGCTATGATTGAAAAGTATACCGTGGGACAGTAATACCGAATGTTTACTCGAGCTACACGTTAGATGCAAGCTGCGTTCCTCGGGTCAAAGGTTCCAGCCTCCGTGAGTTTCATAAAACACACGCTTTGACCTTCCCGTTCCCGGGAGCGGCGCTGAAAAATTAATATTCAAAAATTGCAGCGAACTCGTTTCCCGGGAAAGTTTATACGGATTATGAATCGGGTCCTTTCTCGAATCCTTGGAGCAACGTTTGCTAAAGAATCGCTTTGAGCCGGCCTTTGAAAACGCTGTTACCTCTTCGCCAGTTCAAACGCGATACTTTCCAGAATGATTTTCAATTCAGTACTTCCCGTGAGATTTTATTTTTCCAGCCACGGCGAATCGATCTCCGGGAACGAAACTTTCCTTCGTTCTCACCGGGTGTAATTCCAGTGATTTACAGTTTTCATTTTTTCTGTAACGGATACACGAGCAGCATTAGCGTGCTCAGTCGTCAGACTTCATTAATGCTTTACGAACAGCTGTGACCATTATTTTACGAGAACACTTGCACTTGAGTATTATTCACAGTGCTTCTACTGGAAACATAATTTTCGAGGGTAAACGTTCCCCTTAATTATTCAGAACGTAAGCAAAACGTTTCATTGTGCGCGGCCGGTGCAATCTTGCTTGCAAATAATTCGCAGCGGAAGTGTCGAGCGATGAAACAAATCGTTTTGAATGTAGACACGATCGTTTCGTATGCAACTCTTAGACCGCCCAAAAGTTTGATTAGCAGGGGCTTTTAACCCTTGTGTACTACGAAGCATCATACCAGAACCTTTCTAAAAACCTGTATTAATATTTTCAGATACCTTTAAGTATATGTACAATTGAGGACTAAATAATGCTAATGGTTCTAAAGAACCATTAATTAAAGAAATTGCAGAAACTTTATGTTTCAAATTATGTATCGTGCAATGCCGGGGTCACCCAGAAGAACCCAGGATACCATTTGCGGGTTGAATTAAATTTTCTCGAGAACGAGGCATCAAAGGAAAAAATGTTAATCCTTTTTCGAGTTGTTTCTGCGCCCCAGTTTTTCTACCATGAAAACACACCCTGTATACTTTTCTGTTTGTGTTATTGTCGCGATCTACGGCTTGACGATCGAACCGTCGTTGGATATTATCGCTTTGTTACCGTAGATTGCACGGGTAGATAAAATTAGCTGATTGACGACAAAGGACGACCGGGCCCAAAGGTAGTGAAATTTCTGTAGATAGACTCTCACGAGGTTCCAGCTTGGCACGTGCACGTCGATGCGGTAATTTCGGCGATATTTGTCAGAACGCTGACAGAATTCAATTAGTCAAATGACAGTTGCATTACTTGTATCTACATATACAGAAGACAGTTTCTACTCTCCGATGGGAATCCTGCGGGTCATGATATTGGAAACTGCATTAATGGAGCAAGACATTCTTTCCTGATACTCAGATATAAATAGGCATATCTGACGAGATGTCGCGATGCTTCTATAGGAACGTATCTTCGGTAGATCTCTGGAAAAATATACTTTGCTGTAGAAGAATTCAAGCAAACGTTTTTCTTCTCTATCGTTTCCCAATTTCCAAATGTCCGAATGCGGATTTTTATTCAAACGGAACGAACTTTCCGTGACGAATGATCGTACCGACAAAATTCAGTGAAATAAAACCATCACTAATTCACACATTTCGTATTCGTCCATGCAAACATAACACGATGAACAAAAATATTTATTTAAAAAATACAGACAATCGCTGTCTGTGTACGCAATATTATATTTAATTTTCAATATCCGCAGAAATAATTCACAGTCACGTTCATATGTTTTGTTGGACGTGGACGACGAAAGACTGACAGATTACGAAATGGTTAAGCGTTATACCGTTTCCAACAATTGTGATGGCGATGCAAAGCGTTGCAGCCCCGGCAAAGTTATGGATATCGTTTGCGGATCGTTGGATCTTTTGCGGGAGGGGAAGGAAATCCTCTTTTCGAAAGTCGGGTACCACCTGAGAAGTCCTCCGGTGTCTGTGAAAGTTTGCTATGTGCCGAAGTCTCTTCGATATTACGGATCTTTGCCCGTCCAGTTCGCGGATCGCTGACGCTGTTTATACCATGAATTATGCAGGAGTCTGCTCGAGAACCAACGAGAGCACGATAAAAAGCTCCGACGCGGTATCTCAGAATTCCCATTCAATACGGCGCACACGATTCCGCTCGCATTAAAGAGGATGATTAAGGTGCTGCAAAACCTTTAGGAGAGCTATTCAGAAGATTTTAAGTAGATCACGCGCTTCCATCTTGCAGAGTACCGGCCAGGCCGTATCTCCGGTGTTGCCGATCCGATTTAGACACGTTTCTCACCTATACATCTCTCCGCTTAATCAGCAATATTCTAACATAAATTCGTTGCAAATATACGCCGGTGGTAAAATTAAACTACACTCCCTTCAAAAACCAACTCTTTCAAAATTCGTTCAAACTACTTTTTATTACTATTATTATTTATTACACCGTCCAACAAATTTCAACTTTTTTCATCTTTCCAAATAACTGTTGGCTGTATCTTATAGAGTTTTTCGCACTGATTCCGAATCTGACCTTAATTTTTCATCTACATGCACAGTTTTTGACCAAATATTGTGATGTTATTGTATAAGATATTGGATTGTTCTTTACAGCAGAAGATTCTCTAGAATTTACCGAATCCAGTGATGTGCAATAGTAATACGTTGTGATACGTTTATACATGTTTAAATAATCATTAAAGACGAAGAGACACCACTTTTGTACACATTTTTCAGGATATTTTTCAATTTATGTAAAAAAATAAGGGTCCAGCGGAAAATCGAATTGCACCACGCGATGGAGCAGACTGTTATCTTGAGAAACTACCCTTTCAATTTTTCGACGTCGACGTTTTTTTCGAACCTGAAAGCAAAATGTCTTCGCCCGACATGAATTGCCGCCAATGACGCTCACCACTAGAGTAAGCGTTCCACGGGATACGGCAAGGTGGACGCCCCGTTCTAGTGGTGAGCGTCATTGGCGGCAACTCATGTCGGGCGAAGACATTTTGCTTTCAGGTTCAGTGGCGGCTCAAGTCAAGTTAGAGTTTTGGGGCCCTCAAGCTCAAGTTAGAAGTTGCAAAAAACTCTCGTAACATTACAAACAAAAAAGAAAAGTAGTGCAAAATTATATACCGTTACACATTAAATATATTTATTTAAAATTCAAGGGCCCCACGCGACCCCTTAGTCCGCTTACCGCTAGATCCGCCACTGTTCAGGTTCGACAAAAAACGTCGACGTTGGAAGGTTGAAAGGGTAGTTTCTCAAGATAACAGTCTGCTCTATCGCGTGGTACAATTCGATTTTTCGTTGGACCCTTGTTTTTTTATATAAATTGAAAAGTATCCTGAAAAATGTGTACAAAAGTGGTGTCTCTTCGTCTTTAATGATTATTTAAACATGTATAAACGTATCACAACGTATTACTATTGCACATCACTGGATTCGGTAAAGTCTAGAGAATCTTCTGCTGTAAAGAACAATACAATGTCTTATATAATAACATCACAATATTTTTGGTGAAAGTTGAAAAATGTCTTTTTTTCAAACTCTGATTTCTTAAAAACTGTGCATGTAGGAGAAAGATTAAGGACAGATTCGGAATCAGCGCCAAAAACTCTATAAGATACACCCAACAGTTATTTGAAAACATTTCTGTTGTTGGACAGTGTTATAGACGGACTGAAGCCCTTTTACATAAGTGTTTACAATAACAAAAAGAAAAAAGAAAAAGATACAAGGCTACTCGTCTAATAACAAAGGAGGGACATGCACAAAAAGAAAAAAAAATATAATAATGGTACAGTCGATATGGTATTATCATATAATCCTGCATGTAGTTGCATTTTAAAATTTAGTAAAGAATCAATGAAACAATCAATACGATTATAAATAGTGCATGATTTTGCAATAATGCGATTCATTGGATTAATTAATCCATAAGTCGATTTTGCTTTCAGTGATTGAAAACCCGCTCTTGTTCTCAATTCACGTTCCGGTACGTAAAAATTGATTTGCGTAAGTAGAGAGGAACAATCAATATGATTATTAATTACATTAAAAATAAAGCTCTTCTATTTCAACTTTCTCCAGATTTTAGACGAATTAATTTACTCGGTAGTGTGTTGAAACAATTTTTTGGAAAAATCTTGGAAGCGTTAATAAGCCATGTTAAATCGATGGTATTCACAGAAGGATTGTTATTAACAGAATATTTACTTCTGTCTATCTACATACAGTGCCGGACAAAATGATAGGACATTTGATGTATTTGTATATTTCATATAACACAATAGAATATATGTACATATTTCTCACCCTATATATTAGATATGTCCTTCAAAGTATCCAAACAAAATTGCAAGTTTGTATCTTGTACACGAAAGAAATTAGAGGAAGAAGTGTAAAGATGGGCTGACTTTGCTCGGTCAAATTGATAGGACGCATGTAATATTTTCTGTTATTATGTACTCTGGCAGTATTTTATCAGCAGTAACTAGAAGCAGACGTGCAAATTTTTCAGTTATCTACAACATTTGTGCCATTGAAGTTAAAATGGGTCGAGGAAAACAATTAGACAAAAGTGAAACTGACCGAATTTTGTTATTGCGGTCACAAAATCAAACTATCACGAAAATTGTGAAGTTATTAAATAGAAGCCGTCACGTTGTTTATAATTTCTTAAAAAATCCGAAAATCTACGGAAAAAAGAAAAGTACTGGCAGACCTCATGCTACAACAGAACGCGTCAGACGGACCATATTACGCGTAGCTTCTAATTATAAGGGAACTGCAAGGAAAATCGCTGAAGAAGCAGGTGTTTCAGCTAACGTAAGAACTGTGCGACGTATTCTCCAAAGCAGTGAACAAATTAAACGAAAAAAACTAAAAAGAAAACCTCCTCTAAGTGTGCAACATAAAGAAGCTCGTTTAAAGTTTGCTCGCGATCATGTTTTGTGAAAAAAGAAGTGGAGAAATGTGATATTTAGTGATGAAAAGAAATTTAATTTGGACGGTCCTGATGGCTGGAACTACTATTTCCACGATCTAAGGAAAGAAGAACAGTATTTAAGCCGTCGACAAATGGGTGGCGGAAGTGTCATGGTGTGGGCCGGTATTGCATATCGGGGAAAAACTGATATAAATTTTTTATCAGACCGTGTAAACAGCAAAAAATATCTTGAATCAATAGACGATCAGGTAAATAAGCACGCGACTCGTATTGCAGGCAGTACGTTTATTTTTCAACAAGATAATGCTGCAATACATACCGCAAGATGTGTTAAAACTTATTTCAGTTCTAAAAATGTGACATGCCTCGAGTGGCCGGCCCGTTCACCCGACCTTAATATTATTGAAAATATATGGGCAGAACTTTCAAGAAAGGTTTATAAGAATGGAAAGCAATACAAAGATGTAACGGAATTAAAACAAAGTATCGTTATAAATTGGAGTCTTTTAAGACAAAAACGTATTAAAAAATTGTTTAAATCAATTCCTAACCGCTTAATAGATGTTATACAGCTGAAAGATGGTTTTACTAAATATTAATTTGGAATTCAGCAAAATATTTCTGTTTAGACAATCGTATTTTTTAATAATGTTCTATCATTTTGTCCGACTAAAATCAATACATGTCTACATTATTTTCTCTAATTTCTTTCGTGTACAAGATACAAACTTGCAATTTTGTATGGATACTTTGAAGGGCATATCTAACATACAGGGCGAGTAATATGTACATATATCCTATTGTGTAACATGAAATATACAAATACATCAAATGTCCTATCATTTTGTCCGGCACTGTATGTCAGTCCAATCGTAAATCGTAATTGCGTAGCTGAATAAGCAAATACGAGCTTGATTGTTCCGAGAAAAATTCATTTCCTCTCTATCTATTTATAAATAACAATTGTTCAGATTGGCAATCGAATGCAAGTTTGATCGGGCAGAGAAAAATTCATTTCACGATCTATTATTGCCCTCCTACCGAAAAACTCATTTCCGCCGTAGCGGTGTCTCATTTTTACAATAAATAACAATTGTTCCACTTGGCGAACGAATGCAAGCTTAACATTTCATAGTCAAAATTGATACCATCGATCTACTGTTGGCCGGGTACAAACAATTAATTTCCTGCGTGTCCATATATCAGTTTATTGGTAAATTGCCCAGGTAGTTACACACATGTTGATGCGCGTCCTTTCGATGAAAAAATTCATGTAACAATCTACTGTTCCTCTAGCAATAGACATTAATTTTTCTTAGACGGATATTCTAATGTAATCCACATACTCGATCCCTTTCTGTCTGCGTTGTGCGTGATATTTAAAAGAAAATTTTTAAACAGTTTAAGCTGGAAACAATATTCATTTCTTAGTTGTGTAGATGCGAGCTTGATTTTCGAAGGTTCGTTGAACAGTGACGTAATACCGTTTTGCAAATATAATTTGTTGCGTGATTCCTTCGTGGCCGAGCGGCCTTTTTATTTGCATTTCATGTTGTTATTCACGGGCGAGTATAACATTTTTCCTGAAACGGTGATACAGTTTCAAGTGGTTGACGGATTAATGGGTTTCGTGAAAAAGCAATAATTTCGCGTCACTTTCCGCGCGAACTAGCAGGCCCGCGGTATTAATCACCCCTTTGGTATTGATTTAAGGTATTATTATCTCATTTTCACTATACTAGTTCCTTTCAATTTGTCAGAGAATGTAATTTACCGAGGGATGCAATTTATCCGGTCGGTCGCGCCAGTTAAATGACAGTACACGATGCGAAATCATTTACGCTCGGCGATGCGGTGTACCGTAAATAAGGCTATTAAATTTCATTTTTCTTCGGCATTAATGCCGCCAGCAGCGTGTAAACAAGGTGATTTGAAAGTCAGATCACGTGCCGTTACGCGAAACAAATTAGTCACATTATCATTTATTGATCTGTTTATTCGTATCTTCGAGGAATAATCACGAAACACATAGCTAGTTCGAAACGTTATGTTAAAACGCGAAAAGTCGAAATTCATACGTCATCTGTGCACAGCGGTTAATTTCATTTACACTTTCGTGTAATTCATCACACATTCTTCGTAATGTTTCTTATGCATGGCGTGCATAATGGTCGAACGTCAATATGAGGAAGAAAGTTGCTGCCGCATCAGGTTCTTACCATAAAAACGTTTATGGGAATGACACAGTCGACATTGTAGCGAAACTTGCATCCACAGAAGAACGGAACCATCTGGCTGCATCCAATACATCATGCGATATCGGTATACGTATCGAAACACTCTGCAGCCGGAACTGGAAGCTGTCGTGGCAAAATTATATTGCAAACTCCCTTCATCGATTAGTTAATCATTCCTATAAATGGAAAGCGTGAGTAGTTCCACCATCAAACAATTGCGTTTACACTAACTCTCCTCAACTATTTTCAAATAGCTACAAATATCACTTCTCAGTAATTGTTTAGAAGTTAGGCTTCCTCTCAGGTTTTGATGATCTTGAAATATGTTGTCAAGGTGATCATTCTGAACAACTTTTCGCCGCTCGGTTTTAGTTTTCCAGATATTCGCAAAAAACTATTGCTAATACTGTATTGATTTTTCTCTCTTGAATTTTCTTATATCAGCATAGGCGATTAGCTTAACGGTGTTTCTAACCAAACACAAAATAAATAACTGTTAGGGACGGGGTTGCACCATGGTTCTCGGACAGAGGTTTATTACAAAAATATATTGTAATATTCAATCGTTGTAGATCAGATCACTACCATCTTGCAGCATCCCTTTCACGACTAAATATTGTAAATGATTCCAAATATAACTGCGGCTATGAGGTTCAAGATGTTAACCATATTATTTGGCAATGTACCTTATTGGAATCACAACGAGTTGGTCTTATGAAGGGATTGAATAAGCTCAACTTGTTCTCACCTTTGAATGTTAGATCGTTGCTCTGTAAACCGAACATTCAAGCGTGTCATCTTCTTTTGAATTTCTTCAAACAATATAATCTACTTTGAAATTATGTATATGTCAAATACGCTGTTTTCCTATTGTTCCTAATGTATATGTTAAATACGCTGTATTTATATTAACCCAAATGTAAAGCTTCATAACCCCCAAGGGGAGTTACATTAAGCTCAATAAAAAAAAAAAATAAATAACACAGGTATACAATATACAACATATATATAAAAGGATTTTCGTATGCTTGATTTCTCCGCCCCCTTCACAACCTAACCATAATTCATTTTATTCGTATGATTTTTCCATTACTAGTTCAAATTCCGGATGACAGCTGCAATGCAAAAATTATGCGATCAGAATGAGTTGTGGCGGGACCACGCATATGAAAATCCAGGAGTAGTCTTTCAAAATTGAAAGCTCACCATATGTATGGATGATCAGAATGAGACCCTGTTTTCTCTCTCATCTCTACAGCGTGTTTAGAAGCAAAATGTAAACAAACGCCGAGCCGGGACAACCTTACGTTGCCATGGAGCGTGCAGAAATACGAAAAATTCAATACAGTATTAGCGATATTTTTTTGCGAATATCTCGAAAAGTAAAATCGAGCGGCAGTAACATGTGTAGGAAAAAGTTGTTCAAAACGTAGAAATCTATAACATATTTAAATTTCATCAAAATCTGAGAGGAAGCCCAACTTCTAAATAATTACCCATTTCTCTATTGTGCATTACTTCCACAATTTTATTTAAACAGGACAAACTACTCCGCAGCAGGGTGCACCCTTATGTCAAAGCCAGGAACCCTAGTGCATATAATTTGTTTTCTAAAATTGTTTCAACGTTTTCATTGACAAATAATTGCAGACCACTTCTGTTTCGGCCAATTATAAATTGACTTGAAACTGTGAAGTAGAAAATCTGCCAGATAAATGCAGATAGCTGTGGTAAAATGCAAAACGGGGCTGCACGAAACATAGTCTGTAATGAATTGTAATGAATAGTTTGGCGTCGAAGCTATCACGGACGATCTAAACACAATCGTGGGATATTCGAGCGTGGAACAGGGAGAGGAGGATCGATCGTTGTGCGAAAGGGCAACACAAGGCGGAAGATGGGCGTGGTGTAAGGTGTTTCGAGAGCGTAGATGCCGGTAAGTAGATGCATTTGTGGTGTCTCATAAAAGGCGCCGGCATGGTGCATTACCCGGTACACGGCAAGTTGCGAGTTTACAAGTTAATGCATGTTAAATCGCCGAAGTAAAGTCGAGTGGCGCACATAATCTATATGCCGTGGCCGGGGCTCGAGTAACTAAATAGGCTGGCAACGTAAGAGGTAGCGATTGACATCCTGCGGAGGTGGTAGACGGGACCCTGCGCGTGACACTATTGCCGAAGAAGAAGCGGCACTACCATCTCGCATCCTATTTTTATTGATTCCTTTTGAGCCTAGTCAACCGTAAACACTGGAGAGAGCAGAAAAGAGGAGAGCAAGCAAATAGAATGATAGCTAGCTCCTGCGATACTCCTTCCAGCGTGTCCCCCTGCTGAACACGATGTAATCCGCCAGGAAATTTTCTTACAATTATGTACTGGCTGGCTCAAAGGAACCACTCCGAAAGGGGTCACTGGTTCGAGGAATTACATCGAGGTGAAATGTTGATAGTTAAATTTGTCTGGAAGGAAGGAACTCGCTTTTAATTAACTGGAATAGCACGAACAGTCAGTTCGAGCCATAAAATTTCTTTCAGAGTGAAAAATTCGAGTCGGACCTCGATAGTTTCCAAGAATCGACCCTAGATTGCAAGTCTGTAGTCTAAGTGATAAAAGGTCTCTGAAGTACCTACTTCAGGAAATGTCTGCTGATGGCACGGGAGGAGAGGAAATGGACCTCCGTGAATTTCGAGAGCGAAAGCATCCTTTAGCGTTAAATCAGAATTTAATCGTCACCGAGACAGGATACAAACAATTAAGGTTTCTGCTCAACTGGCAGGGACACTCCACCACTCGGCCCTTGTTTGTAGAAACAATTATACTGCTGAATCATTGCGCAGGGAGTTGAACTCGGTGCATTAACTGCGACAGTGTGCACTATCGATCTTTATACACGTGTAGCCTCTAAAAATATCTGGTCAAGAGCAAAATCGGAACTTTCATTTATGTTTCACGCTATGTTTCGTCTGCCTGCCCTGTAAAAACGAATTGGAAAGACATTCAAATATTCGTGCAACAACTAAAACATTATTTTCAATCCTAATGATACAACGATTGAGAAAATGTCAGCACATCTGCGTATGTGCATAATTTCCCAAAGACTTTCAATTCATCGTCAATTCTATTTCCGAGTCCGTATGAATAAAGTCTGTGATTTAATCGATCGAAGTCGCGGCCGTATATATACCCATACATTATATCACGCGTGACGGTATTACAGCCAATCATGCTTTATTAACACAGATCCATCCGTTACCGCCGTCAAGTACATTTTTACTAGTGAAATGTGGAGCACATCAAACTTGTAAAACGTTCCCCATTAAGCTCAGAAATTAATCAGCCATCCACGAGGTATAACTTCGTGAAATGATTTACATAAAATAGCACACAACGGCTCAAGCTTCGAAGAAAATCCACTTCCCTAATCTGATCGATGTTGACCCTTCTAAGCTTATAAAAAATGACTGGTCGAAAGATCCTACAGTGATTTCCACTGGTTCTAATCCATTCCACTCCTAACCACGTATTTTAGACAAATGTACATCAAATCAAATATAATCACAAAGAAATGAAGTAGACTAAACCTAGACTGCGGATTACACGGTAATGTTTTTACAAAAGGTCTGCGTACTCCGATTTTCATGAAATTTTAATATGTTATAGATTTCGGTAATTATTTACAAAAGGTCTGCGTACTCCGATTTTCATGAAATTTTAATATGTTATAGATTTCGACATTTTGAACAACTTTTTCCTTTTTCAATATAAGGGGGTCGCGTTTAGTTTTCGAGATATTTTCAAAAGACTATCGCTAATACTGTATTGAATTTTTCGTATTCCTGCACGCTCCGCAGCAACGTAAGCCTGTCCCGGTGCGGTGTTTGTTTACATTTTGACGCTGTAGAGATGAGAGAGAAACCAGGGTACGGAAAGAGCTGGTATGACACCACACACACCCACCCACTGCTTAACACGCACCCAGTGTTTCTAAATTATACTCTAGATTCTTACATATTTTGACGTGCTGATTACGAATATGATATGGAAAATTGACGAAAATGTTAATTTCATAACGGAAACCTTCTTTTTAGAAACACTGGGTGCATGTGAAACACTGGGTTAGAACTGGGTTACGACTGGGTTAGGATGTATGCTGTATTAGTCTTAGTTGATTTTATATTGTATAATGTGAGAACCTTCTTTTTACAAAACACTGGGTGGGTGTGTGTGTGGTATTGTCGCTTCTCATCTCCACAACGTGTTTACAAACAAAAAATAAAAAGATGCGGCTCGAAAATCCCGGAAATGTCTTTGAAAATTGAAAGCTCTTTTTTTGCAAATATCTCAAAAACTAAAAGCGACCCCCCTATATTGGAAAAGGAAAAAGTTGTTCAGAATGTGTTGCTGTATAACATATTAAAATTTCATCAAAACTGGAGTACGCAGACCTTTTGTAAATAATTACCGATTACACATATGTTTATGATAAAAATGTTTAGGTGTACCATTATATTATTATTAATCTATTAAATATACGTATTAAGAATGAAATTGAATTTTTATTTCACCCCAGTTTCTTGCAATTCAGATGGAAAACGTAGTGTCCAGTAATAGACACCCAATGGAAAGATCAAATTGTGTATGTAACTCTGTAGAATTTCCATAGAATTTGTTTTCGTTTGCGCCACCATAGTATCTCGTTCGCAAGGGGTTCGAATGGTCCGATATTACCAAAGTGATCGTGATATTTGACGGTAGCCGGGGGGGTGTTCCGCGATCGCGAATTCTATTTTGATATGCACGCGTATGGGCGCAAACCCGCATACACCGTATCGTACATGCGGCGGCAGTAATAGTCAAGCACGCATAGTTACAGATTATCGAGTTCTACGGTACGAGTAACACGTTGCAAAGCGCCGCAATCGATGATCAGGCACGTTCGCCATACCCTGAAACTTGGCAATCTTGCTGGCAGTCGCTAACTTGACCAAACAGTGGTCTCCAGGTGAAGCGGAAACTATAACGAGTCTATGTGCATTTCGTTGCACTTGCATGTACACATGCCACGATGTCTTGTAGTTTTTATTATCTACAGTATACCGATGATTACGGATTTTATGCATTTGCGACAGGAATTGATAAGAAACTCTTGAAACGGTTGAAGGGTTAAAAGAATTTAAGCGAAAAATATATATATATATATATTATTTTTAATTTATTCGAATTATTAAATGAAGTATGAATTTTCGATGTTGTTCTTGTTCCTTGCAGGGATCGTGTTACGCGTAAATCTGTTATATCTAAATGAAATAGACAATATGTATTAACAATTCATACGTGACAGAACTTGATCGAATCGAATAAAAGTATCCTGCAATCTTTAAAAGATGAATCAAGACCTTTTGGTTGAATCAATATTATATTCTTTATCGTACATATCACAGAAATATATGTATAATATTTCGAACATACAATATATGAAATATAAATTCCATGGAAAATAAATTACCTCTTTCGTCAGCACGTCAAGCGAAGAATACCGACGCTATATCGTGTTTCTTTAGCAAGCAGAAACAACGTAAATAGAATAGTTGCGAAGTGTCTATGCGATCGTGTGGCAGTGACATTCTTTTATACCGCGGCGATACGTGGGAGTATCGCAGTTTGCAGCAAGTACGTTGTAACGCTCCGGGGTAAAAGAGAAACTTGGCAAACATAAGCGATCAAGGCAAGAAGTGTAATTTCATCCGTCTTTGTCGCGACGACGACGATCGTGCACACGCAAAACAATGCCCGAACCAAATGTCTAACCCCTATTCATTTCCCACGTTATTGCGCGACGCGGCGCGGCGCGGCGCGGCGCGGCGTGGCTACGGACGCGGCCGCGGTTCGCGAAATCCCGGTTTAATTGCTTTTTCTGAAACAAAAAACTCCTGAGGAAATACTTTATGCCAAGAAGATTGAATTTTAACGTGCCACCTAAGAAACTTACCGCGATTCAATTCGAATACCAACAGCGAAACTTCCCTCGGCAAACACTTGCCGCATATACGCGACCTCCCCGTGTAGAAAACTTGCGAAATTTGGTTAATGGCTATTAGATTCTTGGTTATTATAATATAAGATTAATGCAATTCTCCGTTACCGCCCAGACGCCGGTATAATTAAACTTTTCTCATTAAGGAATATGCTATCACGGTTACACACTACTCACCAGACCGAGCACTCGATTCTTCAAACATGTGTTTACACGAACGTACGATACTCGATACAACTTTTTCATCAACTATATTCGAAATAAATAATATTCCCTATTGTTATGTTAAGATGATACGACCGGTTTCAGACGTTTAAAATCGCCGCCTGAATGTATGAACTAGGTAACATACACTTACTTATTTTCGAGTAATTCATGAAACAGTATTTTAAGGTTTTAAGATTATAGTAGGGAGACCGTTATTTTAAACATAAGGGCAATATCTGCTTATATTTCTTTATTCTAAGTGGAACGATACATGAAAAAACAACGTTTTGAATTAAAAAAAATTATAAATCTTTTCTTTTTGCGAAAAAAAAAACAGAAGTTGCCTACTTTTTACATTAACACTAGATTGCCCAATGAAGTCATTTTGACTGCTTTTTAATTTCAATTAGAAAAACAATTATGTATATAATGACACAATTTCTTAAAATTTTGTGACTTTTTGTACAACATATAAATGCGTTTATTAATAATTGTAGTTACCTCCCCCCTCCTTCATTTCCGGTATGTGTGTGTGTGTGTGTGTGTGTGTGTGTGTTATACCTATATTGCCCAAAAGCAGTCACTTTGACTGCTTGGGAAATTTTAAATAATCAAATGACTCTTATTATTGAATTGAGTAAGTTTCTTATATGACCAGTTCGGCTCTGTATTGAAATAACAGTTTTCAGTTTTTTTCGATTACCGTCTCATGATAACATACAAGTACATGATAAATTGTCGATTTGGCCGTATACTTGATAAGTTGCAGTTGCTCAATAAGCTAAAGTAGTACTTGTTATTCGAATCTTTATGCAGTGATACTTGTTCTAACAAGTTGGTCTAACAAATTTTTTTATTGTTAATATTTACTAATAACTTGTGATCTAACTGTAAATAATATAAAAAATATTAAAAATTAATTTTAAACTTTCTTTACACATTAGTTATTCTTTCACAATGCAGTCATTTTGACTGCTTTTGGGCAATATAGGTATCTACTAAGTTTCAGTCGTTCTAGTGTTAACAAGATTAAACTAAATTATGATCCACTAGATGTCGTAAATTACTTTGATAGGTTACCCAATTTTTACATTAAATTCTACTATGATTTCTTCTTTAATTCGAAGTAGTCAACTCAAAATGTCCAAATTTCAAGTTATCTAGTTCTTACATTCAGGCGGCGATATTATAATTGATAATTTTATAATATCAATTTTGTGTGTCATTCTCGAAATGTGGATAATCGCGAATAAAACAGAAACTTCGCAACGTCGTCCTGCGCAAAAAGATCCGCATTTTATCGATCCATTTTTGAAAATTTGAATTTGTTACAGGTTTATCGGTGCACTGAACAGTTTAGACCTCGCTGGACATTTATTTGTAAAAGCTTTTACCGTAACTTTGCACAGCATAATCGAGCAGCGGAAAAATTATAGGAATAAAAAAATGTGTGGAAAAAAGGGAAGAATTGCGAGGATGATTTTAATTCTATGGTTGATTTTGATTTTTATTTTTTGTGGGCTAGCGTTCACTGTCTATAACAGGACGATGCACGTCCGACCGATACGCATTTATTACATTTCAAACGAATGTCAGGCTGTCACTTTCAAATTGAAATTACACGGAGACAGTGTCACCCACTCCCTTTACTCGGTTTCCTTGCTGACGCTGTTTCAATCTGTCCAGCTCTTTCTCTCTGCTCTTTGATTCTTTTGCAGCTTTCGATTCATCGTAGACCATGACAGACTTTTGCAATATTGGTGATAAATGGACGCACGCAGCCGGCGCGCTCATACGAAACGTACCTAATACCGTTTGAAAATGTGCGAAACATGGCGCCCGCGAACGCATTACATACATATCTACTACTGCGAAAACACCGGCAGGATGTAACGCTTCGAAAATGGTCACTGAAAACAATATCTACACCTAAACAGGAATTATTAATTTATTATTGGAATTATTGTTACGAGCCGAGGGTTCGGCAGCTTGCGGAAACCGAGGGAGTTTAGGGTTTTTTAAGAGTTTTGGGGTATAGGTAGGAAAGGTACACGAAGGACTAGCCGATGCCTGTTTCATCACCGGGGCGCCTTGCATGTGGAACACGGGAGTGGACTAGCCGGTGTCTATTTCACCACCGGGGCGCCACAATTAGGGTACACAAGGACTAGCCGATGTCTGTTTCACCACCGGGGCGCCTTGTGTGTGGAATTGTGGAAAAGTGGACGTGCCGATGTCTGTTTCACCACCGGGTTGCCACTGTCGGTTACTAAAGGACTTTTTGGGATAGGGTTGTGGTTCCGCTGACTCGTAACTTATAAATTTGATTCTGATACACCTCGAGCGGTAAAGGTGTATCGTCGTAAAATACTAACGACTGGAAATCGAATAAGCAATAGCGTGGTTGAAATAACTACAAGTGAATTCACACACAATGATATAATCTTAACAATGTCAATACAAATGTTCAGTGTAAGATGTCGCGAACTAAGTCTCTCTGTTGTAACGCACCGAGGAATGCGGGGGCTATGCTTCTACAGAATCCCGTGGATTGGGATTAGTACGAGAAGAAATACAACGATTAGGAATTGATACCCGATCTTATAATGAAAGAAATCACGACGTGGACCGACGCGCACAACGTGAACTCTAGAGATGAAAGCCCAACTATGCAGGGAATCTATGCCCTTATATACTGTAAAACCCAAGCCAGAAATAGACTAGGCAAGGGTGGGGATCACAGGAAAAACCCGATTCCCGGAAACGGGGACTCTAACAGCCGCGGCATCTGCATACTCTTATCTTGTAGAAACTCGTAGGAAAAGATCCTTAGAGTTCTTAAAAAGGCCATGTGTTTCAATGCATATGTCCAGAAGGGCCGAAAGTCGGTAACGGTCGCTGCCGCATACGTAACATTATACTCGAATAGTATTTCATCTGAACGCAACAATTTAAAGTGAGCCATTGAGTTATATACGAAAACTACAATTTGATAATGTACAATATTTTTATCAAACGTACTTAAATACGAATCGGTTAAAATTTCATGTTCGCTATCGATTGGAATATGCATATAATGTGCAGACTGAATATATTTTTATTCAATCGTCATGCTTAAAGAATGAAACGAAGCCGAGTAATATTTCATCAGGAATGATATTTTACAAATGTTCGGAGAATTTCTGTCTGCAACAAAACCATAAAGGTCCGCGGCCGGGCTGCAACAAATACTACCCAGCCAGGAATTATGATCTGTCGCAGTGTGTACTATGGAAAAGGAAACAAACGATAGTGGTACAACAGAAATTTAAATTTTCGTGCGGTCTGGGAGCATTTTGGTCCATCGAGCCGGTGACACGGTGTATTTAGATAATAATTCGAGCGCGGGGAATAGTATTATTTTCCTGGTGCGATAAAACGATATTTAAATTGCTGGCAGCACGACGCGGAACTCGTGTAGAGTTGGCGAAGTGTTTGAATATTTTATCTTGATACGTCACTGGAATTGAAACGTTGGGATATTTCATATTTCACCGCATATTAAGGTTTATAAACAGTCATTTTTCTACCGAGTATCTACGTATACATGTATATTTATTCGATTATAACGCGTGCGCGAATCTCAATCACACATCTTTTCCCTTGCAAATAGCAAAACAAATTCGCTTGAATTTCGTTAGTCCATTACGTATTCCCATATCGGCCGGCGATTTCCATCTACATTTAAACCGGTTTCAATGTGAATAAATAAAAACGCAAACGGAAGGGACGTCAGAGTGTTACGCAAAGCTTTCACGGTTTCAAAGAAGCAAACAATTGGAGATTTCGCTTTTTTACAGACTAAGTTCTGCCGTTGAATTCATCGAAATTCATTTTGCTCGATTTTTCGACGAAATTCCGTTCGCTTACGACACCACGCCGGGAAAATCATTTTGCATTGGGTAAAGTTGTTTGCAACAATTTCCGTGTACACGTGTTCCACAATTCTCGAATCGGTACACCATTATGTTAACGAAATTTCCTGCGAAATTGTTCTGTAACTAAATGTTTTTAATACGCCGAACGTGCTCTGCGAAAGGTCGGTTCAATTGATACGAGCGAAAGTAGTGATAAAAGCGGAACCAATCAGATTATCATTACTAGACAGCGGATTATGCATTCATCACAAATACGAGTAGGTGTAATTTAAAACAGTCAAACATTAGAAGAATTTAAGAATACTGTTATTTTCAATTTTCCGCCTAACAAGCATAACATATGTATGTATTAAGAGAGAAAATTTTAAGAAAATAAGAAGGAATAAATGTAAATTGCGTTTTCAATGAGGCGATAAAAAACCGAATTTTCGCGGACACAAAGGTTCACCGCGAACCACCACACTGCTGGTCATGCGAAGGTGACAAGGTTATATTTCGATTCCCCGTGCGCATCAACTAGCATTCGTCACTCCATAGTCGTAAACTGTAGGTAGCTCGGGTTTATGCAAATATGCGAAACTGCAAGCGTGGACGAAATTCTCACAAATTATGCGAGACGTGCCGAGACAGGACAGTGTTTATATGTTGCTCTACTAGACCTGCTATCCCGCTTCCATGTATGTATACAGAGAACGCTACATACAGTGCCCTTTCATACTTAATTCGTTCGTAGTTCGTATTTAGATTCATCGCTGAATCGGTACATCGAAACGGAGCTTTTTCGTCTCGTAAATCTAACTAATTATAGATCGAATGTGACGTAGCGTATGCAAAATTAGAGAGAGAGAGAATTAAATTATCATTTCGATCGCGTTGAATTTGTCTGTAAAGCACGAGCCTTTTTTCGGATATTATAATTTTTTCACATAGAAACTGCATTCATGAATATTTCGGACAATGTTAATGTGATCAGTTGATTCACTTTTTATGCGAATCAGGAAATACAGGATTATGTTTTCTAGATTAAAAGATTCAGTTGTCTGACACTGAGAATAATTTTCACTTTTTAATTTTTAGGATTTCTTTCTATACAATTTTGCTCTTCCAGTGACACCAACGATTGTATAAACAATACACCCGCACGCTACTTTGGATAATAGAGGGTGCACATCGTTACTGTCGTGAAAAAGAGACTAGCGCAACGTTTCTTGAACGAGAGAGTGATTCTTTAGAGTGGTTGCTTTCAAAAGAAACACTTGTAGATTTATTTGTAATGTTTTCGACGCACGTGCATACGTCTCTTCGTGCGAGTAAAATTAGATTTCAAAGTTGGCTTCGCGAACAACTTTATTCTGTCGTCGTTGTTCTTTTTCCTTCTCGCTGGACCTCGGGACAGTAGAATTTACATTTTTTAAAGGAAAATATTACTGGCCAGCGTGTCCCCATCACCGAAACTGTCAGTCGTGAAATAATTACGTGTCCAGCAAAGTTACCAGCAAACTGTTCAAATCAAGTGTAGCCTCGTTCTCGTGCACACGAGTGCAGAGGATTTAAAGGCAAATCTTTGTTATTCGTCCTGATTCATGTCAAACGTAGACAGTTGCAAACAGTACACTTTAGTATATCATCATCCACAGCTGATGTTCAACCATTAGTGTGCGACCATATTGTTAATTTATTGATCCCCTACGTAGTTACATTGCCAATATTAAACGCTGACAACTGCACCTACCATTCAAACGCCAAGCTAACGTCATTCAATCATTCCAAAAATATTTTCTCTGTTTTATTAGCTATTTTACTAATAGCATTCTTAATTTTCGTATATTGAGAGACAAGAGTGTTCGTTTCGGTGTTATACTCTGCACAAACCGAGCCAATAACATTTTCTTGAAATTATGCTAATTTATATTTAATAATAGGACACTACTGGACAGATTGCGATACCGAAAGTTGAGCGGAAAACTGTTGCACCTTTTTATTTGTCTTCTAGAATTTCATTTTCCACGGAAGTCGGCGTTCCAAATTGTTCGCGGCTTTTCCGTTTGTTATCGACAGAGATAAGCTTCTAATAAAAGTGCAAGGGCTGAAATCGTTTGTTCCGAACGTTTCGAAATTACTCGCCGCGGCGAGGAGTTGTTTGGCGAACCTTCTGTCTGCCTGTAATATTCATTCTTCTTCTCATGGTATTTGAAAGTTTCGCATCGAGGCAAGGGATTTGGTGTTCGAGACTTTTCCATTTCCCGGGAAATCCCTCGCGGTACTGTGCACACTTGCGGCGCGACTTAGCTTACGTTTACCACTTGCACCTCTCGCTTTAGCTCTCTTTCTTCACCTCTTAAACTTCTCTGCGCTTGCTTTTCTATTAAAATCTATGAATTCCCGATCGCGCGCAGAACGTTACTTTCGATATCATTTCTCGAAATCCGAAAATCGCACGAAAACCAGGAAATTTTAACAATAGAAATAGCTTGCTCGATGTGGAATCTATACTCCTATGAGGAGTGTTACTAAATAAGAAATATGTACTTCCAATTTTATTATATTTAAACAATATCTTATGTATCCGATTTAATTTGGTTGGCGAACACCTTTGACCGTTTCATTTGGCGTTACTGTTTGGACTATGATGTTTCAGTTGGAGAATTAGGCGGAACGCAGTTTGATTTTGAAAAAGTGCACAGCTTTGTAGCCATTATGGTTTGGTTGAACCACTAGGACTGCCGCGGAAAGTGAGCGCAATGCGGATATAGTAAATGTTTGCGGTGTGTCAGTGGCACAAGGAGCAACCCAGGTGTAACCGCCAACTGTTTTCAGATACACTTGCTCTATAGAGACCTGGAACACGTGTGGTAACTAACTGGGTGAATGGTCAGTCAAACTTCCGGCTACGAAATTCGGCAAATATCCGAGAGGCTTGATTTGCCTCTCAGGAACCCAATTACAGCACTTCCTAATGACTATCGAGTTAGTTCCACGGGCAAACTTTTAGAATAACTGTGTACCGCCGACGCTGTCCTAACAATGTTACCATACTCCTCGTGTGTCATTAAAAAATACTTTATAATTCGGTCGATTAACGTTAACCGAACGAGATTTCTTCCGTGTGAATACTCAAGCACGAAGTTCTAGTTACGAAAAATCTGCTTGCACTTTGTTCAGAGGAATATGCTGTCGCTTATTTATTCGAAACTAGTTTGAGTACATAGTGTTGCTCAACTGCTACTACTAGTTTACTATATAAACATTTTTATATTATATTGCAATATATGAATGCCAATATTTTTGTGACCTATTTGGTAACATATTGTCGCCTGAATGTAAGAACTAGCTAACTTGAAATTTGGACATTTTGAGTTATCTACTTTGTATTAAAGAAGAAATCAAGTAGAATTTAATGTAAAAACTGGATAGCCTATCAAAGTAATCTACGACATCTAGTGCATCGTATTTTAGTTTAATCTTGTTAATGTAAAAAGTAGGCAACTTCTGTTTTCTTTTTTTTTTGCAAAAAGAAAAGGTTTTCAATTTTTTTAAATCCAAAATGATGTTTTTTCATGTATCGTTCCACTTAAAATAAATAAATAAAAGCAGATATTGGCATTATGTTTAAAATAACGGTCTCCATACTATAATCTTAAAACCTTAAAATACTCTAAAATAAGGAATTGTAAGTTACCTAGTTCTTACATTCAGGCGGCGCGGCGATATAATAATACTGAATTGAATAAATATTATATGCAATTGAAAATTAAATTGAATAAATTTGCATTTGTAAAATATAATGTAGGTGCCTGTGATGAAATTATCGCGTATTCGTACTCACAAAAGTTGGTTAGGACAAGGTTTCTTTGTGATATGCGTTGCAGTTTAATACAGATGCAATTAGCTCTACACCAGCAATTTTCAGACGGGCTTACAATTTCGCCCAACGGGGTATTAGGAAAAGGGAAAACACGGGAAAAGTAGTGGAAAAATCGTAGCAAGGTACTCAAGGAAAAGGCCCTCGTCGAGGTCGCTGCCCTCTGTTTTTCGACTGTGTGCGTGGCCGTACACGCGACCTAAGCGTTCAGCTGTCTGGGGTTGAAACGGCTCGCCTCCGAGGCAGAACCATCAATTGTCAACACTTAAAATCTCAGGAATACAGCCTCCACTTGCAAAATAGTCGAGAATCTTCCAAGCGTTTCCACATTTTAAAAAATATTCAATATTTCTCAGTATTCCGACATCTTTGAGCACTTTGCAGCTGTAATCCTCTATTTTATCAGAGAACTGCGGATCTTCGTGGAACATCAAACTTTTTCTGTGCATCGATTGCCAGAATTCTAAAATTATTTTAACCTCTGCAGCAATTCAAATCGCACTCGTTTTTGCCGTGAATGCATAAAAGTCACAGTTTGTCGCATTTAAAATCATTATGGATCTAAAATCATTATCTATGGATTTAAAATCATTATGGCAGCAAGTATGAAATGTGCATTGATATCAATAAAGAAATTCCCTTTTTTTATTCTTGTGCCTGGTGGAACTCGCGGTACTGATTAAACCTAGTTTTATTCTTTTCTTATAAAACGCACGGAATAATTATTTACAGGGCACGCAGAGTGCACGCAACAATAAATAAATTCGATATCGGAGTTCATTCCGCAATATTATCTCGCGCGTAAATCACCGGCACATAGGAAATACGCCGTAAAATAGCTTAAGTGGTGCGATATCGGCTCTCGCCCCTGCTTACAATCGTAAAACCCGGTAAAAAGGTATAATAAAATGATTAATCGATCGTCCGTTTTTATTGGCAAGTGTGGGTCCGATAGCGTCATTAGATGAAAAGTAAGTCTTGGAAGGACAAAGTTCTAGGATAGTATGTGATTTAAGCGACGCTGCGGCGGGACCAGGATCAGGAACGCGATAAGAATAATAACTTTATAGGAACCTGTGGCTCTAGAAACGACTTATCAAAACCTGCATATCAACCGGCGGCTCGTGTACGCGTTGACACGAAAGAGGGAAATAAAAGCAGCGAGTTTATAGGTAGCCGAGACTCGAGCCAGTCGTTTCGTTCGAATCGTAAATCAAGGAAATCGCACCTCCGACGTCGCCGCCATTACATGCTGATGTGATTTTTAAACGGGGATAAAAAAAAACTATATTCTCGGTCAGATAATGGCAGGGTGCATTTAGAAACGACGGTATCTTCGCGTTTTATTTATACATTGTCCCGACGGAATGTTCGATCCGAGAACATTAACGTTTAACGTTCATGTGCCGTGAATTTCGACGGTACAATTCTTACGGGGACGATACCGGAACAACACTGAACGAATTATTGAAAGGAATTAGGGATTTTGAGCTCGTGACCATTTTCTGCGCTGTACTTAAGTTACATTTGACGGTATTCGATCGATACAAGAACTATTTTACCAAGCAGAACCAGTTGGCGTCCAATGCCGTAATTCTCTCGCGAAAGATCGAACGAGAAGTTAAATGGAAGAGAATTGTGGAACTGGATTCGACATTCCCATCCCATTTGGGGTGGGAACGTTAAGCATCGCGAGAAATATTTGATTCTCTGCTGCTGTCTGAAGACTGAATGTTATTCGATAAACGTTTTCGGATTTTAGGCGGGGCTTTTCATACGCCTGCCTCGCTCGGTGAGATATGAAAGATTATGAATGATCGATGGGCCTCCTTTAGGGAAGTTTCGAAGAGAGCAATAAGAATCGACGAGCCTGAGCGACTTATGGAGATATAATGCAAATCTGATAGTCGGCCCGGGCTTGTTTTCTTTTATCAAAATTCCGCCGTTGCGTTGCGTTGCGTTGGTGTACGGCGCGGCGGAATCGACGGAATATTAAAACTGTTCAATTTTCTATATCACTGTCGTTGAACTGCGATCGTATCAACTTTAAGGAATTTATTGAAGGGACAAGAATATGTATCTTGAATATTTCCGGAAATATCAACTGACCCGTTTCATTCTTCATTGAAATACATATATAAAATAGGGTGACAGTGGACCGTTGTCCATAAAATACTCCGACACGCGTTCTCAAGGGCTGTGTAAACGCAGCGCAGTGAACGTCCCATAGATGCGTTATTCACGATGCACAATGCGATACTACAGCGAGAGTCCGTTCGCGATCGAAGTTTTCGGAAAAATTAGTATTGTATTTCATATCTTTTCCCGGTTGACAAGGCAGGATTGCCGACGAAAGAAGATAAATCGGATAAAGACGAGCCCAGAAAAACTTTTCACCAGGAATCCGTTCATGAATATCTTACGTTCGGAGAACGGATCCGATTGTAGTAGAGCTTCTCACATGGCAATCCTTTTTGCGCTCTCGTCCTCTTCGTTTTGCATTATCTCCGCGAGATACATTTCTTAAAGCGTATTCGGCACATTTCTTAGAACGTATTCGATGATCTTCGTAATCCTTGCGGTAGCCTCGTCGAATAATACCCCCTTATTTGAATATCTTTCGCAGACTTTATCGATAACCTCGTGGAATCAAATCCGTCTGGAATGGTTAGCCTACAGTTTATTCAACAAATTTATTGTCACCGAATATTTCGTTTCGATTTTGTTACAGGTAAGTTTTCTTTCATTAAATTCAAAATTAATAAAATACAGGTGTTGTCTACCGTATTGGAAAATGTTCGGACATCTTGCGGTGTCGATTATGCGTTTCATGGAGCAACGATTCGCGCATTAATCATCGAATAGATGACAGTCCATTTAGGAAAGTAGCATGTCTCGATGGCGAGTCAGCCAGCTGCTGACTATGGGCATTAAAGTAATTTATAGCGCTCCTTTAATATTTTACTGTTTTTCGAAATGTGCTGATTGCGAGCTTATATAGAGTCGTGAATGTATTGCCGTACTTTGCGTCAATAAATGACAAAACTGAAATTAAGATCGGTGGGTTACATTTTTGCAACAGATACCTGCTTCAACGCTAGGAGTTCTATCAATTAAAATAACTCCTATTTACTTGCTTCCAAATATACAGTATAAGGAAGTACATTTAATTAAAATCGACGCGAGTTTTAATGCATTATCATGTTATCAGATACAATATTAAGAATGCAAAAGCGGTGTAATAAATTTGTCTTCGGCGCAGCGCTCGCTTCAGGTTATCGATAACAGTTTATATTATCTCGATATAAAACTGGAATAATATCGCGCACAATATAAATATTTACCGGATCTGTCATACACATTATAGCGAAACAGGAAAGTAAAATATCGACTCGCCTCTCGGGTGAGAATTTCGTTGCACTTCATTTCTTACCTCCACCATCAACATCGGCATTATTCTAACAGTGTTATCGTCCGAAAGTACAAGACTCCTCATACATATGTAGATCCATGTACCTTTACATATGCATGAATCCGATATAGCTTACTCTAATCTGTATAGAACCGTTCCTATTATCACCAGACAGATTTGCATGTTTCTTTTCGTTTTATCAACTTTTCCGGTGCTACTATTAATTATTCCTACGTTCGTACTAATTTTATATACCCCGAAATTAGTAGCGTTTTTAGATGCAGTATCTATATGATTTACAGATGCATATAGTTCGACGCTATCTTGGTTCGAGTAAATTTCTATCCTGGTCTCGGTAACCTACTTTTAAATTAGTTTTCAAAAATCCTTCTTCCTTCTTGGAAACTTACAAAAATACCTTCAACAATTGTCTCGACACAATGAATTATTCAAACAACTACTATTTCGTACGCTGTTATACTATTTTCGATATATGTACAATTATTTAAGACATAGGGAATTTTTAGTTTGCAATATACATCGATGAAAATTGTTTAGAGAAGAAATAAATTTTGATGCGACTCGCATACCTCGGATTTGCGATGCAGAAAATTTCTATTCGCGAAGGTCCGCAGTGTAGTAATCACTTAGGTTCTCCGCAACCGTCAATGGGACTTAAAGGAGCATTCACACGCGGATAAGAGACACGAACGGTGGGACGGACACTCGGTTGCAGACCAGGAAGGCTTCAAAGGAGGACCCGTTATCGTCCCTGTGGAGTCACTGTACCAAAAGGCCAGTATTTCGGCGAAAATGCCGAGACGAAGCCTCGGAATGAAGCATGTATCGTCTGTCCCGCAATGGGGGCGATTATGCCAGAAATTCGGTGGAGAACAAAAGCCAGGTGACACTTGGTGGGCACCGCCCTTTTGCTCGCCGATAAGAACGCACCGAGTCAGCGAGACGCTTCTCAGGGGAAAGATAAGGGTAAGGTAAGGCAGATGCCCTAACGTGCGCTAACGAGACACCGGAAATCGAGACGTTACCTGTCTCCGTTCTTGTGTATCGAATGTCTGCGAGTTTCCTACGGGAGCCACATAATCGTTTGCAGCAATGTTTACTATTGCAGTATTAACCCCTTACGGTCGCGTTTCCTTTCGCTGCGAGAGCTCCATTTGTGCGAATCGATGTTTCTTTAGAACACTGATACAGCATCGCCATCCACATTGACAACAAATATTTATTATTCGTAGGGTTAAGTGTTAACAGCTTGCGACCCATTATTAGCGTATTGTAATTATTAACGAAAGAAATTTATTGTTCTTTATTCAAATTCTGAACATCTTGGCACCATCTTCTGCGTATAAGTTTAACCCTCGGACAACGTACGATTTTTGTAGTTATATACATATGTATAATCGACACGTTAGTCTTTCCGATATCTTCAATGAAACAGCTATTCAATTAGTTTAAGTACCACAAATTGAGTACTTAAATGACAATGCGGATGTTCCCGGTGAAAATAGACTCAGGCACAGTGTATGGAGAGTTACTTCATTATTTCTGCAGAATTGGAAATGGACCTTCACGCTAATTTATCATACATCTCAATTCTTCTATCGGTATTTCATTAAATGAATGACTCCGATTTTAGAAATGTTAAAGATTGCAAAAACGTAAAGCAAGGTATATGGAGCAGTAAACCTATATAAATTTTTTTCGCGTACACGAAATTGATAAAAATGAACATGAAATACGTATTTGCATGGGTACGTTGTATTTCTTAAAGTGATTTTTGAGACATGTTTGAAGCTGATCGAAGCGAGACAATAGAAATTTCGTCGAAAACTGCCAGTTGATTTTTCTAAGGGACATGTTTCTTTGCCGATGCCTTTTCGTGCGATCGAAAATAACGTGTGCGCTCCGTGTAGTGGAACGGAGCATCTCGTCGAAACGGAAGCAATATAAATGTAGTGGTGTTATTGATCAGGTCTCGTGTGCCCGAGGGTTTGTTGTCGACGGTTAGACCTTTCTGTGCTTCAAATTGGATCGCATCTGGCTTCTCCGGTGTCGTAACCGCTCCTTAAGAACAAAGCATTGTCTTTGCTTCCTGCGTGCAACATCGACCCCGGTGATTAGGTAGCTTCTCCTGTAATATTGTTTCTTCACCAGAGTCAACAGCGTAGCTGACTAGCACGAAAAGTTCACCGTCACCCCCCACGGGATACAGACGTTTCTGACTTAGCTCCTTTTACCCCGTTATTTGACAATTCTTTCGAGCACGTTTTTCAAAGAGCTGCTTCCGCAAACTGCTGCGAAACAAGCAGATGTTGGTTCGTTTACAGCATTATTTGCCAATTTGTAACCCGAACACCATCCCAGTCTTACGTTCTAATTATTTCGCAGGTTTCTGCTTGCAACACGGTGTATTTTGCACACTGATTTATTATTTACGAACAGACTGCGGATCTATATGCATTTATATAACATCCACGAACTTGTGAACTTTAGAAAAAAGAACTGTATATCAATGAAAATCATTTTTCTTAAAACCTTAGCACGAGAAACACTTTACTCAACTGTTTTGTTAATTGATCTCGATCGTAAATTGTTGCTAACAAAAATTTTTTTAAATGATTTCGGCGCCCAAGTTCGATCAGTTGTTACTACTACACTATTTGCAAAATATCACAAAATCTATTTTTCGACGTTTCGATCTCCTTTTAGATCATTTTCAAAACAAATTATAAAAATTGCGTCTGTAAAACAATAATCCAAAATTAAGTTTTATACCGTGTGAATTTGAAACCAGAAGAAAAACTGTAACCTACTTGCTTAATGTGAGGGAAAATAATTTTTCCGTAATAAAGTTAATTAGCCACGTGCTTATGCTGAGACAGTATGTATGGTAATGAGGTTATGTGAATATACTTGGAACCCCGAATGTATTATCGATCGATCAGATGTTGATCGATATTTGGCGGTGAATTCAAACAGAACATTTATCCTCATAACCTTCCTTTAGTTATTCTATCAAATAATTATTACTATCAAATCCTGAATTCAGAGTGAACATCTTACTGCTAATCAAAAATACATTACAGAAAAACGGATATCCAATTAACTTTATATCAAACATTATTAAAGAACGTACTTTTGACATTTATCACCTCCTTCTAGTTAGTAAACGGAGGGATGAAAGATTTCAAAAGACTGGACCGTTAAATTGGAAAAACACCATAGTGATTCCTTTTGTTGAAAGTGTCTCGAATGACATAAGACGTATTTTCCGAAAAGCAGGGATTCACACGATTTACAAAATACCACAATATCTAAAATGTCACTTTCCAGCTATTAAAGATAAATTATCTATTTAAAAAAGCCACAATATAGTTTACTGAATACCGTGTAAGGGATGCAACCAGGTATTGTATATTGGACAAATGTCCAGACTCTTTGAAACACGTATTAGAGAACACAAACATAACATTTTCCTTACGCCAACACAACACACCGCACTGACGAAACATTCAATTGAATTTAACCACCCATTCGATTTTGAGAATGCAAAAGTGGTTGACCACGAAGCGAATTTACATCAAAGAATACTATTAGAAACAATTCACATGATTAAACATCAACGCGTAAATCTAAGGTATGAAACACCTAAGATTCATGAATATTACGCAACGTTACTGAACCAGTAATGTCATATGCTGAATTTTTCTAAATAATTTTGTACACAACTTCAAAACTTGCATTAACATCTACATACATTAAATTGTATGAAAAGAAAAAAAAGGTTAAATTAAACTTGAATGTTAATTGTAAAATACCATATTTAATATGGTACAAGAATAACTAAAGGAAGGTTATAAGGATAAATAAACTCATTACCATACATACTGTCTCAGCATAAGCACGTGGCTAATTAACTTTATTACGGAAAAATTATTTTCCCTCACACTAAGCAAGTAGGTTACAGTTTTTCTTCTGGTTTTAAATTCACACGGTATAAAACTTAATTTTGGATTATTGTTTTACAGACGCAATTTTTATAATTTTTCTTGAAAATGATTTAAAAGGAGATCGAAACGTCGGAAAATAGATTTTGTGATATTTTGCAAATAGTGTAGTAGTAACAACTGAAGGAACCTGGGCGCCAAAATCATTTTAAAAAATTTTTGTTAACTTTACTCAACAATATGAATAAATAAAATAGGGAAGTAGCGATAGAGAATAACAAATTGCAAAACAAGCTAAATAGAAAATAGAGACTGCGATAGAGATAAAAATTAAATTTAGAAAAACGAGAGATAAGTAAGAGCAGATCACTTGTATCGCAGAAACAGCGTCCTCGAACGTTGAAGTTTTAATTTCGTCGAGCAGGTCAGCTACCATTTGAAATTTTAGCGGCTAGAATTACCCAGCTAGATTATAGTACCTTAGTACCTTCGAAATAGCAGATCGATAAAGAAGAATGGAGATTGAAGCGACGAGCCGTGTATTCAATTTTAATTTGCATGGGAACTGCGCTCTCCTGCTAGCTTTCGGTTTAATTCTTATTTAGAGATCAAGCGAATTGGCCTTACAGACAGAAGATAGTATGGGACTGGTAGTGGTGCAACGAATTCCAACGAAAGACGGTCGTTGTCGTTCAGCATCAGTCGATACAAGGTACTTTCTCCTTTATCCAGTCATACGGTCGAACTCTGTTATAGGAACGGCGTGATGGTGAACTGGAACTTCTTCCGACTCTCGTGTCGTTGAGATTTTTACGTCGGAGACGGCCGGGATTTTCTATCCCGAATGGCAATTCCGTAAGAGGCTGCGATACCTAAGGGTACAATCGGTCCTACAAGTTTATCGAAACTCCGGCGGAATTAATGTCAACATTGTTACAGGCGTGGAAAGCTAAGAACTTCGCCGTTATACGTTTTCCACACCGTAACAATTCCTGACAAAAACTATTGTTTTATTCTTCGTCTTCAAGTTAAATTACTCAATTTTATTCGGACGTTTCAGAAAAAAACGTGATACTTAATTTCGCCCGGCGCGGCGCTCTATGTATAGACGCAATGTTCGAAAGCAAACCACTTTGTATCGCTTCAAAATTAATGCACAATAAAATGGTTAAGTTGCTGTTGCATGTCACGTTTTACGACAGTCTATGATGGAAAGTTTAAAATAGCCTGTGAGACGTCACTTCGAGGCAAGGAGTTCGGTTCGACCTATGTACAGATGAATAAATAAAATTGACAATTTTCCATGTACATGCTTGTATATTTAGATGTTATTCGAGTGGCCTGCCGGTTTAGCGAACTTTGAATCCTTTACGAAAATAAACGTCGATAGTGACAGTATTATTTACGAGAACGAAGATTACGAGCAAATGAAGACTAATTAAACTTTTTAAAGAATTTTTGGAATATACAACGAAATGCACGAAACACACGGAGGAGCAAAGATCTTTCTTGACCTGAAGTTTATTACACTTCAAGCGTTGCTATTCCCTTACCCAGAAGAAATCAGGTAGCTCAGTCCTTGTCAATCTACCGAGCCAATCACGGCTCACACCTCTTCTCTTCATTATATCATTTGGTGTACAACAGTTTAAATTCAATGTATCAATAATAACGTACAATATTGAGTTATGTGTGAACAATTTTAATTCAGTGGAGATTAAATAAACATTTAACAAATATAAGGTCCAGATTTGATCTCCCAACCTCGTCATCCCAACAAGAATTAATCCTAATCCCACAACATTTCGTTTTATTATTTCTGTTCGAGTATTTTCAGAAGTTTCCGAGCAGAGAGATGCTCGGTAAACAAATTGAGAAAATCGTACTCGTCCGTAACGATCATCCGAACGAATTAGTGTTGCAATTAGTGCCAGTTAACGTGTAGCATATGCAACCGAAATTCCCGCGGACCCATTACCGTGTCGGATGCAAATTGCGATAAGCGCCAGCCAACGATTTTGACAGATCACGGATCCATATGTATATCAGAAGTTAACGTTCGGAAGTGTGGACGAGTGTAGTCGAGGGTTGCGCATAATACAAAGGATATTACAGGGTTTCGTATGCAAAGCGAGGCACCGAAGGCCTTCCGCATCCCTTCAGCCTGAACCGTTGCTATCCTCGATTCGTATCATGCTAGGTGGCACAAGACACGAAACATCGTGATATTTATAGGACTGAGCCGATTGATTTCGTGAAACGGGATTTCAGTCGGAAATGCAACGACTTACGTAAATTGCAGTCATTCGACTGCGAATCTTCATGTAAAATCAAAATCGTGAGAAATGTATCAAAGTGAAATGACAATTAACTTCTTCCAATCATCTGAAAAAGTCGAAAACAGAAGCTCAAGCTAACAAGGGAGATTACCCAATCGTAACACGCCAATTTTAATGAAATTTTTCGTATGATATAGAACTCAAAAAATATTTCACACGTATTCTTTTTATAGCGGCTGAGATTCACGGTGAGGGGGTGAAAATAGCTTTCAAAGTTGGGGTGGAAAATCCTATTTTATTGTATATCTCCGAAAGTATTAGGCCTCTTATTTTTTATTAATAGAAACCCCGTATAAAAACAGACAAATCAGCCATTTTCAGGGCCACCACATTACTTTTAAGGTGGAACAACTCCAAATAAACGGTTATCCTTACTCAAACAAATTTTCCATTACGGTTGCCACCGTATCTCGCATAAGCGTTGGAACATAATATGACTACTATGACCGCAGAACTAAAAAACTTTTTTCCTCATATTTTTTATCAAGGTATGTAAACTGTGTATACAAATTTTCATGAAAAATTGTGATTTTTTATCGCGAAATGTTACAAAAAAAGTTGATTTATAAAATATTTTTAAAACAAATTATTTTTTTTTTAATCAGTTACACGAAATGTTTCGGCATTCAAAGACGCAAAAATTGGATTTTGTAATTTTTATCTTGACCTAATACTTTCGGAGATATTTAATAAAACTGGATTTTCCACCCATACTTTGAGAGCTGTTTTCACCCCCTTAACATGAATCTCAGCCGCTATAAAAAAATACGTGTGAAAATTTCATGAAAATCGGCGTGTCACAATTGGGTAACCCCACTTGTAAGTAATATTAAGTAGTAATATACCCTACACCTCAATGATTTCTTTGTAATTATTATTATTTATTATAGACGGATTGAAGCCCTTTTACACAAGTGTTTACAATAACAAAAAGAAAAAAGAAAAAGATACAAGACTACTGTATTATCATATAATCCTGCATGTAGTTGCATTTTAAAATTTAGTAAAGAATCAATGAAAAAATCAATACGATTATAAATAGTGCATGATTTTGCAATAATGCGATTCATTGGATTAATTAATCCATTAGTCGATTTTGCTTTAAGTGATTGAAAACCCTTTCTTGTTCTCAATTCACGTTCCGGTACGGAAAAATTGATTTGCGCAAGTAGAGAGGAACAATTGTTGTCTATTTTTGAATATTTGAAAAACTCTTATTGTTCGTTTCTTCTTTTATTTCTTGATTTTAAAACTAGAATTGCCAAGCATTGAAAACTCGACAAATACCTAAAATATATACACATCTCGCAATATTGTCTTCCCACGGCGTATTCAATCCGAACTTTAACGTTCGCAATCTGGTAAAATCCCGGTCAAAGGATTATAAAGCATCAACCTGCCGCGTGTACAACCGTCATAAACCGACAAACCGATCATCTAGGAGCACCAGAATAGTATCCTAAAACCTTGTATGTGTTCCCCGACTCTCTGCTAACTGTCAAAATTTATGGACACCTGCGTTTCCGCATCGCGTGTACTCCGGTTAAATATTTTATTCTCCCGCTGTTTTACTGACCATACGTACACAGAAACTCATAGATTCTTAATGGATATTCATCATTTTGTGACGATCATACACGTTCTCGTTGAAGTATCGTAGATCCTTGACAACGTTGATAGTCATTGAAACAGACACTAAGCTACTAGCTCTGGTGGTCCACTTTTTATTTTGCATCGAAACAAAATTCGACGCAACTGCCAAAATCATTTTGGTGCGTCTACACGGAAGATGCATTTATTTATGAGTAGGTTTACCAAATATGCAAGGCCACTTGAAAAAGATTACGCATAACTTTGAATACCACTGAATATTCGTGCAAAATCCAAAATGCAAAGGATTCGATAGTTGTTCGGATCCTAAAAGATCCTAAAAACTAGACAAACCAGAGTAGCCCTTTAAAGTTTCGAATTGGGATTGTTCCTGCTTACAAGTCGTTTCCCGATCTTTGGGGCTGGCGTTATTATCATAAATACCGTTATTACCTCTGCGCACTACCCGAGGAATCTCCCGGGGATGTGTGTCCTCCGGAATAGAGAATAGGCCGGAGAGCCAAGGGAGAAGGCGGGAGAGAAGGTGGATCCGCTGGATTTCACTCCGCGGCCATTTCACGGGGATCCACTTACCCGAAATGGTACGAAATGACAGGCAATTATTTACTACAACTGGCCGAAATAGTGAAAACTGGAAACAGCCAGTCTAATTTCATGCCAGAATAACCACTGCGGTCACGACCATTGAGTGGAATGAAATAGAGGAGAGGTTGCTGCTTCCGCGTAACAATCTCTATAGCCTTCTATCCGTTACGTTAGAATTCGGACGATCAATTTCCCCGACGCACTAAACGTCACCAATTCTTCTGCAGTCGGTAGCTAAATTGTTTTAATACCACAATGGTGGGCGAAAGCACGTCCTTTGAAAAGGAACGACTTTCTTAAAATTGCACGGGAGGACTTGAACCTTTTGCGGTATGTTAGAAGAATCAATTACATTTTGAAATTTATTTATTCATTTCTACTCTACATAGTCCAGTCGGCAGGTCGAAAAAGGCGTCTATCTGGAAAGTATTCCAAACTTAATGAAATTTTGACACGTCATTTAGGGGTACTCTGGGGTGTCGAAAGTGATTTTTCGACCTCGAGGACCCTGTGCGAACTTGGGAAGGGGAAAAATCCACGATTTTTATTACCTTGTTTTGTTTTTTCGCCTATTACTCAAAAACTGTGGATCCTCAGAACTTTTTTTTCCATTTTTGGAAAGAGCATTAAATTTCCTTTAAATTTCACTGGTCAATCTTTTTTTTTGACCCAATAGGCACCGAGAGACAGGCATTCAAAATTAGGAATTTTTTTTCAAAATGCCTTTTTTAGCTTCGCATTGTGACATTTAGCAGGAAATTGCAAATTTTTGGCTCATAACTTTAGTTTTTCAACATAGCTATATATAATCTTCATACTACGGATACCCCTTACATTTTCACTTTTAACTGGGGAGGACAAGACAATTTATTTATTTACTTATATTTTTATATTTTGCTGTCCTCCCAACAAGAAAATTTATTTATTTACTTATATTTTTATATTTGTCTGTTCTCCCAACAAGACAATTTACTTATTTACTTATATTTCTATATTTTGCTGTTCTGTCCAGTTAAAAGTGAAAATGCAAGGGGTATCCGTAGTATGAAGATTATATATAGATATGTTGAAAAACTAAAGTTATGAGCCAAAAATTTGCAATTTCCTGCTAAATGTCACAATGCGAAGCTAAAAAAGGCATTTCGAGAAACATTTCCTAATTTTGAACGCCTGTCTCTCGGTGCCTATTGGGTCAAAAAAAAAGATTGACCAGTGAAATTTAAAGGAAATTTAATGCTCTTTCCAAAAATGAAAAACAAGAGTTCTGAGGATCCACAGTTTTTGAGTAATAGGCGAAAAACCAAAACAAGGTAATAAAAATCGTGGATTTTTTCACCTCCCCAAGTTCGTACAGGGTCCTCGAGGTTGAAAACTCAGATTCGACACCCCAGAGTACCCCTAAATGACGTGTCAAAATTTCTTTAAGTTCGGAATACTTTCCAGGTAAAAGTACCTGGCGACTGGACTATAATGAATATTTCGAGAAATATAGAGAAATTCACTACCAAAGACATCGGTGATTGAAATTATCTGAACAACTACTAAATAAGTAACAAATGAACGATATTTAATTTTACCTTAAGACATTACAATTTAAAGTATTAATTAAAGACTGATTAGATAGAATATATTTATTACGATAGTAGGTTGGAACAATTTTTTAACGAATTTTAGTGGAAACGGTATAGCTGGATAAGCATGGTCCAGCGGCCCCGGCCACAATTTTTATTGATATTGTGTGGAACACAATGGTTTTAGGTTGAAAGATAACCCCGTAAAATTTTAAGTCGCTAACCCTTCATATAACGGTGATAGAGGGTAAATACCCTAAACTGTATTATTTTTTTCTCGGTTATTAATTAAGATATTCAGATTTAAAAGAAAAAACGAAAACACTCGAAATTACCTCCCTTCTATGATATATTTTTTTACAATTGTGATCAAATTATTATGGGTAGAAAAAAATTATTTAATTTTTTAGAGGTGGGAATTGCAAGCAACCCTTCGGGTGATCATTTCCAAAAAATTCAAGTACAATGTTCTGTTACCTATCTAATACATTGTATACCAAAGTTTCAAGATGATCGGATTGGTGGAGCATAGTTAAATATTGAAAATCACATGAAATTTCGCCATTATAATACATAGTATAAGGGTGTCACCCTTACATGAAGGGTTAGCGACTTAAAATTTTAGGGGATTATCTTTCAACCTAAAACCATTGTTTTCCATAAAATATCAATAAAAATTGTGGCCGGGGCCGCTGGACCATCCTTATCCTGCTAGAACCTTTCATCCCGATATATTTTATGGTTCAAAAGTTATAGTAAAATGCTAGATTGAGAGTAGTCTCCCCCTTTACCCTTTCGTGATGCTATCCCCTCGCCTTCGCGCTTGGGCCGAGGCAGGCTCGAAAGAGGCTCGAGGCACGCGTCGACTCTTCGCTCAGCAGTCAAAATTTTCGGCTGATTTCGCTATTGCCAAGTATACCGACATTTCGCGACCTTTTCACGTTTTTTTTCGACATACAGTCTACGTACGAGAACTACACGCCCCTTACTTAGCGACCCCTCCTGGAGGGGACGGAACTTACCAGGGGACGGGGACGGGGTTTTTACCCACAAAAAACGCCTGAGCTGGCCGAGAAAATTTTTCGGGCGCTGGCGAGGCAAGCAATACATGCTGCCTTGCCCGGTCGATTCAGAATTAGTTCCATTAAATCGTGGATTAAACAGTCATGGAAAATCCGAACTGTATCGCGTTTGGTATTATTTTAATTGGAAAAAAATAAAAACGTGGTAATATCGCGAATGTGCATTTAAAAATGGAATCCGAAAATTTTTGAGACATTAAAAGAGTACATATATGAAATATCCTGCAAAATAATCTACAATTAAGAAGAAATAAGTTCCGCAAGTTAAAAAAATACATGTTTCGCTAATATGTGGTTGTATATATGGTAAAAGAGTTATATGTTCACTTATATGTATAATATATCGTAAGGTGTATACATATAATCTACCGAATAAATCCCCACAGAAAACACTTTCGTGTCTGAAATAATTGTAAAATCGGATATGGACGTGGGAAATAGAATTGTCTCGTCACATACATTAGTGGACAACAGTTTTAACTTTTCTGGTGAAATGTTAATCCATTTTCCGAAGGAGTGGCGCGTGTTTGCCATCTCTGATTGGAAACGCTGTCGAAGATAAATCATTGATTAATACAAGATTGTTTCGAGCTTGCGTTCTGCATGCGATGCGCCGGACACGTTAGTATTATGTGCGATAAAACACACAGAGATAGAGAAGTAAAGCGTGTGCAGGAAATTGCTCCGTAATCCAGAAACGGATTACTTTAAGTACAGCACCGAGCAAAATCGGGGAGCACTCGGCCACGGTGTTTTGCACGTTAATCGCTTAATTTAATCAAGTACCACCAAAGCTCTAGCTTAATTATTATATCGGAATGGATAAATCCAGCTTAATCGATTTTTTCCGAAAACTTTCGCAGGATTTTGTAATTGCAACGTGGAGCACACGATGAAACAAAGTCCTCCAACATGGCGATTTTAATTTGCTAGACAATCCACGTTGCAAACATGGAGTGGGGATGCGGTCACTCCAGAGTGGTTCAGAGAATATCGCTGGTATTCAAACTTTAATTGAACAAAATTCCCACATATCATACAGACAAATGGAGAAAATACGAGAGATTAATCGATCACATTGTTGGAGGACAATTCTGCTCCGCGTACACTGCATTCAACAGAAAAAATTGCACAATACGGGCGGATACAATTTTATAAGTTCGCCGAGGGCTGCAACAATCGAGATCGAGCTGTCGATCAGGCCCGCGCGGGATAAACTTTTACGCAAATAGTTGTTCAAATAAATTGTTTACGGCATTCTATCTTTCACAAAACTGTTTCCATTCTTCGTACATAAAACACTGTGCTTTATAATTGCTGTGTAAGTGAATATAATAAAAATGTGAAATTTTGATCCCTTCGTTAATAATTGTAATAGGTTGAAAATAATACAACAACCAAAGGCTACACAGGAATTTGTTCCTTCTCTTACCAATTTTAATGGGTTGGTAATAATAGATACATATTTGTAAATTGTTCTTGTTCGTGTTCACGACTCTACTATTTTCATTCAAATCCACAGTCTAGAAATGATTCACATTAAATTGCACCTTTTAATAATTACGGTATTTTCCAACATGGAAACGAAGCCGATGTGTATTATTAACGATGAAAACTTGGTATAGAAGATTGTAGGGTAATTGTTGTACGATGAATTGTTTCGTATGAATCACCGGATAGTTTAGAAGCAGCGAAACAAGATATTATGATACGGGACAAGAAGTAGCAACCCTTAATGAACGCCTGCCTTCGCAACACCCCGCCTGTAGTGTAGACTTGGAAATAAACTATGTAGTATACCTATCACCTCCATTAGCTACCATAGTAAATAGAGTACATATTCGGGAGTTATCTGCAGAGGCATAAGCCCGCCGAGTTGCCATCTTACTGAAACGAAGATCATGCTCAGACCGTCTAACATTACATTAGTTACAATACAGAATTTCTATCATTAATTGCGACGCACCAAATGTAATAATAATTTTACCTTTCAATTAATCCTTCATGAACCAAGCCCAATTTTCGTCATATATATTGAAATCTCTATTTATGGATTTTTCTGGCACAGTTCTGGTAAAATTCAAATTGAGAATTTTTCAAATATGTAATGCAATTAAATTCTGTATGAATTTCTTGTAGCCGTTCGTCCAGAGGTTACGCGTCTTTTGAGAAAATTGCGTTTTAGAATTTAATAAGAGGTTCACCTCTCTCAGAATAACCTACGAATTTCTCATTCTAGGTTTTCAATTAGTGTGCAAGATATAAATGTAACTTTCAGAGGAGATCTAATTTGTATCGTACTCGTGCGCCTTAGAGAAACATTTTTGCAATTAGTAACAGTCTCTTACGGGTCCCTGGAATTTTTCAGTGAAATCATTTCTGTATCTGGCCATTTAGAGTGAAGCACTTCCAGAGATATGTATTTCAAAAGACCGATTTAAATGGTCGAGATCGTGAAATTAAAATTTTATATGCACAAATAAGTTCCTCCGTTCCCGACTGCGCGCACTCTTATTACCACGTTTTTATTTTTTTTACCAGAAATGCAAAACAGAACGAGAGAAGCATGGAGGAGTTTATGTTTTAAAACGAAAGTTTGTACATGGGTCGGAGGTGATCCATTAACCTCCTCCAGCATCGTCATTTCCGGTCAGCTGTGCGAAAATTAATGAAAGAAAACGCGAAACTCTTTGCCCCTGTTATTTCGTAGACCGTGACACAAATTATAAGGGTCAACGAAATTTCAATGTTTATTCGCACCTCTGCAGACGAGATTAAAAGCTTTTGGGGTCGCCAGCAACCCCACAGCGTTGTCCTAGGGCTAATGAAATTAGGTTTTGTTAATAGCGAGGGCCCCGAATGTGATCAATAACCCGCAACCGACACCCGCAGAATGGTTCACGAAGATGAAAGATAATTAATTCTTTACGCGCGATACTTCATACTTTTCGCTACAATTATTAAACAGCATCCATACTCATTACGCTAATTGTTGCCCGGCTTTTTACGTTGACAAATGCACTGCTAATGAACGAAGGGAGAAGCGTTCTCCTGCACCCTTCGCAAATTTCAATGGCCTTTTCAATCCTGTTCGACCTATATTTACTTTCAGTTAATAAATTATGTTCGCAGCTAACAGGACGTTAATGAGCCGCTAATGACTCGCAGACTGCGCAGTTCACGCGTAAAACAATTACAGAGGCATTCAGACCAATTTAACATTCTTCCAGAAATAATTTTACTTAGGCTTGCGGAATATAAACTTATTAAGCTTACGGAATATGTTAACAATCAATAAATGCACAGTCGTGTGTGTTGTTTTGTTAAGCAGAACAGAAGAAATAGAGCACAATTCGTTAAACCGTAGAGATACCGACGAAAACACTTGCCTTAAAGGGTTTTCTCGATGGGCTAGGGGAAGAGGTTGGGTTATGAGACGGGTTTTGTTTTTGGTCTGTAACTTTTTTCTTAATGAAGATATCAAAGAGTTTTATATACCGTTGGAAAGGTGAAGGAAATGCGCAACTTTTATATCTAAAAAATTTCGTGATTTGATCAACAAGTAAAATTTTATGGCCAATTTTCCGAGGACATGTTTTTTGGCTTCCTGAAAAAAGTAGTTGGGTTGTGAGACACTTGGAAAAATCAACTAAAAGTGGTAAAATATAAAGTAAAACCCATGTAATTTTATGCAAAAATGAATTCTTATTTATTTTAATGACATTAAGTGACCATAGGAGTTAAAAAGAATGGCAAAAAATTGAAAAAAAGCAAAGAATGGCGAAGAAAAGTAAAAAAAAATATAATGAATGGAAGGATTCAATAATGATCTTCCTCTTCGTCATCCAAGTCGCTGTCACAATGTTTACATGTGAAAAACGAAAGTCTGTCCATATCGGCACGCTTCAAATGAACAGTGCGCTGGCATGTGTTGCATTTGATAGAGTTGGCAGCGGTCAATTTTTTCGGCAAAAACCTTAAACAAATCCTGCCAGACTGTGAAACTAAACAGTTCTCTCAAAAATAGCTTTGTCTAGTCACGCACACCATAAATCTCTATACGACTATAAATTCATAAAAAAATAAACCAAAACAAACGTTAAATGACAAATAAACACTTAATTTTAACACAAACAACGATATTTGACAGTTCTAGTTCGTTTCTAGTAAAAAAAAAAGTAGTGTGTCTCACAACCCAACCACTACGGTGTCTCATAACCCAACCATGATGCCATTCCGAATGTGACAGGAAAAAAAACAATGTTTTTTTCGTCTATACGCAAAAATCAATATTGCATCGTAAAATGTAAGGAAAACACTAAATGAAAACGAATCACACTCACCTTTTTCAATTGATTCACTCAACAAAATAATGTTTTTAAAAAAATGAGTAAAAGTTTTACACGGTGTGTTTACACACGATGTCCGTATCTAATATAAGCAACACGTCTATACACCTCGGTGCTAGCACAAAAACTAGCAGACGTCAAAACAAAAATTTGACAGCAGACAGATTGAAATTATCGCGATTGCGCGATAGATAAAAACGACTGTCTCACAACTCACAACCCAACCTCTTCCCCTACGAAAGAAAGATCAATTTGGTTTGATGACGCATTTGACCGTCTTATCTGGCTATACTCTTTAGTTGGTTTGTAAATTGGTTTAACCATAACGGGTTCACACGGCTCGTAAAGTGACCGAAGTGATCAAAGACAGAGCTTTCGCATTAGAACGAGCCACGCAGCAGTTCGATTCTTCAGCGTTCCTAGCCGCTGTATCGAGCGCAAAGCGGCGCCGTTAGCACGGCGTTCGCTTTCATTCACCCCTTTCCGATATTTTAATATTCGCGACGGGAGATGAAATCCCACCCATCTCCCGTCCACCATTTCCACCCTCGCGCCGCTTTCGTGAAATATTCATGACGGTTTCGCGCTTTCCGCCGGCGCCGGAGAAAGAAAACGTGGCCGCGTCCCTCAATGGGAAGGGATGCTTAGAGAAAGCCAGAAAAACGAAACCGGGGGGAGAAAGAGAAAACGAACATTAAATCGCCTCTCCTTTGAAACGGAGACTTAGTCCCTCCTCGTTGTACAACCACTACCCCCGGATCACCGTTAACGCGGAGAGCCCGCGGAAAATGTTGGAAATCAACTCGGCCGACGACATTTCTTCGAAATACAATGAAAAACCAGAACTACCAGATTAAACGTTCTGTACTCGAAGGCTGGCTGCTCAAGGACGTGCCAAGCTTAAACCCTCGAACGAAGGGTTATTTTCAGCTTCCTGTACCTCGTACCGTTTCTTTCTTCATGCCTGGACCGCTATTGCTGATTGCAACATTTCATATTTAGAGAATATATTTTTAAAGCTGTCTAGACTCGCGGACCTGTTCTTTGAGTCAAAAACACGTGCCAGTTGAGATCGTATACACATTCTAACGATCGATCGATCATCCTAACCAATCAATGAACGACGAGTGTTCAACTA
This sequence comes from Lasioglossum morio, assembly GCA_916610235.2. NCBI lineage: Eukaryota > Metazoa > Arthropoda > Insecta > Hymenoptera > Halictidae > Lasioglossum > Lasioglossum morio. Next base: position 45,723,256 of record OU744323.1, read on the forward strand.
ATAAGACAGTTACCTATCTACACGGTGTTACATCGAAGTTTTACTAGTGAGATCGTGGATTGGACGAAGCCAAAGAAAAGATTCGAGTAAAAGTGGCACAAGAAAATAACGAAGAATACAGAATTTTTGTTGAAAAAGTTTCCAACACAGTGTCGGTTCAGAGCGAGGTTCTTTGGTCTTATCAAACGCTTCAGGAAGAAAAGGTCCTCGGACACAAAGAGCCACGACCTAAATAGAAATTAACGCTGCCAGGGAACGTCTAGAGGAACGAGCCCAAGGTGTCAGGTGGCGACAATACATTAATTCAGCAACGTGCAAAGATTCTCTCCGAGGTTGGTCGGATTCGAGTAGCTCTCCGGAGCTCTTTCGGATGTTGAACACGCCGGATGCGTTCCCGGTTGTTCCAAGGACGCGGTGGTCTCGCCGCCACCTTCATAACTCATACCCGACCCCGTTAACCTACGAGCCACGAAAGCGCATGCATCACATCGTTGCATTATAGAAACGGGTCGCGTAGAGAAGGCGTTCCGCGGAAAACCTAAGGGCAGAACTTAGCGCTACCGTAATTTCATTTTTACAACCCAGTTTTATCTCGCGATAACGTTTCCGACTCTTACACCTACACCGTCGCTCGCTTCCACACCGATTGGCACACGCGTTTTGCCGTCGCGTCTGTGAAAAGAACCCTAAACATTCAAGAAGTTTTATTGGATCCCAATAAAACGTCACTAAATGTTTAGCACGATGATCGTCGTGTATGATAAATCGAGAGGTTTCAGTGCCGCATTTAATTCATTAGCCGACTATCGAGGCCGTCATATATTCAAATTTATGCTAATACATAGTTATATTCATGCAGTTGTTTCATGATTTACGTACGCTTTTATTGTCTCATTACGTTTTCAAATCGACGTCCATATACTTCATGCATCTACAGAGAAAATAAGATTTTTTTTCTCATTTATTAGAAATAGGAGACATAAATATTTATTTCTTCTCTGAATAATCTTCACCCTTTTGTATTTGATCTACTCGTATTTGTCATCAATGCATAAAATTCGCGGTCTAGGTATAAGTTTTTCTTCACCCACCTTGGACCGTGCGTCGCGTCGTGAGGCTGTTTGCAAACGATGACAGCTGGTCGACAACAACGTTTTGTACGAATCCGTAGGGTGGTCGGTGTATATTGGATTTTCTTAAGAGAGGATTTCCTCGACAAAGGTATTGGAAGGTAAACCGTGAGAATCGAGTAACAAGCTGGGCACCATACGGTCGGTGTATAGCAGCGCTTTGACGCTCCGCGGTGGCTGTTTCTGCCAATACAGCCGTAATAGCGTAAAGGCGCGAACGCAATCAATGCCGCCGTACCCCTCGGCCCACCCCGTCGTTTCTATTATTCGCAAATTCCCCAGAACCTCCCGCTATGACTTCCGAAAGCTCACCGGAGTCGTGTTCAAGCCGGTGACTTCTGAAGCTTCGGAGGAACATTGTCAGGTTACATGTTATTGTGAAGGAAGCGCGAATTCCACGATTGAGACCGTTCGGTTGCCGCTGTGAACCGTAACACGATACTCTACGACGAACACGTTGCATCACAGAAGAGGTTTATGTCCCACAAATGTCTTTTCCCTTAAATATCATGTTTATTCAACAATAGAACTATCGAACCAGTCGAAATTTGATTAATCTTTGAGTAATTATATAATGTCGAAACAAAGATTTCAATGTTAGAATTATTGAACCAGTAGATGTAATAACATCATAATTCGATTTGGATGTTTCATTTCGTAATTATTGGCATTATAAAAATGCTGTTGTGAGTTGTAATTACATTTTGAGTACGTATTATAATCAGAATCTAATGGCAGCAGTGTTATTAATTAATGAAACCATACTATTGATTTGATATTCAATGAAGGAAGTAAAATGCAATACAAGGCATCATTTCGCCGCATTAACTAAACTTCATCAAGTTTAATGTAACTCCGCATGTATTGTAGTATGATCTCCTCGTTATGATTTTATTATTTCGTTAGGTGGTATTACCATAGAAACATTCGTTCACATTTTCCGATGTCGTTAACGATGATTAAAGCTATTAACCTTTTGTGGAAAATGATAACGAGGTTGCGAAGCTTCCATTTACGTCAAATTAAGGATATGAATACATAATTGTCGAATGAAAAACGGTCAGTGTTGCAAAAATGAACATTTCGATACAGTAAAATGGAGAAGAGTTGACCAGCGTCGATGGAATAAAAATATTAACAGCCGTAGAACATTTAAAAATTGTAAATACTTGGCAATTTTTACATTTGAAAATTCCATACTCCGATCTGAATTCAAGTTATTAGAAAAATATTTGATGGCTGCATCATAAAAGGAGAATACCGGGACACGAATACAAGATACTGCATCGTATCAAATATCGAGGGGCAACCGCAACGTCGATATCATAATATCGAGAACTGTGTTTAGTGCACGAGAAAGGTAGGATACCTGCATCAAAGAATTTAGAAACGAACAAGTTCATGCATGTAAAAGGCAAATCCATCGACTACCATCTTGCTTTCACAAACTCTGCGGAAGTAATACCAATCCAGCAAAGGAACCATTGCCAAAAGAAAGTAGACCGAAAAATAACCAGACTGCAGACATGCGTGCATACTCCAATTTGCATAGATCGCTTCAACAAATCAAACTCGAGAAGAAATAACTTACATTTAATAAAAATCAACGAAAATCTCAATTATCAGCGACGTGGCATTTTTATAAAACACCTTAGAAGCCTAGTAGTTTCTCGAACTCTACATATAATGCCACTGTTAAAATACGACGACGCAATCGTGTTCGCGTTTACGAGCATGTTCTTTTGTAAACATTGCGCGGCAGAGCGAAGATCGGCTAAAGGCGATATTCTTAAAAAGTGTTAGCTCAGGCACGTACATTACTTGAGAAGGACTCCACCATTTCCAGAGTTATTGCGCAGGAAGGAATGATAGAATCAAATACCGAGTGCGCGCGCGCGCGCGCGCGCGCACAGTCACGCAATATTACTGGGAATAATTTTCTTCGCAAGGGAACCACACGAGCTGTCACACACCGATTTCAATGAAATTTTGCGGCGAATAAAGAACAAAAGAATAGCGGGCTCGCGGGCTCGCGAAACTCACTGTTGCAAGCACGAATGTTTGCGAAAGATTTTCGTGGAAAAGCTGCGCGCAGGTGGACGTCCCGGGACGAAATCCTTTTGAATAAACTCGCTAACCATTTAATTAACCTGTCTCAATTAGAAAATATTCAAGTGCTCGTTCACTTAGCTTCTCTTTTGACGATCGGAATAAAAATATTATTGGGTGTACAAATTCATGTCTTGATTATGTATGTAAATGTTTTTTAGCTTCCAAGTTCGAGGACTGTTTCCACTCCCTTGACGAGAATGATTGCGATACAGAAAAATATGTAAACGTTCGTCAAGGCGTGTGCAACGAAAGCGACATTCCAAATATTCGTCCGACTTTGTGTTATCGCGAGCAAAAATTGCAAAAGCAGCCTACGTAGTCTTCGTATATTGTTCCGCACGAGATTCATTGCGATGAATATTCACTTATTTAAATCGGCGCGGCGCTAGACGCGCGCCAGTTATTCCCGTTTGGTTTAAGATATGAACGGAACATGCGATTCAATTTCTATTTGCGTGCTTCAGGCTATTAGTTCTGAAACTCCGAAGTGACCGAAGCCTGAACCTATGCGACTCGGTAGTTCCATCGTTACACGCGAAGATTTCCTCGATTCCTATAGGCATTGTGCAGAAAAAAGTGGGACAAATAAAAAAGCGATAGGTGCATAGAACCGATAAACGGGGGGAGGAATTCAGTTCGTCGAAGTTAGGCTCCCGGGAGAGAGGGGTCTCTCGAGAGGATCGCGATTAATTTCAAGAAAGAGACGAAGACACCGACTCAGCCGAACGGAAAGAAACTTGGAATAAGAAGAAAACAGTTTTTAAGCTGAAAGTTCCCTGGTGGATGAATCCACTGTCGTCTATCCGTCGAAGATATTCCGGCTCGTACTTATCGGGGGAGGCGGGGGTGACGACTTAATCAAAGATTTTCTGCCGATCGAGAATCAGGAGCCTCGGATAATGGCCATGGGCTGGGCAGCTGCGGAGTTTCGACTACGAAAAACACAGTGGATGAAGCAGAAATTCATCTGCGTCCTACGGACGTCATCCATTCTCCGCGAATCATTATATTAAAAATACAATTTGCGGCGTCGAACAATGCATTTTTTTTTATTAGTCCTGGCAGAAACACGTTGTAATCCGATTTCTACGTTTCGCGCGACCGATCGTCATACCATTAGACTAAAAGTTTCTGCACTTTTTAACTTAATAGATGTGCTATATTATTTTTCTAACGAAGTTTTAGGTGTACTGTTCGTCAACTTATTGATTATTTACAAGCGATTGAAATACAATATTCTACTGTAGGTGCATATATGGTATATGTAGTATGATCTCCATCACTCTGTGTAAATTACGTATATTTTACAAGTAATTAATAAGTCACGAGTTCAGAATAAATTTGAAACTGATTAATTGCGAGAGGCACGGATTAATTGATATACATAATATGTGAGAAGTCATTGCAATTCTGTCTTTGCTAATCATTTTACAAGATGATATAAAGAGTTTATACAGGACAATTCTATGATGAAACTGGATGTATCCAATTGATAAAAAGGTTTCCATTAATACCTGTCACTCTTTATCATGCATGAAGATAAAAATTATTAATGGAATGTATGAGCAAATGGTTTTTATTTTAGAGAAGTGGTTCGGACTTTCTGGTTAGTCGAATAGAAAACTATTGGTACGACGATTGGAAATACATAAAATTCGCTCACCTTTTGTATTGCGAAACGTGGTTCGCCGATATCTTTCCCGTTTCCGATTCATTTACACGCGGGCGGTGACCGATAGCCGCGACAGCAGCGCAAGCACGTGAAATAAATTATGAGCGATGAAAAATCGCCACATTATTTGCGCTATACACGGTATCCCGAAGCTACAGGGGTTTCTAGAAGAATTGTGCAATTCAATAACATTAGCGAGACTTTGCTCAATATTTTACAGCGGAAGCCTTCGGCTAGCGAGTGCAGGGTCCCACGAGACCCATCTCTCTACATTATAGTTTCAGTGGTAGATTACAATAAATAATAACAACGGGGTGATTTGTCTTTAATGCGCGATGAACACTTTAAAAAATGGAAAAATTATAGCGAGATATTATATTAGAAACTGAATAAGACGCAGCTGCAATTACAAGCAACATCTATTGTCGATGTGTTCATAACAAAATTGCCGAGACCACGCCAAAATTTTAGATCCACATTCCTGCGAAACGGGAGCTCTCATCCCGAACAACTGACGTCATTTGCATATTCCGGAATATTTATCAAGTGCAACGAAGTGCAGGAAACTCGCCGGAGAATTCCGCTGTAATTTTCATGGGCAAAGAGTGGCTCTCGAATAGTATCGCAGAGAGGCCCCGGCGAAAACGAAGAAAACGAAACGCGAGGTCCGTATGTGTCGGCGCATAACCGGCAACGATAAAGTGGTTTGATAAAAGTGCATCGGAAAGACATCCCCGTCTGCAGGGAGCGCTGGAGAACGCTGGAGAGCGCTGAAGACATCGCTCCCCCGTGTAAAATGGAAGATAAACGTTTTCTGGAATAAGAGGAAACGGAGAGATGGGAACGCGAGCACGGATGATACAGAGTGTTGTCAGAATAGCGTAATAGCTCCTACACCATGGGCGAAAATAGCGACTGACGTTCCAATTAAACTTGCTTTGCTTTTTGTTAAGTATAGTATCAGTGCAGCGCCCGGGTACTTTGTGGCGGGACCTGCTGCGAGCAATATGCATAATGCGTGCACGCGGGTTTCAACGAATGTAGCGGAGATCATTCCGAACGAAAACTGTCAGAAAGACGACTACCCGAGGAGTCTGCTGTCATTTTCTTAAATAACACGACAATTAGCGGTCGGAGCAATTAACTGCACTTCTACCACATATGTATTGTTAATGAACAATAATAAGTATTAAGTATTATTTAGCAAGTCGATTGAGCAAATTGACTTTCAAGTTATTCGAGCATCGCTTACTGCTTCAGAGAGCATAATCTTTATTTGTGTGTATTTTATTACCACGTTTTATTTGGAAATAACAAGATCCTAGAAATAACAAAACCTTACTTTATGTTATTACCTTTGGAAATAACAGAATCCTAATCATAAAATCGAACAGAAACCAAGAATATATTCTTTTTTACCATTTTCTACTGAATCAAACACTCTCGAGAACATTGCAAACATTGCTAATCGATTATCAAGAAGGTATATCACGGTATTTTGTGTAAAGAGAATATTTTTCGAGAAGAAATTTTCAGGGAGGTTGACTGTTTGATCGAGATGCTGGGAATTGATACAAAAAACCATTCGACACGTAGTTAACTTTAGTGCAAACCGTTGGTCGGACTGTATCCGCGCGGCAAGCATCGCTGTCGAGCTGAAAATTCATTGATCGGAACGCATTTACGTGTTGCGTCCACACAGAGGGGTGAAAATTGTAACCTGCTTCGGGCAAGTGGTACAGAAAATAGAGGGAAAAAACACACGAAGCGCAGAAAGAGCTCCTCGTGCCACAGACACGCGAGGTATTTTTGCTTGCGGGTATTTTTCAAGCTGAAACAGAATTTTTGACGTGACTCGTGCACGAGAGGCCGTCGAAGGGGTCGATCGAAGCCAGACAGCCTGCGAGTTAACTCTTCAAACTCCGTAACCACTTGAATCAGCATCATAGAGCGCTCTGCTCACACAACCTATCAAACTCTTTGTAAAATCGCTCGTACTCCGGAACAAATGAAACACATGAAAATGTTCCGGTTTCCAATCGAAATGGATACCGTCCAGGAAATCATTATTATAAACGGGAAATTCCGACAGATCAGAGAAATCTATCTTCCGATTATTCTGTGGACTATATTTCGCTCGGGCAAAATCGAAAAACCATAATCTTTTTTTCAACAGATTCAAAGAAGACTGATATTAAAACTGTTCGATGTTGGCAACATGGAAATTCTTCTTTAAAATGACAACACATAATGAGACAAGAGTTTCGCGAAATGTTCGCCAAGTGTCACAGTCACGTGTTAAATTGTTAATTAACTCGCCAGCGAACAAATTCCAACAGAGTTAACGAAAATAAACAGTGCGCCATACGTCATACTTATCAGCAAGTCGAGATTGTAGTTGTACATATAACGTAGTTCTCTGGATGTTCTGGGCGCAAGGATAATCTTTGCTTCATAACATTCCTCCCGCGGAGTTGTTCACATAAATCCAAAGTTCGGCCGGAGACTCGGTCGTACGTCGTATGCGTAATGCAGTGGTTGAATAATAGAACGTTGGGGTAATCTATTGTCAAGTTCTATCATGTGAGATTGAATCGCGAGCAATTGGTCCTAATTTTCTTATCGCATTATCTTATGATCTTATAATTGCGGATTCAAGCATTAGAACTAAATTTCTTCACTGCGGTGCTTCCTTTAAATTGACTGTGTCTCAACATGCCTACAATGAAGAAAGTCTTACGTCATCTTCTAATCTTGTTATCTCAACGAGAATTAAATCGTTATCTTGAGTGGCGACGGTACGAAATTATAATACAATGTGGGTGGCTCAAGATTTCTATACAATTTCATCTTTAATCGAACTGAATGCATTTAGTAAAGGTAAACATTGTTCTCATCCTCTAATAAACATTATTAGTTTCTATGTTAAGAAGATTTTTGCAAGATTTTTGCTCGCTTGTTCTCTCTTCGTTGCGAATTCGCAGTGTAATGGAATTCAATGAAAGAAGCAGCGTCCTATCATGCAATCTTAATTAGCTGAATCTCTATCTGTGATGATCACCTTAGCAGAATTCTAATAAAACGTAACTGTTCCAAAATTCTTGCATTGTTCTCCCTTTATTGTGAATTGGCAGTGCCTTAATAGAATGTCTTACATTCAGTGAAAGAACCATCAGCTTATCTTCGTGATCATAATAAAAACTAAATCTCTACATATATGTAGAGACAAAATTGTAGGAAAACGTGAGTGTTTCAAAATTTTTGGCACACTCTCCCTTTGCGATAAACTGGCAGAGGATTAACGGAATGCATTGAGCAAAGAAAGCAATGCTTTGCACGAGAAAAGGAAGGGTTAAAGTCCAACCTTTCCCTAGCCCGAGCATTGTCCCAGTTCTCTCGTACGATAGCCAACAAGGTATTGTTGATAGGAGACATATAGCGTGGTCGTCGACTCCTGACAAGCGACTCCTATTGACGCGGGACACAAGGCTGGACGTGGTACACCAATTGAGTGTCCAACACCTTAGAATGATAAGGCAGCCAACTAACGGCAGACCATTTGCCAGTCCAACAACCATGCATTGTCACAAAAATATTCCACAGACTAATTTCTAGATTGAAAAGCCGAAGAAAAATCTCATTCCACTGCTACCCAATCCTGCTGCTTTATTATTTTCGAAGACAATGCACATCAGCCTTTCTAGTGCTTTCAGCGTTTGGTTGGTCTAGTTCCATTTTCCTTTCACTCTATATTATCTTCTCACCCTCTTGTCTTCGTTATTGTATAACGTGGAACTTTACCTTTATAAACGGTTATTCTTTTTTAACTACATAAACTAGTCTCTGAATATTCATCAGCTATTCGAGAGAGTTGGCTGGGCACATTTAAATACAAACAGGATTAAACAATACTTTAATCAGGGAAATTATTAGTTCCAATATAAACAGGTTAAACATTTTAACAACCTTTATATTTCAATATATATATATATATATATTGATTTCAATGCAAATTTTCGTTACCTTCTTTTCGTCTTGGCGTCTTATTGATTTCGCAAATGGCTCTCTAACTAAGTAAACGATTGGATGTAATAGAAATAGGTTCGTTTGCAAGTATAAATATGTTATTTGCATCTTATTGTAACGAGAAAAATAAATTGTGACCAATTGCAAATACACGTAACTACGATTAAATGGAGACCACTTATACAACGATTTTATAATAGACCGACTGTAATTCGGTCCTCTGTTAATAAACGAAAGGAAGATACTGAACGATTATAATCGAACATATGTATTTATGTCACGACCAAACAATAGCCTCTAATTAGATTCTCCGTCGAACAAGCTTCTGTTCAAGCACGAAGAAGCCCACTTTCGATCGAGACAATACGTCCAATTTAAGGAGAGAACCAACGCGAAGTAGCAGGAACTTTTGCGGTCACTATATGTTGGCATCAAAAATACTTATCCAAGCTCCCCCGTGTTCCACGATAGAACTTGTCCGACTCGGCGACATCGTTCCTCGCTTTCTGCAGCTCCTTACGGGCCAGATGTCTTTTTGAGCATAGAAAAAAGAATGTCAAGTCGAAAACTTCGCAATTGAAACTCGGCAACAATTGCTGCGTGAAGTTTTCGCGGCGCGGCCTCCTTTTGTTCCGAGGCTGGTGAGCAGACAGCACGTTTCCGCATCCCTCGACATTCATTCTGAATTACGTGTCCGAGCTCTTTTAGCGATCTACTGCGGCGTTTGCCCAGAGGTCCCGCGGGCTGCAAAACCAGACCAGGGAGTTCTCTTTCGGTCTCGAAAGATAGTCCACGCGATCCTCTCCCCGTAAAATCGATGTTTCGGATCGCTTTCGTCCGCTAAAACGCGACTCCGTCCGTGCCGCGCCGCGGTTGCATCGACTGTTACCTTCTTCCCAAGAGTTTGATGGATCACCCACGCTTTTATCTCTTATCAGAGCACCGCGCCGCGCCGGCGAGCAAGTCAGTGCCCCATTCTCCGTTGCCCCGGGAGAAGCATTGCCACGGCCGTTCAATTTTTCTTCAGATTTTCTCTTTACCCTTTCAAAAAGACCGTGGGTTCACTTAGCTCCCTTTGAAAAGCTTATCGCGACCTAATCCTGGCCGCTCCTCATTTTTATTTATTCGAGACCTTCGTATAATGTTTGTTCAGTTTGCCACGGTCTTGGTTTATCGAAGGCGGTGCGATGTGTCAAAGATGTGTAAACATTTCGTTATTAATACACGGATTTCTTGATTGGTTCGATCTTCAAATCTACGATGGTTTCAGTCGCGTAAAACATTATTCAATGTTTTTGCAGACCTTACAATTTCCCAGTCGCTGTGTCATACAAAAATATCTTGGACAAAACATCAGAGTAAGCTTGGAAATGAGTTTTTTAAATGTATATATGAATAACAAATATCGGGAATTTTTCGAGAAAGGAAAATTTATGTAGGACCGATGGATGTACCTTTTGGTCCGCTGTTATTTCATATAGAAAAGCAATCTTTATTTGAACCTGATTTAAACCAACTTGACACAATAATAGTGCGTTAGTTCACATAGTTTCGAGACTAATTACAGGTGATTATAACTAAGAAAATGTGATCCGGGCGATCATTACGGGCGGCTTCATAACATCAGGTGTCGTTTCATTGGATACAGCCCGGCAGTAAAGCCTGATAGGAGAGGGGGGGAGGGTAAAACGGTAAAGCATCATCAGCTAATGTCTACAATGACAAGCACGCTTCGAACCAATGGCGCTTCTCGGTGGTTAACGACGCTCGTAACGAGCGATCGCTCACAATTATCTTGAAGCGGATGCGACGTTCCCACCGGATCCGGCGTGCGATCCCGACATATCGCGAAGCGTTATCATTGCCAGTGACACGTGCGTTTAATTACGGCATACGGGAAAGTGGAATACGCCGACTAGGTTATTGCACTAACTACTGTTGTCGATACTGTCTGGACCATAGTTCCTAGCCGGCCAACGTCTGCACTATCGCGAGAATAGAAAATTAAACCATCTATCAATTTATCTAATTGCAAAAATTCCACAAACGTCCATAACCGTACCTATTTTTAAACAATCACTTATCCAGACTCATTGATTTTCCCATTGTATCGAATTGAACGGTAGATAATTTCAATTAATCATGAAGAGCAGAGTAGCTGGATCAATAGCTTTGCAATGATGGGCAAAATTATACTGGACAGGGATACTGTTTACTCGACCATTATATAACGTTTGTAAATGAACTCGTTTAATAAGAAAACTATGTTGTAAATATTGTTGGTCGCTTGTATGAAATATACAATAGAAAATTTCGTATTTATAGAAGAGTGCTAGGTAGACGGCAGAGTGATCAATAAAATTTTGAAAGGTGTTGTGGAGGCCGATTCAAGCGAAATAGTACGAGCTTTGCAGATTAATGCTAGTCATTCCAAGATTGTTCCGTCACTCGGCGAAGATTAACGAAGCGTAGAAGATGGATAAATGGATTCCGCTCGAGATAGGCGACGTTCAAAAGCTTTAGCGAATGACGGATGGTCGGTTCTGTATCTCAAAGGAACAAATAAAGTGTATCTTCCTGTAATAAAATCGCGTAAGAAAAAAGAGCTTCGTTTCGATTTTCTCAAGAGATTTAAGCGTACTTAAATTAAATACTGACTGATAATTCACCGTTTGTGGTCCAAAGCTTTCGTTTATAAACGTTATTATATGTATGTATAAGAACCGCAGTCTATTTATTAATGAAACAAAATCGTAAGGAACAGTCGACATTTTCTAATCGATTAAGAACAAAATTCTAATAAATTAACCAACAATTCCAACGCGTTTAAATTAGAAAGAAAATTCAAAACGTTGCTATCTAAAGAAAGATGATAATATTTCGTGCGACATTTCTGCCGTCGAAATCAGGATTATATTCTGTTAGAGAGTAGTAAAAATAAGATGACACGATTATAACAGACGCGCCGGCATATGGACCAATCGAGCTGTCAATGGCAAACGTCTTCGACCACGAGACGCGATTGGTTCGTAGAATCGTAGTGACACTGTGACACAGTAACACACGACACGGCCATGTTATACATATTACCCGGCTGGGCCGTGGACAGTATGAGGGCCGACACACGAAGAGTTACCTTCCGTAGCATTTATATAGCGTCCTGCCGGTGGTCCCGCATAATACATACATAGCTCAAGCTCGTGGTTTACTTGAGTTGCGGTGAACAATGAATCTCAGGATACAAAGTGGCTTCGAGTTACCAAAGTCGAAGGGTCTACTGTCTCCTCACCCCCCTGGTTTATGTTAGCGACGGGTAACATTCGGCTTCGCCCTCCATCTATTCTTTATTTTCCCATGTTCCGTGAAATCGAGTCGGAACACATTGACGGTGTCCACCACGAGTGCAGCGTATTTTTCAATACTTGCCTTTACAAAATAAGCAATTATAAATACAGTATAATTCAAACTTAATGAACATCGATAAAACTACTTTAAATTTTTTATTATTTTTTTATGCAACCTTGAACGACATATCCGACACACTTTTCCGGACAGAATGATACCAAACACGACACAGTTTGGATGTCGTGTTTGGTCTCATTTTAATCGGAAAAGTTTCACGCAGATGTGGGCAAACATGTCATTGAGAAATAATTGAAAAGAACACAGTTTTATCATTGACGTGTTGTCGATGACGAAAGATGGAGGGTTTTCTAGTAGACTCTTTGATAGCGATGGTTATATTACTCGTAAACCACCAAGTTATCTCGGGCGTGATCGTCTATTAATTTCTTTTGGAATTTCTACTTAAAAGTACATTATTATACTCCTTGACCGAGCAGAGTCATTAAAAAGCCTATTAAGAAGTTTTCACTAGCTAAAATGTTGCAGCGTTTTAAGAAGTTTCAAATCTTTGTTGTAAAAGCCATCGTACAGGTGAAAATATTGCCATCGAAAAATGTGGAAAATTCGAATTTTTTTCTAAAAAATATTCGACTGGATAAAAACTACGTTATATTGACCATCTCGGTGCAAATTTCCAATTTTTTACGGATTGACAATTTGAACGCTGCGCGGGTGTATTGCGTCGTTCCAATTAAAAAATATAGTTATCGTTAGTACTTGCAAAAAGTTACTTCTTTGCTTGAAATAACGTTTTAAAGAGACGTTGATGAAATGAAAGTATTACCTTCGAAACATTGATTATTCTTCCACTTCAAAAAATGTCTAATCGATCGTAGAGTTCGTTGCACTCTCGCGATCAAATTAAAAAGGAAAGGAAAACACTAATCTGTGCGATGTTCTTCATATAATGTACAATGGAACAAGAGCTATTAGATGCTGCTAGGTTAAGGTAATTAAGGTGAGGTTAATTGCCATTGTTTACACCTAGAGCGTTCTCACGGCAAAAAGGGAAACGAACTTTCCGTACATTATAACTATGTTCAATCACATTATTTTACTTCTACGCGTTTCTTTCGAACTATGCCAGTTTATGCGATTATAAAGCAAAGTATCTACATTAACTCTATCTCTTGATAACAAGTTTTCTCAAAATTTATAGTTTTTCTTTTATACTTTTTCTAGATTACATTTATTATTATTTATTATTATTATTAAAATGTTTACGCGAATAGAGTGTGCAAATCGAAAAAAATTACAGAAACACCGACAGATTTTCCTAACGTTTCGCCATCGAACATAAAAACAGAAATGTTTAGATTCGTTCGTATTATACCCCAGACAGATTTCTGCAAGCGATGGTATGTTAATTACCTGCCAATGTCCCGCCGAAACTGTAGGCCAGCTACAGAAAAGCACATTAATTATTCGTACCGTGGAAAAACTCGTAAACCACTGGCGAGTTTCGCAGTGTAGTTTGAAACAGCCATAATTCCCGATCCAGCAGAATTCGGCAAAGTCGGATGGACATCGACGTTTGGCGGCGATGATAAGCAATATTTCGAAAGTTCTCGGAACCGAAAATTAGTTTAGAACTCGTGATCTAATATGAATTTTACTACTGTATATGTCTGAAATTAACTTGTGGAAAATTTGCTGGAAAGCTGCGGGGGTTATTACTCGTTTTGTAAAATGGCACCCGGACGGCTGTGAAACTTTTCGCTTTTCGACTGTAGCCGTCTATGCAAATCGAGCATACGAAGGCCGCTCGATAGGGGAGCGGCTCGGGAAACAATCAGGGTTTTACTATCAAAATTGAACACGCTCGCTCCCATGGATGTCTTTCACTTTTCTTTCAACGTGTGCCAATATATCGAACGAATCCATGCCTTCTCGAAAACATATTGGCACAATCGACCCTGTCGCGTTCCTAGATTCGGTTATATGTTTGAAATAACCTGGAAGAAGGGGCCGCGAGGGCCAGCAACGATTTTTCTACAGGTTTCTCAAAATATGAAGCTGCCTTTCAAAATGTTCGGCTGCGGATTGGATAAATATTTTATCAACACTTTAACTACCATCTCTCCCGGAAATCGAAGATGGAACGACATATTTTATTTTAGATCTTGCCAACTTTATTTTCAGCGTTCACTATAAACGTTTCGAACGTCTCCTACATTTGCATCGGCACAACGAACATTTTCCATGGTTCCTGACCTCATTTCCACCACGAATTTTGGTCCAGCCCGTATTTCTACGTCTAAAACATGAAAAAGGAGGATATTGCATTTGAAAGGGGTTTTCAAATACAAAAACGAATACGGAGCCTGCTTTCGTATAAGATGAGATTGCTGTGTTATGCATGCGACAAAGAATGCCGAAAAAATAATCGGATTAAGAGTCTAGATATACCATAGGTTTGCGTACAATGGGAGCCGAGGAAAATCTCTCGGTTCTCCGACACAAAAGACGAAGAAACTACACCCGAAATACGCGGCACGAAAGCCGTGTGTTCTGATTTTACGTTTTAAGAAAAGAAATTATAACTCGTGTAGCGTCGATTACTTTGACGATGAATGCGTGTGGAAAATTTCAGTGAACCAGATACCATAGTTTTTCTGAGGAGATCGTACAAAAACCGCTTCGCAAAACCAGAACGCCCTCTTAATTCGAAAGTTCAAAGCCCTTCGAATTCCGCTCACGATCGGAATAAGACCCTATAAAGTAGTACCCGCCTTGATGGAATTTGAGATGGTAAAATAGATCCGAGTTAAATCCGAAGTCCGTAGACACGAGCCGTATGCGAAATAAACTTGGGTTTAATGGGCTCGGGACACGTCGCAGAGTTCCCCGTAAAATTTTGCTTGCGAAGTCGTCCGGATTGAGCAGCGAGTGTCGACAGAAAGTGTACCGAGGATCGCGAACACGCGATATCGAAGTTGGATTGATCCTCCGCGCTTTGACCTGATCAATTATGGTTCCACGGGATTATGGTACTCCGCTATCCTCGCCGATCGTTTTTGTTGGCACGGACCCTGGGCTACTAGCCCTCCCTTCTATTCCGCGTTGCATTGTAGCTCCACTCCGCACAACTAGGTATTATCCGATCGTTCATTGTGTAGGATAAGCCAGCAGCGACCTCTGCGATCAAGGTCCTTCGATGCCCATACTTTGCAGACGCGTTGCCATAGTGGTGCCAGTTTATCGAGGATTATGCCGGTGTACACGTTCGAAACATTCCCGAAGAAAGCCTATCGATGCGCGATCACCTGCAAACCGTTTTCTGATCGAAACCACATTTCAGCTGTTCACAGATCAGATCGAATAACCACCCTTCTAATTTTTTGATAATCTACTGCCAAGTCACTTGATCGACGTTCAACCCTCGGCTGGTGTCGTGTTCTGGTGTAAAATTGGATCTTTGTGCGAAATGAAAATTGCTAGCATATTTCTTGCACATTTACTGCAATAATTATTTAAATATTTTATTTGAAATATTCACCGTGACAAGGAGTTAAGAATTTATCGTTTCTACTTTTCCATGAAATAATGCGGTTGCCGGTCGAGCATGCGAGTGATCGACGTCCGCGCCTCCAGCGCGTTAATAATTCGAAAAGTTTTAATCACGTTTCGCCAATGATAAATAGCATCTCCGAGTGAACGATACGATTTCCGATTGACCACCCGCACACCCCGTGCACGGAAATCAGTTTCGCCGGTCTCGGAGAGCGAGCAGCACAGTTAGATAAGAATCTATTTTTTCGCTTGTCATTACCGCGGGTTTTTCTGCTTTCCACGGAGGACTACAAACTGCAAACAGCCGTTCGGGGTGGGGTTTAATTAAAATCTTCCAACTACGACGCGTCTAGTGCACCCATTGCTTGCCGGTTGCCTTCTCTTTCGAAGCAGCCTCCTTTCCGCGTTACAATTCCTGGCAGTGACGGTTCTTGGCGACCGGCCAAGATCAACCGGTCCGCGATATGACCGTAAGACAGGATGCAACCGGCCGTGATAACGTAATTAAGACTTTTGCTTTGAAATATCGCGACGCTCGGACCATCTGCCTCCCGCGATTTCTTAAGAGGGTATTCTGGTTTTGCGAAGCCGTTTGCGCAAGGAATTCTTTTTCTACAAAACTATCGAACCTTTTGCATCGGAATTTTGCACACGTCTTTATCGATATCCGAAATATACGTGTGATTTTATGTACGTTTTGAAAAACGTGGGTCGCGGCGGCTGCCCATGACCTCTGACTTTCGGCTAATCAGAGATAATAGATTGAAGTTCATTATCTATCAGTAGAGCTGTTAACAAAAAAAACCTTTCACTATTAAATTTTCACGTTTCTTGACGTTTCAATCGTTAGAGTTAAAAAAAGCACTAATAAAAAAAGATATGAAAAAAAAACAAAAAACGAAAATGCACTAAACAGTATGAAATAATTTCCATTTCATTTATGTGAATACACACGTAATTTCATTTTGATTTCTATGAATACACACCAACTGTTGATAAAATTAATTAAAATAAAATTGATAAAAATAAAATATTAAATACCACATTAAATACAATAAATCTTTTCGGAGACGGCGCAAAATCGAAAATTTCACAAATGACATATGTTGCTGATTATGATTTCATTGGAATATGGTGGATATGGAAATCAGTAGGTGGGAAGAGAAGATACATTAATATGGGGGAAAGCATGTAGAAGAATTTAAGAATTTTCGTAATGTCCAGTATCGAAAATTTTCGATTTTGCGCCGCCTCCGAGATTTAAAAGATTTATTGTATTTAATGTGGTATTTAATATTTTATTTTTACCAATTTTATTTTAATTAATTTTATCAACAGTTGGTGTGTATTCATAGAAATCAAAATGAAATTACGTGTGTATTCACATAAATGAAATGATAAAATTATTTCATACTTTTTAGTGCATTTTTGTTTTTTGTTTTTTTTCATATCTTTTTTTATTAGTGCTTTTTTCATACCTTTTTTTTTCATTCCGTTTTTCGAAGTCGGTTTTATTTTTTTTATTTTACACTTTTTAGTAGAACATGCAGTACTTGTAGGATACCGTGAGTTGATTTTGTGATTTCTTTTCCTTAGCTAATAATCATCAAAAATATATTCACCTAATTTAGATGGTAAACCATAGATGGTTTAAACCATCTCCAGTATCGTCGTGGATACATCTCCTACTAACTCTGAAAGATTCTTTGCAGAGTAACACCAACTAATATGTTTTTTGCTATAACAATAGCTATTAACAATAACAAATTCTATAAATTTTTGCACGTGGGAGCATCGCGGCAGTATCTCCTACTAAATGTGAAAGGTTTCATCGCGATCGGTACATTCTTTGCTGAACAAACGCAGAAGTCGGTTAAATATAAATGAAGCATTTCGTTTTTTTGCAATAAAAGTCGTTAAGAATGGAAAAACGCAAAAAATTTATAACGGGACCAAGCCGGGGACATACTCTACAAGATGCAAAAGGTTTCGTACCGATTGGTCCATCCATCTCGGCATAATCGGTGAACATACATAGAAAAAAAAAGCGAAAAAAGGCACACACAGCTCAAATTGATAACCTCCTCCTTTTCTAAGTCGGTTAATAAGGCGGCTAAAAAATACTAGAAAAATTCTTGCGAAAGAAAATCTCTGAAAATCCACGGTACTCTTTAATAAACCGCAATATTATACTAACCTAACGTTCCGCGATTCCACGCCCGGACGTCCATCGAAGCTGCTTTTGAAATCAATAGGCCACTGATTATCATGGAGAAAAACCTCGTTTCCAGTTTCGCAAAGCATGCGCGGGATGTATTGAATTACTTTATACGAGCACGTTCGCCTTCAATCATACAGTTGAATGAACGGGCCGGGAATGCCATAGGAATTTTAATTTCCACCCATCGTTTCGCCATTATTTCGATAGACATTCTGGGGAACGATTGCGATCGAAATTGTTGCGAGAGGCAGCTGCGCGCCAGCTCGGGTTTTATCGCGAGAGATCTGAATTTTCCGCGGATGCTGCTATACATATATACAATATATATATATATATATATATATACACACAAAAGTTTCGCCGCCCGTCAGGACGAAAGATCCTAATGAAGAAGTCGTCTCTTTGTTTGCTTACGTCGTCGGCCCGTTTCGGCCGAACAAAAGTTTGACGCTCCGCAGTCAGGCAATCGTGTCACAGGAGAAACTGTTACGCCAGAAAATGTTAATTAATCTAAGACTTGGCCCCGGTGATACTTCGAAATTCTCCCGACAGTGAATAACGACTCGTCCGCGAGCAAGAAACTTCGCTGGGAAATCGGCTGATCGAGAATGTTACTTCTTGAAAATTGCCTTCGTTCGCGAAGATAAAGATCCTTACGATTGCACCGAATTAAATGGCTATCGAATGAAGATCGCTTCAACGTTCTTCGGGATTTCGGTCCTTTAGTCTACCATCAAATAGTAATTTATTATAGGAATTGCTTTTGGAGGGTCCATTGAAAAAATCCTTCACCACGGACCAGAGACTTCGAAAAATTCGAGAACAATCGCTGGTAGATAATGTGTCAATACCGACGATAAAAATTTGCAAGTATCGTCGCGCCTTGTCGTTGTGACAACTACCGTTGGAAATGCGCACTGTCTAAATCAGTGGTGGCGAAACAATGACACGCGGGTCAGATGCTGACCCACGCGTTTATTGTAATATTGACCTACTTTTTAAAATTATAACAGACGGGAAAGATAATCAAAGATATTAAACAATTGTAAACTGGAAATGTGTAATATCAGATTTATAAAAAATAAACAAATAAACGAAAACAAAATATAAAAATAAAAAAATAACAAAAATCCAAGTGGAATGTGAAAACTACGCGTGTAGCTGACCCATTACATTGTGACGTAAACTTGGCGCGTTTTGTCGATGCATTGAAGTGCGGTAATTCAAGACATCAGATCAAGTTTCGATATTTACATTTATTTAAGTTCTTCACCTGCAAAAGTTGAAATTGTAAATCAAAAACGAAATTAAAACCTTTTTTTGATTATTTCAAAAGTGAGAACCGAAAAGATTCAACTGTCAACTTTATCTTTCAACAAAACATTTAATGTTTCCAAATAATTGTCACCCTTTTTACCTCACCCCCCCCCCCCCCTTCTAATTGAGACCACTGACGTATGACTCACGGGCTAGTATTTAAAAACGTAATAAAAATAATTGACCCACTCTTCAAAAAGATTCGCTATCGCTAGTCTAAATAATTACGCCGAGTACGGCGAACGTATAAATCCATAAATAATTTTGGCTCGCAACACAGAGTGATGCGTGCATTTCCGGAATGGATGATATGTTAATAGCTGGGTCGAATGGAGATTAATACTGAGGATAAAAGAGACATTAACAAGTATCATGACATCTCGTGGAAGGGACAACTGCCGACAGAAGCGAACAAGATCTAAATAATTGAGCGCGAAGCACGTCGAACGCATAAATTCATAAATAATTTGGTCTCGTTACGCAGAGACTGGCGCGTGCATTTCCAAAGAGACTGGAAGATATGCTAATAGATACCCTGAGAGGTTGAAGTCGGGCTCCTTGTATCCGTCTACGTTCGTCAGCTCGCAACACGGACTCTGGTTTCGGGAATCCAGATAGTTTGCGATGCACTGGGAAGCCGGAGGTATTTGGGCTCCGAGGTACAACCGGAGGACAGGAACCGGCGTAAATTCGAGATTCTGAATTCGAATCGATTGGTTGGTACTCCGAGGCGCCTGTTCGCTCGTCTAATCAGATCTTGTTTGTAGGCGGGCCACGATCGAGCCCTCCAGGTTGGAAAATCGAGGGTCGAAGGGATATTCGTCGAACTGTGTGCGCGCTGACGGAACAAAAGCCCGCTTGCACGCGCCACACGGTTCTGCAAGGATCGACGTCGTTTTCTTCGCCGTCCTCGGCTCTGCCTTAATTAAATTTTTTTCTTCGTTACCGGGACATCCTCGCGCTCTCGACAAATCGGAGGTTTTCGGCTTAATCTTTTAGAATAAGGCACCGCACCGCGCTGCAATCTTTAGGACAATTCGCTCGGAACATGGGAGATTGTGAAAATGATCGGGACGAGGGGTTCGCACCATCTTTCTAATTATAATTGATGGCGTTTGGCACCGTTCGCTCCTGATTATGGGACTATGTTGGACTTTTATTCATTGATTTTCCTTGGATCACTTTTACGATATCAACAATCACAAAAATGAATCTAGCGTTGAGGGTCTATTGTTCTCTTGCCTCCCGACCAGTTTCCAATAACCGTTTGTGGCTCCCCGATAAGGTTCCCAGATCAAGATTCGTGTGCACGCGTCAAACTGTTGCATAGCAATGATGACATACCGGAACACGGGTCGTTAACTTTCTCGAACAATGCTTTCACGTGCACGATCGTTCGGATGGGAATCACGTTATCGTTTGATTACAACAGAAAACTGTACACTTTCCAGGAGAAGTCATTTGCCCCGCGGCACAGAGCGCAATAACGTCGACAAAATTGTGACTGGTATTTTACCTCGAAATGGCTGTTTCATGGACGGAGGAGGTGGGGGGGGGGGGGGAATTCGCAAAATACGCGGAAAATTAAGCAGCTTCTCGGAACTGCGGAACGCTTCTGGCGCAGCCGGGTTGGCTCGCGAAAATTGTAACAGCGCGCATTCTTATGTTCGCATTAAGTCGCTGATTAAGCAGTATTAAATAATTATGCGTGCGTAAAGACGGTCATTACGAAACTACCGATTTTATGCATTCTTAAGATAAATGGGTCGGTGCAATTTCAAACGACAAAAAGATTATGAGAATTTTAGGATGTCGACGTAACATTTTCAATGTTCTAATAGTATGCAAGAAAGTAATCATCGGAAATGGTACTTACTTTTTTTTAAAAGAAAGTTAACCCTCGTCGATCCGTTTTACGGAAAACATTATATTTCGCAAGTTGATTTATTATTTGCCTGACCTCTCCACAGTTATTTAGTTTCAAGATTAACAGTTTCGATCATTCACTTCCCCGTCGCATAAATATTTTACCTACTCGACGGCCGAGAGATAAATTCAGCTCGGAAAATAAGAGCAAAATTGTGTGACTTTGTCAACTCGGTAGTTCCAGTGTTAAATCTATTTTACCCCGTCAAAGTGCTATGGCCGAGCGAGACCAACTTTCATGCGCGTTTGACTTTCCAGTACGGTGGATCGAGTGTTATTGCCTTTGTCCAATGACAGCCTCATTTCCCGGTATCTGTAATGAAATCTTTGCGAGCGGTTGTTGTGTACGTAGAGCTGTAGTTCAGACCTCATTGTTTTAGCCACCTTATCTTTGTGTCTTCCGCGTGATATACGAGACGATGCTTCTACCTTTGCATACACACAACGTTGCAGAAATGTATATGCAAACCCATTTTCCAAAGTTCCAGACACCTGCCTACCAACTTCTTCGGATTACTTGTTCTTCAATCTCTGTATTACAGTTGTTATTAAAGTAAATTTAAGCTAACTCTCTCAGCCACCATCGAGAAGGACTATTCTAACTGAATCCACAAGATAATAGTTCTTAATAATATAGTCATTATGGATCTTCATAGAAATTTTAATGGGACCTTCTTTTTAATAATCAGAACTGATTCTTCTAGCTACAAGTACAGTAATGTCTTGGGACTGATAACTTGATTCGAATGGTGACGTGTTTGGTATCAATTGAATCGGAAAAATGCGACACATATGTCGGTGAAAGTTTCGTCATTAGACTAGTTAAAATAAAAATCTGACCAGACTTTCTTGGATACCTACTGTAGTATCTATGACCATGGATCTTTGGCTGTCGAAAAATGTTCGTAAACCTCAAGAATAGTGTGCAATTCTTTTAACAGATAAAATAGCTTCGAAATGGTCCATCGATACGGTGCAGGACAGATTTCAGAGTACCGTGAAACCGTCCGACTATTCCCAAGAGACGTTCCATCTCGCTTGCACTCCCTCTACATTCGCTCGCTTTCCTTTTCATTGTTCGCGCTCGGTCGAGACTGACCCAATTTAGCAACAAAAGAGCAAGCGAGATGACGAAGTGTTATATAAGATTGGTCAATCTATACTGTTATACATACATACATACAGGGTATTTTAGTTAGCGGTAAGGTGTGATTTATCACACCATTACCATTGATTTTACGTGTCAACAGTCGGTGCTTTCAGGGAATTCTGCTAATCTTGAAACGTGATTTGAAACTATTCTTTTCCTACAGAGCGTGGGACAAAATAGAAAATTATTCAAGTTACACGATCTTCGATACGTTTATCGACTAGAGATTGAGATGAATTTCAGTGAGATGAATATTAATGACTTTTAAATTTCTGAAGGAAGCAACTTGTTTATCCATTCCGTCAATTCCACTGAAAACAGTGAAATTTACGCCACGACAACTCGCTAAATCACTTTGTTTGTGCACTACGCACGAAAAGTAAAAGTCGTCTCAACTTGTTACGGGTTGGTGATCGCGTGTTGCAACGATGTTGTGGTTCTTTCGAATCGTTCGACATCAGACTTGTATCCATTTAACACGTTAACTACCGTATAATCCCGAATCTAAGTGACGGAAATATTTCAGAATTCCGAACTACTTTCTACGCTGATGGATCAACGAAGGTGCCAATTTTGCTCGCTGATTAAACAAATTGCATCGATCTTATCTAACTTTTCTGGTCGGTCGATTCTTCTGTGATAGTTTTCAATTGTTCCTTATCGAATGTAGAAGTAACTAACCGCGGATTTTTATTTGCTGGATAAAAAGAAAAATCATCGCGTAGAAACCCACGCGCGGCAGAAGTGAAACTTCTTGCAGTCTAGTAATTTTTCGAAGTAAATTAACATTCAAAATGGTAAATAATCCTAATGAAGCAAAAAGATCAGGAACAACTCTCGATGCAGTATTTGTAAGACATTTTGACAAAATTGAAACAAGAATATTTATATCATATTTTAGCTACCACAAGCCAATTGTTTCAATGATAGAATCATAGAAAATCATAGAAAAAGATAATGTACGATCAAAATTTGCGACGTAAAAAAGGAGAGCGTATGGGAAATGCTATGAACTATGCTCTTTCTTTACAATTTCAGAGTTTTACAATTTTCTACTTTTCAACTTTAAAATTTGACAATTTTTCAATTTCAGTATTTCCCAGTTTTGCATTTTTCCGAATTTACAATCTTACCATTTTCAACTGTAGAACTTTAGTATATTAAAAGTGATCTTAGGAGTAAGCGTACAGGGTACGGCAACAGCTATGTCCACTTTGAATATCTCCGTTATTTGTAACAATACGGAAAAATGTTATAAACAAAATTTGCACGGTACAGAGGGGGGGGGGTATTTCGTGACACAAACATTTTCTGCGTGAGTGGAGGTGTGGAGGACAATTCAAGGTCACCTTGATTTTTTAAAATGAAAACACCTACTTTCTATATCATGAACCGATAGATTATCGAATTCTGAGTAAAAATGTATTGACCTCCATATCTCTTAAATCTAATAGTTATACGAGATATTATCGAAACAATATTCTTTCTTCTTTAGATAATATCACGTTAACTATTAGGTTTAGGACATACAAAGGACAACACTTTTATACTCTATATTTGATACTCTATCGATATATGGTATAAAACAGAGGACATACCATTTTAGAAAACGGAGGTGATCTTCGCCTGTAAGAAGTTAGCCCCCCACTTGTTAAATTAAACAATTTCAACAGTTGTGCTGAATTGTGCTATGTTTGTGCTATATTGTGCTCGAATATTATAACTATAATATGAAAAATAAGATGAAAAATTGAAAAAATCGATTTTTTGAGTAGCCCCCCACTTTTCATTTTTTTCAATTTTCTCAATTGTGCTAAGTTGTGCTAGGTTGTGCTAAGATTGTGCTAAAGTATTATTTCAAAAAAATTATAAATAAAGAAGTTATAGCGAAAAATCGATTTCGACATGTAATTAACGTTAAAGTAAGAAAAACTTATCCAAACAGCATATAATCGTATATCTGAGTTGTGCTAGCCTAGCACAAGTCAGCACAACTTTTAATTTCTCCAGCACAACGATATAAAGGGCACTTTACTCTTGTGCGCTGCCCTTCGCGCTAAGGTACTCTATCATTTTTGGACTTTCTGGTCATCTGAACATAGTAATATTGCATATCTGAGTTGTGCTAGGCTAGCACAACTCAGATATACGATTATATGCTGTTTGGATAAGTTTTTCTTACTTTAACGTTAATTACATGTCGAAATCGATTTTTCGCTATAACTTCTTTATTTATAATTTTTTTGAAATAATACTTTAGCACAATCTTAGCACAACCTAGCACAACTTAGCACAATTGAGAAAATTGAAAAAAATGAAAAGTGGGGGGCTACTCAAAAAATCGATTTTTTCAATTTTTCATCTTATTTTTCATATTATAGTTATAATATTCGAGCACAATATAGCACAAACATAGCACAATTCAGCACAACTGTGGAAATTGTTTAATTTAACAAGTGGGGGGCTAACTTCTAACAGGCGTGATCTTCAAATGTCCGAAGTACCTTATCGCCATATAACAGCTCCTGTTGTCTCATGCACCTTATGTTTGGAAAACTTTTTTGCTACTATCATACTTTCGGAGTTATTGTGGGTGGCAATAATTACTGCCTCAACATCAATAGGACAGCTGGCAGCAACAGGAAAACGCGTAACGCGCTGGCCTTACTCACTGCTCTGAACGGAGAGAAGACGGAATATAGGGCGCAACCCCCACTTTTGACCGTTAACTTGAAAAAAAAAAGTTGGGAAGTTTCCCTCCAAAAATATATTGTTACTTCAAAAAATTCGTACAAAGACCTTGGTAGGTTCAGCGTTAGCTGACATACGTGGATGTTTCAGGAAATGATTGGCCGTACGTGCGTGATTTATTAAGCGAGGAAAAAATGTAATTACGACAAAGGGAGGAGACTGGGTTTCAGTGAGGAGCGAAAAAGGTGGCGAATTAGGTGGCGAATCAGTATCCGGACGCCTAATGTTCGCGACGCAGCGGGAGCGTCTCGGAAAGTTCCCTCGGGCGAGATGAGTTACAAAGTAACTCGGTTCTACCTCCATACTGTCGCGGGAACGAGAATTCGGTTAAAAATAGTTCACCTTACAGGAGTTATACTTTCAGTTGAACGAGATTTCCGTGTGACGATGCGAGAGCCCCGCGCAACATGCACTTGCCCGCACGAGCAATTTCACGACACAGGTCCTCGTTGCATACAGACACACACGCTCACGTGCACACACACACACACACACACACACACACGAACAACGTTCCGCCCGTGTACTATATGCCAGTATGTGAGGCGTGTTATGAAAAAGTCATTTTTGCCGGATTCCATCTCGAGCTCTCTATAGGACTCGTTCATGTATCGCGAGAACGCATACACAAGCGAGTGGAACAATCATGGAAGGTGCACGTGCCCGGTTCAACTGACGCGTACAGTTTTCTGTACGTTTCTCTGCAGCTATCTTTGAATTCCATGAGCAACGGGGATGAGAGTACTACTACGTAGCTGTAGGTACGCGACTCTCCACGGTGCTCAACCATAAATTTCGATTTCTATCGCAACAGGAGAGTATTCGATTCTCCACCCGATGATCTATGCTCCTGGCAATGTAATGCACCTAAAGCAGCCGCAACCAGAAAATCCATTCCACGCAGCTGAGAAATCGTGCGAACACCGCATAACTTATCGTTACCGTATTACCCGCTGGTTCTCGAAAGTATCGCAGTTCTGGTTTATCGCCGTTTATTTCGCCTAACGAACGATTTCCTGCTGTCGGGACAACCACGGCCCATGGGAACGTGAGCATCATCTTCTCGGCTAATTATTTATGGTAGAAATCGGGGAACGTAAAGCCGCGGAACTTTTTCATGGGCTCTGGTTTCAACGATTCCGTTGGAGCTCGTTGCATACACAAATCATTGTGATCAAGTGAAAACTGTTCAAAGCGAATGATTCTATAATTGATAAACTGTAATCCTTTACTTTGTCAATGGATGAAAAGAAGCTGTTGAGGATTGAACCAAAAGAATTTATGTTATAACATTTATTGTTCTGTTTTGAATAACTGGAAAGATTGTTCGTTTCGATCCGGATTCAATTGGAATTCGCTAATCGTAATTCGAGGGGGCATCATTATACTCTGGGCATGATAGCGAGACTACGCTTGATATCCAAATCCGTAAGATATTTGGTGGGCCACGAGCTCGTGCCATTAATGGCGCAGTGCTAATTCTAGGGGTGTACATATTAATATTTGTGACGCTCCCCAAAAAAACTGTGGAAGAATGTAATTGGTGTCTAGTGCCACTATCTCTTCGGTTCGTGTGAATAATGAATAAAGGCGTTATCTAGTGTTTATAAAGTTTATTAGGTTATGCAATACTTATCAATAGTGCTTTTTATGAATTTTGTTAACATCCCACTTTTTCAGTATTAATACTGGACAGAACGTTCGTTATCTCAAGCAAGTTAAGTAGCACACACATGGATTGTTTTTAGATTTGCGCTGCGATTAATTGAAAACTGACAACAGACAGACTGTATTAGAGTTTTTACGGCGAATAATCCGATTGTTACGGCGAGGCGTATCTTGGAAATCAGTTGGCCCAACTCGCCGGCGAAATAATTAATAGTTTAATTTAAGTCCTCGCGCCCGGAGACACGAATGCGCGCAAATATTTGCGAAAAGCGGCGCCGATTGGATTGCAACAGCGGCGGCGGGCAACGGGTTCTGATTTCGATTCGGCTTCGGATCGATCATACGTTACAGACGAATTAACGAAAAGCCGTGCCGTAGGGGGGTGAGCAAGGATTACCATTATTTTCAGCCCCGCGCGAGCGCGAAACTAGCAAATCCGCTCTATCGTGCAAATATTCGCTTGTCCCGTATAACCGCCGAATCATTTGTTCATAAATATTGATACGTTAAAATCTCCGGACTTAATGAGGCATTTCTTGTTTTAATTTTTCCCGATTCTCCACGCCCCTTGACACCCGATGGCATCTATATATCTATACCCCCCCCCTCTCTCTCTCTCTCCCTCTACCTCTCCCTCTCCCAATATCGCGGGATCCTGGCACGCGACAATTTGCATTTAATTGGCTCGTGATTCACCCCGCGGATCGATTAACCACTTTTAATCGAAATCATTGAAAAACAATTAATTGCTCCGACAGCTTCATGCCGCGGATTAAACCGGGCAATTTTTTAAACAGCCGAAGAATGGAGGCCGAGCAAAAAGGACCGCTTTGTTGCTCGAGAACCGCTAATTAACACGAGGAAATTTAATAACCGTATTGTCTGTCGACAGTTACCGAATTGTTTTCGGAAACTTTTCACCGAATATTTCACCCCTAACGACGTAATTCAATCTGTTTTCGGAGTTTTTGATTCAAAGATTTTTATACTTTTATGTGTAATAATGTGATCATTAGGAATTCTATTTTTTTTTTAAATACATCTCCGTTACCTATTCATTCGTTGTATGTAAGTAATAATCATCTCAATCATTTCACCGCAACTATTTTTAGTCGCCCGTGTTTTCATGTAAACAACTATCAGAATACTAGAATGCATTTAATATAACAAACGAATTCACACTCATGGAACCTGCAAAATCTTTGTTTTCTTTGAATGTCAGTGGAAATACCAAGCCCTTGATTAAAACGCGAACAACGTGAGCGCACGACAGGTGGTTCACGTCGAAATCAAAACTCAACTTGCCTTTATGAACGGACGAGAAATGGATTATTGAATTCGGTTGTGAAACGTCGTACTAATTAGCACGACAACAATATCCGAAATCTTTGTGATCCTCCGCTCTGGACTCTATTCTGCCAGCATCAGGATTACCATGACTACCATTGTCTATTCGAACAATCCGCCGTAATTAATTCGGAACGTTTTCAGTGAAAACTACGACAAGGCTGAGAACCGACAGACAAGAAGACTGATAAGAACACTATGCCATTCTGTGACGGTCAAAATTCTTAATCGCAATTAATACGATCATTATAACAATGTCCTCCAGCAAAACAATAATCGTGACAGTAACTGGATTATTACGTTGCACTGGATCATCGTTATTAAACTGCGGATCTTTATGCGTTTATGGTACTTTTACTGTTTTGGAATATTCAAAATGTGATACGAAAAATGTAGAGCTTATCGGAATTGTTGAAAGGAATCGATTTATCGTTCGACCGCACAGTTTTATTCACAATCGCGTGTTTCGTTGAATGGATGGAAATCAGAGAACAAGTTTATCCTATCCGTCCTTATGCATCGCGCTGCAGTTTAGAGCACGCACTCGGCGCTCCTCGGAGTAAAAAAGGTAAATAGCACCGCAGAAAGCATTTTATCACCAAAGGTACTCTGCGCGACCGAACAAAAAATCTTAATATAAACCATATCAAAGTGGAAAATTACAGTCTGTGTTTTGCGATCGATAGCACATCCCAGATGGATCGTTCTTTATTAACGAAAGGTGAGGTTGGAGGGGTTAGTGTTCCAGCAGAAAAGCCATGGAAAGTTTCGAATATGCATGGCTATGCAATTCGTGGGATCCCTGGGGGCGCAAAAGTTGGACGGATAAAAACCAAGCGTGAAAAGAAAGAAAAGACGAATGATGGGAGGGGGAAGGGAGGGGCGGGGAGAGAGAGAGAGAGAGAGAACGAGTGCAAGGAAAAGAGAGAAAAAAATGTTTCGCGCCGCTAAGCGGTCGACAATTCATTTTCATTCATCTACCGGAGGACCGAAAGTTTCAGAAACTCCACGAAATAAAAAGATAAATGCAATTCTGATTAACACGTTCGCGACGGCGCGGCGCATATTTGCCAATCATGATTCCTCGATTTGCAGAAAAGGGAAAAATAAATCTGGGTGGCGAGTCCCCTTAAATCTATTTCATTTTCACTTTGAACACTCGGAACAGTTTTTGCAAACGTTACTGCAATTTATCAACACGCAAAAATATTCTGAAAGCCGTTTAATCTACTGGAATATTTAAATATGCAATTGAATGGAATGACATAAAGCAAACAAAATTCGTGTTGTTAAATAAAATTAAAAATGACGATTCTATTTCCATAAATGTTACAAGGAAAAATATTTCGATGGCATGAAATAATAAGAATATTTTAATTAGATTCTATCATGTAAAGAATAAAACACGACTCGATTATTATTTTTAATATACACTGTACTTTTGTCACTATTGTTAAAAACTTATTTTCAAAAAAACATCTGTAAAACCGCTGATAACCATTGGGAAAAACAGTATTTTCTCTGACAAAATTCAAAGTTCGTAGAAACTAATCGTCAGAAAAAACAGTTGAATTTTCTCTGGCAAAAATCAAGGTTTCTAGAAATTAAGAAAACAGTTGAATTTTCTCTGATGAAAGTTGAAGTTTGTGGGAATTGTTACAGTCTCGATAATGAGATTTTTCAAACTGAAATAATATGTCTCCCGCGAACAGCAGCAGCTTGAAATAATAATCGATATACATAAATGACACGGGAACTTTAAAACCGTGTTTCCTTTTCAATTCGAACTTCCTCGGGTCTTCTAACAGGTTACAAGAATCAGAGTTTCCCTCTAAAATAGAAAATATGGTAGAGGCGACTCCCCAAGGATACGATGAAACCAGCAAATCTCTTTTGGAGTACATAGTGCTTTTCCCCAGCTGTTATCTCTTCGTAACTACAGTAAATCGAATCTATATTGAACACGTACTGCAATGTTTTCTCATTCTGGTTTATCGAATTTTAGCGTATTTTATTGTCGGTTTATATGAAACCAGAAAACGTTAGGTATACACTTCGTACGAGCAAAATGAATCGAACATTAACAATCGGATATGCGGGAAAGTACACAATGAAGCTTCGGATACACCAGAAAAATATTTGTCGACTTTTGTTTGCCATAATTATCGGAATTTTCTCGGTGAAAGGAAAATAAGAACGATGTACAGATGTCGAAAGATATCAAGGAAATATTTCATTTCAGATCGTTTAATGGAAACTTGAATGCATTTATTTATTCAGGGATGTCTTAAAATACAAATCGTATAAAATTTATTTTCTATCTACTGTTAGTAGTCTTTTAATAGACGAAACATTAAATTATGAAGGAAACAAAGTCGTCTGATGCAATTTTGACGACAAAAAGGAAACGTCCTGGGAATTCCCTATTTCTTGCGTTCATTTACATTTGATTGTAAAAACAGCGATTGAAATAGCGGCTTGATGAAATGCGACGACTAACGCGAAAAATATTTAAAAATATGTACATTCTCAGATAAGCATTATCATTAGAATAAGAACGTGAAACGTGTCGGAAGCCATTAAAATTCTCTCGGCCAGAATTTTCTGCGTGTGGAATCGTTTGACAGAGCTCCGCCCAGTTATGCGTTATGCGAGACATTCCGTATTCTCGCAGGTGAAACGTGCCTCGAACAGTGGAAAAGTATAACATAGCAAGGCAGAGAGTGTCACGTGCCCGCTTCAAAAACACGTGGCTCGCCGGCACGGTCGCGGCGCATGAAAACAAGTTCACGAACATCATTCTGAACAGGGATCAATGCCACGTCCCAAACGTACATGCCGGTTTAACGAGCGAACTGTACTGACACAGTTAGACTCGCCATGCTTACGCATTCACAGTACACGCCGCAATATCTCAAACCCATAACAAAAAGATCGATCAAGTTTCTCCGTATTTTCCTTTTGTTCCAACGTTCGTACCGAGAAACGATTAATTTACATGTTGAATGTCTGAACAAAGAGCTTTCTATAACAACAGTTGTATGTACAATCGTTACTAGATTTCAGATTTCATCTATTTATCAGACAAATGAAAATACTGTATTATTATCAACTTACTAACTTTATTTCAAAAAGAATCATGTATCTACGTACATCCTGTGTCTAGCAATCAAAGTGGCACGTTTGTGGTACAACCACAAACAAGTAGGGTGATGAAAAATAAGTCGAAAATGAAGAATAAAATGTTGTCATACGAGGCTTTATTTTCGAGAAAATTGTATTTCAGAAGCTTCACGGTTGCATTACGTGTTTAGAAATAGTCGCAGACCTAGATTATAGAGAATTAAGTAGTTTAGGTCTCTTTCGATTGTACAATTCGCAATTTGTACCTCCAGTTATCAATCGCTCTGCATACGACGCAGACTGGACCAAACCGATGAAATCTGTGTCAAAATCAAAGAACTTTCGATAGAAGTGAGACAGAGCAATGAAATTTTTTTAAAATTAAAGCTGAATTTTTGCAAAATGCGAAATAATTGTGGAGATTGTGGTACGAACGTTTTTTAACCTTGAAATAATTCGTTAAACTTGCACAATTTCAAGAAAATTGTGGTTTTTCCAATACCGCGCACGGAACAAATTCTTTTGCGTAAATTTTTTCACGCTGATTTCAAATCTGGCCTCAAAATTTGTCTACGACCTCCGGATTTTGCTAAAAATCAAATTATTGTTAAAAATTTCAATTTTTATTTTTTCAAGGTTAAAAAACGTTCGTTACCATAATCTCCATAATTATCCCATATTCCGGAAAATTTCACCTTTAATTAAAAAAAAAAAATTCATCGCTCTATCTCATTTCTATCGAAAGCTCTTTGATTTTGACACAGATTTCATCGATTTGGCCCACTGTGCGACGCTGATCGTGAACGTGTTCATTGAAGTCTCGGTAAAATAATTGAGAAATTCGTACTTGTACCAAGGTCAACAAAGATCGTAATAATTAGATAGCATTCATAAAAAAAACTTTCGACCTGCTCTAATGATTAAAGATAGAAAGATACTCGTCAACAACATTCGTATTATCCTGCATACAGGATCGCAGAAATATCGGCGATCGGAGTCGCCTCGCTGGTTGAGGCTAATTGCTCGGCGGCGAGAAAACGAGTCCAAAGAACGAGTCGCGTCGGTCGGGTCTCCTTCTAATGAGAGAGGTATTTTTCAGACATCGGATAATAAACGGAGGTCGCGAGGGCCAACAAGAATGCTGGCGACGCTTGGTCTCAATAATGTAACGATTAAAAGCGCAATAATGCAGAGCATTTAAACAGCCGATGAATAGCCGAGGAAAACGGCTGCTTATTGGTTCTGAGCGAAGTGGGACGCACGCGAGACACAGGTGTGCGAGAGAGAGAAAGGGGAGTGAAAGAGACGAGGAGAGACGTGGAGAGGGGGAGAGAGAGAGAGAGTGAGAGAGAGAGATAACGGGGAAGAGAGAAAGAGAGACAGAGACAGCTAGAACACGTGACACGTGAAACGCACGCTTCGCTAAAGTCACGCGATTTCTTTCCTGCGGGAATGGAACAGGACTTGTTCCCGATATATCAAAAACCAGTCGAACATCGAACAAACAGCTCCGAAAACTAACAAAGCACAAAAACTATAAATTCACAAACAAACCTCGTGGCAACTTCTTATTACCAGTAAACGACCAACAGGACCCGATAACCACAAATCATCTTGAACTATACAAAATGTATAATAAAAACATACAGCATATAAATAAACCGGCAGGAAAACGAAAAGAAGAGAAATACATTTTTAAAATAGTTGGAAGGAAAGTGGATGCTAACGGAGCAAGTGTCGAGTCAGTAACGACTAGCGCCGAGAGACAACAAAAGTGAAAAGAGGAGAGAGAGAGAGAGAGAGAGAGAAAGAGAGGAGAGAGAAGAGAGAGAGAGAGTAGAAGAGAGTGAGAATGATTCTCTTTCTGTGTAAAACGCTTACCTCGTGCGCCCGGGGATGATGATGAGAGCAGTGTCGGTGCTGGAACATTCCACATACATGGTCCACACTACACACCACGACAATAATGACGAGCGGCAATATAACGGTGCCGCATTGCATCTTCAACCGCACTAGAACCGCCATCACGGACGACACTCGCGCTTCGAAGGCATGACACATACTGAGCGCGCTCGCCGACACCGCGCATTTATATAGGTGTCGCGGCATCCAGCGCCACACCACTCACGTTCGATACCTCGAGGACGGCAGACGCTCTCTGCTGTCACCCCAATAACTCCTTTGAGAGTAACCTGCAAAGAAATCGAACAAGCCGTTGCCATAAATACTGTGGATATCGTCCTTACTCTATACTTCGGATGTCCAAAATATATACACATCTTTCTTTTTATTTATTTAGAGCGCGGCAGCTCGTGGCTCGTAGCCACCAGAGGTAAATAGGCATCATTTGGCGAAACAAATATTTCAAATACTATTTAATACTTTAGACTTTATTTTCCTTAAAGAAAATAGTATTTTAAATAAGGTATACAAATTCGAAAATAAAATATTTCTATTTCAACAATGGGAACCACAAAATAACATATTTCTATTTTAATAATCTGAACACACAAAATAGAATATTGTATATTTTGTGCCTACTGAGGTTTGTTGATAAACATACAGTGTATCTTATCACCATTATGCATTATTTTCAGCATTAATATTTTGAGATTGAAATTGAAAATAAAGACAAAGTCCAAATATTTTCACTATTCTTCAAATAAAATACTATTTTGAAATACTATTGTCAAAAATTACTGCCTTAAATAAATTATTTTATTTTCAAAATTGTACACATATTTTGAAATAAATAGGATTATTTATTATTTACTGTTTAAAATACTATTTTCCCCAGCTCTGGTAGCCACTAAAGAAGCGCGGAAAGCGTGTTCACTCGATTGATAATGTTCAGGATGATAGAGATACAGAGACTAGATACTGTGAATATATCGTCCTTACTCTATACCTCGAATGACCGAAATATATACACATCTTTTCTTATTTATTTAGAGCGCGGCGGGTGTCGTCGGCAGTAAATCCAGCGTGGAAAACGTGTTCGCTCAATTCGTAATGTTGAGGATGGTGGGAGTATAGTGTCCAGATACTGTGTACATCGTCTTTACTCTAATACTTCGAAAATATATGTTTTTTTTCGAGCAGCCGCTCGAAAGTAAGTAGGTAAGCAGAGTGGAAATCGTCGTCAGTCTACTCCGAATTATGGCGAAAATGAGTGAGTGAAACATAGAGTAGAGGATACATTGAAAGAATTTAAGAATATTACTACTGGAAATCATGTTTGCCGGATTTAAGATGTCGAAAATTAGGTGGTACGTCACTTACAATAGACTTGAAAATGGGTTAATTAGAAATTTTACAATCGCTGAAGCGTATTCGTCTAGATACCGTGAAGATCGTTCTTAATTCGCTAAGATGGCCATTAATATTGCAAAAACTTGTCTCCCCTTTTACTTTGAATGGAACAAATATTTTATGACTATAGACTATATAAGAATCTACTATTTAAATTATTCAGAACATCGTTACAAGTATTATTAAACTGGTCTTGACTGCCGAAATCGGCCTTATCTTTTATTCTAAATATCTGTCTACGTACTGTGGAAATCGTCCTTGGCCTATTAAATGTGTGATCATTAATACTGCAAAAATCGTTCTAGCTTTCTATTTTGAATGTCGATAATATCTTGTTGCAGTAAATAGACTAGAAATCGTATTTACTCGACTCACAATGTTGAGAATATTGAAAGCGTAAAGGCGTGTAGTTCTAAATACTTCAGAAATCGTCCTTAGAATAAAACGTAAGCATTATGAATGAAAAAGTTATTTTAGCAAAATTTGCATACTAACAAAATTATAATAAAAAATTCGAGGCATATTGAAAGAAGTATGTACTTACTGTGAAATTCATCGTTCCTTTATTCGTACCATCAAACATACAATTAAGTAAAGAAATCAACACAATTGACGAAGAATAAACGAAACGATCGAAGTAATACTGTTGCAAATATAACGGAGCGGCTTTGCTACATTCGTAATGTTTGTGCATGTATAATACTATTTTAAGTACAGCTCATATAGGAGTCTAGTAGGCTACTAAAAACTTTTATCTGCACAGGATGGTTGAAATTAAACATATCGTAAATCTCAGTTTCCACAGCTTGATTCTTTTATGAATCAAGTTAGATAGTAAAGTAGAAACTATGTTTCCTCGAGGAGGAACTCGCATGAAAGGAAATTACGGAGACCACGCAATGGAATAGCAACGGAAATATGGAATGATATTCCCCTCCCCTCGAACGTTTAAAGTTATTTAAATAATTGCGAACATTGCTGAGCAATTAAAAAAAATATGATAAAACTGTTTTAACTATGCACACACTCCACATTCAATTACTAAAATATGTCCGTGCCCGGACAGACTCTCGCAAACGAATAAAATTGACGTAATTTTAATTAATTTGCTTTCAGTGATTCGTTTTTTACTCGGCAATTGCACAATGTTAAAAGGGTTTGAGTAAAAGCTTTAGGAAACATCACTGGTAATGGAAGTAACTATAAAAAACGAAGAAGCTAAAACTTTACCGCAAAATACCGGAATTTTATTTCACGGAGTTGCGCCGCGAAATTAAGTTGCTCGTCGTATTAAATGCGCAGGAGTGTTAGACTTTTATAGAATGGAAGGTTATCGAACATAATAATAACGAGTGATTAACAGCGCGTAGAAATAATTTATTACGGACCATGTGTACATTGTTCGTATCGGTTTTAGTTTCAGATCGTACATGTTTTCGCGTACCAATTTTTACTTTGCAAACAGTTCTCGTTCACACAATGCGGGCAACGTGTCAGAAATTTAGGGTTTATCGATCGCTTCGATTTCAGGTGAGAAAGAATAATGTCCGTTAAAGCGTCTATAAAAATAGGATGATCATTTGGAGCGGCGGATCTTCTGATTCTCTCAATACCAAGCTGCAAATAAACGAATTATAGAATTTTTCTCTCGGCAATGTTACGTAAAGTTACGCAAGACAATCGCTTACTTCCTCTGCTAATTCTTTGCAGTACTCGATGTCCATCTCGTGGAGCGTTTCGATGTGTTCGTTAACAAAAGCTACCGGGACTAATATGAAATTCTTCTTCCCTTGTTTAACGTACGCTTTTAGAGCATCGTCGGTGAAGGGAGCTAGCCAAGGCAAAGGGCCTACCTGAATGCACATTACTTATGAAATTCAGTCCATCGAATTATTTAAAAGTCTCTTAACAACTAAGTCTTAATTTTGTATTCTTTAATCTTTAAATCTTCTTCTCATAATATTAATTAACGTAAAATATACACTACACACAAATTTTCTCAGTTATTATCTATCCTTTTGTTAGTTAATGATACACTCCTTTATGACGAAATTTTTAATCTTACATCGTCTTCTTTTGTAATATTTGTACAAACTATATACTATACGAAGAAAACTTTCTCCACTATTATCTACTTTGTTTTAAACTAATGATATACCACTTGCACTTTTCAAAAACTATGATATTAATTAATTTCTAAAAAACGTTATGAATCAATTGCAGCCACATGCGTGTTATAGCGAATTATACATAAGAAATTGATCGTATAAATTGTTAGTTACACACACAAAAAATCCAAACAAAGTCTGTACCTTAGACTGCCAAACTAAACTGTATGGGTTACAATAATTTAGTTCTTGCATAACTAAAGCAACAGTTGCTCCAACCTCAGATGGGTAAGCATCTCCTCTATTCACAGCCTAAACATAAAGACTCAAGAAATTTCCCCTTTGACAAGATCTCGTTACTAATTCTCAATACTATGATCTAATAACCTTCAGTGGAAGTGAATGAGCTGAAAATAAAACGATAACATCGTCCCTTATTTCCTTAGGGAATTGAACTAACTCCTCCTTAATCCTTTCGGCAATTGTCTTTATGTACAGTGGGTGAGTAGCCCATCTATCTATTATGCTCCATTTCATATTTGGAGGTAGCTGCCTGTAAATTATAAATTCCTGAACACAAGATAATACTTCAACTCGCTAAGTCTTTGTCTAAGACAATGAAACGTAATTGTTGTCTACAGGATTCTCATTAATTACTTAATTTAAATTATGTTTCAAGTAGCAAGAACAACTACCTCTTCTTATAATATTTATATATTGCGTTAAAACTGGATCCAGTTGTGGCACAACTATATTGTGGATATTGAGAAAATATTATTGTATGCTCAAGGCCATCTCTGAAAAGGAAGCATTCGTATAATATGAGTAACAACGACAAGTGTCTATGTTTAAGGATATCAAATTTTACTGTTATCCAGAAGTCTTGAATGTTCTTACAGCTCTATCTCTTGCAGCGTATTCTCAGTAAGAGGATCTGCGTATCGAAAAGCAACATAGTGCTTGTGTGGTGCAGTTTCTGGCGAGACATTGTCCAATTGTTTACACAGAAGCTCGCCCTGCATGTTTGTCCACTTTAAAATGGGAGACCCACCTCCAATCTCATTGTACTTTTTCTGTACTTCGGCTGTACGACGTTTTGCTATCCAAGGACCTAATTGACTGTAACGTACATTACATATTATAGACTTTCATTTGTAAAAATTGTTACAGAGCTATCAAATATTGGCCTATGGAAATCAACCTTTGAATTGGCAGTTGGATCATGTCTCGATCAGTCATTATACGTAACAAGTATTCGTGCACTTGTTCAGTATTCGTGGGCCCACCCATGTTTAGCATTAAAATTCCTGTCTTTGGTTTAACATTATGCATTTGTTTAGGTTTCGCCGCTACAGACATGTAACGCCATGGTAAAACAAAAGCTTTCCCATTTTGCTTCCCTGAGTAACAGTGCAAAAAAATATATGAAACATTCAAGATAATACTACTGAATAAAAACAAGAAAATAAGATTTAATATCTGATGAACGTAACGAGAAAAAAAAATGCTGAAACAGCATTGCATAACATAAATTTCGAATATTCCGCTAATCGAAGATATAAACACTCTACGATCATTTCCTTGAATTTCATAGTATTGTCATATACATATAAAAGTATGGCATTATTAAACATTATCTTTACTTACCGAGCTGCAGCAACGTTGACAAATTGCTTGCCATGTTCAAGAAAATAACACTTCGAGGTACGATGCGACACAATCAAATATACAAGTACGAATGTGAAAATGCAGTTTATGCACTATCACGTTAGTGACAACCTGGCAGTATTTAGTGTTACTTACAGGTTATGTAGGTGCAACGAGAAGGTTATGGTTGCTCCGGGAAAAAAGTACCGTATGCACAACGTGATTACGCGGCAAGAGATTATTAACATTTTTTTAAATATCGTAGCAGGTATCAGTGTTTCTAATCAGAATATAACAGTAAACAAGTTTGAAACCTATGAATAGATAAGATTATCGAACGCTTTCAAACAGGATTAAGCTTTTACACATCAAATTATGACAGACCGTACCATCGAGGAATTGGGTCCGTCAGATTTGGGTACTCTTGATTAGTAAGTATTACATACCGTGTATAGAAATATGAAACTCTCTATTTGCATTACTTTATAAGTCACGATCCTGTCTTACAGTTGGGAAAGGGTTTACGCGGAAGAACTCGACAATTTCAAGGACCACGGGGACGTCGGCGAGATATGGTTCGGCAGAAATAATTCACAGAAAGTTGTACGGTGAGTTAGTCAAATAATACACGATGAATACCGTAAAACGCGTATTCGCCACAAAATGTAAGTCCTGTCATAAGCAATAAGATGAGATGTCCTCATTCGGGACTTGTGGCGCTATCTTTCGGAAACCGCATATACTTAAATGATGCCTTACTTACCATCGGTGGTTAGTTTTTCGAACAACTGAGAATAATTAAATTCTAGAATTTCAGTTTTCCCGCTCGACAATTTTAAAAATCAATTAAATTTTCTCCTGTACATACTCGACATTTACTAACAAAATTATTAAAACATATTCCAGTTGGATAACTACAAAGCTGCAGCTTGATAAGGAGAATGATAAAATAATCGATATAGGATGTGGAAATGGAATGACGTTAGTGGAGCTTGCAAATAAAGGTTTTGCAAAATTGACGGGCGTAGATTACTCGCAGAAAGCAATTGATCTTGCTTGTGAGGTATTGCAAGAAAATAATTTGTCGCGCATTGATCTGAAAGTTTGTGATATATTAGATCCAGGATCGTGCGAGTTACCAACAGATTTTAAAGTGGCGCATGATAAAGGGACTTACGATGCGATAAGCTTGCATCCAGAAGATCCTGCCACAAAAAGAAAACTGTACATAGAAACTATTAAAAAGATTTTACTACCAGATGGTTATTTAGTTCTAACGTCTTGTAATTGGACCAAGGAAGAATTGGAGACTCATTTTCAAAATAGTTAGTCATTTATCGATTATTTAGAATACGAATATGCAGGGTGGAGTATAATCGGGCAGTGGGTGATTCTAAATGCAAATTAAGTCGAAAAAAAGGAATAATATTTTTTCGTTTGACGCCTCGTTTTCGAGAAAATCGAGTTTAATGTTTTGCCAAGTTCGCGTGCTTAGTATTGTATATGCAGCAAGTAGAATTGGTTGACTATGGTCAGACGCGTCAGACGATTCCCATGCAATAGCTGCATTCGCTGCAGTTTCAAACTGGATTTTCTCCAAAATGAAGCTTCGGATAAAAGAATGTAATACTATTTTTAGTTTAGTTAATAGTGGTAACTATAATAAATAAATTGTACAACATTTCAGATCTTACCATTGTGGATGTTCTTCCCTCAGATTCATTCTCCTTTGGGGGGCAAAAAGGAAACACTGTAACACAATTAGTTTTGCAAAAGAGTAAATAAAGTATTGAAAAATATACGCAATGTTTTCTATGTACCTTCATCATACAGTTGAAAGACTGGATATTTTGCATTTGTGAAATACATGAAGCAGAAAATATATTAGAACAATTTCGGGACATTGTTAGTTTATTTTTAGTGTAATGAAATTCTTAAGAACAAAAATCAATTTTCGTCTAACTAACTTCTTTTAAAAAATTCGATTTTACTTAATAATTAATGTAATGAAGTTGGGAGAGTGTGTGTGGCACTTCTGTTGACGTAGGAATAAAATTCTTAGACAGCCGAAATATGTTTATTTGTGCTGAAATCAATTGTGCTGGTAATATATTTTTATGGTAAAAGTAATAAGTAACGCATATTGCTATAGTACTATCACTAAGTTACAAACGTTATAAAATGCATCATAGCTAAAATAAGCGCTGACATAAGTTTCTGTGTTTAAATACTCCGTATCAGTGTAAATTACTCTTACATAATTGTTATGTATTTGATTGTATACAGTCACATTGATAAGTAGGGTATTGTTGGCATACAAAATGATTATGTGTGCTTTGTTGCTCAAAAGCATCGAATCACCCAATTTTTAATCAATAAACGATACATTTCCGAACATACAAAACCAATTTAATTGAATTGTAAATACGTGGTCTGGTATTACAATTTATAGAAATTACACATAACGTACATCTCATTGAATGTATTAATGTTAAATCAGCATAATTTTTATTAACGCAATTCAAATGAGAATTGTCAAGTGATTCGAAATCTTTGGCCGTCTATATAAGTCTAATATTGTTACATTTGATTGGTTGCACTACTTACACTGTGCAATATTATGTTACTCTATACATTTTCTGAGAAAAGTTAAGAAACAAAATAATTTTGATGTATCTATTTCACTTGTGTCATTCGAGTTTAGATTTTCTAAATTTTGTTCGAATCATTTTTTACGCGAATAATAAAAAGAAAAATATTATATTGTACTATTCCTGCTTGCTTTGTTTCCTAAGTTTTATCAGTTAGTGTATAATTAAGAATAAAGATTATTCAAAAATCCATTATGCTTATACAGATATTTCTTCAGTCAGAGTTTCACCATATTTATTTGTATTCGTCATGTTTATAGTGTGTACCTGTAAGAAAACATTTCTACTGCTTCTACTCTTATTCAGATAGTTATGGAATAAAATGTTTTCTTTTTACGTAGCTATTCAATTTTAAGAATATTTTGTAACTTCTATGAAATGTTAAAATTAAAATTAATACGTGTGACGATATGTTACACGATATTTAGTTTCGATAGTTTAACAAACTTAAAAAGATCTCAATAGTATCCCAAAGGAAAGTCAAAATATATTTTTTTGGATTTTTTTAACACTTGAAATTATATTTACGTGTTTTTGATTATAGATTTGAAATTTACTGGTGTTTCGACAAAACGTAAGTGATATAAAATGATACATATTTTCTCTATTCCTATTGTCGAAGTCTTCGGTATCTAATCTCCTTTCACGTGTAAAACATTCTCAACACCCGAAAAATTCTCGTTCGCAAAATTTTAATAGATTATACATTCTTATGTTATACTATTAACGTAGGGAATCAGCATACTATCGTTTTAACTCTTAACTGCCTAGATAGAATATTTTAACAACTCTTAGAGGTCTGTTACGTACAATTACATTAAATTCTCGAATTCATTTTTACACGATAACCGTAATTTATAATGAATAATCTCCAATTTAAATATTTTTCATATTACAATAATATAATACATTAAAAAATAATAAAATATTGAATAAAAAACAAATAAAGTCCGTAATAATAAAATTTGATATTATAAACATACATTCTCAAGGCAATTAAGAATTAAATCACACATGTATGTACATATACATACATATATCATCAAGGTACAAGCATTCGCGTTACATATGTTCCGATTTCAAACAAGGCATCCAAAAATACAGTTTTATAATTATACAATTTCAGATACGTACTTACATAGTCTTAGTTATAAATAAATTGATGTTTTTTAGATATAATCTATGGATATAATCTTACGATGACTTTCAATGAATAAGCATTATATTCTATTATTATTATTACAACTAGGTATATGACATATGTAGAATTTAAAATTAAGAGTTTCTTTTATATCGTATAGGATTGTATCTTTGAGGAATTTATATTTTATGTTTCGCGAGAATCTGTTTAAATAACAGTTGTTTTTAGCAGACTTAGAAAAGCTAGGAAAATTGCCATGTGAAACGCTAGGATGGATGGACTACCTGTGAAAGAGACATACAATTTATGCAATTGTGCTGAAATGTTCAAGTTCATTTTTTAAATAAAACCTACATACCGTTACACACTAGAGGACTTTCTTCGTAGTAGCCATCTTGACAGTAACAACGCCTCCCAGACATCGAATTGTTTCGCTGCACACAGTGCGCGCCATCGATGCAATCGGAATCTTCGTTGCATGATGTACGCAGTGCTAAAAGCAAAATAAATGTTCGATTTCGCGCATCTCCGAGTCACTTATGATTTCACTTGCAAGAAGAATACATACAACTCAAAATGTCTATTACATCATCATTAAGTAATAACTTATAGAACAATAATTGTCTTGCCAATTCAAACCGCATTTAAAACATATTTTCATAATAAACACATCGCGTTATGGAAATAATTTCGCCCGTATTACCGTATGCCGTACAAGCAGCTACTTATACTGTATTCAAGTGTTACCAAATCGGAGACAAAATCAAAGAACTTCCGATAGAAATGAGACAGAGCACTGAAATTTTTTTTAATTACAGCTGTAACTTGAAAGAATGTGGGAAAAATAGGGAGATTATGGTACGAATGTTTTTTCACCTTGAAAAAGTTCATTAAACTTGCACGATTTCACGAAAATCGTGATTTTCCAACACGCGCGAAACAAAATTTTTTGAACATGCTATACATAATTTCCCGTAGATTTTTTCACGCTAATTTCAAATTTGGTCTCAAAATTTGTCAACGACTTCAGAATTTTTCAAAAAGTCGAATTATTGTTAAACATTTATATTATTATTTATTCAAGGTTAAAAAACGTTCGTACCATAATCTCCCTATTTTACCATATTTTACAATGTTTCAGCTTTAATTTTAAAAAATTTTATCGTTCTATCTTATTTCTATCGAAAGTTCTTTGATATTGACACTGATTTCATCGGTTTGTCCCATGGTGTGGCGTTAGCATTACCCAAGACGTCACCATGGGGCAAACCGATGAAATCAGTGTCAATATCAAAGAACTTTCGATAGAAATAAGATAGAACGATAAAATTTTTTAAAATTAAAGCTGAAACATTGTAAAATATGGTAAAATAGGCAGATTATGGTACGAACGTTTTTTAACCTTGAATAAATAATAATATAAATGTTTAACAATAATTCGACTTTTTGAAAAATTCTGAAGTCGTTGACAAATTTTGAGACCAAATTTGAAATTAGCGTGAAAAAATCTACGGGAAATGATGTATAGCATGTTCAAAAAAATTTGTTTCGCGCGTGGTATTGGAAAATCACGATTTTCGTGAAATCGTGCAAGTTTAATGAACTTTTTCAAGGTGAAAAAGCGTTCGTACCATAATCTCCCTATTTTTCCCACATTCTTTCAAGTTACAGCTGTAATTAAAAAAAATTTCAGTGCTCTGTCTTATTTCTATCGGAAGTTCTTTGATTTTGTCTCCGATTTGGACGAAAGGTCCCACTGTGCGCCGCGTCGGTGGGACATTCTGTGTAAACTTCGTTACCTGTCTTTTACGCTGACAAATTGGTCAACAACTTGCCCAAACGATGTCGAGATATAATCGCGAATGGAGGAGATTGGACACATTATCGAGCAAATACGTAATGGGTTGCCATTTACCCAAGAAGTTTGATTAATGTATTCCAGTTCGTAAGGAGTTATAGCAGTCATGTGAACATTAATGTTTGATTACCTCTCCCTGACAAATCGGGAACTTCTATAGACAATAATTGTTTTATTCTAATGATAGACAATATAATGAAGTAGTCATTTTCTTCACATTAGTAT
Organism: Lasioglossum morio; assembly: GCA_916610235.2. Lineage (NCBI taxonomy): Eukaryota > Metazoa > Arthropoda > Insecta > Hymenoptera > Halictidae > Lasioglossum > Lasioglossum morio. The sequence continues at coordinate 45,767,559 of OU744323.1, forward strand.
TACAACGAATGCGTTCCAACGCAATAAGTAAGACGCAGACACAAAGGTGACTAAACAACAAACCGAATATTATATGAATTGGAGATTTGGGGATCAGTCAATAAATATCCAACAGTCTGTGACTCAACAGAAAAATTGGTTGATAAAATTTTGAAGTATTCTAAACTGCACTTTTTCCATTTAACTAATTAAGAAGCGGGGAATACCAAGATACGAATTTAGATACGCTTTCAAAGACTATTGTTTGAGTCTTTAGGGACCGTCATTGAAAGAGTGGTTTCTCTTTTTATTCGAAATACTCCATTCCGTTAAAGTGGGAATAAAATATACTGCTGTCTACCGAGGAAATTCCCGATTTGCACAAAATTCGCTCGGTGCGTTGTAATTTCACGTTAACACGCAACGTTACGCAAATGCGCTCCTGACATGCCTCTTAACATTCGATCAACCTTTAGGCCACACGAGAACGCGTATACTCGCGTGTGGAATTGGTTAAACGGTCTAAATGCTACGTTCTTAATAGAAAAAAATCGTGTAGAATGATGCGCTACTTTAAAGCGCGTTTCAGTATAACGTTCTGTATATTCCACGGTAAAACATTTATAATTATTATTCTCCTGAAGACTGAAATGAAATCATAAATTTCAGACTTTTTCGAACGTTTCAAAACGTGGACGAATTAAAAAAGCATTACAATCTGCACACGATGTCGATAAAATATACACTTCACGCGACGCCAAGTCGGCACTTTAAAAATACGCATTGCACAGTTAAAAGGTTAGTCATAAAATTGCACACGTATGTTTCTTGTGCTGGAAATAGCAAAACGCCTACAACATTATTCGAGAAGGTTGGTTTAGGGGATCGGAATAAAAATGTGTAGCTGTGTTTGCAGAATAAGTAACAGCCGAGTTATCGTGTGTCTGTTAGTAGGCAATAACTCTAGTCGTAATTTCGTCTTCTGAACCCGCTTCACCAAATATCGAATATTCTCCGAAAAAATGTTGGGAAAAGTGGTGAGTTACAGTGTGCGACTCGACGCGGCAGGACGGGCCGCAACGATATTCTTGAAGCTTTCCAATTTGCATAGATAACCATAGACCGGGACCGGGTACCAACACCGTTATGTGTTCACATATTGCAAGAGAACACGTGAGTGTATGCAAATGACAGTAGTCGGCCGCGCGCTCAGAAATTCTTCTCGACAAAGTTTGCCTTTCGTCTCGTTTAAACTTCAAGCGACCTTACATCGAGCTCCACGCTAAATTTATTATACTTTTTCTATTTTCTATCGATCTGTCCTGTGTTAATTCGCATTGTAGCGTGGTGATTTTTATGGGCTGTTTGAAATCGCAATTCAAGTTCAAAGGGTTACTAGAAATTTTAATGCGACAGCTGAGGAGTGTAACAATTTTTCTACGGAATATTTTTTCTTTATTACCTTTAAATTTGTTGTTGCAAGCTCCGTTTAGGGGTGCAGAGTAGTCTCCGCACAGACAGCGCGTTCTCCCATCCCGTGGATCCGCCATGCACGTTGTATTCTGTATACCAGCACACTCGGACTCTAACTTGCATTCACGAGCCTTTCCAACTGCAATCATCAATTTTTACTCATAATGATAAACAATATTTTCAACTTACACTACTGCACAAAATTGAAACATCACTGAATCATAACCGAAGCATCGTCGATCTCTAAACTCTTGTAATTTCGTGTAAACGAGTCTTACAACATTCATTCTAGGCTCACTTGGAAGAGCGAATTCTCTACTTTCACTACCCTGAACTCATTTTTTGTCAAAGTACTTTTTTGTGGTTTAATAGAGTGGTAAACTGAAGTTGCTTTTTTCCTTTCACATTTTTACCGATAGAAATGCTGAATATATTCTAACATGAAAATTTTTTTCTCAGATTGGTCTGCGATTTTTTCATATTTCTTGATCTACTCCGTGATATCAATTATGAATGTAACCTTTATGCATTTAAGGGTTGGTAAAACGTAAGAAAGCATACTTTGATTGATAAAAATTAATTGCTCTTATTTTACGTTTATCTCGTGAAATCTTGTAGTTGGGTCAGGGAATGTTACCCTCTAGATTTTGCTAAAATGATTCATGGAAATAAGTGATTCATAAGATTGTGTCATAACAACATAATATTGTGTTGTATTAGAATCTAAATAAATCTAAAACATTGTCTTGAAATAATAATGCCAAAAGAATCGATTAGATTAATTTACTCTCCAACTTGTAACTTGTCCTCCATTTTGAAAAGTTGTTGAACAATCTCGAACGTGTAACGTGCTAACAATTAATAAAACTAAGAAGGGCTGTGAAAACAAACCTGGCGTCGGCGGCGGGGGTGGATTTGTGTTCTGGGGATTGGTTTTGCCAAAGGTCGTCAGAGCATAAGTGGCGGATGGCGATACAAAGAACAGCAATAAAAAGAACGGCGCAAATATGATGCAGACTCTTCCCTTCTTCATGTCTCAATGCTTATCGTTGAGGCTTCGCGAGGGAATCGTCACTGAATCTGTTTCACTGATCACTGATTAGCGAGTTAGTAAATCGCAAAACTCCAAGAGCGAATCGGAAACACTAGGCTATTCTCCACTGAAAACCCCCTTGATCCTAATCGATCGTATTCAGCACAAGGATCTTCCTCGAACTGTTTCGAACGTGCACCAAGAGGCTTATATAAGTTTCGTCCTGTTTTGTTCGAATTTATGATAATTGCTGAAGATTTACAATTATCGAACCGGTTTTTCGCCGCACTTCGAAGCAACTTATTTTTCATACGTAATACTCCTACGTGCTATTTGAGAACTGCGTGTTACAAGGACGTTGGAAGGCCTTTTAAGCCTTTGAGCCACCCCCACCTCTCACCCCATGTGCTGCCACCACCTACTATTACTATACCTACCCCAGCTGAATGTACCCTATACGAAAACGTAGTTCGCCTACCACGTCGCTGAAGAATCGGAGTATGCTTTGGTTCCTTCGATCGTCGCTCGTGGTCAAGGGATATACAGGGTGGACGATTTATCTGAAGACATTGAAATATCTCGAGAACTATGCATCGAATCAAAACAAGTGGTTAATGAAAATTGTTCGTCGCGAAGGAGGACATCCAATGATACCAAACTCGACCCCCCACCGCCACCCCCAGGAGGTGGCGGTGGGGGAAGATGAAACCTTAAATGGGAAAACCATTTTTCATTGCAGATTTGGATTCTCCAGAAATATACACTTTGGCTTAGGAGTTTTTGCATTTTGGTTCACAGATGGCGCTGTGATGGACAAAATCAAAATGAGTAACAAATCGTTGAAAATTGGGAATATTTCGAGAAATACACATCAGATCAGAAACATAAAACTAGACGTATTTGATATTTTTAAAAATGCTATTCAATAACACCATTGCTAAAAGTAGTTTTTGATTTATTGATAAACAATCCAATGAATTTTTCAAACTGCTTTCGGTTGCAGCGACATCTGTGAAAGAAATTATACCAATAATATCAAATCAATGGAGAAACAAGATTTGCTATAAAAAAGGGTTTCCCCATTCAAGATTTTGAAATAATTCCCCCTCCCATACCCAGGAGGTGGGGGTGGGGGGTCAATTATGGTGTCATTGAATAGCATTTTTAAAAATATCAAATACGTCTAGTTTTATGTTTCTGATCTGATGTGTATTTCTTGAGATATCCTCAATTTTCAACGATTTTTTACCCATTTTAATTTTGTCTATTACAGCGCCATCTGTAAACCAAAATGCAAAAACTCCTAGGTCAAATTTGTGTATTTTTTCTGGAGAATCCATATCTGCAATGAAAAATGGGGCCTCCCATTTAAGTTTTTATCTTCCCCCACCGCCACCTCCTGGGGGTGGCGGTGGGGGGTCGAGTTTGGTATCATTGAATATACCCCTTCACGAAGAACAACTTTCATTACCCACTTGTCTTGATCCGATGCATAGTTCTCGAGATATTTCAATGTCTTCAGATAAATCGTCCAACCGGTATAGCAGTATCGCACTGAAATAATGCATCCCGGGTTAATTTCACTTGTAACATTCAAGAATAATCACAAAGCCAGTTCGTTTATCGACCGTTAGCTGGTATTCTGTGTCAATGATAATGATTCCTTTAAAACAAACCACTGTATCTACATCCTCTCTATAAAATCACGAACATCCCAAATAAAATCTGAACATTTTCGTGAAAATCTGTTGCATGTCGAACAATGTGTACATTTCAATGTTTCAGAAACATAAATTGTCGCTGCTATTCATCCTGTCCGCGTAGTATAAGAAAAAAGTATAATTTTGAACAAAGTATACAAGTTCGTTCTCAAGAAGCGATACATGCGCCACGAACAAGGTTATAACTTTCATGTTCGCCAGTATGTTTCTCGGCGAACAGTAAAAACTTTCGCCGAACACGAAACGAAGGTTTTATCTCGCGAAAATAAGCAAGTTTGTAATGACGCTTCATGACGCGATCGCTGCATAGTGTTTTTATTGTAGATAATCGGAGTAGGATAAGGCTCTTCTTCCGAACTAATTGCAGCAATTATTTTAATCATTGCTACATATATACATGTAAAACTAGAAACACGTGAACATTGTGTCTTCTTACTTAAACTATCACTAATTAAAATTTCAATAGTATTAAGGAATTACTGTAAAACTTTATTATATCATAAAATAACTTAAAGTATACATGTACAATTAATTAAAAAAAACTTTTGGACCTTGGACTCGATCTCGTGTCGTTGATTTTTGTTTTATACGAAACTGCAGTATATTTAAAAAATAATACAGGTCGTGAACTCTTTAGATATTGCTTCTAGATTATCAGAGAGATTCGGAGACTCTCATTATCTTCACGAATTACAAACAACTGAAATGATCGTACATATCGATTCTGGTTGATTTCGCGTTACCGTTGCATATGCAGGAACTCGGTAATTGACAGATTACGTATTCTTTTATTGATTTCCAACATTCTGGTTGTCAATTATAATTCAATCGATTTGTCAAAGCAGCCGCTGATCTGCATTCAGCTTCGAATGATATTTTATCACCAGAATCCTGCTATTTTTCAAAGTTTCCATTCCACGCTGGCTGACTTTTAGCAACTTAACAATCACGAGCTAGTAATTACAGTATGGCATTTCTGTCTGGTCATTCGATCGCACAGCATTAATATTAATATTCTATTAATTATTAACATGTTCGCTTTCGTGTTGGGTTCAAGATAGTCGAAAAATCAGAAATTTGATCAACTCTCGAAAGGAAGGGTGCACGAAATCTTGCGTTTCGTTTTACACGAGTCACGAAAGCTTTAACGGTCATACAACCCTCTTATCTATTGGAAAATCAAGTTTCATTTAAAGCTAAGCTTGCCATCTATGATTATTCATCTAATTATCAGCGATTCATTCATCGGAGATTACGCTTCTCGAAGCATGTCCGAACGAATTCAGATAATTCTATAAGCGCATAAATGGCGAGTTGCATCCTGGACAGGTTTTGGGTAGCAACACTTGTCCCAATTGAACAAAATTAAGCAATAATGATTGAACGATCTCAATCAGACAGAATTGAGCCGCTTGGTTGACAAGTGAATTAAGTTAAAAAATATCAAACTGTTTTTCGCCGTTCATAGTGTAACCACTGAATGGTGAGCCAATTTCCAATTTGTAGTAATCTAATTTTCTTACGCTTTGTTATTGACCGTTCTAGCTGTTTAGTTGAAAAAAATTCGTTTCTTTTATTTCATAAACCACAAACTTGTGGGAATCGAGCAGAGAGAGAGAGAGAGAGACAGAGAGAGAGAGAGAGAATGTTTTCATACATCGATACCAAATCTTCATGGATATAGGGGGTAAATAGATGTATGGCGTGCTGCAGATTCAACACATCCAAAATCTGAATGATTCGGTAAAAAGGAATGTCCTGATATTAAAAATTTCTGTTCTATAACCTTCGCTGCAATATCATCACTTTGCACTAATTTTAACAGAGACAAAGCTATTTTTATATATTGCGATTTTGTCCAGTAGAAGAATCACTATAAATACTTATCTTTATTACCAGCAACAGATTTAATATGTTTAACTGAACATGGTGCTATTTCTTGCGATCCTCTGGAAGCTATGGTTTCATCCCAAACATAAAAGTATCTTTTAGTTTCACGTAAGTCGTGCATACCGAGCAAATATAATATATCACAATGTTACTGATACGGAAGCTAATAAGGTACTAAACAGTTCTAGAAGTTAATGTAAACATGAATGATCCTCATCGGTTTTACTAAATACGAAACGATTATCGCGTATACAGTATACATATACCAGTTTCCTTTAATCGAATGTAACAGTAGAGTAAGTCTATGTATATGTTCCATGGAATAACGGAGTAAGTCCACGAGATTGGACTTATACCATTATTCAAGATATTGTTACAGTCACTTTATTCAGGATGTAAAATTGAATCTTATTTTTTATTAGCATAAAACATTAGCATATACACAAGTTAATGTTTTAAATAAAACAAGTATTCTCAATACTTACTTACTATTTCTGTAAAAACCCCTTTCTCCTAATTTTGGACTTATGCCACATGTCCACCAAGGGGCTCAATTGTTTGCCACCTCTAGATCCCAAATAATCCAAACATTCGTAATAAAAATGTACATACTGTAGACAACTATCCACGTATGATCATATAAGGTCATTGTTTCAATTACAGAAAATACAGAAATAGAGAAACGTTCCTTCCCAGCAGTTTATGGATGGAACTAGCCGAGGTATATCCTATCAGAAACGATACTGTCGACATATCACGCGGATTTCGTAACTATAGCAGCTCTCTCTCTCTCTCTCACTCTCTTTCTCTCTCTCTCTCTCTCTCTCTCTCTCTCTCTCTCTCTCTCTCCTTCTCCCGTGCTTCTCTAAGAAACGGAAGTCATCAAGAGTGAATCATGAATATTCACACGGCACTCAGGCATGTTCTTCACTCGACATACATATGTTGTTGAAATGCAATTACCCTTACGTGATCAATTGATTTCCCTATAACTTATGTATCCTAATCGAAACATCGCCGTGTAATCTCAGCTGTCTCTCAGAAATAACGATCTGCGACTATAGTTAATTTACATTACACGCGATGGAAGAGATGCCGAAAGAGCAAACAGTTTAAAATATTTATCTCGTGTTCGGCTGTTGTAAACTACTTTAAACTAGATCCAGTAAAACTTTGTCATTCATATTAATAATATCAATTACCGTGACGAATAGCGAGGACTATTCTTTGTTTAAAAACGAAAGAAAACTATTGATTCAAATCCCTGATACGTATGTCAGTCTTACGAGGTAGACACGTATAATAATGAGAATTGTTGAATACGTACAGGTCACGTAACTCATTATATTCATTGGTATTATTACACGTCGACAGGACTTAATGATAAATATACAGCACGAGTTAGCAATGAGGGACACAGATATCAAATTTACAGATCGGATCGCGTTTTGTGCGTGCTACAAGAAGTTTAAAGTGTCCAGTACGGTTGATGTGACTTTTTGCCAATTTATATATACGATAATGATCATCCGTTTATGTCTTTCCGTACATATAGATTTCTTGTTGGAAAACAGGCAGTACTTTCTTATCGATCATACTTATCTATGTACACGTGGGTCGTTTTAACGCGCGATTAATGAAAATTTAATAAGAAGTTAGTTACCTGAGAATAGGAATTCTTCATCTTGCCTGCTGCTCTGCTTATTAAATAAATTTTGCTCACCAAGAAAATTGTTAGCATTTCCAACCAGATTCGAGACTGCTTAAAATAAATGGAAATCGAGTGAGAATTCAAATTGCCGGAGTATCACATATCGCGTTCTAACCGGCCTGAACCAGAATATGTTAACCTTTGGGGCATGCAAAAATAGCAGAAGTACATTAGCAACGTGAATTTTCAGTCTTACGAGCCTGGCACGTTTACCAAAAAAATTCAACAAACAAATGAAAATATCGATCCAACCGGAATTGTTAATACCACGGAATCGACAATCGTAATTCCTCTTGGTGTTTATTTACTTTGTTATGGCAACACTGTGAACTATTTACATTTAAAAAAGCAGGAAGTACGATTAAATAAATTTAGACTATGTAGTTCAATCCTCATACTATGTTTAGGACAATAAGATCTGTAAGAAACATTTCAATATTCCTCCTTTGTTTGACTACAGCTTCTAAACTAATTGCATGTATTCTCTAGAATGCAATTGTGGATTGAAAATTTTATACTTATTTTCTTACATACCAGATCTACGGAAGTAAAATGAATGTTGCCAGTCAGTAAAAGTCATAGAAGAGATCATGCTTTAGGGATGACAGAATTACCCAGTCAGTGGCACAGTCGTGCAAAAAAGTGCGAGCACCATGCTACAGGTAATCAAATTATGACCCATCATAAAAAGTTGTAAGGGTTATGTGCGTTATTTGATAAAGATCTCGTTCAGAAACATAGTAAGACTGACCTACTTCACCACTTCGTAATCGTCGAGCAACCAATTGTAATTGCCTATTAGCCTACGTATGGGGTCGTTATCAGACTAACTCTGGTGTAAATCGTTACGTATTAGCATAAATAAGTTCAAGGCCTATGCGCAGCTACGCAAACGATGCATTAATTATTCTGTGACATGATTTTGTCAAATAACAACGAGACCTGTTAGCAATATTCGCAACAGTTGAGTGTGCGACACGAGAAACGCGCGGAAGATACAATGAGTAGTTAGAAAGCTTTCAACAAAACGTCTTTTTATCACTTTGGTATATACAGTATCGTCATATACAGACTGTGGATCTTTATGCACATTCGAATGTCTCCAGTCTACTCTGTAATAATTATATTTGAATAAATTAGAAGTTGTATAATTTGCACGAGAAATCGCAAAATTAAGTAGCTCCATGAACATTGCAGTAGTAGTGTTGTGTATTCAATGATCGTCTAGGTCACAGCTTCGTTTCCAAATCATCCCCCATTAAATAATGAAATCACCGAATTTTACAATCCTCCAATGTGACTACCTAAAACGTTCAATAATCACCATTAGTGAAATTACACACTTAAAGTAAAACTAACAAGTAGCAGATAGAAAATAGTAATTTCTTACTCTCTGTCGTTCTCACGTGACGTATTTACTTATTTTCACGTATTGAGAATTTACACAACTGCAAAAAAGTAACATTCGATTAAAACATACACTGTATTATATTTATAGACTTTAAACTATTAACATTGCAAACGAATTGAAACAATAAACTCTACTATAATTTTACGAATAATATAAAATCAGAGCAACATTATAAGTATTTATAATAATATTTATTGTATGCAAGTAAGTCTGAATAATAATTAGCAGGAAATTTTAACGAAATGAGAATCTGAAGAAGGCGAGCGTTACTTCCGCCATTTCTAAAAACCTACTGTCAAAATTATCCTGTTTATAATCATCATCGTAATCATTATCGTAATCATCATTATACGATGGATACGTTGGCTCGTAAGTTTCTTTTGGGTGATTTACTTCTCCTAGGTCTGGGAAAAATACTTGTCCCGGGATAAATTCGTCTTTCTGTGTCGTTATGGACCCTTGTGCTTCTTTGATGGATTGGATTAGAAAAACAAGGAAGGCCATAGTCGTTTCCATAGTGTCCGTCGCCGGCTGCATCATTAAATCGATTTCATCTTTTTCGCTCGAATTCGTCCATTCAATCAGAACTGCATCATTCATAAGTGCTGCTAATCGATGAATATCCGAATGTATTTCGCTAGCAACTTCCTCAGCCTCGTCTTCTGTAGGAACTCTATAGTGGTCTTGACTAGTTGAATCGTTAATTGAATCATCATCTCCTTGCTTTTCGTTCACCACGTTCGTCACACTTTCTGAGAGTTCTTCTTCAGTCGGGTTTGCAGTGGCTGCGTTCTTCTCTTTCAACTTAAAGTTCTTAAAAACATTAAACCATTAGGTTGTGCAATTTATTCCTTCGTAAAATAAAGTTCACCATTTTTTAATAAACAAACACGGATATTTCGGAAACAAAGTGTATGTATCTTTAGTAAGTGTAAAACAGATGGAAGAAGGAAGGGGAAAGTTTTATACAAATTGTAGCAACATTCCTGCCAAGATATGCGAATGTTCTAATATTGTACAGTCAATAATGCTTCTGCAATTTATAAAACAAGTCAATCTGTTCTGTATCGAAACCGAACTTAACGTTGAACAAAACAAAAACAACGCAAATTGTAGGAATGTATTCCGTGTTATACCGAAATACTGTTGAAGGATACCGCAACGTAATACAGGCAAGGCACAACCGTTCCGTGTTACGTCGCAACTCTGTTCCCGGAATGCATTGTTATGCCAAAATCGTCTGCCACGTGAATCTTCGAAAACAACACAGCCAAAGACTTTCTATATATTTTTGTTCATATTAAATGTTCATGCTTCAAGTCAAAAATATAAGTATAAATTCATTAGTGGCTCTCACAATTCATCAGTTGTAACTTTATTTTCAGTCGAAATTTCGTAACTATCAAATTGAAGATTCATTATTTATTCATAAGATGAAGTAGACACATAAAACGTGATAGATTTTACTTGTTCGGAAATAACCAAAAAACTCGCGAAGAAAAATGCTACGAATTAAAGAAGCGGAAATTCAACATCTTTATACGTAAGTATAAATTGCAGCAAAGAAGAATTTATTCGATACATTCACTATTAACTATATTCATCTGATTTTTCACCTCTTAATGAAATGAAAATCCTGATCATTGGGGCTGATCAATCAGACAGAAATTAAAAGAAAATCTACTGATTTGGTTTTCATGATGAACGAAATCCGTATATATTAGGTATTATGTGTACGAGGTGGACTTCGTGTTTATGTCAACGTGTGACAAAAGTATTTGTGTCATATATAAGGCGAACTCTGAGTTCATGTCAACGAGCCAGTCTCATGAAAAACATTCGCGTTAATCAGAATAGTTAAAGATTAGTAAATCATGCTATTTGAAAGGCGTGTTATACACATAGGAGGACTGTCGTGATACAGTGTTTCCAAAGTATCGTGTTATGAGCAGAGCTGGGAAAAATAGAATTTTATTTGATGCAGTAATTTTTGAAAATAAAATAATTTATTTACGCAGTACTTTTTGGAAAATAGTATTTGAAAACAGTATTTTATTTTAAGAATATTGAAAATATTTGGACTTTCTCTTTATTTTCAATTTCAATTTTAAATATTACACTGTCCAACACCAAAATTTTTTTCATATAACTGTTGGGTGTATCTTGTAGAGTTTTTTGCGCTGATTCCGAATCTGGCCTTAATTTTTTCCCTACACGCACAGTTATTGAAAAAAATGGCTTTGAAAAAAAACGTATTTTTCAACTTTAAACAATTACTGTGATGTTATTATAATAGATATCGAATTGTTCTTTACAGCAAAAGATTCTGTAGACTTTCCTGAATACAGTGATATCCGATAGTAATACATTATGAATGTTTAAACATGTTTAATCAATCATTAAAGACGGAGAGACCCACTTTTGCACCAAAATTTGATGATATTTTTTAATTTATCTGAAAAAATAAGAGTCCTGCGGAAAATCGAAATGTACCACGCGATAGAGCAGACTTTCATCTTGAGAAATCACCCATTCAAGTTTCCAACGTCGACGTTTTTTGCCATCCAGAACGCAAAATATCTTCACCGGACATGCGTTGCCGCCAGTGATGCTCTTCCACTAGCGCGCGCGCGGTGCCGTGCCGTATCCCAACGAACGACCGCGCTAGTGGAAGAGCATCACTGGTGGCAATGCATGTCCGGTGAAGATATTTTGCGTTCTGAATGGCAAAAAACGTCGACGTTGGAAACTTGAATGGGTGGTTTCTCAAGATGAAAGTCTGTTCTATCGCGTGGTACATTTCGATTTTCCGCAGGACCCTTATTTTTTCAGATAAATTAAAAAATATCATCAAATTTTGGTGCGAAAGTGGTGTCTCTCCGTCTTTAATGATTGTTTAAACATCTTTAAACATTCATAATGTATTACTATCGGATATCACTGTATTCAGGAAAGTCTATAGAATCTTTTGCTGTAAAGAACGATTCAATATCTATTATAATAACATCACAGTAATTGTTTAAAGTAGAAAAATACGTGTTTTTTCAAAGCCATTTTTTTCAAAAACTGTGCGTGTAGGGAAAAAATTAAGGCCAGATTCGGAATCAGCGCAAGAAACTCTACAAGATACACCCAACAGTTATATGAAAAAAAAAAGTTGAAATTTGTTGGACAGTGTTATTGCTGAAAATAATGGTTTGCATTCATATATGTAATAGTCCTTTATAGAAAAAGAAACAAATGATACCAGTCGTAGAAGCATTGCAGAATTCGAATTATTTAAATATTTGAGCATTATTGATACACGAATTGAAAGTATTGTAAAGTACAAAGACATGATAACATTATTTTTCAAATACAACACAGCTATTCCGTCCTCTGCCCCAGTTGAGAAACTTTTTAACTTTGCTGGACTGATTCTGTGTCCTCGAAGGAGCACTCTAACAGATAAATTTCGAACGCTACACCTTGTTGTATGCGAATAGTAGCAGTTAAAAAAAAATTAACCCGAAAATATGGCAAATGATATAGTTTCTTATATTAAGTAGCTAGCATTTCTTCTTTAAATTATTGCTAAGATAAGAAATATTAAATTACCTAAATGCAATGCGATATCTGATAGTATTAGGTATAACGACGCAAAAAATACAATATTCTATTTTGTGTGTTCAGATTATTAAAAAAGAAATATTTTATTTTGTGGTTCCGATTGTTAAAATAGAAATATTTTCTTTTCGAAATTGTATATCTTATTTAAAATACTATTTTCTTTAAGCAAAATAAAGTCGAAAATACGAAATACAATAGTATTTGAAATATTTGTTTCGCCAAATAATGCCCACCTCTAGTTATGAGATTGTTGATTTACTATACTCACATGAGCAATTGATTGGTATTTAATCGAATCTCCGTGGTTTATCAGTAGCCTTTCCGTGACAGAAATTTCCTCGGTATCGTCGTCGCCCTCTTGTCCCCGAAACGGTAATACTAAATAAGAGGTCAATGCCACAAGAAGTAGTACTAACACTAGTAAGGAAGTTTTCGAGCACACCACGCTTCTCATATAACTTTTCTTTGCGGGATCATTTCCATCTTTGACTAGGTTTTGCTGCTCGTCTTCCTTTGTAGGGAAATAGTGCACGTGTGGCAATCCACCACCCGCGTGTAAAAGTTTCACTGCATAAACAAACAAATAAAAAAGTACGTTGAATAGTATTAAGTATGATAAACAAAGAAACAAATTAGTACATCCTATACAATTGGAAGATACAACTGCGGCTATGTCCGTCGGTTATGTCATTGCATTCTTTACCATATGTTTGTCTCGATAACAGCATTTGGTGTCATGACATTTTATCAACTGCGTCGCGTTTGCTTCCGAAGTTTCCAATGGAAATAAGAAAATGGTGATTCTGCGAATACTGCGATGTGCATTGTGGCTTTAAATAGTGATGCGCGTTCAGTTGCGTCGTAGCAATTGTTCAAATTTTCCATGATTTTCAGCAAGTACTTAGCGGATAATTTAAAAATTGAATTTCGACAGTCTTTCAAGCATTTAACTATTTTCCAATAGATTAATCATTTAAGCACTGCATAATTAATTAATTAGCGTGAATTTGGTGTTGTTTTGGCATAAGACGAGCCAAAAATCATTCAAATCCGAGCACAACTATCGAAAACAAATTTACATCAGTTAGAGCAGAATCAATTCGGAGCTGTTTTAAAAATATTGGAAACATTTATGACGCTGATTGGAATTGTCTTTTACCAAACAATTACGTTACTGTGCGAAAGAAAGCATTAATTCAATTTGCGAATAGGTTAACTCATCGACTGCAAATAAAGTTGTATTAAGAACAAGTAATATTGCCAACGGAAAAATAGCATTGTTAAAAATAATGTTGGTGAAGAAAGAAGAAAGTTAGTAACAAGAGCATTTACAAAAGAATATATTCGGAGTAGTTACGAAGATATGCGAATTCTAGAGTACAGTGACACGTGGAAGAAGAAAAGTCTGCTTACCATTGCCGACGCTCAGTCGTTCTTGCATGATGAACGATCAGTTGTAAACTAGCTGTTGACGAAGAGTGTTCATTAAATGTTGAACGCAAAAGTATAAATCAGCCTTGAACCGGCGAAGTTTATCGGGAAGAGGGGAAAGGTCTGTCCCACGATAAAACTGACTCTTCCGACACGGGTTTCTGCGATGCAGAAAGATGCACGCAGCCCGAATTATATCTCTGTTGATGATTCACTCCTTTTACCGACTGGTCAACCCAGCAGCGCGTTTTAAACGGCAGCCTTGACTGTTGATGACGTCGCACAGAAGAATCTCCATTCATGTCGTCACGAAACAATAATCAACCGAATTTACACAGGAACTATATCGAGCGCGAAACTCAATTGAAATATAGTAAACAGATAACGTGATCAAACAATTTGTTGTCACGTGCAATACATCAATACAATACGTGTGAATACTAGAATGTTTTTACTGTTTACTGATCTACTTGTTTCTTATTCATAACTGCCTAACGTCTATTAGTTACATTTATCTAATAATATTTTACTATTGAATACAGTTGACTTATTCCATTATACTTTCTTAATTGTTATTGATTGGACACTGAAGATTTCGTAATATTCGTTATCGGTAAAAACTTGATGAATATTTAACGAGTTTTATATTTTATTTTAAATGAAATTAGCCGAGTTGAAGTAGTGCATGAGAGTAGTGGTTCGGCGAATAGTGAACTATACCCAGTCAATCAAATATTTCGTGCGCGATAAGTGGATGTTTCTATTGATATCGCTGCAGGTGTTCATTTTATATCAGATACGACATATTTAGATAAAAGAAATGACTGAAGTTCACTTCATATGTTCCTGTGTTTTCGTTGGGGACAGCAGCGGCGAGGATGCTACACGTTCGAAAGAGCATATTCGGTTTGTTGCTGGTCCTGTTGTGTCAATCGCACGAAGGTAAGTGTACATCGTTTTATATTAAAATTGGTTCATATAACGGTCTAAAGTATTTTATCGTTTATGCAGAGTCAATCAAAAAATGTTTCTAAACTCTTTAAAGCAGAATGTTTCGTAAACTTATGTTAGTAATAAAGATACGTGTTGTAAGTTTCATAGAAGTCGGTTGATACCAGAAACAAGCGATATACGCTAATTGCAAATATGAAGAATATAACAGTGATGTTTTCGATCGACTGTGTATACGTATTAGTGTAATAGCAACGTAATTCGGCTGAAACAACAAAATATAATCTCCATTCGAGTGATAGAGAAATTACAGAGAAATTCACATATTAATACAAAAAAAAAATAAATTATGCGTAGCATTCTGTTACCAGGAAAGATTATTTAATTGCATAAACCAGGAATCCGTAATCTGCTTTCTAGAGAAATATACATACATTATTTGTTTGTTGGGGATTAGTGGAACAGTAACTTATGCACATGATTAAAGCTGGATGGTAAAGGAAGTTTTTGACAACATCAATCGCCGTTTATTTTATTTAGAAGAAATATAATATATTATATGAACTGTTTTACAATGTTCTAAAAATCATCGATTTTTACACACAGTGGCAGCTTAAACATATCTAAAATCGTTTATCTGAACGGCATTTAATCCGGCGTCTGATTACGGAGACAATGATATCATTGTATTAGATCTGCCGGAATCGCGTGTTCAGGTGCAAAAGTACTGAAATTGACAGGAATCCTGTTTATCATTTAATTACACATTGATACACAGTGTTTAAGACAATAATTTTCTTCTTAAAGAATTTCGTATCTAGTTCCTGTAGCTTTGAGAAATTCGAGTTGAAAGAATTAATAAAAATTCCCGGCTGACATAATCCACTAGAATCAAATTGAAAACAAAACCAAACCAACCCGTTATATAAAATACATAGAAACATACCACGATTCATTCAAAGGGTGTAATTAGAAGACAAAAAATTAGTGAACATAACGAAGAGAAAGAAGGAAGAGAAAGTGAGAGGAGATTTTAATGCATGAATGGGAACGGTACACGCCGATATGGTCACAGCCATAGGATGAAGAAAAATGTCAGACGATCATAAACATAATAGCAAATAAAACAGAAAAGAAGCCGGAAGTTTTTTCATTTTTACCGGATTGACTAATTCGATTTTGTAGCATTTTAAACGCAATAATATCATAAAAATTTATGGTTATATTATTATATTGATTGTATTATTGGTTTACGATATTGTGCGTTACTTATTATTATTATTATTATTATTATTATTATTAGTTTATCTAAAAAAATGTGACTTAGTTTCTCTCTTGGTAAATGAGATACTGTTTCCCTCTTTCCCAATCTTACTTAAAAATATATTTCCTAATGTTGACTAACGTTGACTAAAGGATCGGCGAATAGTGTGGACTCGAAAGGAAACGATGTTGCTAAAACAGTTTTCAAGATTGAGCAGACGTGCCATAAGGATACAGATTGCACCGTAAGAAACAGCCGATGCATTAACGCCACATGTCAATGTAGCAACGGCTACGTTATCAATGGGAGCTTGACTGCATGTATTGAAGGTATGTTACACAATCTGTACAGTGACTCCTATTAATATTCGGACACTCTTAAAAACACGATAACTTCTTTAATATTGTACTATACGATATAAACTTTTTTGGGGAATTAGAGCAATTAGTTTGCTATAAGATGTGAAAAAAAAATTTGTCAAAAATTACAACTGATCGGAATTGTAGAAAAAATACTAAAAGTTGCATTTTGCAACTTTGCTTATGTGGGCCTCTATTGAAAATTTAAAAACTATGTTTTGTAGATCTGTGCCGATTAAACATATTCTGAAAAGTTCGTAAAAATCGGGCGACGCGACGTTGCAATGAACTACAAACGTTTAAAGATGGTAAAAATTGCAGATTGTCACGATTTTCGGCCTATAACTGCAGTAAATCTAAGGATTCTCACATCTTTTATTGCCTGTCGTTTTTATTTACGCATCAACCGATTTCGATGAAACTTTTACAGTGCATATAATTGACACAGATCTACAAAAAGTAGTTTTTAAATTTTCAATATTGGCCCACGTAAAACAATTGTAAAATGTAACTTTTAGTATTTTTTTTTACAACTCCGATCAATTACAATTTTTGACAAATTTTTTTCACATCCTGCAGCAAACTAATTGTTCCAGCTTCCCAAAAAAGTTCAAATCGTATAGTACAATATTAAAAAAAGTTATCGTCTTTTTAAGTGTCCGAATAGTAGTGTGGGTCACTGTACGTTTACGAACATTACGAGATATTAAGTATTAATCCTCGTAAATGGTCATACAGTAGAGACTCCTGTATCGATACCCCCATTATCCGAATACCCTAATATACGGACGTTCTATTATCCGCACAACGTTTCGTAGCGATGTTTACATACAATTTATTTATACGTAATAAATACTTTCCTGTGTTCGGCCGATTAAATGTACCTAATTGTATCAATTCAGTCTGAAGCAGAGAACAGTATCACAATGGCAAGTAAACGAAAACATGTAGTTTTAACTATTGAAGATAAATAGAAAATAATTGAAGATCTTGAAAGTGGTGAAAGCGCAACGAATTTAGCAAGAATACATGGTATTGGGAAATCTACAATGACAGATATTAAAAGACAGAAACACAATACTGAAAATTTTACACAGAATGTAGATTCCACGGATGCTAGTACCAGTAGGAGAAGCTTAACGAATCCAAAAAATAAAAGTGTAGAGTGTAGATGATGCGCTGTCTTCCAATGGTTTCGTAAACAAAGAGACAAAGGCAAACCGATATCTGTACCCACGCTACGTGAAAAAGCTCTAGAGTTCAAGGATAGAGTAAAGGGAAACTCGTTTAAAGCTAGTAATGGTTGGTTAGTAAAATTCAAAGCACGTCATGGTATTCGACAGTTGGATATCTGTGGAGAAAAACTTTCAGACAAAGATATGGGACCCTTAGATGTTGAAAGAAACTCAATTTTGTTAATTTCTACTTGAATAAATGATGTGTAATGCAAAAGAAAATAATTGTTCTATTATCCGGCCACTTTTGTCTCCGTATTAGTTCGGATACGGGAGTCTCTACTGTATTTGATCATTGTGAAATTAATATCACTTAGAAATATTCATTAATTTTATTATATCATTTAAAGTCGCAACTGCACACGGCGATTACTGCGAAGAGTCAATACAATGCTCTGAACGTTTGTACAGTGGTGCGGCATGTATAAACAATGCTTGCGCATGCATCGATGGATACTATTATCTGAACGGGAGATGTAACGCGTATTCAGGTATTTCGTATAATTGATTCCGTTTAAAGAATATCACATATTTCGATTAAATTAATGTTTCTTTCACAGGACTATCTAAAAAGTGTAAGAACGACGTTGATTGTTACGTGCACGCCGATTACGGTGCAGCGTACTGCAATGGTGGAAAATGCGAATGCAGTTCGGGATATTATAAACGGGAATATAGAACGTGTCGTCCGGAAGGGAAAAGTAAATAATCTATATAAATAAAAATCAAATGCTGTTGGTTGGTAAGCGCATCACTTGAGAATGGCTGGACCGATTTAACTAATTTTAACTAATTTTTTTAATGTTCGTAATAGTTCGAATAAAGATTTAGCGAAAGAAAAATTGGAAAAGTTGCCCGGACAAATGGAAAATTCGGAAAAAACGAAAAGTGCTTTTTGAATCATATTTCAATACAACAAAAAACGAACGTCGCAGCCTTTAATCAATATTTCAATAGCCATTTATTATCGACGTCTGTTTGCATTATCGACATTATCAACATCCGCCAGTTAGTTTATTTCTATTCCAATTTTTCACAAATTCACAAAACGATCACAAACAAATTTATAGAAATTTGGATAGGACAACGCCTGTCGGGTCAGCTAGTTTTTAAATAATCATACAATTCTTGTTACTTCATACATACTTTTTTTTTTTGATGCATCGATCGTTTTCTATTTTATCTGCACAGAAGTTGGCGACAGCTGTGTGATAGATAATGATTGCAAGTTTAGTGCGACTGCATATTGCGAGGATTTGAAGTGCATGGAAAAGAAGTCTGGCAACCTAACCGAGTCGTTCTCTGAACTCATCGGTCTTGAGGAACGATACGAGACTGAAACTAGTTCGTATTCCTTTTCGCTGTAAATTTTATAATATCTTTCCTAGTGAACGTTACTGGATCGACTAGCGAACAATTAACGTAAACGTGTATTTTTCGTAGAACCTGACTTAGGAAATTGTACAACGAACGCAGACTGTAAACTCATAAAGAATGCGGAATGCAGTCCTCTAGGCAAATGTGTCTGCATACGAGCACACTTTCATCAAGCAAATGCTTGCGTTGCTGGTAAGTTGGAATAATTGAGTAATTAGTTTATATTTCAGATGTTTGTAACATACAGTGAGTGTACAAAGTGTTCGTACACCTTTTATAATAGAATAACTTTTTTATAATTGTACGAAACGACCTGATTGTTTATAATCAATTAGAAGCATTGGTTTATGAAACGATATGCAGAAAAGCTTTTGCAAAAGATTATATGTATTTTACAAGGTTACATGCAAAAATGAAAAAGGCATTTCTAAAACTTTTTTATGTGGACCCTTAATAAAAATTTCAACTATATGTTTTGTATATCTATGTTAGTTATACACACGCTGAAAATTCCATCGAAATCGGTTGACGCAGGACCAAACGACACGCATCGAAAGATGTACGATTCTGTGGATATTAAGGAGAAACTGATCAAAAGTCGTGAAAAACTATGATTTTCACCATTTTCAACCGCTTGTAGCTCGTGTGTATGTAGATCGAGTTCGATGAAAGTTTCAGCATGTGTATAACTAACATAGATCTACAAAACATATATTTGAGATTTTCATTAAGGGCCCAAATAAAAAAGTTTTAAAAAATCCATTTTTTATTTTTGCATTTAACTTTGTAAAATGTAATCTTTTGTCGTTTGGTACAATTGTAAAAAAGTTAATCTATCTTAAAAGGTTTACGAACAGTTTGTACACCCACTGTATATAAGTGAATATAATTTTCTAGAACTCGGAGAATCCTGTAATGCAAGCCATGCGAGGGCTATCGAGTTTTCAGAGTGTAAAAATGAAAAATGGAACTGTGAACCGGGACGAATTGCTTCTGCGAACAATCGAAAATGTCTAAAAGGTGCGAATCTTTATCGAAAAATAACAATTTTCATAAAAATGTTCCATGTGACGTTTTTATTTTAAATACAGAAAATCCACGGTCTAGTCGTAATATTGTTTGTAATGAATAATTTCTTTTACAAAAGCTGTGAAACAGTTCAAATATTCCTGTATACACAACGAGCAGTGTTCCCTCTTTGGACCAGACAGTGTCTGCGTAGACAAGAAGTGCGTTTGCAACGAGAATTCTCACTTTGTTGAGACTGAATTGTTTTGCTGGGGGAGGAAAGGTTTCGACGAACAGTGTCAAGTAGATTTCGATTGTTACATTGATGGTATGCAAGGCAATCTGTCTTGCAAAAATAGTGTTTGTGCTTGCCCAGACGGTACCCATGCCAATTCAAACCGTACCGATTGCTTGGAGAATTACGTAGGTAAATGAATTGTGCTTCGATTCGAATTCTACATCCTAACGTTTATTTTGATACATATTTATTTGATGATTTTTTTTTACATTGAAGGCATTGGTTCCACTTGCACTGGCAATGGTGACTGTGAACCGGAAAATTCGGAGTGCCAGGAAAACCTTTGCGCTTGCAAAGAAGATTATATATCAGTCTCGTTCAAATCTTGTGTACCGGGTGAGTGCTATTTAGGCTTGTGCGTAAGTAATATTATAGTAAAGTTGAATGTAGATGACTGAGTAGTAGTTTAGTTAAAACAAGATTCGTTTGATACATATAATGCAGTATACATTCTCGTCTATTAGTTGCATCGTTTGGCCAGCCATGCGAGATGGACATTCAATGTGCCACTACAGTGCCAAATGCAGTTTGCTTAGGTAACGATGAGGCTGATGCAAACAAGACATGCAGGTGTAGCCAGAGTGATCATTACAAATATAATAGATGTATCGTAAAGAGAGGTAAAAATATTTTCATATTCTTATCGATAACGATTCAAATATTCTTCTACATTGCGAGCAATTCGCACGAGGTTTTATACTTCGATAAAATCAAATGAGAAAGCAATTAAATTATTTTAAACGCAAGGGTGGTTTGGCCTCTCGATTGGTTTGCACAATTTCGAGAGATGTTTATCGGTGACGACCGGTAGCGTAGAGGCTCGCGAAGTCCGAAGCGATTGCATGAGGTTTGATCGATCTGTTCGCTGTAATTTGGTTGTTACAGTTCTCGGAGAAAGCTGCAAGAATCTCGGGGAATGTTATCTGGATTCCAACGAGGACCGAGTAACGTGCAAGAAGGATCGTTGCGCATGCGACTACGGTTACGTTCGCGTAAATGACACTGTGTGCGCAACACAGTCGGAGCGAAATAACAATAACGGTGAGCACAGCCTTGACTCGTGACCGATCGAAAGGTTCCCTTGCATTTGATTTCCGACGATGCTAGAGAATTAGGGGGAGAGGGGACTCGAAACTTTAACGAGTGGTTTTTTGAGTCGCGCGTGGAACAGTTTTATGCGGCAAGGTAATGTGCTTGCAATTACGTTCTGACCGGTCGCATGCCGTCTCTCTGAAGTTGCGTTGCAATTTCTGCGATTCCAGACGCCGATAACACGTATCTGCAAGGCGACGCAGCACATCTGAAACCTGCTGTTCCCCCAGTAAAACCGACTCGGGAATAAAGATGTTCCTAGCAAACCCTACTCCCTAGAAAAAACCGCTCGATCGAATAAACGTTTGTTATCACGATTGCCTATATAGTTGGTTGTTCCGAAAGTTTTTCGAAATGCTCGGTCAAAATTGACTCCGACCATCACTACTCGAAATTTAGTAGATCTTTGAAAAATTTTATGAACGAGCACAGTGGTACAAAAGTTTCAGTTGGCGCTTGAATTACGAGTTATAGAAACGTTATATCAGCCATTTTTGTGAAATATGACATTCTCTTTTTCAGGTAACACTGCCACAAGCATTTCTGGGGAAGTTTTCTCGATCGTGATGTCGATACTAATGCCGATATGTTATCTTAGTTTAACTAGAGATTATTAAACAGTTAGATGTATAATGATAAATATGCAAATTACATTAGTTCGAACAGTTGTCTGTAACATTTGCAAATAAAATGACACGTGTGTTTTGCATGTCGCGGTGCGTAGTGTAGAATTTCTGTAGCGTAATTAATTGAACTCTCCAAAATACAGTTATCGGTGCCAGTGATCACTGGAGTTCATTATTTAAATTGCTGAATGACTCGGAGAAACACTGTTCCGCGTTCTATGTGGGACGTTCGATAAGAAGAAACATGGTTGCCGTGTACGCCATAGTAGCCGTGAGTCACACAGGTAGCATAGTTGAAAGTGTTAAAAGAAGTAAAAAGTTTTCAAAGAAATTCTGGAAACAGTATTTTAAATACATGAAGATAGAAATGTGATCTATTCTCATTTCTTGTCAATTTTATTGTCGGTCGGAAAATTCATTTGATTGTCGGTGAAAGGAGAAAATTGAAGAAGAAGAATAAGTGACATGATAAGATGGTTGGCGATTACTGTCAGGAACAAAAAAGTTGAGTACAGAACAAAAGGGTTGACACGCGATCGTAAGATCAACTATTAGAGCTATTTTCATCGGTAGGTCGACGCTCCTGAGCCAAGCCTTCGATGACGTCCTAATTCGTATGCGTCACGATTGTGACGTCACAAACAAGAGGTCAAGGCATGCGGATTAAACGGAGATTCAGATTAACCGCTTACGCTGCCCTCGGCAGTGTTATATGCTGATAGCAGTAATATGTATACATATGTATAGGGTGGTGCACACAATAATGTCTGTACCTAATTATTGTATCTCCTTTATTTCCAGTCTAGTCCTTTTTCCATTGAAAAGTAAAGCTAAAAACATTATACGCATAATTACATAGAGAGATTCATATTAGAGGGGTAGTTTACTCGAGGGAAGTCAATTTTAGCTTGAAAGGATTGGTGAGAAGGGCTGCGAGCCAACAAAAAATGGGGTAACTATGCCTTAAACCATTCGACCATTCTATACTACGAACAATTCACATTGTCTGACACGACCAATTCGCTACTTCTGCAAATGTCGGCCATTACGACCTATTCCTTCCTGTGTGATTACTCGTCCTTAAAACAGACACCTGGAATAGACTGCTTCCGTTTCGCCGTATTCCCTTATCGCACGTCTGTGAAATTTGACAAAGATTTACAAATGTCCGTTCACACGGTACAAAAGTCTAAGCATGCAATCTAACACGCAATCTGAAAGGCCTCTTCACTTTCTCATCGCCGAACGAATCAATTATTCTATTTTATTAGCCACAATACCAAACGATCTGTCGTATAATCTATTCTACTTAATCGCGCAGCGCTTAATGCGAACCCTAATTTTCACAGTTCGTTAAAACCAGAATAAAATTCTTCGCGGTGGTAGTAATATGAAAATTCTGGAATCTAGCCTGAATACTTCCCTTCCCAGTATTTCGTACGATTGATCATGCCGTAACTGCATTAAATTCCGCAGTCTATGAATAAGAGATCACAGAGTCTTCTTTCTAATGAAAATGGTAGTCTCTGCTTTCATTCAGATCATGTTTCTTCGCATTTGCAATAATCGATCATAACCGTGTATCGAAACTCCGGTACAGAGCGAAGCACAAACTTTCTTAGAAGCGGTAATGCCAATGATAATAATAATTAAAAGTATTACTTACTGATAGCCCATTAGTAAATATTGTACAATTCGATAAGTTTTCCGAGTTAATTTTATTTGCAGAGCTTATCTTCAAACACGAACGATGTATAAAGTTTTTTCTAAATCTTCGTGATCCAGATGCACAAGCGAACGTGCTAACATCGAGCTAACAGCGATCTGGTCGAATCCCGCGTTGTCATCGAAAATCAATAACGCAGAAGATACTCGGCTATTTTCGGGTTTCTGTATCAGGCTAGATGTCGGATAGAATTGTGCTATAAATCTGAAAGTTCGTTCCACTCGTAAACGATATGGCGCGCAAGGATGCAAAGGTCACACGCCAATCCGATAGACAGTCGATAGCAGAGCTCGACCTGGCTTCTTTCTCCCGTGAAATAGGTTAGTAGCGAATGCTAGTGCGATCAGGAAATGACGTTGCAACCGAGGTTGTTCGCAAGATATTTCAAGCTTTTTCAACGGACGACTTTAATCTCAGGGACTGGTAGCCGCAAGGACCTCGAACCTTGCTCTTTTTCGACCACCGCACCGATAGGATGACAGCGAAGATTCGCCCGATGCTTTGTTTAGATACCACCGCACCGACGCGACGCGAACCAGGTACCATTTTGTAGTTGTCCCGGAAAGCTTTAAAACCCCACGCTTCCGCTGGACTGTAGGAATTTCACACGAAAATGCCACCTTCCGCAAGATGGCGGATGATCGTTAAGATGGAGCTCTAGATTGATGGCCGCAATAACTTTAACATTTTTTCGACGATACAGCGAGTCATGCTGGATGATCGACTGCAAATGGACATCATTATTAATTCAGTTGAAAATACTTTATAATAACACATTTTCTTTAAAACAAAAAAATCTTTATTTTTTATAACGAAAAATAGAAATATAAAAATATAACAAGCAGGAGTTGAATACTTTGAATACATTGACAAGAGTTGTTAAAGTCCGCAAGTTCAGTGCAAATGCCTCCTTTAAGTCAAGATTAGAAAAATAGTTGGACATTTTTGGTATTACGAATGGATAAAACGCGAAAGACGGCAACTACTTACCGTGAATAACGGAATTGATGATCAGAACCCGACGACAAATTCCCGCACGATTAGTCAACGATGCAAATCTCGGGCCGGAAATTCGTGTGCGATATCAGGGTATCTGTGACAAAGACCCGGGTGAAAAAGACGTCATCGTTGAGAAATTCCAGGCTAGCTCTGTGCAATCTGTAAGTGCAAATTGCAACGCGTGATTGCGCTCGGAAGGGCATGAATCTTGCCTCGCTTTTATACAGGGTGTGGCGTCGGCAAAGCTACCGCTAAACTGTTGTATTTTGGCTGTTTCCAAGAATGCAGAATTATGCAGCAGGTTTTGATACATATGCAATTTACTGAACGTAATTGCATTCATCTTTTTAATACACGATTCACTTGAAACGACCATTAATTTTATATTCTATCTATTTCGAATAGGTTAACCCTTTTACAGCAGTACTATGTCGGGGGTGCGGCCCTTGTTATCGTGTCTGCTTGATTTTCGGTGATTTGATTGAATGATATTTTTGTGTTTTAAGGGGGCGCGGGCGTTGAAAATACGCAATCTATTTTGGATATCTCACCCTGTATGCACGTGTTCGAAACGAGAACGCGGAACGGCCGAAGGATTTGTCGCAACGATTTCCTTGCAGTCCAGCTTATACACATTGGATCGCGTGCTCAGTATTAGCACCCCTTATGTGTGTCTTGCGTTATTTGTTACTCCAGCAACACGGAGGTCAAGGTCGCGACTGACGATCCTCGACTTGTCTTAACAGAGTATACAAAGATCCGTTTCGCCGATTAACATGAAAAATATTTACCCCTTATTGAAAGACGCTATACACGACGCCACTTACATCGATTATTTCGACCAGCAAGACTAAAATGCCCTAACGAGACATTTTATGGTGAGAAATTCACGAGTGTACAAATAATAGTAAACTTTTCAAATGGAAATTCGAAAATTCTGCGGAAGTCCTTCTGATTTTATTTTTCATGCAATCTCAGCTGGGAGGTTTGAAGACTTGATCTGGAAATATTGCAAGTGAAGCGTAATAAATTGTGAATTGACCTTTCAGTGAAATTCAGTATAATTTTTTGGGATTTTTATGTTAACGCGTTTATGGTCATTTTGATTTATACGTGGAATCGAACGTGGCTTGCGGACCAGAATTTGAGAGAATTATTAATTTAAGCAACACGATTACATCTATTCGAACGAATGTTTGACACCTATGCTCGACGCCGTTCAATATTTATGTAGTGTTGTACATTTTACTTTTATGTCTCATGGAACGACCCCAACATGAAGTAATACTTATTTAAATGAATTTCATATGCAGAACACGCAAGTGCCAGCTATTCCTACGAATGTATTACCATGTTTTTAAGGTGGATGAGTTATGTATAGTCCACAGTGCAAGAAAAACTGTTGGTTTGGTAATCTTCTTGTACTCGTGTTGCCTATATTTGGATTAAATACGTTTCTCAAACGATTGTATGTTTCGGTGAACGTAAAAATCACCCCCTATTATATAGTTACTTAGCTGGAACAATGTTTAATTTATTGCTGGAATGAAGTGTGCAATTTTGGTCTAATGGATCGTTTTAGAAAATTGTTATGTACCTACATTATTGGTAGATTAAAATTATTTATAATATTCGTTCTATGCTAACTGAATTTATATTGATTAAAAAGCGAAGTTGACTACTTTACCGACTTGAAAATTGCAGACTATTTAATGTTAGTTGTTGTGGACAAGTATTTCAGAAATTATTGGAAAGGTGTGAAGTTTAATTTAATTTAAAATTTTCTAAGATTTCTTGTTGATGTTCTCAATTTTTGTCTGAAGGTCACACAGTTTATTGATGTATTATTATGATTGCGAAAGTTGCCCCGAATCTTGATACATCTCCCTGTGGTGTTTCGAAAAAGAATTTTTACCTAATTAATAAATCATTATTGAATTTTCGAAAGCGAGAAACAAGGATAGACTTATTATGCGACAGGGACAGAGAGTCTAAACCATGCTGCCATCTAATAATAATTTATTGAAACTAGTGGACTAAAAGTTTTCACGTTCTGCCGTAGATGACGTTACGATACACTTTTGAATTGCTACAAGTTATTTATTTATCACACGATTTTAATATAATTTTCTAATATTGCATCTGAGAAAAGAGTCGACGAACAATCCGCGATAACCACAATATTTCTTTTCGATAATTAATTACAATTTTAATAACTGCTGAGATTAGAATTATAGCTTTAGAAATTGTAATTCGTTTAGTACAAACTTCTTCGAACACTAAAATATAAACTATAAGTATTTGCAATCAGAAAATATAAAATAGACCTCCAAAAACTTTCGCGTATAGTTTTTAAAGCTACATCATAACTATCAGCAATTATTCAATGGTCTAAAACAGCCTTAAATAAAATTACAACGGCTTCATAAACAATATTCTAATCCGAAGAAAACACGCTCGGCTTTATAAACTGAAAGTAGTTGATTTAAAAGTTTCTGTAACAACTGTAAATGTACAAAATGTTACATAACGACTGTCCCATGTCACGCAACAGATTCATTCACAGTAATACGCGCGTAAACGTTTCTGCATTGTTGCACAGCACTCATTGCTGCAACACTGTGTCAGATGCAACACGTGGACGTCAACTAGATTGGATGGTGGCCAGATAGTTTTCGTTGCGACACAAACACACCTTCTATCAACTGTTTTGCTCTCTGTTCCATCTTGCGCGTGTTCGGAATTTCTAAGCGAGAGCTGGCGAGAAGAATCGATGAACGGAAGTTCAATCGAAAAGTCAACTTCTGAACAAATCCCAATCAAACAACCAACATTCACCCATACTGGCAACAAACAGTTCTTCTGATGTTTCATTTTCTCTGTAAATGCATAAAATCGGTATTTCAGATTCGGGTATGGCCGGGTGCTTCTTCCTTTTGTTTGTAACTACAAAACTTTTTCTTGTAACTACGAATAACTCTATCATTGTACGTTTCGCTATCCAGTTCGGATAATCGAGGTTCTACTGTATTTACAAGCGACAAAAGTGGAGCACGCCGATCATGCTCCCGATTCATTGGATTACGATGGTGGCTGGATCTCGGAACGAGCACGAGCTATAAAACTGAGACATGTCCAGGGTGTCACAATTTATTTAGCCGAGTATTCGTCGTCTGTCCGATTATGTTAATGACAAGGGGGACTGTCGGTTTAGTAAGAGCGTGTAGGTTACTCGTGGAGGTGGGTTCTGTATGATACCATTAGAGGTGGCGCGATGTTAGGGGATCGGATCAGACAGGGAGAGAGCAAGGACCGTTTCTGGGGACAGTGCGTAAAAGAGAAACGCACAGCTGTACCAGCAGCCGACGCCAGTATCGACCAGTCGCACACGCGTGCACTCACACACTCTCTGGATGATGGTTGGGAACGATTCCTCTGCGATTATTCGATCCATCGGGTTACCATTCTCTTCCTAGCATGAGTCAAACGTCGAACGCGAAAGCTTTCGTTCCGTCCATGCACCCTCGAACATCTAACCCTCTGAGAATCAGTGGTGGCGATTCACATCGGCAGAACCGTGTTCCATTAATTTCGCAAGCAATTAACTTAATTATTTACCAGGCTTCTGACGATCTCATGACATCGCCAGCTCTATTCCAGTCCTCATCAATTTCCTTTTATTTCTGGACTCACTTCCTTAGGATCAATGCTAATCCTCTAATAAGAGAATCTAATAAGATTCCGAATAAATAGTTATTTTGTTCGACTGCTCAAACATTAAAATTTAGATGGGACAGAATTCTGGGTCAGAATGAACCCAACTCCCATCGTACAAGGGTTAGAAAACAAAATAACAATATGTACTTGTTCTTTAGCAGTGCTTAAGAATCTCGTGTATCGTCCAGTTTTCTGAGGAAAATGTTTGTGACATTTCGCGAAGATTTATAATTAATAATTGTTTTGGACTCGCATCTTCTGAATCAATAGCTCCAATCATATAAATGGCTAACCGTTTAATTTGGCTGCTGGAAAATGAGTATTTAGGTGGGCCGTTTGTAATATTGAGCCAAAATGGACTCAGCCCTCGTCAGTCGAGGGTTGAACACCGAAAGATCAATACATATTCTTCTGTTCTCCCAGTGTTTTAAGACTTTAGTGTATGATCCAGTTCTCTGAGGAACAAAATCCTCGCTCGTAACTATAATATTTAAGATTTACCTTTCAAGATCGATGATGATACAATTACTACCTGTATTTCTAGTTGAAGCGTTTGCCTTTAGAAAATGTCAATGATCTTCATCGAACACAACAACTGTCAGCAGACTTGTCATAAAATATTCGATAAGAAAATGAAAAGTAAAAATCTGAGCGGATCTAGACCAGATCTGCAGAATCTGGGTGACAATAAATTCTCACCGTGCAAAATTATAATCGCGCGAACCGATTCGCCCGATAAGGGTTTATTTTTCGCGCAGTTATCGATCGTGTTCAACTGCTGAGACATCGTTCACGTAAACATGTCAAGGTATTAGGAAACCGCGATACGAATTCCGTGATAAATAAGCTCGAGCCGTAAATGGTCGTGTTTCAGGGAAGGATATCGGCGGATAGCGAATTTTAACCACAGTGAGGAGAAAAATGTAAAATGACGTACTGTCGGGGGGGGGGGGGGTAGAACGCAATCCCCATGGATTATCGGGTTCAAAAGGCGTAATGTACAAAGGTTGGCCAAGACAGGTGGATGTGGCGATGGTGCTGAGGGGGTGCACCTCGGGGAGAAGCGGATGAGCAGCGCTGAAATGAAAGGGATCCGCGATAACTGTTGATCTCTCGCCGGGTCTGTCCTCGAACTGCGGAAGGGGGGCTAAAATGAGCACGTGATATTATCTCGAAGACAATGAGACTTCAATACGACAGTCGCCAGCAACCTGCCGGTAAAACTGCGACTTTGTTCTCCCTTCGAATCCTGTATCCGCGATCCACCGTTCTGTGGGGATCTACAACAATTTTGTTGCTCCTCGACGTCTGGTGTACTGGAATACGGTAATGTGCGAAAGAAAGAAGCACCCCGCCATATCTAATAGAAAAGCGTAAAAAATCAAATAAGAACACAGTAAATGAAATCCCACGCAAAACATCCTGTAAACAGGAGCCAAGTTCCTATGGCCGTAAAAAGTTGTAAGATCAAACAAAATACGGCCAAGTTCGTTAGCTTAGAAATACCTCTTGCAATACTGAGAAAAGCGTTTGTAAAAATTAGTTTAAAAGAACGCTATCTAATTTTTAACCAATTTTTACATGGAGGGCTAAATTATTCAAACTTGGTCGTTACCTAACACCTTTTATGGGCATTGGTTTAAAAAGTAATGGCCAAGTTTGAATAATTTAGCCCTCCATGTAAAAATTGGTTAAAAATTAAATAGCGTTCTTTTAAACTAATTTTTAGAAACGCTTTTTTCAGTATTGCAAGAACGTATTTCTAAGCTAACGAACTTGACCGTATTTTTGTTTGATCTCACAACCTTTTACGGCCATAGGAACTTGGCTCCTGTTTACAGGATGTTTTGCGTGGGATTTCATCAATTTTTGATGATTGTTTTTGTCATCAGTATTTGTTGCGACTTCGAAGCTAATAAAACGTATACTTATGTATGTTGTGCTGCTATGTTCTATATTTCGTACCTATTTCGCAATGTTTTTTTTTCAATACAACCCGTTTAAGGTGTAAAAAACTACGATAATTGTTCCTTTAAGTGTTTGTTGTGGTGGACCTATGTACCAAATTTCAAGCTTGTAGGTCAATGGGAAGTACCCAAAAGGTTTTGATGTTCTGTCAGTCAGTCAGTCAGTGGGAACGATTTTTTGAGGTCCTATCAGGGTGGTCCGTTTAAATAAGAACACCTAAATATCTCTTCCGGTTATTGTGATGCAAAAAATATTTGTTACGTAATATGCATGATGTCAATGCACCAAATATTTGGCACGAATATTTTTTTCCGAGTGTCATTTTTTTCGGAGTTGTCAAGGTCATCGATGTTTTTTGGTACATAACTACATTTTTTTTAATTGCATCGTGTAACTGATGGAAAAATACATTCAGATATGTATAATAACATGACCTTGAAATGACCGTGATCCTCGAAAATTAAAGTTTTACCTAGAACTGATGTCGAATATCTTCGGCTATACGATTTACAAAATCTATTTCGTGAAGGTCCTGATGTAACGATAGATGATAGGAATGAAATTTTTCTTCTTTCAATATCCGTATTATGCTTGTTTTAGAAATGTTAGTTTCACGCTCGAGTTGTCTTAAACTCACTTGTGGAGTTTCGTTAACTTTATCGACAATTATTAAGTATTTTGTTTCTTTCGTTCGTAACAGTTCTGATTCTTACACGCTTTTTGACAACAGTCCCAGTTTCACGAAAATGACTGATCAACTTTTTATAAGTAGAAAGTGATGGACAATTACGGTCTGGAAATTTATCTTTATACATTCTAACTGCTTGCCTTAAACAATGATCAGCTTTACCGTAAATGAAGACCATATCATCTTTCTCTTGCATTGAGTAATTCATTTCAAACAGCACGTCGATACACGGATAGATAAATTGAAACTGATCGATATTTCAAATCGTTAGGTATCATTAGTATTGTGACAGTAAACATGTTTATTTACATTCACGCTCGTGATGTAGAGTCTTGGTCAAAGCCTACGGTCTCAATAGACATCAGTTCTAGGTAAAACTTTAATTTTCGAGGATCACAGTCATTTCAAGGTCATGTTATTATACATATCTGAATGTATTTTTCCATCAGTTACACGATGCAATAAAATAAAAATGTAGTTATGTACGAAAAAACATCGATGACCTTGACAACTCCGAAAAAAATGACACTCGGAAAAAATATTCGTGCCAAATATTTGGTGCATTGACATCATGCATATTACGTAACAAATATTTTTTGCATCACAATAACCGGAAGAGATATTTAGATGTTCTTATTTAAACGGACCACCCTGTATAACGGAACCTACTAATGTTGGAAGATTAATGCTTTGTCAATATTGAGACATGATAGCATTTAACAAGTGTACGAAATTACATCTCTCCTTCTGCCTCCAATGCCGAATAATAAGCCTCTAAAAAACGGCTAAGTTGTTTCGTGTAAAAGGAGGTATAGTGCGAGAACTTGGCTGGTGCCAAGCCTACCGTGCACCTAGATAGTTTTGAGAATATGTGTTATTGCGGATTATCGAACACTTTAAATGCAATAAATCGATCATTCTATAATACAATTTCTACATAAAGATATTGTTCGTCATTGTATCTCATAAATATACTGGGTGCTACTTTCTTTTGCACAGGTACCCTCTTCGGACATAGTTGTGCAACGTAAAAATTGAGTTTCCATACTGAAAACAGCAAAAGTTACATAATAAATTATTATTAGTTCAGGTTCTCCACCAGCTGTGCACTATATGGACGACAATTCACTACACCAAATATATTTAAGTAAAAGATGAAAATCACCTGGCTCTTGACATACAAACTCGACGAGGAGAAATGAAAGAATGCATATTTATAAAAAATTTATATTGTATTTGAAAATATTAACATTCTGTTTCTATGTAATACACTATTTCATACACGGTTTTGAATTGAACGAAATATTTCTTCGAGACGAATTCACATTGCAGTTTGTCTTGTTTAGAATGTAATTTCATCGAGCTAAATGATAATTTGTTTAAATGATGTTTACCCGATGTCATTTATATATGAACACCTGTAAATAGCATGTTGAAAATGCACATTTTTATGATAATGTCAATCCGAATAATAATTTTCCTATGTAGACACTTGGAAAATAATGTCAATTAGAAATACGTGATGTGCTTACATGCTTCTAAATGTATGGGAAAAATTCACATACTCATCGACATATTATGACCTTCGTGACCTTCGTGACCTTCATGACCTTCGTGACCTTCGTGACCATCGTGGGAAACGTCTGGCTTATACGTTATAAAAAATGTGATGCACCAAATGCAAAAGAGACAAAGCAGACTAAGGAACGCCCTAGCATTAAATTTATCCCATCCAAGCAGTATCTCGTTCGTTGACTTGAACTGTTTTCTGTACACACATGGTGTACTCGTATTGTAAATAGTCTCTGTGCTATTGTTGGTGATCATTTTATCTGTGCAATTTTAGATTCGAATTAAACCCGTAAATTCCTTTCGCAGTGACGCGAGCGCACTGTGTGATCGAAATATAGAAGTTTCACGGTATTCTCGTTTATTCTAATTTCACGATTAGACAACCAGGGTATCCATTTCGTTACAACATTTCCTGCAACACAACAATTATGTAGTTACAAAATGTTGTTTCGACATATAATCATTTGTAATTGATTTATTGATATCAGTCTTTTGTGAATGAACTTGTATGTGGACAATATGTACACAGTCTGCGTAAACGATTAAACTAATCAATAATGGATATTAAGCTGCGCGTTCGCATAAATTTTTTAAATTTACAATTCACTCGTTATATCGAAGATGTAGGATTAAAATTCGAGTAAAAATGCATCGAATTGGAGAAAGGAATGGAAAGAGTTGCGAGTTGTTGGTAAAAGGTGATTATTTGTCAGGCTACTGTGTTAACGGTGAACCACTCATGATCTATCTTTAATTTTCATCTTTTCACGGGTCATAAAATAAGATTGAAAGTCGCACCTGTTAGTCTAGACGCGTTTAGGCTAGACTGAGTCTGAGCAAGATCTTATTTCTAGAAACAGCAGTCGATATTGTCGCCGCTGGACTTTTCCCAAGAAAACAGCCAGTAACCCACGGCAGTACCTATCGCGACAGCTAAACACAGCCAAACGTTGTATGTCATAAAAATTAGCATAAGAAAGTATCCTAAGATCAGCTGTATGACGTGTCCGACCGTCTGAACGAGATGTACCTTGGAGAAGAGTAACGCCCTGAAACAAAGTATACGTGAAAGGCACTTGTGATTCGATAAGATAACGATTCAACTATTTGAATGAGGATTGAAAGGTATTTCAGACGTTTGTACAAGAATATTATACTTAATATTAATTAAATTATAATACACACTTTTTTGCAGTTTAACATAATTTGCATATTTTATAAGTACGTATAAAAGTCTACAGTGTCGCACGTGACTGTATAAAATATTATGTAACAAAATACATTTATTAAAAGCTTCTAACAGAATGAAGAACTTATTAGTGTTTTTAAAATTAATTCTAATGTCGACGAAGTACATACGTTCTCGGTCTTCTACTTCTAAGCCTCGAATAACGTGCAGTCTCAATATAAAGATGATCACTGTGATATATTTGAAAAAAGAAAAAAAGAAGAATTACTGTAGACATTGGAGTCTCTATTTTGCAAAGATGTTAATTAATGATTTCACTTACCGATAGCTCTTCAGTCCTTCGTACAACGTCACTAAAAGAATAATTCCAAGCATTGACCATCCAATCCCTGGCCAGTCTACCACTTTCCATTCGTTAAACAAAATAATTTCGTTTTCACCAAAATGAAAGGACATCTGACATAAATTTACTTTATGGGAAAGCTGAATGTTTACGTTATAACACAAGTGTAATTCCACGTATCGGTACTTACATGCATATTGCTATAGAAGTGATGTGTTCGGCACTGTCAGGTGGACTAGATCAACTACAATAAGATCGTTCAGCCTCAACTTCTTGTTCCGTTGGTTTATCAAGTTTCCGATACGATATCTTTGTTATCAGTCGGAAACACAGGAAAAATTCTCATCTCGATGCTGACATCGCGCGTTACTAAAAGCACGAAGAATATTTCGTGAGTTTTCGTTAAAACTATGCCATTGAAAATTCTGAAGTAGCGTAATCGGTAATATCGTCAGTCGTTGCTACCGTGGAGTTTATGTTTGCCGTCGCGTAACTACCTGTTATTAACTCGACGTGGAATTGCATAACTGCATTCAATTTTCTTCCAAGAATAGACACGTTGTCTCTCGAGATGCACGGTGTGTCTTCAAAGAGGAAGCGCGTCTGTGTAAGCGAATGATAAAAAATGTTCTGCAGAATGATCGGGCCCAGAAAAACATGAAGGAATTTGAAGAGTTCAAAATATTGTGAATATTCTTCTATCACTGTAACGTGGAAAGTTAGGACAAAATAAATGCTACCCGATAATTTCCTATAAAATAAATCAGAATTATCAAATCGATTCGAATCAGCGATTAATTTTCATCTTTGATTGACTCACGAGAAGAACAGCGGCGAGCGTGATCTTTTAAACCAGAAGTTCTCCATGCAACGAGCTCCAGATGGTTCCTCGAAGTTGTACACGTTAGACTCGGTGTGTTCGTCAACAGAATGTTTGCAAAGTTTTGGGAATCTCCAATCACACCAATCTACCGAACATCGTATGACATTCGGATATTGTTTCTGAAGGATCTGGCTATTGAGTGAGGAAAAGAACTATGTTCGATCGCTCACTTTTTAGCCTAGAATCTATAGAAAAAGAATAGTGTTTATATTATAGGAAAGTTTGTTTACCAAACGTTAAAACATGATTTTTCCGAGCGCTGGGTTACCTTATCGGCGACCGTTAATCGCGCCCCATATGACCGATCGATCAGGCTGCGACTAAAATCGAAAAATGTGTTGCAGCTTTTGATCTCGGAGAAACGCGATCTTGAAAAATGGGAGCACGAGTAAAGGTTCGGGTTCTAAAGACAACGTGCGACAGTTAAATACGTTGATTAGAGGGTACCACGTGGTGGTACACGGGGGCATCTCCGAAAAGCGATCGAAATCCGGGGGTGGTAGGGGGGTGTCGTGCGGCCGGGGGCTCGCAGTCGTGAATGCCTAAGTTAATCGATTTCTCTTTCTGTCGGAGAGGGTGTCCTCCCCTCAGCCAAGATGCCCGGCCTGCGTGAACGAGGCGGGCGCAACCTGTGGCTGATCCTGACCGCCGCGCCTCCCTGCGTCCGGAAATTCAGCCACGCTCGATTCTCAAACTCCCCTCAGTACAATCCTCACCGTTCTCACGGCTGCGTCGTCGACGATGCTCTGGCTGTTCTTCCTACGCGAGGGAAACTCAGTTCCGCAGCTGAATCTGAAATCCACGGAGGAGTGCGATCGCCGCGATTCGATCCTCATCGAACCTTGAGTGTTTTGGAAAGCAGAGAGACGCCCTCCGGACGTGCTCTCGATCACCGTCGTCGTCGTCGTCGTCGTCGAACTCGCGACGCCTTTATCCGTCAGAAAACCCTTTGCCATGAACCGTTAGCCGGCACCTCGCGTTCTCTCAACTCCCGTTTTCGAGAGGCGGAAACGAGCACAAAGTCGACGCACGGATGACGAGGAACCGACGACCACGAAGAGGATCGACACGCTGGGTGTCCTCTTCGACGAGAGAAGTCCTCGCCGGCTTGCTCGGCTCACCTCGGCTCACCCTGGCCCAGAGGTCAGTCTCTAAATATACGCTTCCGACGCTCGAAACCTGTTCTGTTTATATCGGCCTCAACATTCCGTGCGTCCCTGCCTTCCGCCAGACCGCCTTCAACCCCTGCCAAAAATGCTAGATCAAAATCGCGGATGTGATTGTTCCACGGAATTACTAGCTATGCACGAATCGGCTCTCACCCCTAGCCATTCCTCCGGACCGATTGTTTATTTACGTGCCGGAGTATTAAGGGCGGAGCGACGTTGGCTACCCTATCGGCAGGTGTCTTCTTTTCTTGGAGGATGATCACTCGACACATGTGAAACTTGATCTAGCCAAGTTATCATACAGATCAATCCGTGACTCTCTTTTCCTAAGATCAAATCAAACGAACGGTGAGACGAAATTACCTACCCTAATCGAATAAATCGACTTCTTTTTATTTTCACTTTAACCTCTATCATTCTTCAGTACGAAAGAACAGAGTTAACCATGAATCGATACACAGCTCAATAAAGTACAGAATTCGCGAGGAATTTTCTTCACATGTAATCTGTTTTATCCTCAATCGAAATTTACCTCAAATCGTTAAGCACATTTTCTGTTTTCTAGACCATGTACAGCGTTCTGTTTCTCTTTGTTTACGTCGATAGGTTTTACGTTTTCCTAGAAATAATTGAATCTTTTGTACAATTATTTTTGAGCAAAGGAATTTTTGTCGACGTCGAACGTGTGCTTATAAACGTCCGATTTGTTTGATCGAAACGTTCTTCCAGGGGTGTAGCAATTCTGTTTATGTTCGTCACGTTCGGTGTACTGTGATCAAATGGTTTTAATGTTTGCACGTTGTGTCCTCTGCGGGAAAGTTTCGTGATGGAAAGTGTTGCGGGAAGGTGGTAGGAAAGTGTTTTTCGCCGGATTTGTTCGTTTCGAGGGATTTCTGCGGACTGACTGGGCAGGGTCAACGCTCTATCACGATGTTCGTGCATCACACGCGCACATGAATGCTGTTACCCTACTGCCGCGGCGGAATCATGGGAAAGTTGTACACCCTTCTCGGTTATTTCGACGGGTTGCTCATCGAACGGGACCGAGTTGAAAGGTTTGTGCCGATAGAATCTCGAGGAAACGGGTAATCAGAAACCGTAAGTGAATTATAGAATTCTGATGTTTGCTCGACGGTTATTGGTCTTTGGAATTTTCATTCGGCGGTGCTGAAAGAGAATCGACTCGCGACATCGACGAACCGTAAAGCGGCTTTTTTTTATCAGGCTATAATTGGAGGAAATAAATTGGTAGCGATCGTAAATTGATTGAGAACTGTAACGTGCAATTGTTTTAATTTAATTCGATTTGTTTACGCGAGGACGAGTTCAATGAATATCATTTATTTCATCGATGTGGCTGAATCAGCGCGACAACGGAAGCTTTTCACGAAATTGTTAATTTTTCTAGATCTTCGAAAATTCTGATATTAAAGATTCCCAAGCGCTCATATATAATATATTTATATATATATATATATATATATATTTTTTAAAGGATAATTTTAAGTACTAGATGTGCACGCATGAAACCGCCAACATTTTCTTGATTAACCAGTGCACTTGTGAAGCAATAATTAAGTTAACTCGTTAAGAGCGGATGAAACAAGATTTTTCAGATTTTCCTTGTGGAAAATTAAAATTTAATCCCACGTAACGCACACGATAACAGTAATTATTTGAATCTTCCTTATTTTTAGATCGTAGATAAATGATAATTTTATAATTACATCACCTGTATGCATGTAACCAAATACGTTGAATTGAAATGGTAATTTCTTTTCAATTTTCAAGTTGTTCATTGTATTTCAATATCATGATAATATTGATTTTCTGGATGCAGTGACGGATCTATTTAATAATAAAATGCTACTATACATATATTAATAAATGTAGTCAGTTTATATCGAGAATACTAATTATTATACCAGGTCATCGGCCGAACGCGGAACAGTTTCTGCACCGAGGCACAAAGTAACAAATAGAAACTACAATCGCTGATAAAATCGAAACGCCCGAGGCGTCCACAGAGCATCATCTCATTAAACGCGTAATTAACTGCTACCGAAATGAAAGGAAAGGGTCGTTTCATAATTCCAACAATCCTCTTGTTGTCGTCGACAACTTTTAGTGGGGTTTTCTCGAGCAGGGCTGCGTTTAAAGCAAAACTTCCGTGGAAATACTAATCTCATGCATATACCGTATAGCATGAATACTTTTGCATGGTTGATGCACACGCATTAGGGGGTGACCGAATAAAGAGACGTGGCAAAAAATCGTTGCGACAAAATATAGGTAAATATAATTAACGTCTTCGTTGTTGATGTAAAATTAACTTTGCAGTGTACGTTCGGGACGTGTACGGTGTCACGAGGTTTATTATGGTAACGGGGCGGAATAAATTGTATGTCCGATAAAATCAATGAAAATTTATAAATGTTGCACTGCCGCGCAAACTGGAGCAAGTTGCATAAAAAATTTATGCTTCTTATCAATCTAACAAATCGATTATTCTAAAGAAATGTTACTTATTGAAGAAGTCAATGAGGCAATTGTAAAAGTAAAAAGAAATTGAAAAAAGGTAAATCAAATCGTTCTTTGTAAGCTGTGTATGGTGATTTAGGCGTGTCTGATTATTACTGGTTGTTTCTACTTAAAACGGACACCTTTGAGGCTCGCTATCGCGATGTATCTCATCGTCTGATTGGTTGAACTAGTTTGTAGACAATTATTGTAACAGAGCTCTGAAATTTATACTAAATTAAAATGTTATTACAAATTACAGTTCCAGCGGTAATACAAATTGGTAATACAAATTCTACACGCAGTACTAAAGTTTATTGTGTACATTATTATTTGGAGACTCTTTCTGTCATTATAAACACTAAAATCAATTCAAACATATATTTATTTATTTGACGATTTCCTGCTTTAAAAACAATACACCTTCTCGAACGCTAGGCGAATGATCGTTATTCGTGCACTTTGGTAACCTGACGTGCCTCGACAGAGACGCAGAAGTCGGAAAGCTATAAACGCGGTGATAAAAGTTATAATTAGCCGATGGATATTTATTTCCATAGAATATTCCATGAAAACAGAAACGAAGGACAAGTTGCTTTCGATGAATGTATCTTTTCAGGGTAAGAATAAAATAAACAATAATCATTTTTATCGCGTAAAGCACTTATAAAGGTTCGCACAGCCCGGTTGTAATAATTTTGGGTCAGCAAAAACAAGCCATGCCACCGATGCAGCGAGATTCATGTTATTCTCAGCACACTTGAGAATCATGCATGCGAGCATGCTCTAGCTACAGTCTTCCACAAAATTGTTGAAAACTATCGGATGATTTTTTGCTTCGTAATCACATTGATTATTAACATTTATTATTACATTGATTATTAGCAATACTAACTACCAAGTCAAAATTCTGGTTCAATTTTGCAATCGTTACAAATCGTAGAAGAGTTTCTTACAGAATCTCAGATTACAATCTTGTTAAAGTATCTAGTCAATGGAGAACCACAGAAACTCGATAAAATTTTGTCTCCGTGAACGAACGTTGCTTTTCTCCCCAGTAATTGCTCGATGATTTGTTCCAGGTGCAGTTTCGAACAGCACATCGATTTCGACGAGAGTTCGTCGACAAAGTCATTCAACAAGCGGAGCGGACAAAAATCAATTACACTTTCCAAGTCCATCATTTTCGAGTCTCGACGACGCACTATCAAATGCCATTAGCCAGAGAGTTCGCTGAATCCCGTCGTTTCGAAACGGGCTCATAAACTGAATCACGGGATGCGACGCCACTTTTTCCATTAACTTCTTTGTACCGTTTATGTAAAGTACGCAACGAAAGTTATTTTATACTACGAGCTTGGCTTTTTCTATCGATATATATATATATATATACATATTCATATATGTCATCATCATCATATATATATATATATACACACACACACGTAATCTGCGAGGACCAACACGTAGCAGAGTATAGATCGTCTCGCCTTGATATCCGTCTAAAATCCGCGGCGCAAATGTTAGCTTCGATGAAAGTATGAGCTGGTTGCCGATGCGTTTTCGAAAATGAGGAGTATCGCACGCAGCGCAACAGTTTCCCGTACGGTTGATACACGGACCAGGATAGAAAGGGACTGAAAAGTGTGTCGTTTCTTCGAAAGCATCAACGTCGAAGAATGTAATTCGCTGGGAGTCACGGGGAATAGAGAACCAAGGAAGCGTGCGCCTTCCGCCTCGAAGTTTCCGGCCGCGCGCGGCTGCTGCTACGCTCGCCGGATAAAAACGCGGAGCCAGAGGGAGGAAAAGCAAAATGCCAGGGGGAACGTCGACGCGAGAAAGCAGCGAAGCGATCCGCATGGAGCCTCTCGGCAGAACATCCAGTTCCCGCAGTCCCGGGCAAAACGGAACCGCCAACACCACCGAGGTGCCGGCAAACTCAGGTGAGTTCTTCAAGTCCACTTGTCTTTCTGAAAAACGCGCCTCCTACTCGCGCCGACCGCCGAAATAAGATCTCCAACCCCCCTGTCGAGGTGTCCGACGGTCTGTGGGATGTGGTTATGTTCGTAGATTCTAGTTTTTATGTTTATTTTGGAAATACTGTCCTGGTCGCTGGCTACGAAAAGACTGAGGTCTTCCTAGCGTTACAAAAACAGAGAAGTTCTTTTGACCCCCAGCCTCGTGAACATTTCCTAAAATCGGGGAAATTTCCCGAGAGTGATGTGTCACGAGTTTGACCTTCTAGCGGAATTTCTACGAGTTCCCATACCCTCGACTTATTGTTAGACCTTGTAGAAATTCGGGGTTTTATGACTCTTCGCAAAATTATTGAGACTGCCGCTAATAAAAAAACTACCGTCAATCCTAGCAGATGTCTTAATGACCCTGCCTGACAGTTTCCTCAAAAATAACTTGTATTGTCACGCGAGTCCAAAAACCTCTCCAGGATTTGC
Organism: Lasioglossum morio; assembly: GCA_916610235.2. Classification (NCBI taxonomy): domain Eukaryota; kingdom Metazoa; phylum Arthropoda; class Insecta; order Hymenoptera; family Halictidae; genus Lasioglossum; species Lasioglossum morio. The sequence goes on from OU744323.1 coordinate 45,809,254, forward strand.
ACAACAGATGTTACCTTATTTTATGTAGCTGGCCGCTACAGTCTAATTGGCTGATAGAATCATCTAACAAGCGTGGTTGAATGATCGTTAGCGGGTCAAGTTTATTTACGCTCTTCTAACATCTATTAGGGCTACCGATCATATGTTCGAACTAACCAAAGGGTTTTGTTCTTCGTTCTTCTCTCCGACACGAGGAACGTTCAGAAAATACCCTGTGAATTATTATTATTATTATTCATATAGAGAATTCGTAGAAATGCTTTTCTAGGACGTTTATCGAATACATTTATTAATTCGGACACAGATTGGTTTGATTTTCTTTACTGAACATTTCAAATATTTTTTGGATGCTTCCAGCGACTTTTTAGGGGGAGTCAAATTTTCACGAAATACGCGTGTATGAATGTCTGTGGGAAGATATGTAGTTTAATGATGAAAGTAGACCGAGAGCGGGTCATTTTTCTTCTTAGCTCCTGAAATCTCCGCCTTAATTGCAGCTACGTGCCTAAAGGTAAAAATTGGGAGTCATAAACTACCCCTCTCTCGCCATTTTACGCACTCTCTAACCCTCCGCTGGTCCCTTTCTCCAAACCTTTTCACTCTCGCTTTTTCTTCCACCACTTACCCCAGCTTATTTCCTTGTTCCTTCTAAATCACTCTCGCATCATCGCGCATCAACTTACGCCCAATTTTCCGACGATATAACGAATATACAGGCAATAAATTCTGACTGAATTACCGCTTAAAATATGAAATTAAAAAATTGAAGCCTAAAGTCGTCACTCGATCCGAACACGTTGTTGCGATAACTCCGCCCTAATAATTTTTTACGACGGTATTATAGTAATTACGTTGAAAGTTTCATCACGCGTCGTCACACTTTACAAACAACCCTCGCGCCATTAGTTTACATAAGCGTGACAGTTTATGGCGGTCGCTGTCCACTATCGACTATGTCTCGAGTTTTTGTCCCGCTCAACTGCTATTGTCAATGGTTCTCCAGATAACAGTCACATTGTGTTGATAATAGCTCGATATACACTCTTTCTGTACAACAAATACAGCAAATAACTTACGAGTTATTGTATCGTCACGTTTCGAGACTCACCCTGCATATTTTTTTCTATTTGCTTCTCTTGACAAAGTTATTGTTGACAAGATTAGTACAGCGTCGCGTTAAAATAAAATTTTCCAATATAAACTAGTTTGTTTTTGTTATTGTAAGGGTCAGGTTCGGGCGACGACGCCCAACATTCTGAGGTGAGGGTCATCAAACGTACCTGCATCCTCCCAATGCTTAAAAGTTTGATTATCTTGCGGAGCACGTAGCCTCACGTGTAAGCCCACCGGGAAAAATATGGTCTCCTCCTTCAGTGACGGGCATGACGCTCATGAATAGTAGAACAATTTATATTGCAAACCAAATAAACTTTCTAAGACGAATATAAGCCTAACTTGACCCGGAGAGGTCACAAGTTCAAAAGTTCAGACATTTATAAGCGCCCCTGTTCTATCGATATTGATCACACTTCAAATTGGACTGTGTAAAAGTAGCACGGGGATTTTAGAAACCTAGAAACATTTTCATGTTTCTATTATGAAATTTTTTCAAATATATTCACGTTTTCTAAAAACTGCCACTATCACCTAGGGATATTACAATGAATCGTAATTGGTATTCTATTGTGTTACCAACGCACGATAGAAAAATATTTTCTATTAAATAACTTTCCGGTAATTGCAGCGTTAAAACGCTAAACAAGGTGGAACGCAAGGTGAGCTAAGACATAAAAACACTGGAGAATACATAAAACTGTATGCATTCAGAGACACAAACCGGAACATAAATTTGCAGCTGTCTGGAGACATGGACAACGAACTGCTCATTTGTATGTTTTTTAATTGAGATGCGAAGTATACAAGGAGAAACTGCATTCTTTTCAGGTGATCTGAAATACTAGTTGGACAGATGGTCAAAGTAGGCTAGTAGGCCAAGAAATGTACCCCATTGTTAGACGACTGCCTTTCTGCAGGCGATCCTCTGCTTCTTTTATGTTACGAAAAACCAGCCCACAACAAAAACGTTAAGACTCATCAAAATACCTACATAGAAACTTTCTTCCTTAGTTTGTAACTTTTCATAATACCCTGTGTAAAACGTAATGTAAAGCGCTATAGTTTGCTCAAAACATTCCAACTTTATCTCAGGAAAGTTATTTTCTTGAAAACAATCCATACCGATTACTCGATCGTAAACTTTATCTGAAACTGCTCAATGTAAGAAACACTTGAATGAGAAAAACGCGAGATAACGCGTTGTCTGACATCGACACACTTGTTCTACTTACTTCTATAATATACTATCGAGGGGAAAATCTCTAATCCAGACACGCAGATAATAATCCAAATTCGATTTTAAATTGTTAAAATTAATCCTTGAACAATTCAATTATTTTTCAATTCTATTTAATACCTTGTGCGCGAATTATAAAAGACGGACAAAATATTTTATTACAAGAACTAATTACAAAGACTAATTTTAGCCCGTCATAGTGAATTTTCAAAATTTCTCCAATGTCCTGGTCGGAGGTATAGATTTCTAAAAATCCCCTATCTCAGTAGAATAACTGTGTCATTGTGCACTGCAATAGAAATTACAATATCACTGGCCGCTTAATTCTTATTTCGTCGAGGACTTTTTGCTCCAGTTAGAACCTTCGAGTTCACGTGCTGCGGTCGATTAGGGTTATTTTTGCAGCCTCGATCGGGACAGAATTGACTCGCGTTTCATTCGTTTCACGCCCGTCGTATCGAATTGTAGCACACCCAAGGGTGCACACAATAAAATAGTATGCAAAAAGGGTCGCCAGAATTTTCGATCAGGGTTAGAAAATAGATGCACGTCTCTAGTACCTACGTGCATAGAACAGTCCTCGTGTTTATGTATAATATGTGGGTAGCAGCGATTCTAAATACTTCGTACCATAAACGTAATTGGTCGCTCACAATAAAGATTAATCGCGCCGCAAAAACAATAACGACTTGATTCACGACGTGATTACTGTGCCCATTATCCTCCCCTACTTACAGTTTGCAGTTAGCAGCTTGCCTATCTTCGATAACTCATCTCGAGACGGCAGACGATCCTTTACCCGAAATCAAAATTTTCTGGATCAATTATAAGAAATAGTAGAAGTTAGAAACATTTCTTTTGTTCTTTTAATATTTTTTTTGACAAGATGTTATTACTGTTTCATACATATCTTTATTATTGTTGAATGACTCTAGTAACTCTAGTAACAATTTCTTCGAAAAAATTCTACTCAAACCAATTTTTAAGTAACATTTTTATTGAAATATATCTTAATCGTGCGACAAATGAAAATCGTGCTGTTTTCAGGTGCCCACACAGCACAAAGAGTTGAGTAATAAAAGGACGTGACTATTGGCTGACGAGTTCTGTTTCCATTCGTCAATTCTACGTTTCAAAAGTTGTCGCACTGAAATACCTTCAGAATTAGAACGTTGCATTGTAGTAAATCTATTAATACCACAAACGAAGCGATCCAATTGCGTGATTTCTGTTCAAAGACCTAATTGAAAGGAGAACCTTTCTAACTATTTTACATTGTACTAATATAATAAACGATGCATCTGCATAAATTTCTCCGACATAAAAATTTTTAGCAAACAGAAGAACATTGTTCGAAGACTCGTAATGTCATAAAACGTTGCTAATTTCACAAAGTAATTTTTCAATATATTTTTACGTGCTCGAAAAGATTTATTAAAACATTTCGAGTGAATAAAGCGTATTTCTCGGGAGAATCTGAATAAATTTTTGCAGGAAAGAGAATTGTTGGGAAGTGGGGAATTGTTTAAAACATTCCAGTAAATAAAGCAGCAATTTCGCGAAGGAATCTTTGATAGGTCGAAAGTTTCCTTCGCAGACAACAGACAAATCACGAAACGGAAATGGACCGTGCATCTGTTCTTCGAATGCCATTGTCAGAATCGAACAAAAAGTCATTGTTCGTCGAGGATGTTGAACTCTCCGAATAGTCCATCGGTTTCGAGCACACTCGTGTCTAGCATGGACTGAAACCTCCTTAAAGGTTCTCGGCGACGTCATAATCACTAATCCGAACCCTCAACGTTTGATGGCTTGGTCGCACGTGTTGAATCTGTTCCAATTCTTACAGCTAACTGCAGAATCTTGCAACGTTTAACACATACACAACCAAATCAAGACCCCAGAATATTCCAGAAAATCAAAATAATTTAATTGATAAATCGAAAACTGCATAATTGAGGATTATCACTGAACTGCGGATCTTTATGGAAAATAAATATTGTCTGCATCGATTGCAACAAATAACATTGAATATTATTTCTTCCTACAATGATTTTACTAGAAGAGAAGACACACATTGACATCTTCAATTTTTTCAAATTTTTCAACAATTTTGAATATCATCTACTCAATTTTGCTGTAATTATCACAGTAGACCTCTTAGATTGTGCAGACCTGAACAAAATCACTATTACAAGTAAAACTAATTATTAGGGGCTGAGAAAGAAATTATGTCACCTAACATGGAAAAAATATATTTTATATGAATTTTTAACAAAATTTCAATGGCACGTTATACAACGATAGTGTACAATTTATAATTTGTTTGTTCAGTGTGTGCACGCAGTGACTACGTGTAAAGACAAAAGTAAAAGTAGTGTGTTGTTGTATCGTGACGTCACGGCCACCTGTAGTACGCTACTTTTGAGGAACACATGCGTGCCTAGTCAGCGAATATAGTAGGTCTCGAGTTAAATGGGGAAGCAGGGTCGTAAATCTCAATTAGTGATCGATTTTCATGGAATGCATATTCTGCTTGCGTCTTACCCATCGGTCGTCGATTGCTAGAAGCAATCGATGGGCAAGGTGTGAGCAGAATATCCTTCTACCCCATATGCGAGGGAGAAATTAAACGGCAGAAGGGTGTGTAGTGGTCTACAAAAGTGTTCGTACGCGAGGCTCGTTGGAATCGATTCGTTTTGTGAACGGCAATCGATTCTATTGCTCATCGCACCCCACTTCGCGCGCTAAATTAGAATTCGTATGTCGACCGCATCCTTTTCTATAAACAATTCTCATCATCCTGCGTCACTAGCAACCTAGTGAAACTTTTAAGAGTATTAGTTAAATAATTCAGTGTTAGTTCTTATCTCCTTTTTAAAGATGTCAAGGTTTTTGGAACGCCTCGAAAATTATTCTTTCTCCCACTCTTAATGGGTGAGAAAGAAAAATGGTTATAGAGTTAAGGGTGTCCACCCTTATATATCTCGTGATCTCAAACCTCGTTAAAATTGTGATTCTGGTCCCAAATTATATAATACATAACATATTGTTCATAATTCACTTCACCAAAAACTAATTTAATGCGTTACAATTATATTTACATTAATCTTGAATTAAATTGATTCATGGTTTAATCGCTTCGTTCCGGTACTCGTATGTATTTTGCGAAGCAATATTAGCCATGTATAAATTTTGCACCAGATGATGTTTTAACCTTTCAGCATACCAATTTGTTTTTCGAGACAATATATCCGCTGAAATATGCAATTGTAGCACAGATCTCTGTATCGATGAACTCAGGCTAAGAGAAACACAAAAAGTCGAGTGAATAATTTCAGATAAAATCTAGAAGCTTAACCCGTCAATTTCTGTTCCACAAAATCAATTATTTTCACCTCATAAAATGTTTGTGGTTGCTGAATTGTCTAGATTTAGTTGTCCGTCATAAAAGAGGAAATAAGAAGACAACATCTGTACGTTTAACCCTTGAATGTTTCTTGTACGAAATAAATTACTTTGATCCTATAGAATCTATGTGGTTGCTCGATGGGCGGTCGAAGTGTGAACGTGCTAAGGAAAGTGTGTTAAACATTTGAAAAAGAAATAAACAAAAGGAAAAAGCAGAGTCGATCGAGATAACATGTAGCTGGTTATCGGGACAGAGAATTTTCTTACCAACCCCGAAATCGAAGCGGGGGTGGCAAGTCGGTGTAGATTGGTCGGTCCTCGGGGTGGATCACGGATGGCGCCACTGTGAAGACACAGAGACAGAGAGACAGAACGAGAGCGCAAGAGAGAGAGAGAGAGAGAGAGAGAGCGAGAGAGAGAGAGAGAGAGGGCCACTTCCGCTGGAAGGCGAGGCGAAACGAAGTACGGTGTGGCGAGGGCTGTAAAACCACCCCCGTAGACCGACAGGCTACCAACGGGGTTTGGAAAGTCGCCATTTCTGCCTAACTACTCCGCAGTCGCTATATCCACGCTTGAATGCCAATGAAATGTCAAGGCACGTCGTGGCTTATAGACTTGCCGGCGTTGTCGAGCTGTTCGGTGTCCTCGTAAGCTCGTGCGTCGTCACGTTGTCGCGGGTCCTCGCGGTCTCGTTGCTCGCGCTCCTATTCGGGCTCCTGTCTGCGCTCGTGACCGTGCTGGTGACCGTGCCCGTGTCTGTGCTTGTGCCTGTGCTGGTGCCAGTGCCCGTGCCCGTGTTCCTGATCCCGCTCCAGCTACAGCTCCAGTTCCAGCACCAGCTCCAGCTCCAGCTCCAGCTCCAGCTCCAATTCCAGCTCCAGCTCCTAGCCCTGATCGGCGCTCCCGCAATCTACGTGGCAAAACAACGGCCGATCATCTCGATCCCGTCGAACCCTTTCTGAACAACGCTACCAAACGAGCGAAACCGGGTCAAGGAAAAGGAGACTGACAGAGCACCAGCAGCACCAGCACCACCGCCAGCAGCAGCAGCACCAGCAGCACCAGCAGCAGCAGTCCCCCTTTACAATCCCCCGCGAATATCTCTCCGTAACGTCGCCCGGCCGACGATTCTCTGACCTTGGCACACTAGCCCGACGATCGACAGTCCGTCGTCGACGACAACGAACCGCCAGCCAGCCACGAGAACAAGACCGCCCAAATTCTGGCGGAACAGAGAGAGCCCCTGATCAAAATCTTATATGCTACGAACGACGGTCAGGTAAAAGAAATCGTTCGTCGGAGACCACCGCCGAATCGTTTCGCGATGAGCGAGCAGGATGTGGATGACGTTGCCTTTCTGACAGGTGAGGCTTCGCCGGCCATCCAACCATCCACTCCCCGTTAGACACCTCGGCTACCTGTGCTAGTCTTACTCATGAAATCTTCGTACAACTGCTTTAGATTTCGCTGTTTCAGTTTCATCGTTCTCTCGTTTTTTGGGTCATCGGTTCATTTCACGAGGCCCAGGGTCTCTTCGGGTTGACAGGCTTTTTTCCTGGGTGTTTTCCCTCTTTTTCCTGACCCCCACGTGATTCTTTTCCAACACGGTGGACTCGGTCGACTAGGTGGCCCACTTACGACTTTCCGGGCTGCGAATCGACTATACGAGGAGCACGTGCGTGCGATCAATAAGAGAGAAGCTTCTGATCTTTCAAATTCAACCACGCTAACCCGCCTGTTCCCGTTGTGTGTGCGTGATATTATTGTTGACGCGGTGACCTACTAGAATTGTGCCGTCGTCGGTGGGGGCACTCTCGGAAAAAAAAAATCGTGCACATGCCGTTTGTGTACTATTGTTCGAGGGATTGAACAAACGAAATGCGCCGCGGCGTGTGACACTGTGTCGTTTGTTTTCGAACGAACCGCTGGATTTTAGAAACGAATCTCCATCTTTGCTCGAACCAGACATCTCGATGGCTGATTCGAGCTTGTTTTGTTTAACTATAGAAGCATCAAGCATCAAACGCAGTCGGGCTAACCCCCATATGCTACTCTACGCGAACGCTCACCCATTTTCTGTTTCTCGGTCAACTAGAAAACTTCTTTAGTATTTCTTTAGTCATTTTAACTACGAATGGGTGAAATATTATTTTAAGACTTTTTTCTGGACCCTCGCACACCTCTAACGAATAGCTACGCGAAGCAATTTAATTATTGCAACGTGTTCATTTAGACTTTATACGATTTAGACTTTAGTACGTGCACGAACAAGTAAATCAAATGAAAAGTTTTTCTCAGAAAGCATCTTCACAGGTTCAGCAGTTGTGAGACGGAGATCTAAAATAGGTCATTTTGACCTGTTTGATGATTCCAGTGCTAAATATTGACGTTCGACGAACCTTCGCTCTAGACCTCGTTGCTTTTGCAAGATTGCACGGAATTCGAAAAACATAGAGTAAATCTATTTATTTAGATAGCAGATCGCACAAAAATCTTATTACTTTTAGCAACGATAATAGATCTAGCGTTAGTAGATCTTATTATTTCTCGCAATAGATTAGTAGATCTAGTGATCAATTTTATTGTTAAAACTATACCGAAGAAAATCCATATTTCTAAAAATCTATTCCTGTGAAATTGTCGATGTTACAAAGGTGCTTCTACAATGATGGAAAAGCATTTATTTATTCAAACATGTGTCGCAATTAAAAAGACAAAAATAGGAGGTCTTGTTGCTTTTTGAATACGAGTTACTGTGACTCTAGTGTGCCGAATATTTTTAGGATTTAAGAAATTCGAAGCGAGGCGTTCGGCCGCGTTTCTTTAAATTCGTAACTAGACATTGTTCCCTGCTCTACATTGGATAAAAGTATAAAAGAGTCACGAATGTTTCCGAGGAACTGCATTAACGTTGCCGTGGCCTGCCACCGGCCAGTCGCAAAATCTGTGTCAAGTGTGTGTAGCCGAGATCATGAAACTCGACGCGTTTCTTGTGTGTCGGTGGACACGAAATTCATTGTTCCTGCACGTTGCATATCCATTCTTTTTCTTTTCTTTCGAAAACACTTTTATGATTTTTCGTTGTTTGATGTTTCGACGTCCGCTGACCCAATAAAAAGAGGAGCGCGCGGTTTTCTTTTATTGCTGATTCTGTGATCGCATTAAGAACATTTTTTACACCTGACGTTACCGTTGGCCGATCTTCAGGAGTCCGTTTGTTCCAGGAGATAGCAACACGGGATTGCACAAACGTAGCATTTATGAGCACAATGGGGTCGTGTGTTCGCAGAAAAGGGCCCTTTGCATAGCTACCGTCGTTTTTGCGATACTTTTCGCCATATCATTCATCATTGCCTTCGCGGGACCACAAAATGGTATATTATCGATTTTACCAATTTTCTAATGATAATTAATTGTATTATATCAATCGCAACTTGAACTGTTCAACTCATTGCCGTATAATCTATTCAATAGCTACAATATTCACAGTTCCTTTCACGTTAGTAGCTTCTTCAAACTCGAAGATTACGTTTATTACGAATAACATCTTAATCGATAACTTCATTTCGAATAAATGCATCGTAAACCATCTTTAAGATGATAAATTATGATTCAATGTAGTGCACATATTTTTTGCTTTTCACAGCTATAAATGTCTGTGATAGAAATGTAGAATTGTATTTGATTTGACCAAAAAGCGATGCACATATTTGCTTATTAAAACATGCTTTTTGAACCGGTCAGTCTGACTCTATGACGGGTGTCCCGTAAACGGCGCGGCGTTTCTCTGTTTTAACGAATCCTCGTGTTTAATTTTTACAGACTGCCCTTGTGCTGGAAAAAAGCCAGCTACCCTGGAAATCGAGGACGATGAAAAAAGCAGTGAGCCTCTTGCAACTAATGGAGAGGTACAGTCATTTATTTTTGTTTTGTTGGCTGTATGATCATAATCCTAAAGTAGAGCAAAACATGTATGCACATGCCCTGGCGCACATAGTCGCGATATAATGCGGGAATAATTGAAATCATATGTCGCCGTAAAAATCTGAAATTGTTCTGGCATAGGTAATTTAATTAGTATCGTACAATAACAGAAGAAAATGTAATATTTTCGCATTTCCGTTGGCAAGCATGAAAATAATCATTAGGTACAACAATGCAATGTATTGAAAATTCTGTTCGACTTCAATTTGCACGTTCAGTGATAACAAGAATATTATTATTCATGTTTGTTCGCAATATTTTAGTTAATTCGTGCGTTTCATGGTAATGGAATATTTATTATTCATATCATTCTTCATAGAAAGAATTTTAATTAAATTGTACACGACACCTAATTCATTCGAGCCAGCAACAATTTATGATTGCCATGTTGCTCGGAGGAAGACGAATGAATGTTCGCGGAATCGGACGGTGGAAAGTGTATTATAGAACGGGCGACAGCGATTCAAATAAAGCACACACAGCATACATATATACGGACACAATGCTTGTTGTATCGAAGCTTGAAAGTCTTCATCTAAAGCTGAACATGACTGTGAAACATCTTGGCGGGAAATCAATTGCGAGACACGAACGTAATTCAAAGTACAAATCTGACTGCTGGCTAGTTATAGTTTATTCTTGGATGCACGGGAAGTGCATTGTGGGAGTGAAATGCACGGGACATGCACTTCTATAGCTAGACTGGGTAAATCTTGATGTAAATTGATATTTTCTAGGTCTGTAGTCTTGTAACTGTAAGGTATACAGAGCTTGCGCTTCGGTAATTCTATTTTAAAAGATATGGAAATAAATTCGTAAACATTTTCAGTTCTTCTTTCTTGAAATGAAATTTTTAGTTTTCAAGGGATAAATTGTGAACGTTAGGGTTGCCGATGATTTCAGTGTCAAAGTTTGTGCTTTCATGGAGGTTTACATTTTGGTATGTTTCAAAGTTCTGTGTTTGAAATTCGTGTAAAGTTTGGTTTCAGTATTTCATCCAATGACAATGATGCAGTTGTTTAAATGTTTGAAATTGTTTTAGGTTTTCCCCTGGAATAACGTGAGGCTACCAAAGTTTGCCCATCCCACTAGGTACAACATTACCATCCATCCAAACCTTACCACATTAGAAGTAAAAGGTACGTATATGTTTGTACAATTATACACTAATAGTTTCTATACCAGAGAAATTTTAATGATAATCTTATTCAAACTCAATTTTAAAGGAACTTCAAGTTTCAAATAATTCTTACTAAAATACACGTACGAAACAGCTAATACTCGTTTTTATTTGCAGGACAGGTCACGATCGAATTCTATGTCGATAAAGAGACCAACTATATCGTCTTCCATAGTAAAAATTTGACAATAAATGAAAAGGTAAACTGTTCCTGCAACAAATAATATTCTTCGTGCAGTCTAAGCTCTGTTCCGAAATGTAAATGTTTCTAATTGATTTCCAGATGATTCAAGATCGTAAAGGCCATAGATTAAAAATCGCGAAGCTTCTCGAGTATCCGAAACATCAGCAGCTGTATCTGGAGCTGGAGGAGAGTAAATTTCGGAAAAGGGGAAACTACACGGTGCACTTAAGGTTCACTTCGAAGCTGACCAGTGAACTGGAAGGGTTCTATCTTAGCAGCTACGTCACCCCGGAAGGAGAAAAGAGGTCGTTCTTAAACTTTAATCTCGATGAACATATTCACATTTCCATGTCCAAAGTTTCTCATAGTTTATTTCGATTTTCAAATTACAGGTACTTGGCCACGACGCATTTTGAGCCGACGTACGCTCGCTCAGCGTTTCCATGCTTTGATGAGCCGCAGTTCAAAGCCAAATTTAAAGTATCGATATTCAGGGATAGATTTCATATTGCGCTGTGCAATATGCCCGTGATGAACACCGAAGACGCGGGATTTTATATGGGAACGGGACTTGTGAGTATGAAACCCACGTGTAACACAAAAAATATATATATATATATCCGTGTCACCGCGCGTGATCTAAATTTCTATCTACGAGTGTCTCGTATATGTATTGAACTTTGTAACAGCTGTTATCTCTCTCTCTCTCTCTCTCTCTCTCTCTCTCTCTCTCTCTTTCTCTCTGGAAGATACGACAAAATCGAAATGCGATCAACTGAGTTTACTCGAATTGAACACACCTGTCACCCCTTATTCTAGTAGTTTAAAACATCTCAAGAACGGATTGCACTTTCGTATTATTATAAATATTTCTGACAAAATGATGTTCTCAGCTGCGCGACGACTTCCAAGAATCCGTCGACATGTCTACATACTTGGTGGCATTCGTGGTGTGCGACTTCAAACGAGTCTCGGAGCTGACGAAGAGAAACGTTTCCGTAAGCGTCTACGCAGCGGAGGCGATGCTTCCACAAGCGCAATATGCTGTAAATACTGCTGCTCGTACAATTGATTACTTTGAATCTTTTTTCGGAGTGTATTACCCGTTACCTAAGCAAGGTACGTACTAGAAATATTACAGACCTTCAATCCCTCAACGCGAATGATAAACACTTTACGAGAACAATCACAAAGTGGATCTCTCAATCCGGTTTCCAAAAAGATATACATATTTTTCGAGTATGTTTTCGTGTATATTTACTTGACACTATTCTTGTATAATATGACCACTTCTCTCGTTGGCCCTAGTACTTTCAAAATATCAGATATTTTTAATGACAGTGGACATTCTGGCTAACAATTGATGCATTGATATTAAGGTACATTTTCAACTGTATGAAAATTGAGAACGTCTGAAAAGATCAATCCCATTGACCCTTTAAACTTATATATTATCATTAATCTTATCTTAGATCCGTAAAAACAAAAGCTCCTTTTAAAAAGATCGTAGTTGAAATTCCTATGAATTATCGAATCGAAGATCCTTTGATCCCTTTGAATAGTATTTGCATTTACATCCAACAATTTCGAAACACAGTAGAAGCTCGATTATCAGAACGACTATCCGAGAAGTATCATCACACTGTAGATTGTTTTTTATAAACTCATCATAACACCAAAATGTACTTACCAAGTAAAATTGTATCTTTTAAAAATTTGAGATCCTTTCAGTAATTATAAATAGTACCATACTGTACATTAATAAGTAGACTGCGGATTTGATGCGTTTCTGACAAAAGTAGAATTTAAGAATGCAAAACATGTTTAGCTTGCATAAAGATCCGCAATCTATTAAGAAGCAACTGGGTCCTTCAAGAATGGTTCAAGTCAAAACTGTTGATTATTGGACAATATTAGGTAATCAGGTGAAAATTCTATAAACCACAATTATTTTATCAAACGACTAATCGATAAAGTGTATTAAACCAAATAGACAAACATTGACTTACACCAGTTTTGCATTAAACGGGCCAATTGTGAATGTAAAATTGACCAGTTAATCGATGACAGAGATTTTTGATAAGACCATGAGTTAGCAGAAGAATTTTCTTTGATGTTTCCCGCAGATTTGATAGCGATTCCTGATTTCGCCGCCGGCGCAATGGAGAATTGGGGCCTAATCACGTACCGAGAGACATCCATACTATACGACCCACAGGAAACTTCTACGGGAGCCCATGAATGGGTCGCTGTGGTGGTAGCCCACGAGTTGGCCCACCAATGGTTCGGTAATCTCGTCACTATGAAATGGTGGAACGATCTGTGGCTGAACGAAGGGGCGGCCAGCTTCTTCGAATACAAAGGAGTAAATCATATCTCACCGAAATGGAGCATGATGGATCAATTTATTTTGTATAAGACTCAACCGGCCCTGAATCTCGATGCCTTAACCAACAGTCACCCGATAAGCGTGCCAGTCAAAGATCCAAACGAGATCGAAGCTATTTTCGATGACATCAGCTATAGCAAAGGAGCTTCCATTCTTAATATGCTAGAAGGCTTCCTCTGCGAGGACGTTCTGAAAAGCGGATTAAACGATTACTTGAGGACCCACGCGTATGGGAGCGCAGACACCAAGGATCTTTGGGCGGCTTTCACCAGGAACGCGAATCACACCTTTGACGTGAAAGTACGTGCAAACATCACATATACTTAACGGGGTAGACTAGTTTCTCGAATTGCAAAGGGCACGCGTTGCGCCTTCTAATTTCTCGTTAACACTGTCCAATAACAAAAACATTTCCAAATAACTGTTGGGTGTATCTTATAGAGTTTTTCGCGCTGATTCCGAATCTGCCCTTAATTTTTTCTCATACACGCACAGTTTTTGAGAAATCAGAGTTTAATAAAAAAAGACATTTTTCGATTTTGACCATAAATATTGTGATGTTATTATATGTATAAGGCATTGTATTGTTCTGTACAGCAAAAGATTCTCTAGACTTTACCGAATTGCAAATGATTTGCAATAATGATACGTTAAACATGTTTAAACAATCATTAAATATTTAAATCATTCAAAACAATTATTTAAAACAATCATTTATAAAATATCATTTAAAACAATCATTAAACAATCATATTTTTCAATTTATATAAAAAATTATATTTATTTATATCATATTTTATATTAGCAGAGATATTTTGCTTTCAGAATCGAAAAAAACGTCGACGTTGGAAAGTTGAAAGGGTAGTTTCTCAAGATAAAAATCTACTCTATCGCGTGGAGTAATTCGATTTTCCGCTAGACCCTTATTTTTTTATATAAATTCAAAAATATCTTCAGAAATGTATTAAAGTGGTGTCTCTCCGACTTTAATGATTGTTTAAACATGTTTAAACAATCACAACGTATCATCATTGTACATCACTGGTTTCGGTAAAGTCTAGAAAATCTTTTGCTGTAAAGAACAATACAATGTCTTATATAATAACATCACAATGTTTTTGGTCAAAGTTGAAAAATGTCTTTTTTTTCAAACTCTGATTTCTCAAAAACTGTGCATGTAGGAGAAAAATTAAGGGCAGGTTCGGAATCAGCGCGAAAAAACTCTATAAGATACGCACAACAGTTATTTGGAAACATGAAAAAAGTTGAAATTTGTTGGACAGTGTAATGCATGTGATTTTTCAGTTGTCGAAAGCGCCAGATAAGAAATCAATCCAGGTCGCAATCGCGCTCAAAAGTCCTATCTTTCTATCCACAATGAATACTATCGATAATGAGATTCTACTTTCTTAAAATGGAAGTAGTAGTTGATGGAAATGATTGTGTTCTCAGGCTATCATGGATACATGGACCCAACAAATGGGCTTTCCACTGATCACGATCACACGTGACGGGAACACCATCACGGCAAGCCAGAAACGATTTCTGCTTTCACCGAGAGAAAACGATACCGAATTGTTGCAACCAAAATCGCCCTTTGACTACAAGTGGTACGTCCCGTTGAGCTACTACACAGACAAAGAACCGCGCAAGCTTCACAACGTGTGGATGAATTTAACCGATGGTAACATATACAAGGACAATTATAACGAACATTTTTATCTACAACTATTTAGAGCTATCAATGTTTACCGTACCTCCAGCAGAATTATTAGCCAATAATTTCTTTCGATTCTCAACGAATCGTTGGTCAATCATTCATTGCACTCTGCTTCGAATATACTATTTATATTAGTCAATGTACTAATACATTGATTAACACGTTCCGAGTCAAGCCACCGTTCGCTCGACAATTAAACAAATTTTTTGTGCTTTGTTCTATATTGCATTTTTTATAACGTCTCGTTCTTTTGGTGGAAATATATATTCTACAGTGTTGAACTTGTTGTAAAATATGTTTTTGGCGCATTAAATAAATATGTCAGCGTGTACCAGCGCGCAGTGGTGCGTGTTAACGGAACGTGTTAAGAAATAAGAAGACGAAGGAAATTCCACCGAGATATCCATGGACGAATGAATATTATTGTCTGATAATTTCTCACGGTTCGAAGATCGCATTTCACACAAGGTGAATATCATTGATTTGTAGTAACATTCGAGATACCTGAGGACGTCGAGTACATAAAATGCAACGTGAATCAAAGTGGATTCTATCGTGTAACTTATCCGGAAGAGATGTGGACGGCCATCATTAATACTCTCCTAAATGATCATACAAAGTTTAGTCCAGCCGATCGCGCGAATCTGATCGATGACGCGTTTACATTATGCGAAGCTGGCGAGCTGAATGCTACCATACCGCTCGAATTGTCGCTGTATCTTCTAAACGAAAGGGATTATGTACCATGGGCTACTGCGCTCTCGTATTTACACTCTTGGGAAGGAAGACTGAGCGAAAGTCCAGGCTACAAGAGATATATTACGTTCATGAAGCAATTGCTAACTCCAGTTACGAAGTACGTTGGTTGGGTGGACGAGGGATCGCATTTGAAAAAGTGGGTATTCGTTGGATCAAGCGAAAAGAAACGATACGTTGTAATTGTTAATTATTGCAGTCTTCGGTACGCTTATTCTTTACATTTTCCGTTTGCGCAGATTACTGAGAATCGCAGTGTTACAATCAGCTGTAACTATGAAGTTGGACGACGTTGTGAAGCCTGCGAAATCTCTCTTCAGGAATTGGATGTTGAAAGGTGAACGAATCGCTCCAAATATTCGAGACGTCGTATACGTAGCAGGTAAGCTTGTTATGGCCTAAACGAACTGTCTAACATGATAGTAACTAAGAAATATCTAAGAAAAGTATACGTTTGTCAATTTAAGTGCTATGAATGGGAAACATTAAAAAAACTTCTTAGTACAATATTAAACAGAATCATTTTATCATCCTAGTGAGCAGATATGATTATCGTACACATATGTATATTGCCATGTCCATGACTAAAAATCACATTTGCTTTACAGGGATCAAATTTGGTAACGAAGAAGAATGGAACTATTGTTGGCAAACTTATCAAAATACTCAAGTACCTAGTGAGAAAAGAATAATGTTGCAAGCGCTGGGCGCAACGACAGATTCCTGGTTGTTGCAACGGTACCTTCTACGTTCGTTAGATCGAGACGTTGTCAGGTCTCAGGATGTTGAAACTGTCATAGCCTCGGTTGCTAGCAATCCTGAGGCCCAGTTTCTCGCGTGGCGACACATTAAAGCACATTGGCCGCAGATACATGCTTTGTTCGGCAACGGGTCGCTCACAATGGGTGGACTAATCTCCGTCGTGATCTCTGATTTCTTTACGGAGTACGATTACTACGAAGTACGTGAAAAGTCATCGTCACGCTCATTATTAGACTGCGGATCTCTGTGTCAAAGATGTCCTTAAATATTTTTAACATGTCCACTGATTTGAATTATACAGTGGCGCACCCAGGGGGCAGGAGGAGCTAGGGGGCCAAGTCCCCCTCCCCCCGCCCAAAGAAAAAGGAAACAAAACACTAGAAAATTAGCTAAACCGTAAAATAATAACTGCTTCCTCTCCGGTTTCGATGATTTTTGATTATGTTATATGTAAAACTAAACATTTTGAACAACTTTTCCCCATATATACAGGGTGGGGCAATAATTATGGCCAGTTTGAATATTGCCGTTATTTGTAATAATAATATGAAAAAATGTTATATAGAAAACTTAAACGGTATAGAGGGGGACATATTATGACACAAACATTTTCTGCGTGGGTGGAGGCATAGAGGAGATTTCAAGGTCATCTCTATTTTTTTAAATGGAATGCTATGTTTTTGTTATCAGGATGTGATAGCCAGTGTTGAGACGAATTCAGCGAGTTATCATTGAAGGTCATACAAGGTCAAATATGGTAGTAAAGTAAACTTTATTACCTTCCTGGAGATGCTCAAATTGGTGACCGTTTGCGTCAATGCAAAGTTGCAATCTTCGTATCCCTGCATCACGTGCATGTCTTATCGTTTCTGAACTTATTCTAGCACATGCTGTATTATTTCATAGACCCTCACTTTTCCATAAACGAATGGTTTTCTAACATTGTTTATGTTGTGGCAATACATCGCGTATAGCTAGATATGTAAACATCTCATCAGCTCGTAATGTAAACATCTGACCAGTTCGTAACATTAACATGAATCGATCAGTCAGTCTCGGTCGATTGTTAAGTCAAGTAGCTGCATGATCATCAAAATGAAGTTTTTTTTCGAAGAGCAAGTAGATATGATCCTCATTTATGGAGAAATGCGAGAAAATTCGATAAGAGCTCAATCCTTGTATGCTGAACGATATCCAAACCGTACACATCCTTCGCACCAATAAACTTTACTTTACTACCGTAGTAGTATACCTTGTACGACTTTCAATGATAACTCGTTGAATTCGTCTCAACGCTGGCTATCACATCGTGATAAAAAAACATAGCATTCCACTTAAAAAAATAGAGATGACCTTGAAATCTCCTCTATGCCTCCACCCACGCAGAAAATGCTTGTGTCACAATATGTCCCCCTCTATACCGTGTAAGTTTTCTATATAACATTTTTTCATATTTTTTTTTTTATTATTGAAAGCTTAATTAGAACTCATTACAAATAACGGCAATATTGAAACTGGCCATAGTTACTGCCCCACCCTGTATATACATATATGAGCAAAATATGTGTGGCTACCGTTGACAGATATTTTTGCTAAAAAGAAAAAAATCATTTTATTCAACTCGCCTCCCCCCAAGATTAAATCCTGAGTGCGCCATTGGAATTATACATGTATGTATGTACCCATTTCTCGTGGGTGTCATGAATGCATAAAATCCACAGTCTACGCATTCCACTCGGTACGAGGTAACTAATTTGAACACTTTCGTGGCAATTATAGGTATCGGAATTCTTCAAGAACGTGGACGTTGGAAGTGGGCAGCGAGCCCTGGAGCAAAGCCTAGAGAAAATCAAGTTCAACATCCACTGGGTGAAGGAGAACGCCGAGGTCGTTGACAGATGGCTTGTAAACTATATGAACGTTCACACGAGTTAACCCCTTGCTCACAGGGAATGGGACAAAAATGACGCGGAACTATCATTCAGTCATTCCGTGGCGATACTTACGTTTTTCGTGGTCCTCGTCGACGCGCGATAACGCGCACGATCCACGGCGATCCGAAACGAAAAAGTAAGATCTCTGTCGTCGTACACGAGGTAATTGAAAAATCATTTATTTACCACTTAGATATAATTCGCAGATCAAAAAAAAAAAAGAAAAAAAAAACAAAGAAAAAGAAAGAAATATGACCCATTTCCGTCATGCGCGTCGAACGGTTACTTTCAGCGGACGATCTCCTCGGACCGACCCCTTCGATGAACGGAGGAGCTGTTCGAGATTTAAAACGAAAACGAAAAAAACAAAAAAAAAACATAACAAAGTAAAAACGAAAAAAAATATATATTGCCCTAAAACCGAGATGAGAAAGATTTAGCCGCGCGAAATCTCCACTGCTGGAAAGAATCATTCGACGCATCGAAACAAAGCCGAATTGTTTATATGTAACACATTATACACCGATTTATACGCACTTTCGAAAGTATTTATTTATTATGCACGCAGTGCGTGCAGATTGGATTACTATGTATAAAGAATGAAATTATAGAGAGAAGAGAGACAACGTTGTTCCTAGGATAGTCGCTAACCCACCATTTTTCCGAACAAAAAATAAACGAGAAAAAAGAAAAGAAGAAGCGAAAGATAAAGAAGGGGCTACCGACAAACGCCTGATAACGTTGATACTTTAGTCTCCTAAATATAACTATACTTTATATTACAAGGAGTGACAGTAGTCGTCTCCACGTGATACTCAACCCCCATTTCTGATCCATCCAGTACACTAATCGAACAGAGTGAAGTGAGCTTGCTGAGAATTCGACGGAACGATGCTACTTAACACAATTTCGCAATCCAGTGATAAGCGCCGCCGCAACAAGAGTAAAATTTAAACGCAGTGTCTACAATTCCAACCATCATATTTCTCTTGACCTAGAGCACAGACGAAATTTCAAACGATCCTTCGGTCGAAAATTTACGTTCATTTACCTTTCGATCCGCGTGAAACGTTGCCAAAGATCGAGACGACTGGACTGCAGATTTTACGCGTTTCTCGCAACAACAACAAAAAATATATACAACTATTGTATATTCGACACGTGATTTTCTTGTGAAAACTGATTCGACTCTGATTTCTCGCAATCGGTGCAGACCATTTTTATTCTAAGATCCACAGTCCGGGGATGATTATCACGATCGTAAACCAAATCCTTGTGTTACAGCGTGTCGGTCAATTCTACACAAATTTTCGCTACTTTCGGTAAAAATGATGTTCGAAAAAGTAATTTATAGTACAAACGGTACTTACGAAAACGGGGTGAATCGTCTCCCTAAAGTTTTATCATAAAGGTGAATCATTCACAGAGATGAACCAACTTGTCCAGTACCAACTACTTAGCAGATTGTAAGGTCCATACGTACTCGATAACGTTAGTAAAAAAATATTTAAATGGAAAATTGAAAAAATCCAGAGGTCTCTAATTGTAGGAAAGAATTTTTAAAAAGTTCAATAAGGTGGTCAATACTATAAGACAGGCATGTGGAAGATGTATTGCGTAATTTACAAAGTAAATTGCAAAAACTGGAGCATGTATACCTAATAGTCTATAAACTAATGTATGTAGTATCACGAAATGTTTAACTTGGCTGAAAGATAAGAAAGCAGCTATGAAAAACAATTTTTAACTGGTTTTCGTATTTGTCTCTAATCAATAGACAGCGGATTTTTAAAAAAAATAATACGTTGATATATTATTTCCAAGCTATTGAATATATTAAGAGAGAAAATGCATTTATGTGTAACTCTTATTTTGCATAAAGATCCGCTGTCTACTAATCACAATAATTTACATGACACGAATGTAACGAGGGGATTGTAAAATTAGGAGAATGCAAGGTTTTGGTTCACGATCGGCAATTCGAAAATCAGTTGGCAGAGCTCCCGCAAGACACAGCGTGATTTGCTGTGAATACAGCCACGAGGAACGACATTATGTTTGCGTTAGAACCAATCAACTAAGCATAGAAACTTCCCGGAGCGATCTTGCGAACAAATGGTTCTTCTAAAAGTAGCATATCAACATGATGGAAGGTTGGCGGATCTTTGTTGGCCGAGTCTTTGTCGACATGCGGAGTTCTAGGTGTTCCCTATCCACGGAAATACTAATCAGACAAAGAGAATTTGGCCTCGGAAAAAAAGAAAAAGAAAACCGAAAGAAAGGAAAATGGGAACCGAAGATATTTGCGAGGATTGTATATGTACCTCGAGGATAAATACACAGAGGAAAACAGTAAAAAATACATTCGATGTACCGTGTGTCATGTATTAATGTTGCTGCAGATTGCTGGAGGCGCGGGACACGTCTCGCGTGGAGCTGATCATTCTCCATGTAAAGTAGCATAATAGAGAATCGGATATTTTATTATGGACAAATGTATAAAAAGTTTATGTATGTAACCATGTGATGCTTTGTGTGGTGTGTACATAATAGCGTAAGAGAAGTTGTGTGTCCTTGTGCGTGATCGGATGTATTACAGAAGGTATCTAGATTGTAGGTGGAGAAAAAAAAACACGAGAAGAAAAGCAAACACGTTCATGCCAAATTTCTACTGGCCTTTATGGAAATATTCGTGTGATTTCGGCGTGAGTTCGTCAACTCGAGAATGCTAACCGATTTTCCGTTTGCTGGTCGCTCGTATTAGGTAGTTTTCCCTTGGGGTTGCATTTTACCTTATAGTAATTATCCATTGACAATAAACACGAAGAGAAACAGAAGGGAACGTCTCGAGGAACGGCGGGATAGACCGGAAATGATCGTGACACTTTTTACAACAGAAAACACGTGCAACAATGAAAACGATTTTCGAATAGTCTGAAGCAGAGTCGCCAGATCAAGGGAATTCACTCTGATAAATAATAAATGGGAAAAAGTTACTCTGCTCTGAACTATGCTTTCTGAATCTCCACAGATATCAACATTTTTTGTTTCAGCCACTTTGAAATTGTTTATTTCACTGACTGACGAGTGAAATCGCTATTGAATAATTGATTATTCCATTAATTCTTAATCTTTGATGTTTAAGTGAACATGAGTCTGTTTAGCTAGTAGCAGTTTCACTGTGAAATACGATTACACAAGTGACATTACATTTACAACAAAAATATTACTCAGTTATCTGACCTTATCATGACGACTTTTTTTTTGTGTCAAGTATATGATATATTATATTACTAAAAAGAGGAAAACCGCGAAAATGTTACAACCGAACTGCCAACGTTATGCCAGACGCTTAAAAGCGTTAGATAACAATCAATTTATGAAACGGTTACATTGAACAATTCAAGAAAGTGAAAGCACACTCTTGCAAAGGGAGCATTGTTATATTAGAACTTTAAGTCGGTAAGAAAGAGTTACTTTAACATATCGAAAGATTATTTTGTTAATTATACACGGTGTACGTCTGTCGCATATCTGAACTGATAGGGCATGAATGTTCGAAATATCATTTTGGTTATACAGAAAAGATTCGTACTAATATGTATCAAGTCCGTTTTAAGATATTCAACGTGTTACATTCGTCTCGGTCTGCTCCATCGCTTCGTTACGTTTCCGATAAATGAGAAATTAATTTAGCATTCGAAGGTTAGCGAACCAATTTTACCCTACGAAAGAGAAAACCGTAGGATACGCTAACATATTGTACATACATACAGTGCGAGGGAAAATAAGATCGAACAGGAATATCCTCGTTGGGACACCTTCTATACGGGTTTTGTTCTCCGGAAACCGATTTTCGATTTCGAATACCGCTTCCGTTTTGTAAACAGTGGTCGTGTCCGAATCCCACGAATATTTGATTTCGAATGTCTTGTCGCCAGAGTGCGGATTTGATGCATTTCGAAGAAACGCAAGTGCGCCCGATTCAACTTGTAAAAATTGATAGAACAAGATATGTATATGAATTTCTATTCGACTACCGTTTCTAACAATTGTCTTAGAAACATTTTGATCTTGCGAGATCCGCGATCTACCCATTGAAAAATCAACTAAACATCGTTATTCGAACGAGAAATGGCAACGTTATGATTATTTACCACGCTAGAGCACCATAGAACATGATCGATCTTTCCGATCGAGATCAACGGACTTGCGGTTTTTATGCAATTGTAACATTTCCGGTCTGTTGAAACTCAATATCATAGAATCGTTTAAATAATTAACACGTTCGCTGCCAGCATTTCTTTCGATAACAATTCTCCATAGTGTATATAACATTCTATTAAATACTACATTATACATATATACATTCTGTGAATATCATGTTATGTGTTATAATTGTAAATAAAATTGAATTTGTTTACGTGAAATACAAAGCCGTGCTCGTCGCATTGGTAGCGAACGTGTTAAACAAGATCTTTAATTCTCTGGAACACAATATGACTTTGTCTATGAAAAATCTATGTTTGCATAAAGACCCGCAGTCTGGCGATCAATCGACAAACTGCCGCGATGCTTGCAACTCGAGTCTTCTGTGAGAGATTCCAGCGAATTTTCACATGTTTTTTAATCAGAATGTAATTATGTTGATTCCAGGCTGATGAAATATTAGAACGTTCAATAAGATATGCATTTTACTATAGGTCCGGATGATAGAGTTCGATCTAGAGACAGTCTTGATGAAGAAAACGTTAGAAACAACGAGCATCTTCTCTTTTACATAGTGAAAAATCGAGAGCGAGACTCGTGTTGAATTTCTTTAAAAAATCTCGAAATTTCTGTAGCAGACAAATTAATGATAAAAACTTCTAGGACGATCTAATACTTCCGGCCAGGATTGTACACGCATGTTTACGTCTAGAGGAGGGAAAACATCTGTAAATAACGGCTGCATGTATCTTTTATCGCCCCTTTGAGTAGATTTTGATACACCCCCCAACAGCGAATTAATAAATCGACGCACAACTAGATACCTTACGTGTAAATAGCATATTTTTTCACTAACGGATATTCTCTTGTTAAAGATTTAACGAACGAAATTGCTCCTTCGCGTCCACGGAAACCGGAAATGGTTTTGAACGGGAAGGGAGCAGAAAACCGATTGGCCTACTTTACAACATTCACATTGATATCCGAAAGTACATTATTTAAGAAATATCTGCAACTCTCTCTCTCTCTCTCATTGCTTTCGTTCGATGACAAAGGTGTCGCACAGATTGTTCATGTTCCTTTTTACGAAACAACCTGTTTGCACTTACAGTGGATAACAAATACGGCGGACTCGGTCTTTTTCCGATAATGTAAGTCAACATTTAAAACGTTATCATAAACAAACACAACATACCGATTTAAAAAAGGTATCGTTCCCTTTGCCTTTTTAACTATATCATTTTTGTTTTCTGTACAGTAGTCTGGAATGGTAAATATAAACACAAGTATATTATTTTCGCATATAACAAAGTGTTTAGAAATTTAGACTATTGTATCATCATGTTACTTATTTAGTTTACACTATGGCAAAAAGATCGAGTGCGGCAAAACTATTTCCATCCACTTTAAGTGGAACTCATCGCGAGAGTCGTTTAGCGTTAAATTCATTGTTGTCCCTCTTTTAACGATCGATTGATTCGTACTACATTGTTTGATACTATACAATGGTCTAACAGTATTAGAAGGAACTCGTACTTTATTGAGGTGTTAACGAGTAACATCGAATGCAAGTAAGAATACGTATGTTTCTTTTGTCACAATCGAAAGACAAAATAAAAAATAGAGGAAACAAAGAAGGCGATACGAATCGAAATCAAGCCCCCACTAGACGCGGAATATTTAAAAAAAAATCGATGCAAAAGTTCTACCGAAAGACTGGACATCAGAGTAATCAAGAAGAGTACATACTTATATGTATTTTAATGCAATCACAACCCGATACTGTTACGTCTTAAGAGAACGAGGCTGTCTTGCATCTCATACTTATGAATGAATTATTGATATAACTATATATTGTATACCGTTCTCTACTGTACTGTTGTCATAGATATTTTGTTGTAAAAAAAAAAATACGAGATATGTACAAGCATACAAATGAATATATTATATGTTTAAAGTACGCTGCACGTGATTTATTTATGTAAATATGAAATGCATAAGGCATAAGGGAACGTCGATTGATCATCGAAACGCAAAATAATACAAATTTTCAGGATAGTATAATTAATTGGAATAAATTAGGATAGATTTAATTCGAAATAAATTATCTCTAGCAAATTTCTATTAAGACATAGTCGCTTGTATTTTATTTAAATATCTGCTTTTACAGTATAGTTGTGACAATAGGATTGATGCGATTTGTTTTACGAAAATAACAGTTAATTTTGGTTTGTAATGATAATTATTATTCAATACTTTTAGCACATGCATCGCTATGTATGATGCTCATACATGCAACAGTTAACACTAACCATATAGGTTCACCTGAAATTTTCAGTTTGTGCTTCTAAGTTGGCAGACACCAGGCCTATCTACTCTTCGATACATTTAAATCGCGCAACCTACTTCAACAATGTGTTGAGCGAGGTCCAAATCGTTTATTCAAAATAAATAGATGAAACAAGTATTTTCGCAATATGTATACAACGCTGTTACTAGTACGTTTTAAATGTACTGGTAAACAACTGCCTGTATTATGCTATTACTCCACCGAGCATAGATTCGTTTTAACAACGACCTAATTTATATAGATTTGTCGTTGATATTTTCAACACTGGGGCGTTACATCTGAGCCTATCTCTATAAATTTCCACGGTTTGTCACACTATGGTTACAACAAAATCATTTGACTCTATTTCCCCGATAAAATTTCAATGGTAACAGAAATGTAGGTTCCATTACGCATTGCGGTGAATACAACTAGAGCCTCGTGTTATTGCAAAAAAAGGTTCGAATGGTTTAAGCCTGAGGGTTACGGAATTTCTCGCCTGCAAACTTGGCAGCGGCCCCCAATTCCTCTTCGATACGAAGAATCTGGTTGTACTTGGCCAAACGTTCCGAACGACAAGGTGCGCCGGTCTTAATTTGGCCGGTCGAAAGTCCAACTACTAAATCGGCGATAAACGTGTCTTCCGTTTCACCGGAACGATGAGACACCATGGTGCCCCATCCGGCGCCCTTGGCCATTTTGTGAGCGTTAATAGATTCTGTAACGGTACCTATTTGGTTGACCTTCAAAAGCAGACAGTTGCAGGCCTTCTTTTCGATGGCTGTCTTGATCCTGCAACGAATTTAACAAGGTTATAGTCTTGAAAAATGATACAACATCGCGGAGGGTTAAAATTAATTTGAAAATTTACCTTTCGGGATTTGTGACGGTAAGATCGTCACCGACGATCTGAATGGGAGTAGCCGCGGTCATGGAAGTCCACGATTCCCAGTCGTCTTGGTCAAACGGATCCTCGATAGAAACAATTGGGAATTCCTTAACAAAGTCTAAATACAAGTTCTTCAAGGCAGTTGGCTCCAAGTATGTGGCCGGATCGGACTTCTCATTCTTGAAATCCAAATCATACTTTCCATTCTTGTGGAACTCGGACGCAGCAACGTCCATGCCGATCTTAATCTTTCCTTCGTATCCGGCGACCTAATTTTATAATTGATAAGTAAGGAGATAAAATTAATTTTTTTAAAGGTATCCTTGTTTAAGTACACTTACTTTGATGGCATTGATAATTAAATTCAGAGCTTCCTTATTTTCCAAAATGTTGGGTGCAAAACCACCTTCATCGCCAACAGCGGTAGCGTCGAGTCCAAACTTCTTCTTAATACCAGCTTTTAGGTGGTGGTAAACTTCGCTGCCCATTTTCATGGCTTCTGTGAAGTTAGCAGCTCCTGTGGGCAGGATCATGAACTCTTGCATAGCTAATTTGTTTCCTGCGTGCGAACCGCCGTTGATAACGTTGAAAGCTGGAACTGGCAGAATAATGTTGGGATTTCCAGCTAATTCTGCGATGTACCTGAAATAATTGAACAAATACATTTATTCATCTTAATCGTTCACCCTCTGTCTACTATTCGGAGATTTTGTAAAACCTAAAAACCTGAAAAACTATATTTGCTTACTTATACAATGGCACTCCTTTCTTAGCAGCTCCAGCTTTGCAGACTGCCAACGAAACACCAAGAAGTGCATTAGCACCGAGCTTCGACTTGTTTGGCGTGCCATCGAGTTTCAAGAGGAAATTGTCGATATCTGTCTGCTGTGTAACTTCCAAATTTGCCTAAATAATAAATACATTAACAATAGTTAATATCCAGAACTTATTATTTCATAGATGTTACTGTGATAGGTTTCAAAAAATACCTTCAACAATTCAGGGGTAATGGCAGAATTAATGTTTTCTACAGCTTTGAAGACAGATTTTCCATGGTACTTGGACTTATCGTTATCTCGGAGTTCTAAGGCTTCATGAACACCAGTAGATGCACCTGAAGGGACTGCAGCTCTGAACAAACCCTGCTCTGTTACAAGGTCAACCTGCAAAGAATACGTATTAAAGAAAACTGTAACGCGACAAATATGTATATATTGCAGGACATTTCACATAACCTCACCTCTACGGTCGGGTTACCACGGGAAT
The DNA here is from genome assembly GCA_916610235.2 of Lasioglossum morio. Taxonomy (NCBI): domain Eukaryota; kingdom Metazoa; phylum Arthropoda; class Insecta; order Hymenoptera; family Halictidae; genus Lasioglossum; species Lasioglossum morio. The sequence goes on from OU744323.1 coordinate 45,836,620, forward strand.
CGTAGATTTGACGTGCTTTGATGCTTTGGATCGGCATTTCTGAGCAGATACTTTTAGTACTGTATTTAGAAATGGAAAATCTAGAACAAAAGGGCGTTATTATTTATACATATAAAATCAATACCATTTCTATATTTATCGTTATTTTACCTAATCAAATCTTTTAATAACCATTTAATCCCATCTAAGATTTACAAAATGAACAGATAATGAATAGTGTTGTCAGATTTATTTAGTGAGAAACGAAATATTTATTAAAAACCGGTATCCCGGCTTGACTTTTGTGGACAGAAATATTTGACCTTGGTGAAGGTCACTGGAAGAAATACGAAGAATATAGAGGAAAATTGTAAATGATTTTGTGATTTAGAGATGAGACATTTTTAGAAATTAAATACGATTTGCTCAGAATATCACGTATAATAACCTTGTAGCAAAATTTTGACACCGAACACTCACGAATCGTGTTAAGATCATTTGTGTAGCAATCCTGAGAAAAATCACTCTCGAGAACTTGCAAGTCGAAACTAGATATCTTTTTCAGCAACAAATGGATTTTCGATGATTAAATTTTTATGAATATTGAACGAAATTGGATGGGAATTGCTCACCTATCGTAACGCGTGACAATCCGCTCAGAGTGTTCGTGACGGAATGATGTTCTGTCCTACAGTTGACCCCGAATTGCGAACGCTCTTTATCGATTCTGTGCACTTCACGTGGAAGTGCGATTGCAAAACCGATTAGGTTAAAGTTCCTTATCGTAGATTAACAATCGGAAATGTTAATGTCTGTGTAAGATTTCGGAAAAGCAACTTGCACTATTTCCTAACAACCTTGAATTTTCGCAAGATTAAATAATGCAAGTTACGTAATACCTCTGGTTACTTGTTACTGGTTTATTCTTCTCTTTATCAGCTTTATATATTTTACATAAAGATGGCGTTGAAGATCCTGAGCAATCCTGAGCTCTATTTCTCCAATACAAACCGGTCCTTATAAACTAGTGTTAACCTAATTTCTTACATATTATAGATATTAATATATGTGTAATCAGGTGTAATATATTCATTTCGCTTCATTTTACCTATTATATATTCCATATTCACCACTAATAAACTGTATAATTGCATAAATACATACAAAATATATAGTGATATGACTAATGTTTTGAACTAAGATTCAATATTTGTACTCTATTTTTCATCTCCCTTCTCTAGAGGTATGTTTAAATTGATCTATCTATTTGTATTAAAAATACTGCTATTGCCCTTAGGATGGAATCATCTTTGTTTTTTAATATGTTGAAAACTTCCTGTTCTAGCTCTATATCCTTTGTAGCGAAGGTTCTCAATAACTTCCCTCCTTTTTCCTGCGTATATAGGACAACTCCAGATGATATGATCTATAAATTCACTATCATGTCCACATTCACATATTGTGTAATTTATATAATTTTTCCTAGCTAGGGAACTTGCTAAGTTGTAGTGATTGGCTCTGATCCTGCTCAGCGTGTTTATGGATCGCCTTCCTATATTCTTTACGGAATCGAACCATGGCTTTCTTTTTCCTATGTTGATATCCGTTGTTTCAAAGTATTTTTTACCTTTATATGTACCTTCTCTTATATGTCTCCAATCTGACTTTTGCCACCTGTTGTCTTTAATATGGTTATTTATATCTTCAGTAGGAATTTTGATGTTTTCATCTGGATTATATCCCGTTCTTTCTTTTGCTATAGTGTCAGCTCTTTCGTTGCCCTCAATTCCAATGTGTGCTGGAATCCATGCAAAAGTGATTCTTTTATCTCCCTTTGCGTTAATGTTTAAGACTTGCTTAGCGATCCTTATAGTCCACGGATTGATTGACTTGTCCGATGAAATGCCTTGTAGACCTCTCAGGGTGCTTTTAGAATCGGTTAAGATGATTATCTTATCCAGTGTATCTGTACATCTTTCTTCTGCCATACTTATTGCTTTGCTTATAGCAATGCACTCTGTTGTATATATGGTTGCTATTTTATTTATATTGAAACCCTCCTCTTCCCAGTCCTTATCTTTTTTGAATGCAATACCTGCTCCGTTTGAAATACTATCTTTCTTTTTGGATCCATCCGTGTATATTTGTATTGTGTTGGAGACTGTGATCCTGCGTTTTTCCTTAATCATACCTACAAGGGTATCATCGTAAAAGTTGTAGCATTTTGTTATAGCCCCTGATTTAAAATGTATTATATCTTCCCACTTTATTTTCTTAAGGTCCTGTAAGTCGGTTTCTTCTTCCCAGATATCAGTTTTGTTTATTATATCTTCCATCGTCTTTGTTTCTATCCAGGTCTTGTTTAATATAATATTCTCTTCATCCTGAGTATACGTTTCATCTGCGCTGATAGTTTGGCTGTTTATATGTTCCATAACTTTGTTAACAGGTTTTGACCTTTGTTTCAGGATGTATTTTTCCGCTAGTAGGTTCACCCTCTCCTCGAATGACATTATACCGACTTCCACTGCCATGACATTGGTCGGAGTGGAATTCCTATAGCCCATGGATATTCTGATTCCTTCGTTCTGAATTTTTTGGTACCTTCCCATGGACTTGTTCGTTGAGCTGATATGGCATAAACTGGTATAGCATATTCCAGAACTGATCTACATAATATCTCGTCACCGGTTGATTTTATCAGTCAAGTTTGGTACCTGTATTTTGCACTCCCACTGGTCCACGATGTATTGATAATTATCAATTTATATACACGCAAACTTCCAATTCATTTTTTGTCATGTCGTTAATAAAAAGCAAAGCTAATGCCAGTAATATTTTTCTTGAAAGTTTATTCAAAAATATGAAATATATTTAACTATTATGTTACAATTTGTACATGTATAATGGATATAACATCATTACGAATGAAATCAATTATCGTATATATTTCGAAGGATAGTTTGGTATATGAATTCTTCATAAAAAACGTACGTGTTTTTCAAAATAAGAAATGTTCTGATATTGTAAAGAATCCTTTGCAAACAATACCAACTTAAATTCACGAATAATAATTACTTAAGATTATTTTTACATTTAATATTAAATTATTTGAATAATTGTATCGATTACATACTAGTAGTTTTTCCAATAGGTGAAAAACACTAGAATGTACAAATATAAGTGGAGTACCACTCAAACTATCAAAGTAATTGAGAGGGTTGCATAGGATAAACTATTGTGAAATTTTTTCTAGATAGAACTGTTCCTGAATTGGGAACTATGATAACAGTATTTATAAATAATTAATGTTTATCGGTTAATGAGTTTACTGAAAGGCAGAGATATTGTACCATGGAATTTTTCCACAGGTCACGTTGTAATTTAGAATTGTCTTGTTGAGATCAAAGTGTTGCACAAAAAAGCACTCTATACGAGAACTACAAGTGTTGAGAAAGTATCAATATTGCAAATGAGTGTTACATTCTTTCAGGGTTCGTTTAAACACTTAAATTATTTCAGTTTTCCGGCTAGTTAGACTTTTCTTTATCAGCGCCCAGTCCTCGAGGATATCTGCATCGTTAAGCATATAAACAATGTAAGGCCCAGCAACCGAAACTGCTCTTCTCCTTTCGGTGTGATTTCTACGTCTTCTACCAGTCGAGTTTAACCATAAATCTGCATGAATATCAACATTGTTCCTATCCTCTTCCAATCTTCGAATTTTTTCTTGTAAATCATTATGAATGCAATCCCAGATAAATTCTTTTTCACTTTCGAAATTTTGCAATGCAGCTTGCTCCTCTGCCAGGAATTTGTTTTGTATGTTCTGTAACCTGTATTGTTTTAATATTCCAGCTACCTCTGTCTTCGTTTTCATATTCTCTTTCAAACGTTCTAATGGTATTAAATACTCTTCGGATTTTCCAATTCGAACTTCTCCTAATTTTGTATCTACTTGAGTAATTCTTTCTCGATAGAGTCTGTAATTTGATTTAAAATTTGTATTATGATTTTCTCAGTTACGGCTAATCCTATCAATTCAAATTTATCATTCAAAAACAACTTACTGCTCTTTTAAAAGAGAAAATTGCCGTTCCAGGTCTACTAAGTTTTCCATACATTCGTTTCGTCGTCTTTCGCATTCATCCTCATCCATCTCTGAAGAGTCATCGCTATCGCTGTGGTCTGCACTGCTGTCGCACGATGCAGAACTTTGATTACTTTCATTGCTGTCATGTGACATTTCTTCCCCTTCTGCTTCTGATTCATCTTTCACACTTGGCATCTGTCTAGATACATCAAGAAAAACTTCATCATAGATAGAAACAAATGTTGAAAACGTGAGAAAACAGAGGCAATATTTTTGATGAATTTGTTTTGATAACATAACCTCAAATACATTGTTTACTCCACTTCGAAAGTTCATGTTTACGCAATAATAAAATACAATCACGTATAGTAAACATTTACAGATTTTAATACTAACGTCGTAACAAAATAAAAGTCAGTATTTCGTTAATAATTATTATTGTACAAACAGAAATGTTTACCGAGAAAGTTTATGAAAACTACGCAAAAGATGTAGCATTTATGTAACTAAAAAAGGTATAGTTAGTGCTACTTTTTAAATAATCAATAGTATACTTACTGCGAAATTCCTATATATTTAATATTAATTATATAATAGCTAAATATATGTTATATCGAATTAATGCCTGTCAAATTTAACATGAACACAACCAACCAGTTTGACCATGTCAGAGATTCTCCGACCGTGAACTACAGAGAGTTTGACCAAAAGAGAAACTCTCGTATTTTTCGACAACACGTGTGCGCATGCGAACTGAAATTATCTAAAACCATTATTGTTATATTTATATTTGCTTATTAACAAATTTAAGCAATTGCATACATACGTTACATTATTGTGCAGTAATGAACAAAATAATTCAAGCATTAAACAGAGCTAAATCGAAATAAAAACAATTATTACAGCGACCGGACGACTCTTGGGTCTGGGTGGGTCTGGGTCATTATATAGACTGGGGTGAACGGGTGAACAATTGTTTTGATCGTCTCAGTATTGCAATTGACAAGTGTTTATTCCGCTGAGAAAGAGTGTCAAATTCCCACTAAATCTATTTGAGGTAAAAAAGCAATGAGAGTGGAATACAGTTCGGTGTCAATGAAATCGCTATGTTCATCAAGCTTGTACACTAACAGTAAGTGGTTATCGGACATTTATTTATCAGAGATTGTTTCAGAATTTTGGAATCGTTGTTCTAACCTATTGTTACATTTTAGTATACTTATACGCGATACCAATATAAACAATGTTATTTGCGCTGCAGAGTTCCTATTTTATAGTGACCTGTTAAATTTCTATTGGAACGTTTATCAAGAAAGTTTATAAATACATAATTTATGAGTATGCATACTTCGGGAGATTTTGTTTTGCATGGAGGTGACAGAGCATTTGCAAATAGACAGAAACTATTGTTCGACAAATTATCAGATGCAGAGCAAAAGTGTCATAGGACTAAGTCAGTTATCGAGTCCACAGATGAGAATATGGTTGTGGATGAAATTGATGACACTCAAATTATAAGGTCTGGTTTAAAACGAAAATATGAAACAAGACGATTCCGTGGTAAAGAAAGTATATTTAAGCGACCGGAAGGACCCGCGCCGCGTGCGCTTAACAGAAGTATACCAGATTATCATAAGAATCCTCATAAATGGATGAAATATAGTTTAGACGATGTATCTAACGATGATATGACTGAACAAAGCAATAAAAGAGCTGCTTTATCATTCTTGAACGAACTAAGAGCAAGAAGATCGGTTGTACTAACGGAAGACATAGAAAAAATGGATCTATCCGAACCTCCAACCGAGAAGGAACAGTCCAAGATAGTTTTTAAGCCAAGAAAGATTACAACAACTTCAGAAGTTCAGTTCAGAAAACCAGAAAACGATACCGAAGAAACCTTCGGTAAGCCTGTGATTGTTGATCACGATGACGAACCAGTCTTCAGAAGTACTAAAATTATATTGCCAGAGTACGTTGTTGGACAAAAGCAAATAAAGAAAGTTAAGAAAGATAAACCGGCGCACATATCGAAAGTAGATCGTTTGAAACAACTTAAATTGGATCACTTGGAAGAATTGGATGAAGAGCAAGATTGAATGTTTCAGATTATTTTAATACATTCAGTGAAGCATATACATACACATCATTAGCTGTTTCCTTTTATTGATTAATGTACCTTGAATGTAACAATAATAAAATACTAACAGAAAGGAAATGAAAGTGCTCACATCTGATGTTTCAGTGCCTCAACCAAAATACCATATGTTTGTTCTAGTGCAAATGGTTCTTGCCGTATTTCTCATAAAGCACTGTGCAATCAGAGTCACAAATCATTTGCTACGTAATATCTGAAAAAGAGCCATTCCACGTTGTGGAAAAACGCATGTAACCGGTAGACAAAATTGCCTACAGTCGAAACTCCTTTTAGAAATCACTGGTGCCGCCATCTTACACGCATACCGTCAATTAATAAAAAATATCAATAGATAAGAATAATTTTGTTAATAAATTTTAGTGGGAATTTCATTTCAATATCTCTTACGGTTTGTAAAAAAAATTTTAAAAGTTATAGTAAAGTCACCTACTCGATCCAGCCCACTGTAGCACTAGATTGAGACTGGTCTCCCCTTTTGCCCTCCCGTTACGCTGTCCCCTCACCCTTGCACCTAGGACCGAGGCAAGCGCGAGGCACGCGTTGACTCTTCGCTCAGCTGTCAAAATGTTCCGTCGCGAGTGAATTTCGTCTGATTTCGTCTGATTTTGCTATTGCCAAATATACCGATATTTCCCGACCCTTTCACGGTTTTTCTACATAGGAATACTATACTCCCCTTACTTAGCGTCCTCTCCTGGAGGGGTCGAAACTTATGAGGGGACGGGGACAGGGTTTTACTCACAAAAAATGCCCGAGCTGACCGAGAAAATTTTTCGGGCGCGGGCAAGGCAAACAATACATGTTGTCTCGCTGGGCCGCGGCAAACAACGCGTTATCGCATTGCTTGCCTCGCCCGGCCGATTCAGACCATGGATTTGCTTATAGTATTTATTTAACGGTTCATGTTACAGGATTGTTTGAAACATTGGACGATAATCGACAAGCTGCAAAGGGGGTTGTAAGAAATAACAGTGATCAATACAAAGTACTTTCTTTAATTACTTTGTTCATTAAATTACAATAAAATTCTACAACTGAGGTTCTACGTTTTGAGAAAATTGAATTTATACAAACGATTGAATGAGTAATATGTCAAAGGAATACCTATGAACCGAATGATTTTGTTGGAAAGAGAGTTGCATGACTTCGAACTCTGTTCAGCAACGAATGTTACGTTCTCTCGTTAATTTTAAAGTACATACACAGACTCATAGTATATTACATATCAGGTTATTTACAAAAATCATTTGAGAGTAGTACGAGTTGATGTCCTCCTTTTAAGATGTAAATATTTATGAGTAGTGTTCGATCATTCACATGAAATGTTTCATTTACATATATTGGATTGAACGTTCGCTGATTTATTCGATGACAAGCTCTCATTCACAGTTTCATTCGAACTAGATCTACGGCGTCGGGTAGATAAAGTTTTTACATTAATTTTCCTTTACGAAAATTGCTTCGCAACCCTTTAAAAATACAACAAGTGACATTAGTGTCTCCTCATTCATTTTCTACGAACATGAGATCGCTGTTACTCGAAATGTTTGAACAGTACTGCTACATCTTAAAAAATACAATTTATATGTATTATGGATTTATATATAAATATGTTTTAACTGTTTAATCGTTTTAAAATCGTAACAATTTCATGAACTGAAGTACATACATGGCTCGAGAACGATTTAATGTCATTTGTTGTATGTCTAGGAAGCAGTATTAAGCGGAATCAGATACTTTTCACTAGATCGAGATTTGTCGCTCTGTTAAAACTAATCCGATCTTAGTACATTACAAATTCAACTGGTTCTACCATTTTATATACAGATATTACAATGATTGTCGGCAACGATAAATAGATTATCATTCTGGAACGAATTGAGACCATTCTTGTTTTTAATCTTCGAAATGGATTTAAAGATAGTCAAATAATAATGTTTCACGATATATAACATCTTATGTATCAATTTTAATTTACACTTACATATCTTGCGTGTCACAGGAGTTTACCAAGCAAATAATGAAATCTGACCGAAGTATTATAAATCATATATCCTGTTCTATTTATCGTCGACGATCTTAATGATTAAAACAGTTTTGTGGTTTCTAATAAATGTATCTAGTGACTAGTATTTACAATTTGAGTGCAGTAGATATCCGATTAACCGGTCCCTAATTATATCAGATAATTCAAATACGTGTACTTACGAAGTACCGCTTAAAAATTGTAAACTTTTACAGATGAGCATGTTCTGTAGAATTATTATTAAATATTTGCTTGTATAGTCGGTAGAAGGCGGGACCGAGTAGAACGGAGTCTACAGCATCGACAATTGTACAGGTTTAACGCTATAGCGGTTTAGGTTGCATAGAATAAAGCTTGATTAATTAATTGGAAGGTTTCGTCCGAATCAAATATTAAATTGATTCAATGAACCTAACTAAAATAAAGAGAAGAACACAAAAACAAATTAAAATATTAATGTTACCACAAAATTTTCCTTCTTGATTAACAGTTTCTGAACACGTATGTACATGTACGGTGTATGTACAGCAAATGCAATACGAAATATCCAAATATAATCGTTTTTATTCTATGCACAACCGCCAGTCAATGTGTTACATATGTACAAACTCAGGTCAGACATGTCATAATATTTCGAGTTATCATATTTCTGCGGTATTTACAAATATATTCAAATATGCGACCTCTCATTTTGCACGTTATTCTACATACATACATCGGTCACGCACAAGCTCCTCCGTTCCGATCCGTTGAAAGTTTAAACGATCTCGATACAGGTCGACGGATGCTCGCACACTATACATTACAAATTACATAAAACCTTCATTTACTCACTTGTTGCGCGTCTACGCATAGAGATTAGGGGAACGATGCGTTTCTTTACATCCTACGAAGTACTACAGAGTAATTGTGTATTTTGTCGTATATGCGATCACATATAATATTATACTAGTTTAATTAGGCCGAATACGTAGTAACTGATTGGACTATTAGTGTAAATGATAAATATACAATCAAGTGCAAAGAAACAACGCGTGTTATACTTACTTAGCATACATACGATCCGTCAGCGGCCCTCTGTCAAGGTAGAATCATTGTTGCAATTTTATCCTTATCGATAAACACATCTGTTACTGTACACCTTTGTAATGATGCAGTGGTATTGTACAAAGGAGGGTGACGGACAGGTCGAATGTAAATAACACAACTTCTTTAAATATTGTTCTTTGCGTTCTTGAAAACGAAGACTCGATCGAAAGAACTTTGTTGTTTAATTACTTCGATATCATTTTGCGCAATCACCTTGTCCTACAGATCCAGCCGGCTCATGTTCTTCCGCACTTGAACTTAGGATTGAACATTAAAAAGTGAATGGCAATTACACTGTGATAATAGCAAATTAATAAACAGATGAACTAGAGGGGGGTTGTTGCTCGCTCGCTTCGCGAGCTTCGCAGGTGGGGGTGTTGTAGCTCGCTTTACGAGCTCGCGAGAGGGTTAGTGGTACGGATGTTATTTGGTGTGTGACTCTCCACGAGCCACACAAAGAACTTCCCGAATCGTTAGTTGCAGTATATTAGTATGTGCGCACATCCGGGATATTTTTCGATTATTGTAAGCGGTTACATTAGCAATAGTTGCATAATTGAAAAAAAAAATTTTTTTAGATTTAAAAAAAAAATTTTTTATTTAAATAAATAGTTAGTAAATAGTTATATTTTTAAAAATATAACTATATATATATATATATATATATATATATATAGTTACGTTTGCTTCTTCGGAGGATACGCCTCTTCTATAAATTGCAATGTTGAATCAACTCCTTTCGAAAAAAACTAAAAAACTACTTGACCAAAATGGACCAAAATCTAATCAGCTCTAAGTTACAGCGGGGCACATCGATTGCATCATTCATCATTCTGATAGCGTTGTTACTTTTTCAGAAAACGTTAACGAAAAATTTGATACCATAGAAACGGACATACGCACACACACACACACACACACACACACACACGCACACACACACACACACACACACACACACACACATACCGACATTTTGATAAAAATAGTCTCAAACGACTCCAATGACCATGAAACGTGGAGATCTGCTAAAAAATCGATTTTCGATTTTCGGGGTAATTACAGTAACTTCCCTATAAATCGGGAAGTTAAAAATCTGAGAGAAAAATGATTTATCCGAAAGTATTAAATTTGCGTTTTCCCAAGACAAAAGAGGTTGTCCAACTATTTTTTCGATTTATTTTTACACCTGCGATCATCGTGTCCAGCGACATTTTAGCATCTAACGTGTTAAAACGCATGAAAGTAAAGCGGTTCGTAAAATGATAAATTGATAGATAATTTTCCGGAAAGTGTTGAATAAATGTGTAATAGGCGAAATCGTGCTCGGAAGCACCATGGCGAGTCGTTTAAAATAAACGATATTAGCGGAGGCTTGGAGCGTAGAATGAAACATGAAACGAAATGCGACCTTCATCTTTGATAATTACACAAGTAAGAAACGTTCCGTGAAACAATCGAACAAAAGTGCGCCGGTAAAGAGTTCTATCATTTCCGTTTGTAGAATCGACGGAAATGAAAGGATCTCATTTGGCTAACGACGCGTATGATTTCAGAGCTTTTCACTTGACCAACAAAGAAAGAAAGGAGAGAAATCGATAATATCGAGCGAAACAGATAAAGGGAAATGCCGTTAAGCTGCAGCACAGAACGATACTGAAACTTGATATAATTAGTTCAAAATTCTTTAAAGTAATTCTGACTGGGAACAAACGTTAATTGCGTTTCCTGCTTTGACAATTCTTTCTCCCGTGGACATCTTTATACCACGGTGCTTTGGTTTAACGTTTCACCGTTCGAGCAGCAAGAAGCATGCTCTCCGACTAGTCGAAAAATTATTTCTATCACAATAATTACAATGTATTTGTGCAGTTTATTTGTAATGAGATCAGAGTCTTCGGTTTCGTTCGAACGAGTACGCACAAGAAATACGTTTCGTCGAGACCACGTCGCTATCGTTTCGAAACAATAATACACCTGACACGAGGAAATAGAAAAATACATATCTTTGTTTAGTAATGGCCGTCCGAAAGTCATGCTTGTGTATCATTTTTATAGACTAATATACAGGGTTAGTCACTCGAAGTAGAACACATAAATTGAAGTAAATATACCGTTTCTTTCTCATGACCAACATTATAGAGAATGTATAAATGGTATGTGACAATTTTTAGTGGCAACACATAGTCGGCATTCCGACGGCGGAGTTGAAATCAATAACCACTTGTGTGCTGTTTCTAAATGAGATGTAAAATGAGACTTCCAGTAACAAAAGTTGCAAGAACGGTGAAAAGTACAGTGACATTCGTGGACGAATTACAAGAGCAGTTCGAATGCGTTTCCAAAAATTTGTAGCCAGCATTTGTCGGGACTGTATCGGAGTTTTAGAAGGAAAAATCAGTGTGTGCGTCTGTGGCTGCGTGTATGAGCGTGTGTCGTTGATTTCGGTGGGTTGCGACGGTAATGGCCGCCGATAAATTTATTCTATCGACGCGCGTCCATTAATTGATCCCTTTCGCGGATGAGATAAATGACGATGAACAGGACGAATCTTGATCCCCGAAGGATTTTCCTGGCATAACCATTCTTTCGGTAGCTGGCTGACGCGACTACGACAGCGCGGATAGAAGGATTATGCAGGCGGCCGCTTTAGATTGGGCGAGAAAATTCGTGCTGGTGCCCCTGGATGACATCGATTGCGCCGTGTTGTCGATTCTTCGTGGTCGTACCTGGCTGTCGACGCTTTTACGTCCTTTCGTTGCCATATTGTTCTCCAGCTCGTTGTAACCGCTATTGCTCGCTCTACCGTGGATCCGCGAGTCTGAGGAAAAAGTGATTGATCCATAATATCAGACACCGTGATACCTGACCTAATTACTGCGAATTTCGGACAGCTTTTAATCAAGGAAACAACCATTCGCATCACCATTCAACCTCATTTTTGGTTTGCTGCAGTTCAGCACAGTTTACTACGAAAGTTCGCCTGCACGAATGTTTTGGAAATTTGGTGGACACATAGTTGTTTGCGAATTCACCGTTCTCCCGAATTCGAAGGTGTGCATCCATATGCATCAAACGTGTTCATTAAAATGTAAATAGGGTTCTGTTATATTTTTCAACTTGGAAAATAATAGTAAACTCTTTTTTTCGTAATATTTCGAACGATCAGCCAGCGCACATAAACTGCATAGATTTTTTTCAATGAAATTGATGATGAAATTGGCGTTCTGAAAATGAGAAAAAGGCTCGGTTGCGCCGAATACAGTTGCGAGAACATTTCACCGTTGTTGTTTCGGTTACGTTGATAATAGACTCATTGGTCTGGGCTGTTAATTAAACGCGATTAACGCGATTAACCGAGATGCGGTTCAGTAATGAATAATGTACACCGATCCGGTATCTCATTAGCCAGTAGCCACTCATCCTCTTAAAATTGCCTAGATACAGCAGCGACATTGTTTCTACATTAAATTCGCGGCGGTTATGATTCACTCGTATACGTATATTAAAAATATTGTATGTACGTATAATATATGTATGTACACATATAATGTATGTATTCCTCGTAAACCGGTAACCGAGATTTTTCAATGATATGCTTGCGAACTGACGTCGCTCTTCCACTTTCCCGAAGTTTCGTAATGCAAGCCCAGTAGCCCAGCATTTTATTCGTCAACTTCTTTATGCACGTGCCAAATCTCATGGAATACCTTCTGGCGTGGTTTCGCATGACGTTGAGCAAACAAACGAGCAAATAGCGAAACAAAAATTTGTTTCCTACCACTACCAGATTGATGGGAAATTGTAAAACTAAGTACTTGGCAGCCAGCAAAAAATGTGCCCAAATAATAGAATTTTATATTTACTCGTAGGCAAAACTAATTGTTTAAGAAAAAAAATGTCGAATCACTTAGTTCGTACTCGAAAATGAAATTATCCGTATCCTTCAATTTTCTGTCTCACGAAACCAGAATTTGTACCGTTCTATTGAACAATAACAAATACCTTTATAAAATCGACACTTTCGCAAATAGCAGTGATTATTGTGGAAGCTTTTGAAAAGTCGATGACACGTATCATTGTTCCGAAACACAGCGGATGAATAATTCCGAGAGATGAGATTGAAAAGGATGAAATGCATTATTGAATTTGTACTTGCGAAACTTCGAAAACATCAATGGACCCGTTCGAGTAATTAGAGGTTAAAAATAAATTCGCATGAATCCAGCGGGAAGAACGCGCTCGCTAACTTTGATAGAAATTTCAATGGCATTGCTTATCCTGCTTTAGGCTCTTTCTTTACGGCCAATTTAAGTTCCGGGAGCCGTAGTTTTCCGTGGGTTAATCTGCTTTATGTGCTTCCCGTCTTCGCGAGCGTTTGCCGTCGTTTCTAAATACCTTTCTTTCGGCTGATCTGCGAAAGAAAGAGCCGTAAACATGGCGGTGCACCGGGGACGGAATCCGCAGCGTTGTTTCGCGAGGATTACCGTTTCGACCTTTTCCCGACGCGACGCGACGCGACGCGACCCGACGCGCGACGCGTCGAGCGACGGATAACAATCGGGAAAGAGTGCGAATACGGGAAAGGGGACTTGTAAGGAAGTTCCAGAAACGGAGGACCGGATTACTTCCATGGTCCGGGACGATGTAGTAGTTCATAAACCGCATGGGATTTCATCAAAATCCCGTTGAGAGCGCGGCGTTTGTCGCCCTGGCGCGGCGCGAAGATCTACGGCGTTGTGCCACGTTGCTGAAAGTTTGCGGGTAAATTTCACGCCTTCTCTTAAACTTTCCCCTCAAAAAGTTTCTCATCCTCGGTGTGCGTAAGTTCTCGCATTACGCCGGAGCGATGATTTAAAGGGAAGTTCCCCGGAATTTCTAAGCGGGATAACGTATTTACGTTAAAATACGCCCACCGTTTCCACTTTTTGTCCGTTTTAAACTTTCTGATGAAGCCCTATAATTGAATCCACTGTCTCGAACCGCTCCCCGTCTCATCATATCCAAGCCCGACCATATTCGGATCGGGCATATTCGAATGGCTGCGCCTATGCACGAATTAATTTCTTAAGGTGTATTCTGGTTTTTCATTTTTCAAAAAATCGATTTTTCCTTACATTTTTGATAAAGTATAACTGTTGTAGGATTCGTACAATTAACGTAGCATCGATCATGGTAACTGTCGAACCGTGTCTTCCAATACATCATCGTTTATTAATTTCGATGCTTGCTTTGATAAACTTTCTGATTTAAAGAAAAATGTTCCGCAACAGCCGCGCGCGACCCGTAGAAGCGTCGAACGACGCGACGCGCGACGACGCGACGCGAGAATCGTACCGCGCAGTATATCACGTAGTACGTTTAATTCGATTTTTGTTTGGCAAGTTTCGCGGCATGTAAGCGTTGAAACGCGCGTTTGAATATTCAAATTTGTTTTGACAACATCGCGTCTGTTATTGAAATAGACAATGTCAAAGATGAAACGAAAACTGGAATTGCCGCGAACGATATCTCGGATCTTCCGCGTCAAAAATGAAACGGAGAAAAATAACAATTTGTTTGACAGATAAAGAATTTCGAGCGCGGTAGAATTTCATGGATATTGTTTATTCAGCTTGAATTTTTGCAAAGTAAGTCGTGTTTACCATCAGCAACTCCTTTTCCAGAAAAACTTGGAAAAGCTTCAACGACACACATTTCACAATTATTATATTATTAACCTTTCTATAGATGAAGGAGGTCTCCGGTCCGGTCGAATTTTGCGCGAATTTCTTGAGAAAAATTCGCGTTTGCATAAAAGTCGACAGACCAGAAATTTAAATGTCAAGGGACAGCTGGTATTCTTCGCGCAGTTGGTATTTAGATTCGGCGGAACTAGCATATTGTTCCGCGAGCGGAATTGCGAGCGAGAAGCAATTAATACGTGCAACGGTTTCGAGGCACCTCTTGACTCTCGGAACAATGCTGTCATAAATCGCGACCCCTGCGAGACACCCTCAGCGATCGGCACGACCAGGTTCTCGGAACCGATCCCTTAATTAGCTCGAACCCATCCTGCGTTCGATTCATCCTGCAAGAATCATTACTTTCCATCTACAGGACGCACATGGACCAATCGGTGCACACAATTTTCCTCGATCGTCGATCTCGCGACGCGAATGCACTCTGTAATACTCCGATTAGGGGCCCCTTGCGCCGTCGAACCGTAATATTTCATTGTCTGACACGAATTTTGATTCGTGATAACTGAACTGTGGTTCCAGTGTACATTACGGAACAAATCCGATCATTTTTATCTATATTCTACTTGAATCTGATCGTTTCCAACGACCTGCGTTTTGTCGACGTTCAATTCTATGCTGATTATGTATTTCTTTTTGCTGATAGACAGAAGAGAGTTTCCCGCGTATACTACACACACACACACAGGCACACGAACACGCACACGCACGCACACACACGCGGACATACACAACACAGTTATTACATTGTTTGACGCTAAATGGTTGCAAATGGCTATCAAAGTTTGAAAAGGGCTGGTTAACTGCAGCTTTTTAAAATTGTATAACTTTGAATGGTTGCGCATGGCTGTAGAAAGTTTAAAAAGGGGTGGTTCCGTGCAGTTTGCAGTCATTACTTTTGCATTTTTGCGAAAGTTTTTCACGTTTGGATTCTGTGGACATTTCTAAAGAGAAAATCATGTAGAAAATGTGTTAAAAAAGATGTTTGCGCGGCCAACGTAGTCATCACGGTATTACAAAAATTGCCATTAAAACATAGTCTCGTTAACACTCTATTTAAAATATTTAAAGTTTTTGAGAAAAAGTTTTTACACCTTACAAAGCTAATTCATCTTTTAATGTAAAATAGAACTTGTCGGAATTACTTACCATCGCTTCTAACAACATTCGGCAACGACGAAACAGTTATTTGAAAAGGATTTGGTTCAGCACTAGGTAATGGCCTTTGCCGCGACTTTTGAATGTTTTCAACTGTAAAGGTATTGAAATAATTCGCACAGGAAATATTAACAAACGTCTTAAAGTATTTTAAGTTGTGAGAAAAATGTTATTGAGATTGTTGAATATACTGTCGCTACAAATTGTCGCATAAATTTTACCTTCTTGAATTGTAGGTAGTGGAGTAGTCGACGTCGTTCTCAATTGCGTGGTTGGCGTTGCAATCTCTGTAAAAATATGATTTAGGTGAAACTATGTTCTAAAACGTGTTAAATATAAATTCTTAGACTCATGACTATAATTCCTAAATTAAGTCTAACAAATATCATATAAAACATATTTACAATCTATCTTTCACCAGGTTATTAATAATGGATTGACAATTCTTACGGAATTCAGGTTACCTTATGTGAATTAATGTTAAAAAAGCATTCAAGGCATCGCTTTTTCTCAATTTTTGAAATTTAATATTAAAATTAACCATGCGAAGCTTTAATCTGTTTGCATTTTAAAAAAACCTGTCAATGTTTGTGTTTTCATATTCTTCGCAGATTCGGGGAAAAAATAAAAACCCGACTTTTACGAGACTGCCTACTCGTGACAATTTATTTTACATGTTTTTTTTCCCGGTACAAACGCTAGCCACGGTTGCATAAATCAAGATTGGCTCCGATATTTTAGCGCTAGGCGCATACATATACGCCACGTCCAATTTATTTTTGTTTATAAGTTACAAGCGACACGCAGTAAATTCACAATTGCTCAAAGGAAAAAACGAAAAGTTTATATCGGCGAGATAGCTGTAAAACAACATTTGTCGTTCGATTATACTTAACTAAACCATTAAGTGAACTAGATTATTTTTAATTATCCACATTTACTAATATTTCGCAAAACTGACCGTTTCACCATTTCACATTGATCTTGAAGCGATACATTAATTTATTTCGGATAATAGAGACTTCGGACATCGTCAATTGCGATTATAAAAATGTTTTTCTGGAAGTTCGACACACAGAAATTTTTGCGGCACGGTCACAGGCAGAGCCTCTAATTTTTTTCGCACGGCTCAGTGATTTTGGAGTGCAAGCGGTGCATCAAAACAGATATTTCGGCAGAGATCAGCCGACCGAGGTTGTTATAATCGTTCGAAAGGCTGTTACTCAATTCGCAAAATCCTGTTTCCGATGCAATTACCTGGCGACGGCGCGGCGTGGCGCGGCGCGGCGACTTCGGCCGATTTAAAGTGTATAAATGCGCGTTTAAATCGCGGGCACAGCCGAACGACTATTTAAGTAGCACGCCCGGTAATCCATCGGACTGGTAACTGATTAAAGCACAAAGCCCCGGCGTTCAATCTGCGAGTATAGAAACGCGAAACCCACAATTACGCTCCGATAGATAGCTGCGGCTTCTTTTTGCCGAGGAACAGAGGGACAGCGGTGGTTATCGGTGATTCACGGCTCACGCCTGCTCTTCAGGAAATACGATTTTCACGGGGATAAAAAGGTTCACTTTATCGAAACGATAAATTACTTTTTGATATCCAGCCCCGTATGATTGCCAAACCATTTAGGTGACCCCGGGTAGGCCGATTTAGATCGAAACACAATCGCCCGGGCTCTTATTTCACGTTACATTTGATCCTCGAACGCGGCATATGTACATTGTAGTTCGAGTCAAATTAAATGCCACCGCCCATTGGCCTCGCTGTTCAAAGAGCTAGCTTCGTTCTAAACAATGTACTAGTTGTTCTGCTTTGATATCAGAATTTCAAAGGAATTGCATTCTTCAAGAGCTCTACTGTATGTTCGAATCAGTAAAATAGGAATAAGCAGAACGCGTCTGCCGCAATTGTTCTTGTATAGTTTAATATTTTTAGCAATTTTATTCCAGCTTTAATAGTATAAATTTTAATGGAGTGCATTCTTTGTACTGAATTTTTGATCACGCAAATTATCTATATACAGGAAGATTCCGCCGTAATTATTTCAATTCCATTCTTGCATATTTCAATAGAAATTTCACCATTTTTATTCTAGCTATAATAGAATGATTTTCAATGAAGTGCATCTTCAAACGAAGACCCAGTTCGAGTATACTTTTGTTATATTCCGGATACTTCATATAAGTATATGTATTAAGTACAATTTCTGAACGAAATACAAACTACGGACGTAATACAAAAGATCTTGGTAGTCTAAGCAAGACTCGGTAAGAGACTGATCGGAAGCGAATTCAGACTGAGAAAAGAATGCTCGTCTGAACCCAACATTAGTGCTTGTTTATATATAATAGCCTTTTTAAATTCATGTAATCTACGTGCTTAAGTATTTTTGATCTTTCTATTGCTTATAATATTTTTGTTATACTATACTATATACTCTGTACTTTGTTATATAATACTCTGTACTAAGCATTACGTTGCAATAAATCTCATATGAGATTTCCAAATTAAAAAAAAAAAAAAAAAAAAAAAAAAGTAAGGGATGTCGAACTGAAGATAGAGAGACGAACTGAAACGTTTAGATTACATGAGTGATTACTCTATGCTAGTGAGAATCTTATCGTTGGTGTACAACACCTTCCGCCATAAAATTATTAACAGAAGTTATTTGCTATAGCAATTGAAAATGTAATACAATATTAATTCTTACGGATACGTCAATAATATAAG
Source organism: Lasioglossum morio (assembly GCA_916610235.2). Classification (NCBI taxonomy): domain Eukaryota; kingdom Metazoa; phylum Arthropoda; class Insecta; order Hymenoptera; family Halictidae; genus Lasioglossum; species Lasioglossum morio. Next base: position 45,855,601 of record OU744323.1, read on the forward strand.
GATTAATTATAAACTAATTTCGGATAGATAGCTTAATTGTTCATGAGTGATTATTTGGAATTGCAAATATTCGATATAGAGTAATCTATGAAAAATAACGCAGGTTACAATCTTCTTTCTTCTTAGAGAGGTGTAGTACTTTCACGCATTCTTTGTCGAGTCTGAACTGGAATTACGGAAGTTGCTTCTTAATCTTCTGAGAAGTCAGGTACTGGATTATTGATAACTGGTGGATTCCGCCTTGGTTGATATGTGATCTCATTCATTGGTGTCAAAACGGCTGTTATTATTCCCAGAGCAATTGTATACCAATTGGCATGTGTGATGTGATGAATGGTTGATTCATTTGCTTGGTAATATGTAATCTCATCGACTTCGTTTAATTTCTTATTAGCGTATTTGAGTTCTGTCAAGTCGATGTTCGTGAGATGTATTGGCTTTAACATAGTTGACTTAATTGTCCTTACATGTGGTAATAAAATGCAACAGTCATACATTTTTACTGGTTTCATGTGTAGCTTCAATAACGAATAGATTAGTGTATCCTTTGCAGCGAGGTTGAAGATGCATAATGCCGTTCTCCTGGAGAATGACATCTTCCATACGACCTTGATCTTTACACATAACGGTCAGAGTAGTTGGTTCGTGAAGAACATATATCCATTGGTTCTCCGTAATATAGTTCCAGGTTTCTATAGTTGCTTTTATAGTCTTTGTTTTGCAGGTAGAAGGAATTTTGTTAATATGTGGAGACAGCAGTTCAATCTCACAGATTGATGGACTCGTTGAAGCTGTGGTGTGTAGATGAAAACAAACGTACTCCTCATCTCGATAATCGTTACAGTCAGACAACTCCTTTAGGAAGGTAAATTGGAATTTGGTTTGGGATAGAAGAAGATAGTGACTCTGAGGGATAATATAGGAAAAGAATTGTGAATCATTATGCTGAATTGGAAGTGGAATAAGTTCGAAGAGATCGAATTTCATTCGTACAACTAAAGGGATTTGAAGTGCAAATATTATATTAGTTTCAGTTGCTATTACACGGAGTTGAATGAATTTATAGAAATCGCGTATATTTTCTAAATCTGGATTCATAACTAATTCGTGCTCACTTTTATACTCTTTTAATTCCTCGTATAACATTTTAGGAGTGATAATAAACGGTGAAACAATATTATCTTCAGCCAGATTAATAGCTTCTATATATTTTGAAATTTCACGATTAATTTGGCTAGTTAACACGTTTAGAATGGTAATCTGATGATTTACTATGGACTCCATTTCTAAACGTAAAATATAGGAATTTGTTTGAGTAGTAAAAGAGTTTATTTTGTCTATATTTTTATTCCTTGCTCTCTCTTGACTACGAAGGGAGGATAAAGAATTATTAAAATTTTTAATAGTGTCGTAATTACTTGAACTTGTGTATTAAGCAAGGTTGTGCTTGTTTATTGTTGTTTATTAAAGTTTTAATACTATCTTCATAAAATTGAGCATCATCACCGTCGGGGATACCGAAAGCCCATTTTTAATAGATACAACATGGCGTTTAAGAGACCACGTTTCCGTCTAGAAATTAATTTCTCGGTCAATTGTTCGAGTATTTCGCGTTTTGTATTAATTTCTAGCCATTCTGTTTCGATTAACTGGATAGTGCGTTCACAATGAAAGATAGTATGATCTTTCCGAGTTGAATCTTGTAACCTCATGTTACAAATATCTCTGGTTTTAATTAAATATGTGTTAATGATCGTGAGCGCATTGTTTAAATGAGTTTTATTCGTATATGAGAGAAGTGTGAGCTTGGAATTCGCAATCTTAGCTACTTCTTTTTTGTTATAAAAGATTCCACTAGATTCTTTTAAAGGGTGATTGATGAAAACGGTGATTAGGATAGTTTTATTTATCTGAAAAATAAGGTTTGAGAAAATTAGTGTGATATTTAACCAATTTTTTGTTAATATGAATATCTGCAGTTTGGTTAGGAAAAAGTCGAATGAACTTTAAGGTCACTTAGTATTAGTCAAACGTTTTTCTGATAATCCTGGAGGAATGTATTTATTTTCAATCATAACCAAATCGTTAACTTTGAATTTAATTGGATTAATTTTGTTATCATAGTATTCTTTGCGTTTTAATTTTGAATTAACAAGATTTTCGCGTGCGATTTGAAAAAGTGTGTTCAATTTAAACTTGAGTAATCTAACGTAGTCATCGTAAAGTATAAGCCTTTTGTCCGAAAAGCAGTTCATACGGTGTGTAACGAGTAAATTTATAAACGAGCTGTTCAGAACGGCTGTATTGTAAGTAAACATCGCAAAGGTGATGTAAGTGTCCCAGTCCGTATGTTTGTTATTTATATAATGTTTGAGATAATCTTTTAGAGTGAGATGTGATCTTTCAAGAGCTCCGTTCGTTTGAGGATGCTAAGGTGTGGTTGAGATATGTTTTGTCTTGAAAAGGTTACTTATTTCCTTAACAAGTTCTGACATAAAATCTGAACCTTGATCAGTTAGGATCGTTTGAGGAATACCGAAGTAGACAAAAATATAAAGTAATTTTTCGACAACTGTTTCGGCTTCGTGATTTGGGACTGCAATTGCAAATGAGTATTTTGTCAAATCGTCTTGAGTTGTGATGATAAATCGATTGCCTTGTTCAGTAATGGGTGGAAGTCCTACTATGTCAATAGTTAGTCTTTGAAAAGGTTTTTTGGAAGTAGTAGTAATCTCCATGGGTTGTTTTGTGGGTTTAAAATGGGTTTAAAATTCAATTGGCAAGAGTGACATGTTTTAATATAATTTCTAATATCTCTTTTCATTGTAGACCAGTAATATCTGTCCTTGATTCTAGAATAAGTACAATTAAAACCACAATGTCCAGATAGTTGACTATTGGAAGGAAAGATGAATTTAATCATTTCATTAAAAATTTCAGATTTAATGCCGTTTTTCTTTTTCAGTGGAACTGGAATAAAGTCCATTGATTTCATTGTCTCTTTAAGAATCGTAAAACTCTGAAATAAATTACGATAATCGATTTTGTCATGATATAGATTTTGAGGAAATAGAATTAGTAAAGTTTGATTGTCATTTCTTAATTTACATAACCCATTATATTAGGGCTTGATTTCAGAGCGTTTATATCAAAATTTTCGGTCACATAATCTGAATACTCATTTTCTTTATCTAAATCTTCAGACCATAATAGTACTACGATACTTTTTAATTTTGGAAGAGGTGTTTCTTCTTTTGGAAATTCGATTACATTTAAATTGGTATAATGGAATTTTGTGAAATCTTGGTACGTTTTATTAGATTTGTGTACTACATGGAGTACAGGTTTACAAATTTCTTTTGGATTAGGGTGCAGTCGCGATAAACCGTCAGCATTAGAGTTTACTATTCCGGGTTTATACTTTATTACATACGTGTATTCATTAAGACGTAACCGCCATCGAACAAGTTTTAAAGAGGGATTTTTGCAGTTAAAAATCCATTGAAGGGTTCTGTGATCTGTGAAAATTGTAAACTCTCTACCATAGAGATAAGATCGAAAGTATTCGATTGTATTTACAATAACTAACAATTCTTTCTCTGTCGTGGAGTTGTTTTGTTCGGAATTGTTTAACGTCCTTGAATAGTAGGCTGTAGGCAGATCCTTATTATCCTTTATCTGTGAGAGGACTCTACCAATTCCTACATTAGAGGCGTCACAGGTAACAAACAACAAAAGTTTGAGTGAAATCAGGGTACTGTAATAAGAGTTCACTAGTTAGAATCAATTTTAATGTGTCGAACGCATTTTGTTGCTGCTCTGTCCAAATGAATTTCGTATCATTTTTTAAGAGAAGGGTCATTGGTTTCGCGATTGTTGAGAAGTTTGAAATACATTTTCGATAATATTCTACCATTCGGAGGAATTGCTTGATTTGTTTTAAGTCTTTTGTAGGACCAATTTTTGTTTATACACTTGATCTTTTTTGGATTCAGTCTAACTCCGTCCTTAGAAATTATATGTCCGAGATATTGACAAGTTCACGTAAAAATTCGCATTTATCCGGTTGAAGTTTCAAATTATATTCACGAAATCTATTAAAAACATTACGTAGTTTTAAATTGTGATCAACGAGACTGGATCCGAAAATAACTACGTCATCTAAATAAACGAAACATTGCTTGTTAGTAAGTCCGGTCAAAACAATATTAATTGTTCTTTGAAACTCAGCAGGTGCATCCTTCAAACCAAAGGGCATTCTTGTGATTTCAAAATGACCTTCTTGGGTTGAAAAGGCAGTTTTTGGAGCATGGGGATCGTCTGGATGTATGGGGATTTGGTGAAAGCCATTTGCCAAATCTAATGTGGTAAAACACTCTGAATGACCTAATTGAGAGAGGATATCTTCTACATTTGGGAGAGGGTAAGCATCTCCGATGGTTTTTTCATTGAGTTTTCTATAATCAATGACAATTCTCCACTTTTGTTGAGCAGAAGCGTCTATCTTTTTGGGTACAACCCAGAGTGGATTCGACCATGGGCTTTCTTGAGGGTTTAATGATTCCTGGTGCTAACATTTTCTCGATTTGTTTTGATACTTCATTTTTTTGTACCTCGTGGTAACGATACGATTTAACTCGAATAGGCATATTATCAATTGTTGGAATTTTACTGACAGTTGCAGTAGTTGTAGTTAATGCGTCACCAGGGACAGAGAAGATATCTTCGAATTCCTGGCATAATTCTATTATGGACTTTTTCTCTTCGAGATTTAGATGTTCTATACGTAAATTTTCATTTAATAATGTAAGTCTCTTAGCCTTATTATCTAACTTGACATTAGGAGTATAAGAGGAATACGACTTTGTTCGGGCAGACGTAGTAGTGGTAAATTGGGGTTAGCTAATACTTTCTTTTCTAAAGTTCGATTAATGACTGTAGGGTAACTGCACCAGTGAATGAACATTTAAGAAATTGTTCAGGAATATATTTTATTTAAAAAAAAAGTATGTGGATTAAAGGAATCTCATATATGCCAAATAGCTCCCTATACTTCATTTGTCAAAAATAAATGAACACAAACTCAATGAAATTAGTATTATTTTTGTTTATTAAACGTTAAATAAAAAATATGAAAAATACCAGTCAATGAACACTACATTCCAGTAATTGAACAATGATGGTCCAATGAATGAACTGAATTACTAAACAATATTCTCCTATTTATTTAACTCTTTAATCACAAAAAATCCCCTAGAATTAATTTTCTTTGGCTCCGTTATCTTTGTTAAAACATCCTGTCTCTTGTACCAAACCGTATCTGGAATCTCTGGCCATTTCCATACCTTTCCTTTTTCACATTCTACCATTGTTTTCATATTGGGTTTGATTTTCCGGATTCTGAATTTTTTTGTCTTCCTGAGTTTCGTGATCTTCGCTGTCAGATTTTTTAGAATCACTTTCTTTAGAAGTGGAATTAGGACTAATATTATGGGAAATATTCTCTTTTCTCTGTTTCTTTTTCTGCATTTCTCTTCTCTGTTCCTTTACTGGGCTATGAGTAATATCGTGGACCAGTGAATAGACACAACGAATTTTTAACGTAATATTCATTTTATAGCTATTTTTGTGATTTATATTCAATACTTAAACCCTCGTACATCTATATTGTTAGTAACTTTTATCTCATGTGTAAAAGAAAAGTATAAAAACTCATGTGTAAAAGAAAAGGTCGTGTATACATACCTTACTAGTTTTAGCTCTGTTATACACACTCAACGCACTTGGTGAAAATAGACCATCATAGAAACTAATGGTCACGTGACCAATATAAACAAATAAGAATACAACTACGAAAAAGAGTCATATATTCAATTGGACCAAGAGTCATTATCGCTAGTATGCCGTGAGGCTTAAAATTTGTTGAAATATACAAAAGTGTTCATTCACTGGTGCCCGTTCATTCACTGGTGCAGTTACCCTAATTAAAGCTTCATTCTTGTTTATTACATTTATTATCGCGCCAGGGACAAGTAATGGTTCCTTTTTATCCAAAAATTGGTTTAGAATTATACCTTCTTTCAAATTCAGAGGATTCAAAATTGATATTTTGGTCAGCATTTCTGTTCGAGGTCCAATTGTTATTAAATATGTATCTGAATGGTGATTTATATTTCGTTGCAGTAGAATTGAAAATAGAATTGTTCCGATAGAAACAGATGAATTTTTAAAATCGATTTTACATTTTTGCGTATCAAAGAAGTCTTGACCTAAAAGACCGTCGAAAGGAATACCCGTATTAGAGTCAAGGACCTGAAATCTACCGTTGAGCGAGTGTTTACGATTTGATAATTTGAGGTTTGTTTCTCCCAAAGTCGCAATTGGTGAATTGACATTAATACCGTTGAGCATTATTGGTTTAGGAGTAGTGATTTTGAATTCATAGAGACTTGATTTTTTTATCGTATTATTTGTCGTATCTATTAAAAATTTTGGAACTCCGTCAGGGGAGTTTGATAATGGAGATTCAAATAAAATAAACGTTGATTCGTTTTTATTCAAGTATACATTATGAAATGTAAAAGAACTGAGCTGTGACGTAGTGTTATGTTCATCGTTATTCACAGATTTTTGTGGAGGAAAATTAGAATTACTGTTTCGTTCTAAAGGTTGAAAACGTTGATTAAGTACTCAGATGAACATTTGAATGTTGAACGTTTTGAGAATTCGTTCCATTTCAATTGTTTTTATTACGACGAACAATTGCAGCAAATCTTTTTATACATTCGTCAATAGAATGGCCCATATTTTTGCAATAACGACATTGAACTTGATTTACTGGGCGGTGCGAATTTTTGGTTGAACTTGGATCATTAGGCTGATTCGGATATTGCGATTGGTTTGAGTATTTATAGGAATTTTGAAATTTATTTTGTTTAAAAGGTTGATTTTGTTGTGTGACGTGGATTGGTTTGAAAGGTTGATTTTGTTGAGTGAAATAGATTGGTTTAGAATATTGAGATGTCGAAGGATTTGATTTGAAATTTTTGAAGCGACAAACTCTACTTGCATGATTTGTTCTGTTACAATAAGTACAACTTCGGACATTATCATAATGAATTCGAAGAGCTTTTTCTACGGCTGAAGCAGCGGTAACGGCTTCGTTGATTGTTTGAAAATCTCTATACCGAAGCATTTGTGAGATCTGAGGATGAGTATGATAAATGAATCGGTTAAGGGCCATCTTAGTTACCATTGCAATGCTTCCAGGTAAAAGACTTTCATTTTGTTCTGACGCGTGAACGGCTGCGAGAATTCGAGATGAAAGGTCCTCAATTCTTTGAAAGAATTGGGATACATTTTCAGTTTGCTTTTGAACAATTGAATTTAATTCCGCAAATAACTGATCGAGACTTTTCTTATTTTGATAAAGATTTAAAAGAAGGTCTGAAACTCCTTCCCAAGTTGTGAGATTGCAATGCATGTCGATTTGTTCTCGTGCTTTGCCAGTGATACGAGTTTTTACGTAAAGTAATAATGCGGGTTTTTGAGATTCCGCAGCTAGTTCAAAAACTCCATCAATTTGTTTTACGAAGCTACGAATTTTATATCGATCACCGTCAAATGTTTCAGGAATTAACTTGATTAAAAACGAGACTTCGTACGTAGGTCGCGACGTTTGCGGTGCTTCATTAGGCATGGTTACGTAGAATTTAGGAAAATTTAGGAGAATAGAAGGAGAAGAATTGTCTAGACTGATGAGTATCTACTGAGCAGTACTTACTGTGGAAGTTGCCCTTTGCAAACGGTGCTGGCTTTGCTAAGACCAGTATTTTCTAACCAGATTGCGGAATTTTCTTCAGATGAGCTGCTACCTTGTATTTTGTCTTGTTTGATGTTCACGTTCTCAGCAAATTGAATGTTGCCACTCGGTTCGCAGGGTAGAGTTGCTAATTCCATTTATTTTCACTGCGTGTAGAGTGCTGGACAATCCCGTCCTCGTCGCCAAAATTTATATGTTGTATTCCGGATACTTAATATAAGTATATTTATTAAGTACAATTTCTAAACGAAATACAAACTATGGACGTAATACAAAAGATCTTATTGTTAGTAGTCTAGGAAAGACTCGGTAAGAGACTGATCGGAAGCGAATTCAGACGGAGAAAAGAATGCTCGCGAGAAGAAGAAATCAGCAGGAGATATAGGTTTTTGGGGTCTGTAAAGTGGGGGTTGTTTTAAGTCTAATGATCAGTAAGGTATGTCGAACTGAAGATAGAGAGACGAACTGAAACGTTTAGATTACATGAGTGGTTACTAATGCTAGCGAGAATCTTATCAAACTCGCAAAATAATAATAAATAAAAAGTCATTATGAAATAATCATTATGAAACTGTTGTATACCAACGATAAGATTCTCTCTAGCATAGAGTAATCACTCATGTAATCTGAACGTTTTAGTTCGTCTCTCTATCTTCAGTTCGATATTCTATCTACTATTACTCATCCCTGAACGTCATCCCCATGATTCATCCCTTACTGACCATTAGATCTAAAACAACTCTCACTTTATAGAACCAAAAACCTATATCCTCTGCTGATTTCTTTTTTTCGCGAGCATTCTTTTTCTCAGTCTCAGCCGCTTCTGATCAGTCTTTACCGAGTCTAATCTAGACTACTAAGATCTTTTGTATAACGTCTGTAGTTTGTATTAAATATATATATATATATATATATTAAGTATCCGGAAAACAACAAAACTTTTATTCTTGTATATTTTGAAGAAAATTTGATCATTTCTGTTCTTGTTTTAGTCGATCAATTTACAAGAAAATGCAGCTTTGAATACAGAGTTTCTCAATTTTTTTGCGAACTAGCACAATAATCGTAATCAATACAACTTTTCGCTGTATAAAAACAATATCTATAAACGCGGACAAGGTTTCATCATACATTGAAAATTCAAAAAATAACGTGAACAAAGGTTTCGCTAATAATTGCAAAAGCTTCTATAGGATCTCCCCATGCACTTTTGCCATTGCGAACATCTTCAAACGGTGTTATTTTAATTAAACTCGCAGTTTGTACAAGTCAAGCTTGTTAGTAGACGGGTTAAACCATGCGCGAAAGGTACGAAACAATAGGGAGAAGTATATGCGTCTTGTTTAATCTCAATTTTGTGACGTGTATTTTTGTGCAACTGCAGCATACGTTGCAGTGCACCAGGTGGCCCCCGCGTTATCTCTTTTATTAAAAGCACGTTGCGATGCAGTTCAATTTTCGTTCCCTTTATCGAAAGAACGCAGTCGATTCGAATGATCACTTGACGCGTCTGCAATCGTATGGTTTGTTTCAGTTTCCACGTTGCTTGTTCCTCGCACACATATCCTGAACGGAGTACTAAACGTGACTAATATTACTTTATAAAATAACAAGAATCTACGTATCCAAATTCTTAGTAACTCTTTTTTGTATACGAAAAGAAATTTTCTTGAATAATTCCTGATGGATCTCTAGAATCTCAATACATAATCAGAAATTTTAAATATTGGAATCTACCGTTTTGACAGGTCCTTCTAGTGTTAATTACAACTAAATAACTACAAATGCTAAATTCAAGAGTGTTGCTTATGCATCCCCTTGAGTCCAGCCATGTCAATTTGAAGCTTGTTGAGTGTAATCGAGACGACACTGAACCTAATATTAAACGGAAAGATAAACGTACTTACTATAAAGTGTAATGTTGGCATTCGCTACGCCGAGCGTGTTTTTTGATATGCATTTGTACAACCCGTAATCCGTCTCTGCTACCGAGAGAATGGTAAGTTTCATGTGCACTTTGTACGTGCTGTCTGAGACCGACTGTGTGTACCTTGTACCTGAAAAATGAAAAACGAGGTTAGCCTATGACGGAGCCGAGGTTACATTTCTTTGGACAAAGCGCTATGGCTGGCACTATAATTTATTCTAAAATAATTACTACTTTAAAGCGACAGCACATACAGTGAATAAGTCAGTGAAAAGGGTGCAAAAGCGTTATGCCGACTGTTTTATGCCATGCGAGACCGGGGGAAGTCAGAAAAAGGTGACTGATGTAATAATACTGATGTTTCCTGCGTGCAATTCATCATTTTTCGTGGAAAGCTAAAACAGTTTTTTTTCCATCTGACGTAATTATCTGCTTCAGACTTTTCACTTTGAATAATTCAGTAAACGTCGGATAAGTAAATATGGAATGTTCCACAGTTGAATCGTAGCGATACGTTTACGGGAATAAGTGTATCGAATAGGAAAGGAAGGATGTATGTGAATTGATTAGAAATCGATGGTTCGAGTTTAACTAGACGTAAGAATATTTCGAAACGCATTTGTCAATATCATGCCATTTTGATTCGTTCAAACTCTGCGCCCTCCACCTTGCGCTCGATCAACCATAAAAACAGGCATTAAGGTCTCCTGCATGAATTCATATCCACCAAGGGAATTATTGGATTCTCTGTCTATTGGATCGGCAAATCTTACAGATTCTGTACTTCTTCTTTCGGTAAGCGTTTATCACTGATCAGATTTTCAATCGTTCAATTCTGTTGACTCTATACTTCTTATTTTATTAATATGTACACGTGTTCATTAATTCTTGCAGCAAAGCTTGCTGTATTTCTATCATAGAAACGGCACACTTCAACCATTAATTTCATTTGATATTCGATCAATTTAATAATAAAAAGTAGAGCTTTGCCAAGAGCATGAAGTATGAGATCAGTGCGACTTTCACACGTACTTGCGCGAACAACTTTTGCCGGGCAAGTGATATTAATCTGAATTCACAGTGTTGATATTAATCCCGTCGCAAGTGTGCTAATTAATTCAAAGTAAGGACTCTTAGTTTTCATTAAGCGTGGCTTTCAATTACTGTTGCTTCCTCTTTAGACAGTTCGTTTTCATGTTTTCGTTCCGAAATGTACGTCGTCGGGGACGAGGGAACTTTACACCACACGGTTTGTGGTAAAGCGAAAGAAAAGGAGCCATGACTGGCAATATTGAAGTGGATCACGCTGCTATATACTCGTTATCATACGCAGCAGGAAGTGGGAGCGATTTCAGCATATTACATGAAATTATGCAATTAATCCAAGACAATTAGCTCGTGATCAGCTTTCCTTTGTTGCAATGTTAAAATAATTTATATTCTCAAACAACAACAATAAAACGTTTATTTGTTGCCTCTGTTGATCATACACAAATTAAATCTCTTATTTCGACGGGCGCATTCAGTGAATTTTCTATAGGTTTCTACTTGACGGATATCTAAAAATAAGACAATAAGGTAATAGCTTTAGTGAAATTGTATGAACGAGGTAAAAAATGATTCGAAGAAGTGATTCAGACTTTTAACAAAGTACTAGAATACTATAGCAATTTCTGCAGCGGGAAGTTCTCTGGATATTCAAAGTCGTTCGAGCAGTAATGCATAGTTCTGTATCTGACCGTTTATCTCAGAAATGAAAGGGCGATCATCGTCATCCGACGAAAGAATTTTCCGTTCCATTTTCCCTTTTGTAAATTGCTCGGCAAAAATATGAATTCGCGTAAACGTTCGCAAGTCTAATAATGAACGAGGCGAACACGGCGAAGCCGCAGTAAAGAGATTTCGCAATTAACAGTTCGAGATTGCTCGGGGGTCCGGAAGAGAGTGAAATTTATAAGTGTAATGATCCGAGGCGAGTCGGAAAAGTATTTTCTCGGTTAAAGAGAAACTTTTCCTCGAGAAATGTATGAGCGAATGCGATAGAAACAGAGAGGAACGACGTAGGAGGGGAGGAGAGGGGAAGTAACAGCGAGAGTGTGGAATGCATTTATGTAGTAGTTCTATCGACCGTTGAAAATGGTGGAAAAACTTTCACCAGCTTCGAGTTCCAAAAGCAGATGAAAAAGTTTAACGACGTTGAACTGCGTTGCCGGGCATTACCACGCTAGTCATTGAATAGATTTTCCGAAATAAAACTCCCGTTCAATTCGAAAGTTACCGCCGCCGTTGTTTTTCTTCTCCTTTCCATTAGACAGCTTATAACTATTGTTTACGCCCGCGCACGATCAAAATTACTTGGCAGACTTGGAGGGATACCGGGAAACTTCGTACGACGTTGTCTGTACGTCAGAAAAGTATAAACAAATTTTAAGACGCTGTCGTTAAAAACCTAATCGTTTTTTATCTCATACTATGTGTATAATTGACGACGACTCCAAAGGGGAATAGAGGAAATGTATTTTACAATCGAGAGGGTCGTCCTACGACACTTATACATACAGAAAGTGCTAGGAAAAAACCAATACGGTGTTCAAAAGACTACACGACCGAAGTGAAAACTTCTATGGAGATCGCACGCCTGTTTGTTTCTCGCTCGCGTGTGACGGTTAAAGAAGTTTTCGCTTCAAAATCGAATAATTTTTTGAAAATAATGTAAGAAAAAGCCGTATTTATTATGCACAGATAACCAATCGTTGGTGACAGACGTGTTTGTCACGTGCGCTCGTTTCGATCTGCCTTTCTTTTTCAACTCGTTGACGATCGTAATTTTACAATTCTCCTGCTTTTTTTGATTGTTAATTTTTCTAAATTTAGCTATATATATATATATAGGGTTGTCTGTCAACACGCATACATACACACATACATCATACGTAAATCAACCCTACAATAAGAAACCAGAAAACCCTCAATGGGCTAATGGCATTGGCCGCGACCTGTCCGATTTCGCCAGACCAAATTAAGAAGCTGTGCAACAACGGTGTAACGAGGAGCGCACGTTGCATCCTGCAGTGTTGAGCCAGTGTACGAGCCTAAGTGCATCCGTTCGGAAGGGATTCGACGGCTTGAAGTTTCCTCCGGCGAATTAATAACGGAGCGGACACCGTTTTCCCTCGGTGAACCGCACGTTACGGGCGAAAAGAGCCACGCGCGTGGAGCAGAAGTCATGACAATCACGAGTCATTAAAGTTGTACAGATGGCCCCCGACGAACCCAGAAAACGTCTGGTTTGAAACGGTCGAGAAGGGTGCGGAGTCGTTGTGATGCAGGCTACGGACCACGGGGCCGGAGACTAGGATAGCGCGCTGCCATAGCGAGCTTCAGGGGGGCGGGGGTGGGGGTGAAACGTGGAGTGAAACGCGGAGTGAAGCGCGGGGGTGAAAGGGGTGAAAGGACAGTAATGGCATGGGTAAGTAGCTTGAGGCACACCAACCCTCGTGCAGAGGTCGCTTAAATACGCGTTACTTTCCTTTCGCATTGTCCGCGGAATATTTGCCGGCTATCCAATAAAAATCTAAGGTCGGAACTTTGCTCGGGTAAACGAGAACGTAATCAGCCGCCGAGAAACGCCCGGAAATAAAGAACAGGAATCTAAATCACACCAACTTTTCAGTTATCTGGAACACTGGCCGCGATCGTCCCACCCAGAGTGCTACGGATTTTCGCGAAATTCTGCAAGAACTATTTACTGGTACCTTTGATCGAACTCGTTCGGTCCTGTTACTGTTCTATAATATTATCCTGCGGGTACAACTCCTGGCAAAAAGTATTCGACCACAGTTGAAAATGAATTAGTTCACTGAAGGTGAACAGGATTAGAAAGCAAAAAGATTTCACGGCTTTTCACGTTCAACAATGCAGCCAAGTACCGGTAAAATGCAACTGTATACGATAAACAATTACTGCTGACCCTGTTGTTAGTTTCTACACTGCACACCTGTTAATAATACATGTCTGTTTTAATGACGAAGCAAGCAGAAATAATTTCGACCAATATTATTTCGGATGTACATGCGAGAGATGCAATCGAAGTCATTCGAAGTAACGCGATCCGTGTATGCACACGCGAACTTTTCAGCATTGATGTGATTCGATGGTCGAACATTAAATATTTGCACCGCCATCAAGCAGAAATTCAATCGCGAAAATTGGTTCGTTACCCGTGCTCACCTGTATTTTTCTATGTCAGCTTAATGCAATATTTCCCACGTGATCTCGCAGCATAGATAATTTCGGATCGCGTAACGTGGAATTACACAGAATTTCTGTACACACATGCATATACATATACATCGATTCCCGACAGTGCAACCTAGAAGTTTTGCGCGATTTATCGACGAGTCGTTTTATATGTATACGAAGCCATAGTATATGCTGAATTTCAAATTCGTGATTGCATCGACAGTTTTAATGGCAGTGACAATACGGACCGCGTGGCCGAGCTTTCACGGGATACAGTTTGCTTCTCGGTAAATGAACGTAAATTTTATGATCGCCAGATGACGTTTATACATTCGGTTCGATGCTCGCGCTGATATCAACGTTATACTTTGATCTATTTCTAGTTCGTTATTGCCTGTTATCACAAATAGACGTTTCTAATTTAATTTAGACAATCATTATTTTCACATTACTCGAATGTACTAAACTAAAGGTTCACTTTTTTGGACTTACATTCGTTGTCCGCATCAACTGATCGCATTTTTCGTGAGAAATCTAACAAACAATAGCGTCTACTTCATTATTGGTTAATTAAACAAACACTTCCACGGGTACTTTTTGTGAGTCCAGCATAGTACATACGTTGACAAAGTGCGTATTAATGCGAATTTAACGAAATCAGAAGAAGAGCCTCGATTAAGGTATATACGAGGTGCAGAATTAATTGCGGCGTATAAACGAGGTTCTACTGTAACTGCGAAATAATGAATCGCAATAATTGCAGCAATTATTGTTATCATTAGCCACATTCTATAGAGACGCGTTCTAAATATGAAAAGTTATTTTTACGGAGGAAAACAGGTTTAATCTAGATGAATCACGTGGATTTCCGTACTACTTTCACGATTTGCGAAAGGAATAACAGATATTAAGCTGCCAACAAATGGTCGGAAGAAGCATCACGATCGTGGAATTGCATATCGCGGTAAAACCGAAATGAAATCGCAAACTTTCGGGAAATATGACTTCATACCTCAGACAGGATTTTTCCGTCTGAAATTCTCGCCGAAAGTTTTTCTCAAACTTTGACCATTGAATTTTTTAGTAACAGAGCTGTACCGTTTCCTTATAATGCACTATTCGAATCATTTTGTTTAAATCTTCAAGTCTGGTATAGTAAATTCATATTTAGTAGTTCCTAGGACCACTTTTGGAAAAACCTTTGCAAGTAGAAGGACGATGCGATAAAGATTAGGTGGTCCTAGTATAGCGAGTGCCATAAATTTGTGTAACAGATAGGTTCGGTTCATTGCAAAGGAAATATGATAATTCTAGTCTGCAAGGTAAAACGACTGGGTCAGTGTCCAGCTCGACAATTAAGGGTTAAACAAAGCGACTTTTCTCCTTGTTTGCGCGACAGGCAATAAATCGCAATTTAGTATGTTTGCCAGCGTGGGTCAACGGTGACCGATGCGACCTGAATACGAAGTTACTATCAGGCATCGGTGACCGACGACGGGACGTTCAACCGGTTAACAAGTTGTTACAGCGATATTACGGGAAAGTGTGGCTCGACTACCGTGAAATGTGAGGCGTGCAGAAGAATCTTTAAATCGGATCAGATTCCTTTACCACCGTTCGGGTTAACTTTTTATCAGAATCTACACGTTGCCACAAACTGAGCGTACTTAGCACTTCTCTCTCTCTCTCTCTCTCTCTCGCTCTCGCTCTCTCTATGTGTGTGTGTGTGTGTACCACAGAAATATAGCATTCAAGTATAAACATTAACAACGCCATACTAATAATTAGACTGCGGAAAAAAATAAATAGATCAAATTCAAACTAGCTAATGAGATGTAAAGAAATAGATGTTTATGAACTTCCTGCATATTGCAATTAATTCAGACAACTTTTATTTTCCATAAAACCCCGCAATCTACTAATAATCAAGCAATCTGTTGCATAAATTAAAAGCGTTAAAGAGTTTGATAACAACCAATTGTAGTTGATGCGATTATCGTAATCTTTTATGTCGGACTTGGGAAAATGAATTTCGACCAATTTTTGCGACTGCACAGCGAACGATAAAAGTTTGGAAATTATAGTTGACTCTGGCAAAGAAAAACCGAATAAATGCGTAACCTTTTGACTCCGGTCGACGAAGAAGAGTTGTAGAATATTGGGAACTCTGAATAATTCCGGGATCATTATTTTTGCCGCGTTGATTGCCAAAGCCCTGCTTAACCGTGTTACGTAAATTGATGTCCATTGTTACTTGCACGCACGGGACGCTGAATTGTTCCGTAAATAATCCTTGAAAAGTGTAGCACCAAAGTCTCATTCGAAGTAATTATGGCTCCATGCATTTTCGTGTAGATATACGAATGCGACGTTGTTAGACCATTCCGGTAATGTACGGTATGTACATATGTGCCGTGTACTGTGCGTACGCTCGTTAATAAAACAGCTTTAACTACACTACCCAGTACGGTTCAATCGCTCTTCACTGAATTAGCAGTCCAGGAACACGTCCATTACAAACGCGCACACGCGAAAGTGCGCTTCATACAAATACCGTGTGTGCGAGTCTTGTGGTGCGAATCGACGGAGTTTTACTTGATTTTATTCAATCCACTCCGTCTCGGCACACACCATGCAATTCACGCTGCTGTAGATACCATTCCAAAAAACGACATTTATTTACGTAGAAGTGGATATTGTGATCTCGACTACTTATCAAATTTCATTCAGTACAAAATTCGAGCGTTCTTCACAATTTTTTAATTTTCCTAAAATTTGATCGCGCAGAAGTGAACAATTTCGATAGAATTTTTATAACAACCTCTCGAGATTAATTCGATAGAACTTGGATAATTTTTCAACAATTTTTCGTCTTCCTTAAACGTCCTAAGATTTATGGATACGTATCTGTCTACACCTTATAAAATGTATTATGTACCTAGAATTTCGCAAAAGCTGTGGTGGATGCATGCAAGTTTAACTGATGTCACTGAACTGCTATAAATCACCTGCACAACTGTAAAATTTCTATCTAGATGCTGAGTACAGCATGAGAGGGCGAAATCAAGCATGATCGACAAAGTCACTGCTTTTTTCATCTTCCCTCTTCACTGGACGACGAATAAAATCAAGAGATAAGTTTTATGAGAAATACATGAACCGGAAAAGAAAATACTCGGAATTGCTGAATAAATGAACATCAAACTTATGAAGGCAAGGTACACCGAACTACAAATTTTCATATATTCCAATACGAACATTTAAAAATATAATAATTTTTCCTGAAGTTCATTGATCGCTAATAATACCGAAGTAATGTTCTTTTAAAGTGTTTCTAGTTGTTTTTAGGTTGAAATGAATTAGCATAATGAGGATTTATTAGCCTTGGGGATTTCTAGGTAAAACAATTATTCTTCGGCAAGCAATCCGATTTCGTTTTGAATGCCGACTATTTTACCAACATCCGACAGGAATTTCTGAAACTTCGGAACCTGCAGCGGAGAAGTTTGGCGGCACTGCTTACCAATTTTCTGTTCGCCCGAGTAACATCCGCGTTTTCTTCGATTTCGACTTTTAATTAAGTTTTTAAGTACAAACTATATGTATATAAATAGTAGACAGACGTCGTGTTGTGTAATGCCTTGTAATTACAGCGCAGACCTTATATATATATATATATATATTTAGCAATAACTCCGAGAAATACATGCAAAGTACAATTTATAATATCCAGACTGCGAATTTTTTACGACCTATTTCCAGCAAATTGCAAGGAGATAAATAAAAATTCTTTTCTTCGTTTAATTAGCTTGGTAAGTTCAATAATAGTTCGGTATTCGTAAAATCTTTTAAACGTTTTACAGTCCGAAATAACACTCACACAATTTCGTCATAAATGGATTAATATTCGCAATTAAGTAATGTCGATTACACGTAGACTTTGACGGCAGAAAATCGCTGGCAAAGACAACGAGCTTCTGTGTAACCAGTCTTTGCAAATTGCGTCAAGACAATTCCATTTTGCATGAAAATCCGCTGGCTATTTATGACGCACACAGCTCTGAAAGTTGCAAGCTCCGCACGCTAGACACTAATTTTAGACTTAATATTACTTTTGTGAACCGAAATTAATGAAGGAATGCATGCCCTTTAAAAAGAAAAGCAGGAACGGCTCGGAACGCATAGTTAAACACGCGCAGTTTACAATTTTCGTTTTTAATGTCGTTTATAGGCAAACGTTACGAATAAATTGAATGCATTAATCTAGAAATATTCATGAAAAAGATTTTAATTTCTAGCTGAAAGAATTTCTCTTGATTTTATATGCTCCAACATAATTGCGTAGTTTCATAATGTTTATAATGTTAAATTTGACTTCGTTGTTATGTTCTTTCGCAAGAGAAAATAATTCATTGTGTTTTCTCGTAATTAATGCTTATAAAATACGATTGAAGTTATTACATGAAATTGTTGAAGCAATTCTCTTTTATTATAACATTGCGTATTTTGTACCTTTTTATTTGAAAAAATTGTTTGTTAAGAATGACGATATAAATGAAAAGTTTTGATAATGAGTTATTCGAAAATTTGTCATTGTAGTTCTACGAACAATTAATTTTAATATTGGGTAAAATTAATAATTTCTTCGCAATTGTAGCTGCACGTTATACATAAATTTCGAAGTGAAGTATTTTACCTCTCTTCCAAGTCATTTGATGAATCATTGAGTTTCACGTGACGCGAGTGTATTTCGTTTAAAGAATACATATACGCATATGCAAAAATCGTTAATCATCCGCCGCAAGATCATGTTATACGATTTCTTCCTATCCTTGAATTAATTATCCTGATGCATTCAGTATTCGCGATATCGCCTTAATGGAATTCATTGCAGGGTTAATGCATTTTCGAAACCTCATCCAGCGTTGCATTCGACGAACGTGTTATCGTTAATTTCTCAGCTGATAAGGGAAACCGTGTTATTTAACTTTAATTTAAACTTATGAACAATCTTTTTGCAACTGTATTCGCCAATTTCATTCAGCGCAATAAATCAATGCAACAAAACATTTGTTGTGCAATCATGAATTTAATTAGCAATCTATTTATACCTATTCTCGTATTCTCCTGATAAATTTCAACAGCGAAATATTCGCCTATTACTTAATTGACTTTTTTTGTTGCTTTGATATCGAAAAAGGAAATGAATGTCAAACATTTTAAACGAACGAGATAAATTACAAGAATATGCAACGTGTAAAGGTAAAAATAGTTTTGATACAATTATGTTTAGCAGGAGCTGTGCATACTAAGGACCATTTTTTCCATATCACTGAGAGTTAATTTAAATCTGCGTTGCTCGTTTAAGCCGGATTTTAAAAACGCATTCGAGAAAATTCTAATGCACTATTATTAAAATGCAGCGGAAGTTTGTCTGATAACTTTTTTTTAAGAATATTTCGAGATGTACACAGTGTTCCGCCAGTTTTCTGTATCGCCACAAACCATACATTTGTCAGGATAAAGGTTTAACAGCACAGAAGTATCTGTTCGAAATAAATTAATTGCAGAAATTAACGTTCGTTGGGTTAGATAGAACTTTGCACGGAAACTGGTGGAAAGAGTCTACACACGTTGATGGCAATGGTGACAGTATATTAGATTTGACATACCATCTGTGATGACGTCATCGTGTGGTGATTTCGTCCAATAGTTGATAGGCATTGGGAACGCCTCTAAATTGCACTGCAAAGTCGTTCTCTGCCCCTCCTGTGCTGCCACTGTATAATTATGTTTCGAGATCTCCGGAGCAACTGTAACAATAAATTATTTCCGTTTTAGTTCAACGTATAAACATCTTTACTCGCAATAAAAAAGATCTGTGTTAATTGCAACGGAAAGAAGTCAAACGAAATCAAATGGTTGTTTAAAGATACTTACATTGTACTATAAGCATTATTCTTTTACTGACAGTGGGTGGCACGCCATTCGATGCAATACAGAAATATGCACCCATCTGCGATCGGTTGACTTTCGTGATGTTGAAGACCGATCCGTCTATGCTTTTCACTGCAACAAGAAAATTCGGTTCTACTTACTAAAATTATTTTATCGTATTGTTATCGTTTATGTTTAATATCGGATTATCCTCATTTTCCATTACCTACATACTCAGCACCGTAAGATCAATTCAATTAAGTCTGAAAAGAAAAATTTAAGTACATTTATGGTTCCTCGAAGTGCCCTCAGAACATAAAGGGTTAATTTAACATGTAACTTGGAGGATACTAAAATGTCCATTACGCAGGCAGAGTACGAGGGTTAATAATTCCAAGATGAAAAACACAGCTAGCAAAAAGATAAGCTGGTTGTATGCGCTATTATATTTTAGAATGTTGAGCAAGATCAATGTAGCCAGTGGATATTATCCACCCTCGATAAAACTTTGTTGGCTGAGAATTCTTAAGCCGTCGCGTCGCGTCGCGTCGTCGGCTTTTTGTATAAAATTGTATAAAATAGCCAATCGACAAAGTTAATGCTACGAATAACAAGCATACGAGTTCTCAGAGAATTAGTAACGTTGAACTAATAACATCGACATAATATTCCCTGTTGCGTAAACCGTTCATTATTCGCGCGTAAGCCGAATAAATTAGCAAGAAGTTTGATAACGTTAGCAACTAAAGGTTAAGCACATAAATTTATTACGTCATTAAATGTTTGAAGGTATTGTTACGGGGTGCAGTTATTGATATCAGCGAAGCCTCATTTAATTACGTAAACGTTAGCATCGCGTGTAGATGCACGCGCGGGGTAGTATCGCTCGATCGCTCGATCGCTCGATCGCTCGATCGCTCGATCGTGCGATAGTCTTTCGCGCGCAAATTTTGTCGTTTCCGTTGGAAAATTCGCTGGAAGTCGGAAGGTTCTCGAACGGATCGATCGGGGATCAAGTTTCGCGCGGCGACGATTCACTGAGAACATATTTATCCGTGCGAGTGATAAATCCGGCACAGGATTCGCTACTTCCGTTTCGGCGGAACAATAATAACTCGCGAAGCGGGCCGGTGTTGATTTAGCCTTGGCAAAAAGCTCGTTATAGCCTGCCCGAAATTAATATTAACTGATCAGCGCGAGGGTCTGCTTCCGCACCATCGATACTGCGAATAATCCCCGGTTTTTGTTAATCCATTTAATCCGAGTGGGTATTCGATGCTGCCCCCGTGCCCACATAGTTGCGGGGGAATTCTGTTGCAGACGCAACGCTGAACACGCGTTTCTTGCTTCGACCAGGGGACACGTGATTATATCCTCCTGCGACGGTTACGACTATACAGATCCTCCGAAAAACGCGGATTGCGTGCTTGTGCATCGTCTTGTGGCCATTTGAAATTGTACAAGGGTCGAAGTTACACCTCCTTTTGAGAGGGATGTACAGTCTCGAAATTTCAATAATGATTTTAGATGTTTAAGAGGCCTACTCATTTTTGAAGAATTTATCCTCGTTACCTCGTTACGATTTACACTTTGGAAACCCCGGAAGCTCGATCGCCGAGAATCGAATTCCACTTGCGAGAATTTAACCATTGTATAAAGAACCAATGGAGATAGTGGCCCATTAATGTTTAATGTATTTTCATATATTTCGTATCAAAGAATAATGTACGCGTGATGATCATTTTCTATGAATATCGAATTCAGTGGCTCTCAACCTTTCATGCTTCATGTACCCCTTGGAAGAGCAGCACAATCATTCTTCCACTAAATTGCTCATAGCAAACATTTGAGGTATTCACAGCTCGATGAAATTTGGTAGACTGATACACAAGGCTACAGAGAAGTGACCCGCAAACCCATTAAACCTAAATGACCAGCCTAACGTAAAAATGACTATCGAAACTTGGTTCGAGCCTTGTGATAACCGATGATCCGTCAAATGTTTCGATCTATGCGATGCTATTTAATTAAATATTCTTCAATGGTTCTATATACGGTATCGTATTATTAAATATTACTAATGTTCACTCTCTATAATTAAAATGAAATAAAACGAGGAAATCTATTTAAGAATTTGAAAAGAATTTGGTACATTGTTAGTTCATAAAGTTTCTATAGCACACTTCTTTAAGTAGAATAATATCGATTCGATATCTTCCAATCTCCAAAAATGAAAAACTCACTTTTCATCCCTTAAAAATAGTGTGTCTACAAGAGGTTAAAGAAAGCAACGTGTGCAAATGTGCAAACCATTTGTGAAAATGGGTTTGAGGACGACAAGTGTTTGCAAATACTCGGTGATTGAGTGCAATGGCAGCAGCTAGTTGCCATATTGCTTCGGCGATAGGAAAAGCGACACTCGTTTCTATTTTTTTAAACGAAGAGATTAAATATATGTTTGTTTAGGCACGCGATACCATGTTAACTGAATAATTCAATTGATAGTTCGTAGAATAAAGATCTTTATCAACTCAATACTTAATGTCTCTCTGTAAAAATCTAATACATGGATTTGCAATCAATTAATGCTAGAAGAAAATCTAGAAAATCCATTTCATATAAATACTAAAGTATTCCAGTTTCCCGAATTATTTAACAGATAATCATTTGCAGACGATACCCTACTGTGTATAAAAAATGAATCGTTTCGTTCGGTTGATTAATTTCTCGACGCTTTCACTCCCCTTGATTGGAACCAGCGCAGCGGTCTCTCGGAGTAGTCGATCGATCAAAGGTGCAACTGGAGGAATGATTTTTATTTGCAAATCTTTGCACGTACAGTTTCGCCGGCGTTTGAACGCCTAGCACTCCTCATAAATTAAAAGCATTTCAAGGTTTTCCTCAGCATTGAAACTCACGGCGCTCAATATATGTATGTTATTCTTGACTTGGAAAAACTCGCGGCTCATTCAAAAGATGGCACGAGGTTGTTACCATTTCGCGCGTCGTCTGAATAAAATAACATACAGCTCTTGTGGAAACGAGTCGCTAACGATTTACAGATTTACAATTTTAACATTCGTCCTCTGTTCCCGTAATAAATCCATTCATACGTCTTCCTCGCAGCAGTATTAAAACAGAAACCAAATTACCGAGACACGACGACTTATAACTAGACTGCGGATTTTATGCATTTATGGATTCGCAAAGATTGCATTATAAAAGCTACAGAGGGACGGACACCAGCAATTGGAGGATAGCTAGCGAGAAGAGGACTATAGGATAGGTACATGTCAAACAAAATGATAAATGTCATTTCGATCTGTATCAAGTGAAAGGACAATAAAAAGTACACACAGTATAATAAAAAGAGCAAAGTGGCCGCGGAGTCGTTATGTTCTGCAGCAATAATGCTAGAGTAACACAGTGACGGGACAACAAGAAAGTTGGGATGTTCATTGGACGCTTTCAACCTGCATTTCCAGTGCTGATAGAGACTACAGTGGTAACCACACCAGTAGAGCAGAGGGACACACAGAGCGAACGTAAATCTTGCGGTGGAAAACTAAAAGGCGGTTACAGCGGTCAGTCCTGGTTTAATTTTCGATTCGTTGGGCTCTGACATTCTACCTACGCGCTTAATCTGTGCACAAAGCAATTTATGTTATTGAAGTCTCTGTCGACTCTACCTGTAATCACTTTCACGGGAGATAACCTCCAAACCACTGGCCAAACCATTCAATACAAATCGTATTTCCTCTTTAATTAATTACCTGCAAAACCCCGTGGGCCATCAATTACCGGATGCGCCATCTCTGTCGCGCGTTTTCGAGTCTGGCCCGACTTTGAGATATTTAAAGCGACCGCTTAGTTTAAATAGCTCCTGTGGGATTGTAAACATTGATAGCGCGTTTGTATTAAATCGACTATCGCTCACGAGATATCGTTTTTAATACGGCGGCGGTCCCGGACGATGCCGATTTAAAAAAAAATCACAAACATTCGAGCCGCTATCATTTTGCAAAATGGGATCGCGCGTTAATCAACTCGGACTCGTTTTCAAAAATCTACTTTCGCGATACATTGTTCACTTTTGTGTGTGGGAACATGAGAATATGTCCAAAAATATCTTCCATGGCACACGATGTAACAATTAAAACGGAATGAACAATGTATTATGAAAGTAGAAGTTTCAAGCTTTAAAATGAGCCAAAGTTTACTGCTGTACGATCTGTTTTCACGAAATTATAACGGTTTCATTATCGAGCCACTGTATATAAATTACACAAATTCCAGCTTTTGCATTTTACCGTACGAAATAAATTAGCCGCGTTAAATTAATTTCTCAAACGGCCCAACCAGATAAAAATGTTATGTATTTATCTAAAACGGCTGGATTAAAATTTGAATAGAGTTTCATTAATTTCAACCGTATTTTTAATCTTCAGAAGGTATTAACACACAAGAGACGTAAAAGGTAAATTTGCAGAAATTGTCCACGGTCCGCGGCCTAATGATAACGTCGTATATGTATAAATAAAGTTGGAAGAAAGAGTGATTTCTTCATTTCGTGGAAAAACAAAAGTGATATTAAGAATCAATATTCATTCTTTCCCAATATATCGAATTTAGCATTAAGGGCGCTCTTGTTTCAGGAAAATAGCAGTGAGATCGAAAAATATAATGATTTCTTCGTTTCATTTCGAAAGAGAAGTGATATTACGATTACGAATATCAATATTCATTGTTTTTCCGATATATCGAATTTACCATTAGGGCCATCTTATTTTAATTTTAGGAGAATAAATGCGGAATTCGAAGAAATAATGATCTCCTCAAAAAGAGCAATAACTAGGTAATTAGATTTGTTCCGATCTATACTCTCTTTGCACCACAAACTTTTGAGTTTTCCCACAAGAGACCGCCGATTTCAGTCGAATAATTATTGTGTAGAGTATAGACGAAATGTACAAGTCTTTGAATTCGGATTCGGCGCATGCATATCGTTGCCCGTGTTTGGTATCAACCTGTAAATAATGTTAGAACGTGAAAGGTCTTTGATTTACAAAGAGTCGGCGGCAACATTCCGCGCGTTGCCGGGGAATTTTACTATGTATTTGTATTTGTATTTGCGCCGGGCTTCTAAATAGGATCGTTGGTTTATTCGCAAGTTTATTCACACGTGGCTGAGTACGGGCAGACTGACAATGAGTAAACCGAAAAAACAGACCGTGCAGAGGAGAACGAGGAGGCGAGAAACACATCAAAGAAAACGCTCGCGCGCGAACAAAACGATTCGGCTGATTAAATTTACAACTGAATTTGAATTCTCGTCGACCGCTGAAAATGTTGCGGAGCCTTCACTTTTTAAAGCGTTCTGTCGTTGAAAAAAAAAACCTGATGCATCGGTCGTCATAAATACTAATAAAACACAATAATATAATGACTGCAAATAATGATAACCGCACGGAATAACGTTTACATTTTACTGATTTTACCGAGGCAATAGAAAGAAAGGAATTCTCCGCAGTGGAGAGGATATTAGTTTTTCTTAGATAGTACATGCAGTTTCCGTCCCCGTACAATATTCACTGTATTGCCAATGTAATATAAAAATTAATTTCTCGAACACTCGCAATAGTATAGGATAAGTAAATGACAATACATGTCTGCATGCTCTATGGATTTCAATTTGATGTGGAAGATTTCATTCCAACTATCGAAGAAGTTCTCGCAAAAGAATGAGTCGAGTAAATAGTAAGCAGTCGTGTATTAAAAAGTATTTCAGATCTGGACAGGTCTGTAAAGTAATCCCGCGGAAGATAAAACGGACGAAAGATGGATGTTCATTTCGAGTCACATTTTTATTTCGACTTTTTTCAAGAAGAGTTCCTAAGTATCTGTCTTCCATTTGAACGCGAACTTGGTAAATCCATAACAGGAAAGTAGGTACACTTCGAAATGTTCTCAGCTTATGTCGAACGGTTTCACGAACTTTTTCTGGTCGTTGCTCTCGACGGTTTTTTATTTGTTTTAATGAACACTGGCGAACTCCAAACCTCCTCGAAGCTCTTTCTGATTTCAATCTACGCTGTGCTCACTCGCAATGTTACACTTTGTGACAATAATGTTCACTATATATGTTAGTATATCTAACAGTGGAATTGCCGAATTAGAAATTAAGTTTTGCTAGTTTCTTTAATTACAAAATGAAAAGTCCAATAGCATTTTAAATATTCTGATAATTTCAGCGTTAACATAGAAGGTTTGTTAAATGATTCGAATGACAATATGTATATCAATCGTAATAATTGTGGAATCCCCGAAATAACACTTTTGTCGCGGGTAATTGCAACTATTAAATTTTCGTAGAGAGATATTCGAAATACATGTTTAACGAAAGCGTTAATTCGGTAAATGTGTGAGTTCGGTCAATGTATGCGCATACTAATTTCATAAGCAAATGCATTCGCATACAATGAAATTTAAACGTTCGCTAGTAAACACATACATACATTTTCGTGTTTGATTTAGCAAAATCATTCGAATTGGCAAAATACACTTTTATTGTCAAACGCGAATACAATTTTGACTTCGATTATTTCAATAACACCATTACTTACATTACAACTACAAGCACATTACAATTTCTGTTTAAAATAAAATCATAAATTTCTGTTAATATGCATACATATTGCATTTGTCTGAATAACTTCACTCATTTCGCCGACAAACATTCCATATTTTTACTGCATATTTAGTTTAATTAACGGTAGGAACCGCGACAAATATCATGATACTGACACGATATTAAAAAAAAAAAAAAACAATAAAAACTTTAGCAAAACTGGCTCGACGAATGCAAATAATTTTATCAAATGCTAGTCCGCGCAAAAGGATTTAAATAATTTTGTTAACCGAACTGAAACCACGTTAAACTTTTTTATATTGTTTGTTACAGTCATCTTTAGATTAATTTAGTATTAGATTAGTAGATCAATTTTGAAAGGGTCGTTGTAAAGAGGAGGTTTCAATCTTCAAATCTACGACAATTTCATTTGCGAGGAAAACTTTTGCAGGCGTCTTTAGCAACGAAGACACGAGACACCAGCGAACGCGAAGAAACATTGGGGTCCGAACCGTGTAGGGGGCGGTTGAAATATTCGCGAGTTTCTTATCAGTTTATCTCGCGCGCTCCTCAAAAATCCAGTGGCCCGTATCCGGTCGATTTCCTTTCGGTATAACACTATCGGTTTGAATCGAGAGCCAACACGGTGGGGAGCATAGTTTATTCCGTGCGCGCGGCTCAACATTCGAAAATGCAGGATACATTTTTCTTTCCGTAAGCAAGGTAGTTTCCTGTGGAGGAATATGGCACGAGAGCAACAGTCGGTCCCGCACGAATAAAAGACAAAGGGATGATTTATGCTCGCACCCCACGCCCTTGCCTAGGCGAATCAGAATGTTGGTATTACTTTGGTGTTGCTGCATGAAACCTAGGAGGAAGGGGGCCTGTATTTCATACCGACGTCATCGGTATGCCAACAATGCAGGTGAAACGACAGGCTCTCGCATACTGTTGCCGTTGCACGCGTCCTACTCGTTAAGTAAGTTTGAAAGCCGGCCCGGTGATAAATTTTCATTGCATGTCCATCGTTCCTCATATATTCCTTAACACTCTATTGACTCCGTATAAACGCGGGGGACGGAAACGTGCCTTTTTTCTCTTGCTTCTCCTCTTCTCTCTCTCTCTCCCTCTCTCTCTCTCTCTCTCTCTGTCCATGCGCGCGTTCTATTCGGAACGTGCAAGCTGCGCCGCGCGCAGAAAACGCTATTGACAACGGAATGATACATCGAACACGATGCTCAAGTTTTAAACACAAGGACGGCTGGCCAGAGGCATCAACTTCGATCCAATTGAAAACGCCTCTCGGAGCCCCGCTCGCACTGTTCGCTCGCAATTTACGGTTAGGGATTCGCGAGGATTTAACGCGTTCACCGTCGAACAATAAAAAAGATTAGACTGCGGATCTTTATGCGAATTTACGTTCTTTAAGACTGATCGATGCAACAGGAATTATCGGGGACACCATTTTAACTTGACGCTCCACCCCTTCGGTCGTATGGTTATTCGTTTTGGAATACTAATTTCTTCCTTCTATTTAATACGGTAAAAATAATTTTAACACGTTGACAATCGTTTTTAATTCGAACGCTACATTATTCAATATTCTGAAAACGTTTGTGTAGGGGGAGTTCCCCTAGCCCCGGACGGCACCTAGTATCGGACATTAGCTGTATCTCAATAATCTGAAATGCAACAAAGTCGTTTTAACCGTCAAAACAAAGGAAAGACTAAAAGAAACGACGTGCCAAAATTGCACGTTTCTGTCGCGTGAACAAAGCCATTAAAATCATTCGACTGTTAGCGTTCGACGTGAAAGCAGTGTATCGTATAAATTATAAAGTGTTGTATTTATCAAATTGTCGTGAATAAAAGACATCTGATCAGTGTTATTGTAAATTCTGGTAAGTACTTTTTCATTTACTTTTTGTTTTTTTCTATAAAGTGAACTGCTTTTCAGAAAAATGTTATTTTTCAGTGCGTTCACTGTCCCCTAGTATCGGACAAAATATTGTCCCCTATTATCAGACAGTAACAAACCCATTATTATATGTTCGTATTTATAATAATGTTTATTATCTTATTTTCAGTCGTTAAAAATACACCTAAGCAACGACATGGACATCAAAAAACGAGGTTTATGGAATGAAAAGGATTTAAAGACTGCGTTAAACAAAGTTATTACAAGAGAAATGAGCTTGAAAACTGCATCTTTAAGATACAATATCCCAAAAAGCACATTATCTGATAAGGTAATGTCTCCGTTGCCTGATGCAACAAAAAAGCGATCAGAATCAAGAAAAAGAAAATCAGAAACGAGTGAAGTTCCTACTTCACAATCTCATAAACTATTGGTCGAAGAAAAAAAAATTAAAAAACGGATAAGAGAAGAAAAGAAGAATTTAAAAAGTAACTTTAAAACAACAAATAGAAAAAATAAAATAAAGAAAACTCGAGCAATGAAACCGGAAAATACAAACGAGGAGACAGTTTGTGTGGTTTGTTTGGAAACCAATAATGAGGACTGGATACAGTGCTCAAAATGCCAAGAATAGACTCACGAAGCTTGTGTCGACATCCCTGAATGTTTCGACGACTATATTTGTGATCATTGTAAATTATTTTAAAAGTATTATGCGTTAATTTACGCATGTTTACTATGTCCGATATTAGGGGCCATTCTAGACTCACTCTAAATCAATGACCTATATTAATGTTAATGTAATTTAAATATTATAATAATGTTGGTTTATTTGATAGTTTACTTTGATTTCTATTATTGTTATCTTGTAATTAATGCAAAATAAATAAAAATAAATCAATATTCCTTTCATTTATTTAAGAAAAACCTTAAGTGTCCGGTACTAGGGGAACTCCCCCTATATTTAATTCTCGATTTATCACAGGGGTTCAAACAACTAATTTTTCATTATATCGTCTATGGCATTGTAGAAGTACTTTCATGGGTAATCATTAAATAAAATCATTCAATCGTGGTCGGGTTACATTAGTTCTACAATGGTACTCTAGGGTCTGTCATGGTCCCAGCAAAATTCGTTGTATGTAAACTGATTTTAGTCTACGGGAACAGGGCGTCATTTGCGCACCTCATTTGTTGTCGTAGTTTCCGCATTTTATATTTGCACCAGGATGTATGCGTGTATCAGCATAAAGATTGATTTTTTCATCTAGAGAGTTTTCCGCGTCATCCATCTTGCGATCAGAAAAATATTGACACTTTATTATTATTGATCGTTGTGTGGTGCGTGTAAACTGTTTTTCCGATTTTGCATTTTTCACGAAGATGTTAAATGTTTAATATCTTTATAATGATTTTATAATTGGGCATGTTGGCTTTTCGATTCTGAACGGAAACGAGATCTTTCGTACGAAGCAACTGGAATGAGGCAAGCGAACGAGTCTCTCATTTTCATAAACAGTTATTTGCATAAAACATATTCACGACGTTGTACCCTGTACATTTTAATCTGCGACGCTTACCTTCTTTGCCATGCGCGCGTAGTATAGTTTCTCCGTCTTCTCTTCTCCAGGTGATGTTCGGTGTGGGTATTCCTTTAGCCGCGCAGCGCAACGTAACATTGCTGCCCTCGTTAACAATCATGTCCGTGCTCGTTGCATAATCTGAGATATCTGGCGGAACTGGCAACAGAAACATCAGAAATTATTTATTGCTTAGCAAATACTAATTGAACGAGGTGCTCCGCCGATTTCATAGATTGCGTTCTGCAGCTGCGACATTGCGAGCAACAAAGGA
This sequence comes from Lasioglossum morio, assembly GCA_916610235.2. Taxonomy (NCBI): domain Eukaryota; kingdom Metazoa; phylum Arthropoda; class Insecta; order Hymenoptera; family Halictidae; genus Lasioglossum; species Lasioglossum morio. Next base: position 45,885,929 of record OU744323.1, read on the forward strand.
AATCGAAATTATAGAATAATAAATTTCATTATGCTACGATTACTATTGTTCCCGAAATAATGCAATTGCAGAATGCGTCAGCTATGTATATTTCTTGATATAATTATCTACCCCGGCCTGGTCAATGCTATCTGTTTAACATTATTCGCCCCGCTATTAAAATGGAACTGATTCGCCAAAAAGTTTTTCTCTCTTTTTATATATTCAATGGTTGTCAAAATATCACCTGTTATTCGTGTCACTGTAATTTCGATCAAACCTGCATAGTATTATATCGAACTCGAAAAAATATTCGACTCGATTTTTTCAACAGTCGTCATTCACATTCAGGGGCTGAAGGCAGTCCTCATAGCCTGCGAAATATTTTTGGTCGTTTGTCTCGGAAACTATTAATTCTAGAGGAAACGTATGAGCGTACGAGTCGTGCGTTTTTTGACGTTGAATTCACTCGTGCAGACAGATTTGAAAAAAATTCATTTGTCTTGACAATGTGCTATACCCAGCCCCAACTTGGAGGATTCCGCGCGTTCGCTCTGCGAACATGAATGATGACATTTAATATTTTCAACAAATCCTCGTTCGTAAAGGGTTGAATATATTTCGAGTTCTACGTTACTTAACATTCGTCAACTAGACCGTGGTTCTTTATGCAAGGTTTCATTTCCACGTGTCCGTTTATAAATACCAGAATTGGAGATGAAGTTGTTTAACCAACGAGGATAAAGCGAGAAAATAGAAAAAATTTAGTGTTTGTCGGTGAATAATTTTCCTTGCATTTCAGAAAATATGACACACATGTATAATCACCTACAATCTAATAATGCATTTAAGTAGACTGTGGATTTTAATAAAATTGTGGATAACTCGTGATTAGTTTTGCTTTAAAACAATCGTACACGTACTTCGAATACCAATGAATATATATGGAAAAGTTTCGATCATTTTAAAAATTCGCGTCGAAGCGGTTTTGACAGCCACAATAATCCCTTGGGTGGGAAAGTTCGTTGAGCTTATGCCAAAGTGTAGATTTTTGTTTATAAATTTGTTTATCTAGCGAACCAACGAACCTACAACTTCCAAATAGCCGGTTTGGCTCTTCATTGGGTCGGTGTTTAGCTGGCACATGTATGCACCTCGATCCTGTACACGAACGTCCCGTATGTGTAGGTGCCACGTTTTGTGCTCCGTGTGCGTCACTCCGATCCTGTGATTCTTCGTAATCACGTGATTGGCTATCGTTAAAATAGTTTGTGTGTCCACGCGTAGCCATGCTACCTGAAAAACGAGAAACAAGAAAAACATGATACCATCCACTTTCTGCCTTTTGTTTGTATGCTGAAGTGTAATTTTACCACGTTTTTATTAGCTCATTTTCTCGTCTGTCTGTTCGGTGACAAATTTTGGAATTGATTTTAAACTAACTTCCCGATATTCAAAAAAATTTTTTTTAAAAAGTCTATCCGTTTAAGAGAAATAACAATTAAATATGTACCGATTCACGCCCCCCCCTTCCCACGAAACGCTACGTCACACAGTGGGCCCAAATGCCAATCTTGCTGATAATAAATCATAGTGATCAGACGCAGCTTCCTATTGCAACTTGTATGGAGTCGTTGTAACCGGGAGACTTCAATCTTTAAATTTATGGTAATTTGGACCACAAAAAATTTTTTTTTAACTTTTTATAGTCATTTACATTAAAGTAATTTTAGAGAGAAGAAGCATTTCCGCGGAAATTAAAGTTACTAGCATTTCTAGTCACAGAATGAACTAAAACCGACACTAAAATAAAAACTTGACTTGCACGGAAAACCGAAAGTCTTGGGTTCTAAAAACATTTATAATAACCAGAATCCTGTTCAGAGTTTTCATCGATTACCGAATGTTCGTCTATCGCCGCGCCGTGTGGGCACACAGTCATCATTGCTTGACATGTTTACTCCTGCAATTTTTACTCTAATCCTGTCAATTTTCAGAATATTAAAAGAAATCTTTCACAAAACATTCTTCATATCACATACAATTACGTAAGTAATATACGGTATAAGTCTTTTAAATCTCATACAGTTGTCCTATTCGTTTATGTGCAGTCACAAGAAAACGTAAAATTCCTTTTTACCCTAGAAGTATTAATTTTAAGACATACATTGATTAAGCATTACGATTCTACGAATACGCGTGAATTTGGTTAGTTTCATTCGAAAAACTGAAATGCATGAAGTAACACATTGACTACCTTTGAACACGGATATTTGGAAAATTCATTAACTTTTGCAAATTCTGTAATTACAGAATGAAAGTACGTACTTTCTTCTAGAAAACCCATGAAAGGCAAAATATTTGCATTTTTATTATATTAACGTTTACCAGTGACTTTTGCGTAAATATTATCCTATATAAAAAATCTTCAGAGCAAAACAGAATATAATTTAAAGATCTACAGGGATTTAAGAACGGAAACAAATAAAAAGTAAGTAATAGTATGTGATTGGAAATACGACTTTTTATTACCACGTTTTTATTAGCTCGCTTTCTTGTTTGTTTGTTCGGTGGCAAATTTTGGAATTGATTTTAAACTAACTTCCTGATGAGCTAGAGACTTGAAATCGGACATATGGCTCAGAACTGGATGACAATGCATTATTAAAAAAAAATTTTTTTTTAAAGTTTATCCGTTTCGGAGCAATAACGATTAAATATTTTTCCTGTTCACCTCCCCGCGAAACCTACGTCATCGCGTTCAGCGATCCCCACTCCGCGCGACAACGTTCTCTACTTTACTATGCGTGCGTACTCTGACTCGTCCCCTCTCCACGGACCCACTTCGCCCCGACGGAGCTCACAATCAGTATATGATAGTATGATAGTACGTCACCGCGCGAGATTCGTAGTACATCATCGCTTCATTTACCAAGTGAAAGAATCGTTACACCGTTACTGCACTTACTTTTCGATATGTCGTGGTCGCAATACTGTCTGAATTTAGTACATGTTCTGTTATAATTTCATAACGTGGTAAAAATGTTAAAAATCGATTGAAAACTTTTACATACATAAGACTAGAAAGCAGAAAATAATTATGTAAATAAAAATACATTTTTAAAAAATACCACGTTTTTAAAAACGAACTAAAAAGTACAAAATAATGTTTCCTAGTTCCATACAGATTCCTAACCTCGTACAGATAGTCCTAAAAATTTGTAATTGTGAATTTTCTATAATTGTGAAAATACTTGTAAGATTGAAAACGAAAAACGTGGGGCGCAAGATAATAGTAAGGAGCGTAGAGAGTAGCTGCCGTTGAGAAAACTCACACATCAGTTCAAACCATTTGCGGAGCAATAAAATTTTTAGTGATTTAGGTGAACTATTCATGCATCAATTATCTATTGCATGCGCCCCACGTTTTTCGCTTTAAATCTTACTTTATCTTATTTATATCTTATTCCTTTTATATCTTATTTTATACTTTTTAGTCCGCTTTTAAAAGCGTGGTATTTTTTAAAAATTTATTTTTATTTACATAATTTTCTCATGACCTATGAGAAATGGAAAATAGAAAATGTATTCCAATCGGTGTCGCACGTTGCCGCGTCGCGTCGCGGATACGTGCACGAGAAAAAAAACAGCGATCTGTCTTATGAGCCCTGGCGCACAGAGCGATGCTCAAAACAGTCGTGTAGCATCTCAAAGCTTGTGATTCAAGCCGTACCGTGGAAAGGAAGGTATTGTTGAGCATGGCACAATTGTAAATGTCTCATTGTCCCATTGTATTGTAAGAGCGGAATAGACATCGGACAGCTACGCTTCCTGGGGACAAGTTCAAACACACGATGGAATCTTGTTACGGTCTGCGCGCAGATTAGTCGCCTAAATTTGGATTGTTCCATTAGGCTGGATCGAAAATCAATCGTAAAACAATTTTATTCTCATCTTGGAACGAGAGAAGACTTTAACGCACAAGCGTGATCGAATTTCAATTGTAATATTCACAAGATTTGCTACGGTCCCGAAGGAATAAAACTCTTTAAAAATCTTTTCGTAGTAAGTGCCAAGAACCTATTTCCCCATAAAATGAAGCGAGAATCACGTTTCATTTCGTATTAAGAACGATTTCATTGATCCGGAGGTATCTCGTCTCGCATAGTACATATTTTGATGGAAAGGAAATCGTATTATACTTTGAAGGATAGGAACGAACATTTTCTACGTACAGTTATAGTACGTACTGTGGAAAGATCGTAGTCTTAAAAACCATACAAACTTTCGAAAGTGATTGTTTGTGTTGCAAACAGAATCTGCATTTCAATCTGAAAAGATGTTATTGATGTAATACAAAGTGAAATACAAAAAATAAATACAAAGTGAATTATCCGCGAGTAAAATGGTCAAATTAATGTAGAATCTAGACTACCCAGAGGAATTCAAATTTCCTCAATCCTGTGCAGATTGTGGCTCACGCGACAGACACATAGCAAACCTTTTTTTACAAATATTTGCAAACAAGCATATCGCAAAGCTTATAGACAAACAGCATCTGGTGCATGATGTAATAAATCGTTGTATGTTATATAGGAAACGACGACGCAACACTGTGGCGGATGCATAGCGAATGGAGAAAAGAAAAGATCCACTCTTGCTGCGCATCTAGAATCTAAAATGATTGATATATCAAAGCACTTATGTATAAGTAAATGTTAAGAAACTTTTCTGTATCCTGAGCATAAAGACATTGTTTTACAGGTCACCGAACCGAGAAGTTTAACCACCGTCACGACAAATGCAATTGCTCGCTTCTTATTATTCTGTTAATTATTTGAAACAGTATTTTACAACCAATTTGTGCAATACGGCCAATCCTAGACTTGTATTGACATTTGTAAATTCGACAAACATAATGAGAGAAAAGTTTATTACGTTAGATTTTATTTTTACGATAAAAACGAAAGGGAACTACTACGAATTTCTACTTCGTTGAACTCCATAAATGTTTGCACGAGAATTTTCGGTGGAGCGATTAGGGGTCGCAGTTACGGAAATGAAATAAACGCTCTTCCGAAATTCGCCTGGATTTCTTTTGCAGAAATGGATACAGCGGCGGGAATTTTAAACGATTATGCGTCCGAGACACGCCGCGAGCCAATAAGGAATTTTTCAGTGACTTCCGCCGGGCAAAAAGTTCGCAGAGACTTTTCGGTCGAGCCAGTGAATTGCGAAAATTACAAAATCGATCGTGAAACGGAATATAAAACGTTCCGGCGCGCCGCGCCGCGTCGGTGCGGGTCGCGTTTTGGAAATAGGTTGTGCTTAGTGCGCGCCGTGCCGTTTCTGAAACGAGACCGTTTCGACGGACGGTGTCCGGGCTTTTATTATGGCGAGCTCGTATCTTACGTGGATTATGACAGGTACGTGGAATGCAGCTCGCATTGCGAACGTGCGGAAATGTGCTAAGAATGCCGGTGAGCTACGATTATTTAGCTATTTACAAGGGTGCCCGCACACCCCTTGCTCTTTTTACTTCCTCCCATTTCGTTGCTCGTTTCTTTCGTGAGAGTATGCACCGGAAACCAACGAGCGAAATACAAAATTGATCGTTAACACCAGATCCACGGAGCGCTGACCATTTCACGTTCCCTTATCGAAATAACGGGAGTCCACTTCTTCAAAATGTTAACACTGTTTATTATATTACAAGACACTTTTTCATGTATTTCAAGTATTACGCTGTTTCGCCTGAATTCCTCGTAATCGATGTAGATTCGTTTCAAACAAGAATTTTCAAAGATCCAGTAATTTCCCAATAATTCTCCAAGTTCACTTTGTTCTTCGTAAGTTTAAATATGTACCTATAAAGAGTACGTAAGCGAAGAAGCGCTTAAAGCAAGGATAGCGAGGTCCTTTCGAATGGGAGCTTTATTGGAGCTAAATTGCTACAGGTTTTATTCCGCAATTAAACGGTTATTCACCTCACGCGTTTCCCAGTCAAAAATTCTCGAGAGATTACACAGGACACCTATTATGTGATTTGCGGTTTGTTTGGCTTTGTGTGTCGAGACAAAGGGGCTTAATAACTTGAGCTTTGTCTCCCATACCCGCGCGCACGACCGATTATCCGCAAGCTTCTCAGAAAAAAAGATAATACTCTGCTCCTGTGAATGACAGCGAGTCATTATTTTTCTAACATGCAGGATGTTCTAATGGATTTTTATTGGAGGTTAACCGGAGCTCTGTTAAAGTGTAAATTCGCCTCACCTGGAACGTTTTACGATGAGACTTAAACTTTCGTCGCAATGCATATTTTTTTCGGTGCAATCAGGGAGAGGAATTGAAAGTGAACCGAGATGCAAATAAACGCATTCGGTTTTCGACGTTTATTCGGGCCACGGAAAAAGGGTTGTTTCGCGGGTGCAGAAGAAAGGAAGCGCACGCGAACCTGTTGATACCGTACATTTTTCTTCCCGACTTTTCATTTCGAAGACTCGCACTTCTGCACGGAGCGGTGGCACAATGCGCGAATGCGTTTCTGTAAGTAAGAATGAATTGCTGTGACGTAAAAGCGCGTCGCTGCACCATGCCGCGCGCTCTGGGGCAATGAGAAGAAAAAATTACCGGCGGATAAAAGTGGAACGGTTTTGCCTGGTAATGTGAAAAGAGAAAGAATTGTGCTTTGTCATGTCAGCGATTAATAAGCGAGCTTGGAAGTTTCTTTCGGAACGATGCGACCTTGCTATTAATATTTCCAATTCCGCAGGGGAGCACCATGGATATTGTGTCGCGTGTCATTAAACTGTCGCGCGTGACGCGACCAAAGATGAAATAACTCTGAACACCTTCTATGTGGTCCGACGCGTGTGCGCTGCTCACCGTTATTTATTTAAACGCTTAACGATTTCCGACAAGTTGGAATACTTCATCTGTTTCTTAACTTCACGAAAATATTCTAGTCTCGTACAGATAAATGTGAAGAGTTTTGTTGAAAAATTAAAATGTTTTTATATTATTTGTTGTTTTCGCCAGCCTCCGACGACTTTGTTAATGTTACCAGCTAATGGATCCAAGGAACACGTCAAAAATGAATAATAATGTTAATCCAGTACAGAGGGGATTTTATTCATGCTCTGACCTGGAAAATGGGCCGTCAACCAAATAATAATGCGATCTAAGGCGAGCTCAGTTGTTCTGCGAACGTTAACTGGTACGCGTCACACTTCGATGGGTCGTGATAGCGTGGCTGAAATGGTTCTAACTCTTGTTGAACGAAAATCATGTTCTTTCAACAAACCGTGAAAAACTCAAAGTATGTATGTATGTATGTATGTATGTATGTATGTATTTCCTACGAATTGTTCCCCGAAAGACTATTAAAATACAGATCAAACAATTTAAATGCTTCATCCACAGTAATTGTTAAAGATCCACAATGTGAATGACAAAATTCAAAATATTAACTATTTCGCAGCGCAATCTTTACGTGCAGCAATCGTTTATTACGGAACGGAACAATTCGTTTCCGAGTTTAATAAATTTGTAGTTGGCTGTGATGTGTCAGTCTGCTAAGATGAAAAAGACAAATCCGAGTGACACGAGCAATAGCGAGCAGGAAGCGATACGTTGGAAAAAGGTGGGGCAGAATTTGTTCGAGTCCGATTCGCCGAAGGAAGTGTACAAATAACCACGGCAAATAATATTGATACAAAGGATACGACGCGCGGCGCGAGGGGAAACGTCCGACCTCAAAATCGAACTTCCAAGAACAAATTTTCATTACTTCCACAAGATTCGCGTTTGCCTGGCAGATCGCCAGGAAAATAATACAGCCACATTTCATTTCGAGGCGATCGACCTCTCTCTATTTTATTGTCGCGGATATCGCAATAAACATCGAGCCCTCCTGGATAAGGCGTAAACTTTCGAAGCATTTGCGTGTAGTAAATAAGGGAACGGGAGATATCGAATGGAAGATCATTTTTGGATGATCCGGTAGAAAATAAATGGACCTTCCCGGTTCTTGTTAACGTCCCACACTGGTTTCTTTCAAGTATATTTGTTTCACTGTGTTATCATTATTATTATTTCAATGAAATTTTCATTCATTTTTGTCAAGAATCGTTCACCTTACGTTATAACGAAATAATTTTTTTATGCAATTTTAATCACAGCTTTAATCAAGTACTTGTTTCTAGATTCACTTTGGGCTAGTCTTTCAAAATAATACTGAAGATACTTCTGAATTACCTGACCTGTTCATTTTAAAAATCTAACAGCACACACCGACTGAATATTTTATAAATAGTTCGCCTATTTTTTCAGAAAGAGTTATGTTTTTCGAAGGAGGGATTGGAGATATATTAATGGTCATAACAACTGTCCGACCCACTCCAATTACTCTAGATTTATAACATAACGTATTACAAGAGGGGGTGAACAGCTGTTATGGCTATTGATGTATTTCCAGATTCATCTCTCGAAGAGCAGATCAGAACTGAAAAGAATATTTTAAAATACGTAATAAATAACAGTGATTACTGCGTATAGGGGACAACGTTAATATCAATCAATACTGCTTGCTGATAAATACTCTCTCTCAAATATGAAACGATGACAGAAATGTTGTCAGAATTTTCCGCGGAGACCTGCTATGATGTCGTCATTATGAACAAATCTATCGAGTTCGAAGGTCGATTACATGAGATACTATTTTCAAGATATATACTTGAGTCTTCAAAGAAAAATTTTGTGTACAAGCCAATCAATTGGTAACAGCAGAACAATTATCTCAATTTTTGGAAAATCTTTTTTGCACATCATTTAGTAAATCGATGCTTCTAATTGCTTACAAATAGTCAGATCGTTTGGTAGAATTATAAAAATGTTATTCTGATTTAAAGGGCGTACGAATACCTCTTTGTGAGACTGGTTGTATGTATATCGTGCGGAAGTTAAACGAATTTCAAACGTACTGATTGTGTAATTAAATTGCACAATATGTATAATTAGGTTCCTAATAAAAATAGTATTTTTTCAGTATGTGAACTTTTGTTTGGCAAGATGGTCGAGATCCTCGAAATGTATTATTCGAAATTTAATATCCATGTGGGAAAAGAAATTCGGCAGAGGTATCGATCGGAAGTTTCATTAAAGAGGATCAATGATATATGTAGATTATTCCGTTTGTACGGTGACTGTCAAAAGGGATCTCTTATCTACGATACGCTAGGATACTGGAAATATCGGAAAGTCGGTAGTGAAGCGTAACATCATCGGCATCTTGAACGCGAGCCAGCGAGTACATTATGCTCGGCTCGACCGAATGATTTATATCGATCGGTTATTCGCTCGGTAAGAAGCAAAATTTATACGAATAATTAAAAGAGCTTGCCAAGAGCTCGTCGGGGTCCTCGGATCCAACGCCGATGTTTAAATAAATTCACGACTTCGCTTTTTCGCTCCCCCCCCCCCCACCATACTTCCCTGATCTCGCCGGTGAGCATTATCGTTTTATTTACAGCAGGGGCTGCGACGCGCGAAAACAATCAGCAAAATGGACAAACCGAAAGCAATTTTGTCCATTATCGTAGAGATATACATACATACATATTAGTTGTCGTGTTCGATGCGGGGCATTGCATTTCATTCTCTCGACGGCATTATTTAATTTGCGAGATACGCCGTTTGACACCGAGTTTTTGGGAAATTGAGTTTCTTCTGTTTCGTGCGGCAATAACGACGCCGGCCTTTTCGAAATAATTTCATTTGTCCCACGGGAAACGATATAGGCTATCGGCTTACTTTCTCTATACGTTTTCATAGAGCTGCGATCACTATTTCGCGAAAAACTATCGCGACACGCGATACGTTTCACGGACGGCAGGAAAATGATGGGATTGTGTTCCTTTGCACTCTTTAATGCGCAATTGTTAGGCCAACCGGAAAGGCCCAATTTCAAAATCCATGTTATCATTGTATGAAACGATGTTAACAGATCATTATTTCACACTGTACGATTTTTATTTCTTTGTTCTATGATCAATCGTTATGTTGTTCGCAGCATTTCAACGTTGTCCGTATCCTTGTCAGTATCTATTTCTGGTGATATTGTTAGTAGACTGCAGATTATTTATGCAAAATGAAAATTGTTTGGATCAACTGCAAGAAACAGAGGACGTTAGTATACTGACATTTTCTTTTTCTTTATGGACCTGATACGTTGAAAATAATGTATACATTAATGTAGACAATAAGATGAAGTCATGCGAAAAAGCGCGGCAGAGGAGAATTTTCCAGCATGAGGATAAGATGACATCCTTTGTTGTCTCTGCAGTACGTAGACACGCGTTGTCATGAAGCAATATTGTTCTTTTAATGTTATATCCCAGCAGTAAATTGCCTTCTGTCCCATTTCATCGTTCAAGTTCATTTAATTCAGATTATTAAATATTAGTTATAATAATATCTTGTCAGATTGTTATAGCAGTTCTTCTAAATCGTAAGATCATCATCATCGCTGTGTTTGAATTTTGAATATCTGCTTATAAATTTTTTTGGAATTCGTGTGCAGAATGTACGGTAGCATTCGTATGCAATTTTTCAACTTCAGAAAATGACTGATGTGTTCCATCAGACCGAATGCAAGAAGCGGCAGCGACACTATAATATCGACAAACGAAACGGGATAATTATATCCGATTAATTTGACTCGATTATATCGAAACTAATGGACACCACGCTTAACGTTGATTGGATTATTGTTTTTTCGCTGCTGTTTCTCGAACTGCTAATTGGACTTTAATGCTACGGCGAAACATAAAATCGGCTTATTACACGACAAAAAAGCTTAAATTATGTATATTTACGATTCGGTGCATCGTTGAAAGATCGAAACGACATTCGTAAATGACAACGCTGCTAGAGTGTTTGCAGAAAAAGGAATATATATATATAGAAATATATATATATATATATATGTCCCGAAATTCCCTCAGTATCCGGAAATGGGAGGTAGCTGAGACCATTTCAAGCGACATTTTCCTTTACGAAAATGTCATCCGAGGCTTCGTTAAGGAGTTATTAACGAAAAACACGGACCAATCAGAGCGCGAGCTAGACACGTTCACCGCGGCGCGCCGACAGCCGAGCGTTGGTGGCCCGCCGCGATGTCGCAATGAACAAGAGTTTCTCGATGTAATAAATCGTGTCCGATTTCGATGAGCTTTGGACACATTGTCAAGACCACGATTCTGAACAACATTTCCCTCTTGCAATTTTTGCCTGTCGGCTTTCGTTTACGAGATAACTGTACAAAAACATGATTGAAATTCGATCGATGTATTGTATTATCTCCTAATTCGATTTCGATGAGCTTTATTGCAAAGGGAAAAGATATTTAGAACGTGGAATTTATAATAATCGTATTTGAAGGTGATCGAATCGGTGAAGACCCACATCATCGGTAACTTTGCCCGAACGCGAGAAGAAAAAGAAACTGATTAAATTAAAAACTCACCTATTCAACCGTAAATCCATTTCCTTGGTACACCAGTGAAACACAAAACACGAAACACCACACTTTTACACAATTGCTAAACATTACAAGTAGACACTTTTCGAACTGGAATACTCCGACGCGGACGCGGAAATAGTTCCGTGTTCTTCGCGATTTCGCGCGAGACTGTTGTCTCCCAGCGTACAATGTTGTCGATGAAGGCAGATTGTTTGAAACAAATGAAATCGTTGCCGAGCAGATATTGATTTCTCGAGGATCATATGGTAATATTGATTTTTCGAGAATCATATGATTCTCGAAAACATCGATACTTGATGGACGTACGATGCCATGGACAAGAAATCTCGTGGTGTGTATCGTTATTACTGATATGAAGTGTTATTTGTATTATGTTATAAAATAATAAAGTCTGAAATTTATCCATTCACAGCATCGTTTCTTCGACATCGCGGAAACGACCCGACTAGAATTTTATTCAGGCAGACCATTAGGCGGGACTCGAACCAGCGACCTACGATTACCAGTATTTCTCGCGTTTTTTTGCGTTTTTAAATTGTTTATTTCAGGCTCACAATGGGGTACTTGCCCGAAAAACGGGAATAAAATATTGTAGTGTTATTTATAGACTCAGGGTCATAAAAAGTAGGTCGTTGGATTCACCTTGACTCCAGCTATGACATTATAAAATAAAAAATGCACTTTAACATTTAAAAAATCAAATAAATTTTTATTTTTTGTCGAAAAAATTTTTTTTCGAAATTTTATATTTATAATTTTGTACATGTTTCAATACTGCTCAACTTTTATTTAAACCATTTTGTCGTCATATTATCCGAACTCATGAAAAGTAGTGATAATGGAATGCTGTGATTGCGATGTACAGAGTTGAGATAGTTGTGCAAACTCTTCACAGATTTCATTCTGTTATTATCTAAATTAGTATTGTTATTCATATTTCAACATTACCAATCATTCTGTAAGCTTTTTTTCGATTTCAAAACTTTATTGACGATTTTGGTATACTATTAAATTGAATTGAGCACTCTTTCTTGTACCATTACATTCAATAAAACTTTGCGATCATAGTCCAAAAAGAATTTCTTCTGGATTTTTCCGGATTGGAGAGTCATAAGTAATTGAAGTAGAAATGAGCATTGAAAGTCGCACCGTACAGGCGTACTACGCGTAAATGTCGAAAAAATCTTAGAAAATGATTGATATTGTTGAAATACTAATAACAATACTAATTTAGATGATAACAGAAAAAAATCTGTGAAGAGTTTGCACAACTATCTCAACTATGTACATCGTAATCAAAGCATTCCATTATCACTACTTTTCAAGAGTTCGGATAATCTCATGAAAAAATGATTCGAATAAAAGTTGGACAATATTGAAACATGTACAAAATTATAAATATAAAATTTCGAAAAAAAAATTTTTTCGACAAAAAATAAAAATTTATTTGATTTTTTAAATGTTAAAGTACATTTTTTATTTCATAATGTCATAGCTGGAGTCAAGGTGAATCCAACGACCTACTTTTTATGACTCTGAGTCTATAAATAACACTACAATATTTTATTCCCGTTTTTCGGGCAAATACCCCACTGTGAGCCTGAAATAAACAATTTAAAAACACAAAAAACGTGAGAAATATTGGTAATCGTAGGTCGCTGGTTCGAGTCCCGCCTAATGGTCTGCCTAACTAAGATTCTAGTCGGGTCGTTTCCGCGATGACGAAGAAACGATGCTGTGGATGGATAAATTTCAGACTTTATTATTTTATAACATGATACAAATAACACTTCATATCGTAATAACGATACACACCACGAGATTTCTCGTCCATGGCATCGTTCGTCCATCAAGAATCGGTGTTTTAGAGAATCATATGATTCTCGAAAAATCAATATTACCATTTGATTCTCGAAAAATCAATATCTGCTCGGCAACGATTTCATTTGTTTCAAAAAATCTGCCTTTGTCGACAACATTGTACGCTGGGAGACAACAGTCTCGCGCGAAATCGCGAAGAACACGGAACTATTTCCGCGTCCGCGTCGGAGTATTCCAGTTCGAAAAGTATCTACTTGTAATGTTTAGCAATTGTGTAAAAGTGTGGTGTTTCGTGTTTTGTGTTTCACTGGTGTACCAAGGAAATGGATTTACGGCTGAATAGGTGAGTTTTTAATTTAATCAGTTTCTTTTTCTTCTCGCGTTCGGGCAAAGTTACCGATGATGTGGGTCTTCACCGATTCGATCACCTTCAAATACGATTATTATAAATTCCACGTTCTAAATATCTTTTCCCTTTGCAATAAAGCTCATCGAAATCGAATTAGGAGATAATACAATACATCGATCGAATTTCAATCATGTTTTTGTACAGTTATCTCGTAAACGAAAGCCGACAGGCAAAAATTGCAAGAGGGAAATGTTGTTCAGAATCGTGGTCTTGACAATGTGTCCAAAGCTCATCGAAATCGGACACGATTTATTACATCGAGAAACTCTTGTTCATTGCGACATCGCGGCGGGCCACCAACGCTCGGCTGTCGGCGCGCCGCGGTGAACGTGTCTAGCTCGCGCTCTGATTGGTCCGTGTTTTTCGTTAATAACTCCTTAACGAAGCCTCGGATGACATTTTCGTAAAGGAAAATGTCGCTTGAAATGGTCTCAGCTACCTCCCATTTCCGGATACTGAGGGAATTTCGGGACACCCTGTATATATATATATATATATATATATATATATATATATATATATATATATATATATATATATATATATATATATATGTATAATATTTCTCGTGGATTCCGTGGCACGGAGATTGATATCTGCTTAATTACTGCCTGGTAACGCAATACTTTAATTACTGGAATGGACCTCGATCTAGTTTAAACGCACACACTCGAGGCTGTGACATTGGCCGGCATAGTATCTTCAACAACTAGCGCTGCCACCAATCTACTAATGGCGCAATGATACGCAGTTATGTTTTCTTTCAGCAAAACCAAAACGAAAACACGATACACGGCGACCGGTAACGCTGTAATGCAACTGCACCGGATGCACCGGCTAAATCCTGGTTGCGAGACAGTCTACTATAGTTCGCGAATTGATGCATCCGTACGATGATGATTTAATAGTTCCCGAGATGCGGGGACCATTCGTCTCAACTATTCGGCTGAATAGCGCACCGAACCATTTAGGTACGTGTAGACAAATTGATTTTTCTGTAATGCGTTTCTCCAACCAACACCAGCGAGACGTGTCTTCCCACAAACATTTCATCGAAAAAGTCGTCAACACAATTCTAACAACGACCATTGTTCACCAGGCAGGATTTTTGAAACTGTTTCGAGTGAACTAACGAAGACGCGTTAGAAAATTAGTGAATTTTATTTAGCCCTCGTTGGGATTATTAACGAACAATTTTTTTCTAAACCTGACAGACGATGCTTAAAATTATATGTTGTGCTATACCCAAACAAAATGATTTGTTGGAATAAGTGTTGTCAATAAATGTTTACAAAAATATATAAAAATAACAGAATCTCTCTCTCTCTCTCTCTCTCTCTCCCTCTCTCTCTCTCTCTCTCTCTCTCTCTCTCTCTCTCTCTCGATCGAAGAAATGTACAAAAACATTTCTAACGATAATATTTCTGTAACTTTACACGAGATGTACAAAATGTGAAATCCGTCAATTTGTTTCGGTAGTTTAAGTATGCGTTTTGTTGTTTGATGACCTAGCTACGAGACGAACTACTTTCTGGCCAGAACACTATGAAATTAACTTCACAACAAGCTCTTAAATACCGCAATGCGCAGTATTTCAGGGTACGGAAATGCTTCGCGACTACGGTTGGATGACCGTACAAACGGATGCTGTACGGCTCGAATGAACTCGACAAACGTACTTGATTCCCATGACCGTTTCAATAATGTTAATTTGTAATTTCTGGCCATGTTACAAACCTAACTACAAATCCATGGTCGCAGCATCCGTAATTTATACTGGCCATAATATAAAGGCGGTCGCGGACAACAGACATCATTTCTCCGAGTGCGGAAGGATCTGAACGCCACTATTGTTTCGATGTCTGTGTCAATCTTAGTTTTTCGCGATAAATTTCCGAAAATCAACGTGAATAGACTGTGTACGTTTCTACAAAATAACATTTTCTAGCTGTAAATCACAAATACAGACACAAATTGCCCAGGCTAGAATTAAACCATTGCAGTTGAAACTATACATATGATATAATAATCGTGTGACAACATGATTCAATTTTGGGAAAATGTGTTGAAACATCAGTTTTTAATAACTGAACGTGACAATTGCCTTTTCTGGTTGCACGTTCTGGGTTGATGGAAAAGCAATGTCGATTTCGAACCGGTTTTCAAATAAATATTAAATAAAATTGGTGGATTCTAAAATCTGATATTACTCTCCCATCGATCCGGTATATTGTGCGTGTGATCGCGTGACTTTGTAAAAAGTCTGACAAGCCGCCTCGCCTCGACCGTAAATAAAAAGATAAATCATTCCGCAGAATCATTAATGAACTGTCACTTCTTGGCGCGTTTGTTTCGGCCATATTTCGTGGTTCAGAATCCTCGACCCGTCTGATTAACGGTATCGAAGTCGTCGATCTAACGACCTGCAGGAAATTCCACTGTCGCTCGGCCCAATACCCATTTCGGACACAGTAACAGCAATTGCTATACCGGATTGCTATCTAGTTCTTGACCACTTCCATCACTGTTATAATCATCATCTTGATCCTGCGGTAAATGTGTATGCCTGTTAGGGCAATACTTTCCTGGTCCAATAACGAACACGGTTCTTCGATCGAATCGGCACGATATTAAACCAGTCGCAATGCAATGGAACAATTATAAAGTGCACGAGTCCAGTTGCGCCGATGAAATATAATAACTGTGAATCTTTAAGCAAATTTACATTGTTATAACAGACATTGTGAAACTGAAGTAATATCGGATTTTATTTCCTATATCAATTGTTTCTGCAGACTACAGTTACCACTTTATGTAACGAAAATTGGGTATTTTATTAAAGTCTCTTTCTCTCGTGTTCTTTTTTCGGAGAGCTTTATTAAATGCACGGCGCCTAGCACGTTCGGTCAAATATTATACAAATTGAGATTTATTTTAAAAATTGTTCCGCTTTGTACGCGTATTTTTGTTGATCGCTGTTTGAATTTTCTTTTGGGGTTGACGTAGAATTTGATGTTTTGGGAAATTTGAATGTCATTAGTAAATTAACAACGTGGGTCGATGTACGTATTTTCATAATTTCATAAAACGAAAATTTGACTGCATCAATTGGAAGGAACAGGAGTTAGTACTACATATATGTATATTTTCTCTCTTAATGCCTGTAAAGAATTCACAATATCATAAAAGCATTATAAATTTTTTTTAAGGTTTTATTGTTTTGCATTGCGCTTCGCTGTTATTGTCATAAACGCATGAAACCCGCAGTGTACCGATGAATTTCAGTTTTCCCACCGTTAAGCAAACGTCTGCCGATCGTTTTAATGAATACAGATTCGGCTGATTAATCCTCGTCTATATGTGTTCACCATAGAAGGGTAAAATACGCGCAGTAGGTGTTAGAAACGTGGGTGACAACGCGTGTAATGAGCAAAGTGTGAACTCTCTTCCAACCCGAATCTGTTCTGCAAGCATGATTCTCGGCGCATTGCCAACATCCTAATTATTCTTACTCCGTTAAGCTCGTTTAACGCATCGATTTCACAATGCCTGTTATTCTATGATCCAGATGATTTGCGTACGGTCACCGGCGACCGAGACGAATAAATTATATTTAACTATAAAGGTAACGGGCAATCAACCCGTTTTTCATTTCGCGTAAACGTTACAGCGATTGCCACACTCGCCCAGATTTAGCGTGGTTTTTATCGTGATGCACGCTTGTACACGTGCACCGGGTTTTATGGGGATTTTTATGGGAGTTTTAGTTCGAGTCGATTTTAGAATGCGTACCCGTAGGAATTTTTGAACGTTCCAGGGCTCAAAGTAATAGTGGAAGACGGCAGTATGTGATACGTTATCGATCGATATCACAATAAAATTGTAATGATTCTTTATAATTTCGAACATTTTATTTTATTACATTACATTCAGAAAGAAGACGCAGTAATTTCAATGGGACTGTTATTTGCACGTACATCGAAACATATTTAATTGGAACGAGATAAATTAAATACGATGAAGATGAAATGAAAATATGCGAAACACGACGTAAAAACATATTTTATTACTGCAGTGTATGCGATTGGTGATCATCAGTATGGAACTACAGAGTCATAATAATAAATTGAACATCCTCCCTCGCCCCTCCCATCGCGTGAATCAGAATTTGGCATACATTTTGCTTGTGCAAAATTCAATATTACGGTGAAACTACATTGAATCGTAATACATAACAACATCGTATTTTCTAAAACAATTCTTCCGATAACGAATCTCTATGTGAAAGAACATTTTCAATTTTTGGTAACATATACTGGATCGCGACGTTTTTGGTAATACAATTATGGAGCTTTTTGTACAACACGTACGCTAAAAGACAGTAAATAGAGTGATACAATTTGGATTGCCAAATACAATAAAATTGGGTCGCGAGCAATTCACAAAAATCGAGTATCGGTGGTTTAAAGCCTACGTTGTAGAAATATGGCGCAAATAAAATAATCTAGTCATTTTTTATTTGGTTGTCTGCGGAATAATTTCTTCTCTTCAAATTCGGTATTTTCAGAATGAGCAAACGCACACATTTTCTTTCTCGCTGTCACATTTTGCAACCTTTTCAATATTTTTTTAGTTACATTCTTCTACAAAATAAATGCAGCTGGATTTGGAAAATTGACCACCGCACCGAGGTCCTGCAGGTCTGAAGACAGAACGCATTGTCAGGTCGATGAGTTATCGCAGTTACGCTCACTGGGAGATTTATATTGGCTAGATGGTTTTGTCGGAAGACAGCAACCCCATAAACGGCCGAGATGAAAGTTAACGAGCGGTCATAGGACACACGAACCTTTCGCGCTCGTTATTCCCTCACTTGTGTACCGTGTAGAACCAAACATATAATTTTCTTTTGACTTTGATGAAACATAAATGTTGGTTTTCCGTTGCCCCGTATATTCGATACCCGAGTATGCGCGGAAAATATGGCGGCTCTTACCTTTGAATTATTGAACGCTTTTACCCATAACTATTCGGCTATCTCTTAAACTTTACTCCGACACGGCCAATGACACATTGTTAGACATTCCTGAACACCTATTACAATTTTCTAACATTAAAATACGCTATTGACAATCGCCCAATACTAGTCTTATTCTTTGATAATTATTTCTTCGACGCGTAGTCTTTATTAGCAAATTTTCAACGAAAATTTAATCGGAATGGTTCTATCTGTTTACGGTAATGCAAGCTATGAATATCTAACAATTATATTTTCCTGTCACTTTAGGGACTATGAATAGAAGTTTTTTTTTTCAACTTGACACTTTTCTATTTGCGGTAGATACGAAGGTATTTCGTGAAATAGGTTTTTTAGCCTCCACTTTGAAGGTTCTTTCGCACCATGAGCATAAAAAATAGCTATAAAAATATAACTGTTCAATAATTTCCACTGGCACCACACGCATAAAAGATCTTATTACAGTCTCGACCAGGGTACAATAAGAAAAGTCATTTAAGTTCCATTTAAGTTTCACTTAATATAATTTTCTTGAATTCAATCTAGGAAAGTAATTGTTATTAACTTAACATTCATTTAACAGTCGTTTGGAAATTGTGAATGTAACCATTTGGATATTACGTTCCATCAAGTCGCTCCGCGAACCTGAAAAGTTTGAAAAAACCATAAGTTTCTAATTTTCGTCAGCTAGAAGTTAAAAACTCATTCTACCGTTGAAATGTCAGTAAATTTAATTTCTCGGTTCGTAAGGATCCCCCACCGATAACATCGCAGTCTTAAATCGCGCCATTTATTTGAGGTAAAACCTGATTCGATTATCGAATGGCTCGGATTAGATAAGGCGATGATAATGTTACTATCGACAGTATTTTCTACATAGCAGTGGGTTCAGAGAACTTCGTACTCTCGTACCTGGAGCCACGGATTCAAGCTGTGACACTAATCCTCGGTAAGATCAGAAGTAATGTCCCGCATTTAACACGCTACTACAGGTGAAGCAGATAACTAAAGTGTAAAATGATGCGAATCCCGTTCGTACAAAGATAATGCGTTTCAGTTGGCATTGTTAAGGCTTTCAGGCGCAAGCCGAACCTTTTTCGAAAAGTTATCTTGATGTTTTGTTACACTTCGTCAAGGATCCAATTACGCGGTGATAATGTGTTGTTAAT
This sequence comes from Lasioglossum morio, assembly GCA_916610235.2. Taxonomy (NCBI): domain Eukaryota; kingdom Metazoa; phylum Arthropoda; class Insecta; order Hymenoptera; family Halictidae; genus Lasioglossum; species Lasioglossum morio. The sequence continues at coordinate 45,905,866 of OU744323.1, forward strand.
GGAAACGAGTGTCGAGCTTCTGATTATTATTTTAATTTATGCGAACATTAAATAGACGCGCATATAATTGACACATTTTCGTTTTCGATACAGTAACACTTGATTTTCTCTCTTTACGAACGTTCATAATGCATAAATTGCACCGCGGATTTTTATGGAAAATAAAAATTTACCGAGTCAATTGTCAGTAATTTTCCTTTAAATTAATTTAATAAATTGGCAATATTTTTCGCACAGTGGCTCCGACCGACTTGGTTGTGTTAGATGTCTATTGTATGTGAACTTTTCCTCTTTGACTTTCAAAAACAATAAGATTGAATATGACGCTCGTTCCCAATAAATTGCGAATATGTTTTGTATCATTGCAACCGAGGAGAATCAAACTTTTTTCTGAAAAGTGATATAACTTGTGAGAGGCCAGCTGATATCGTTGCAATCTTACCGCCACGGTTTTTTGCTAGAAAATAACGAATGTCCGATGTATAACTCATAGTCGATTTTACCCCCGGACCTTCTTATTTGGTCAGTGTGTAATAAGTTTGGAAGGACGATAAGTTGCCGAACGAATCGCCGGGTTTCAACGGCAAAAACTATTCCTACTTTCACAGCAGCAGGATGGGAAGGATAACTTCCGGTTTCTGACTCCCAACCGCAGTGGAAAGGAGCCGTATATTTCTTCGCTACGGGGGTAGGCAGATAGATCAACCGAGTATCAGATAATTAAATTCCTTCTGCACTGCCACATTTTGAATATTTAATCCATCTGTGTCCCGTTATTTTTTATGGGTCACCGGCCAGGACGAATCGTTTCATTAAAATACCGTCAGAATTAATCGCACCTATTATCTTTGTCTTTTCATCTTTGTACTCGCACCACTGGAATCCTTACCATTTTTATCGTGCCTTGGAAGAACGTAGAAGAACGCTGCAACGCAAAATTTTCACGTATCGCATTTTGTGCCGTAAGATGTACAGTTATTTAAAATCTTGAAAATGGTAAAGCTACTCGTATTTGACGATACTTGGATGTATTTATTAAATATAGTAAAGCCTTGAGCTAATCGGGAACTGTACGATCTAAGAAAAACGTATATCCTCTCGTGACTATCTAAGGAATAAGGAATAAGTAAGGAATACCTCGAGAAAGAACACGGTTTCAGGAAACGTGGATATATAGTATTCTTATAATTTATTGCTAACACTTCTCGGGAAAAGGGTTCAAGCATGGACGCAAATATATTTTTAGGAAATCAATGTTTTTCACCTGGTCTAGATGTTCGTAAGCCCTTAAGATAACTGAGATCCTTTAGTGCTCCCAAGGAGCAGAACGACCTTCGTCTCAAACTACTTCATTATACGGTCAAGAGGACGAGAGAGAGAGAGAGAGAGAGAGAGAGAGAGAGAGGAGGATTTACGGGAGATAGATATATTTGCGAGATATAAATCTTCCGGATCCACCTTGACGGAAGCATGTTTCGCACCGCAGGACACGCCACTTATCATCAGCTGATTGTGTGCCGCTATTCGGTGGAAAACTTGAACCCAATGGCGTCCATTCTCGTTCATTATGGTTGCGAATGCGTACCGTTTGTAACAGTAGCACGACACTTAAGTGTGCGACGACATCTTTGCAATAGTATCCTGTAGTTGGCTCAACAACATCTTTTCCAAACTAAAGCTTAGGTTGTCTCAGAAGTTTCCTTCGCAATGTGCACGCTCGATTATTAAGTAACTCAAGAATTGAACAACGCTTCTCTGTTCGCTAATGTTTTGTTTTCTTATTCTGAATTTGCATTTTGTGCATCAATCTGCTCATTTTATTATTTCGAATATTAAATTGTAGAGTTTTCTGCAAATTTTTTCAAAGACACGGGCAACATTTCTTTCAAGGACTAGAAAACTGCTTGTCGTTCAAAGCAAAAGGGAGAGGCCATTAATTTCCATAGGGACACTCATCTAGGATGAATGGAAAAATAAGCATAATGTTATGAACGCATCCCCACAATTTCAGTGATTTTCAAGCAAAATAGTTGAAATGGCGCATTCTTTCCTGTCTGGTGGTTCTAGTATTGAAATGAACAAGTAGCCTGCGTGAAACAAATAATTCGAGCCACTCCCGACAATAAAAACCGTTATTTTCCCAACAATGCTTGATGAACGCGTTCGTTTTAATATCTACTTGTTGATTTTTTTTGTACTGCTGTTGACAGATCTCGCATTTTTCGTTGAAACGTATCGCGTCGTCGAATATTATATAATCTTGGACACAAGATCCTCTTATCATGAGAAAATCATAAAAGTTAAACGATGTTTTGATTAGTAAGATCAGTGTAGAACGTGCACACTACAACTATCGATTTAATCTTTAACATGAAAAGTTTGATGCAGCGGTTGGTTCTGCTATTACTCTATTAGAACTTAAACTATTTGCATCCAGAGGAGTATTGAAGTATGAAAGTCCGGAAAGTCAGAGATAAGTGATGACTTATAGTTCAAACTTAAAATATCGTGTACGTAAACTACTCCCATCAATTTGTTAGGTATCGCTCATGCTAATTTATTATTGCAATTTGAATCTCAAGGAAGAAATAATTTTGCAGTTTGATTACCCTGCTACGAATTCAGGTCATAAAAGAATACTAAAACCTAGAGTAGTCCGATTTTGAATTTGTTGAAATTGTTAAACAAAAAAGAAAATTCAATAGCCGACTCAATTCTTAAACGTTATTTGGTTATTTCCATGTAAATTGAGATCAGAAATATCCTAAAAAAAATGAGTATATGTCGTCTATATGTGTGTGTAAATGGTGATCGCTAATATATTAACGAGGTATATGACATTTTAAACGAAACAGTTTTGACTGAAATGTAGTTTACACGTGGGTAATGGTCACCGGGTGGTTCAAGGTGGGACAGTACATAAGGAAATTAATAAAACTTTTATGGGAACTCTGTCGGACGACCCTATTTGGCCAGACAATATCGGCAGTCTCGTTAATTGCTCCCGAAGAGTCGTAAAGACACGTGATACCATGAATTCCCGCCGCATGTAGCGAGCTTCCTCGGCGTATCCTAGTTTCGACGAAAAGCTTATCGCATCGGGAAACGTTGTTGGGGGTTTTTGCCCGAGGTTTGCTCGTGGCTTAACGACCGAAACAGAAGTCGAAACCGAGGCTGTGCTCGCCGGTTTGACGAGAGGAATAAGTTTCAAATTCAGAATTATCGTGGCACCGCTCCGAGCAATATGGCGGCGAACATGTAAATTCCGAAGTTACCTAAATACTCCTCCCGGATGGTTGCCGTTTAAACTATAGAAAGTAAACTGATTTCCATTAGCACGGAGGAAAGCCAAGAACCCATACTCGCCAAAGACAACTGAGGAAATAGAACGAAATGCGACACAAATTTTCCGGAAATTTCTCATGGCCCGTTTTCGAACGTGTTCCTATTCCTATTTACCATTTCGATGTAGATCAATATTAATTTCATTGAATCATATTATTTTCCAAGTATATGCGATTAAGTTTACATCTTATGTTTATTAGAATTACGCGAGGTCTATTATTTGTTAAATTTCCAGCGTTTGCGCAGCGTCTTGTTATCTAAATGGTGCCTACGTGCAGCCTGATTTTACATGACCGGTATATCTGCATCGTAATTTAAGTAAATTACGGTGGAATTTTATCAGGGGATTATTATATCACATGCTCGTAAACCATAATAGACTCCGGTACTGTTTACGATCAAGAAGAGCGAAATCCTTTCAACTTTATGAAGACAGCGGCGTCATTTCGGCCGCTGGAACGAAACGTCACGAGCGGAAAACGTTTTCATGGCGCTATTAAAATCGAACGAGGTTGCTTCCGGTTTTCTGGGCCGCCATCACGTTAGGATAAGTTTATATCCTGGGCAGAGGTCGTGCAGAAGCATGTTACTACATAGAATCATAGTGTGGACAAAAGACTGAGGCTGCTGCCAGGTGGACAGAAAATTATGCGAAGGAGGACGTGGCTGTTGGAATATTCGCCTGTCACAGAGTCTTGACACTTTATCTACGGGAAGTCTATTAACAGGATTTTCAATAATAATTCGGCTTAAAAGATTCTACATAACAATCCTGAATAAAATTATTTTA